>CM060424.1:211137276-212337276 GCA_030545235.1 Helianthus tuberosus
AAATGAGGGGTCAAACAAACTTGTTCATTTGATAAATACACGAATGGGTCAAAAGTGTCATAATTGAATTTCAAGCCGAGAGCTTGAAATTTAAATTTATGTGAATTCGGATGTCGGGTTTCCACTCCATGTGATGGAGAATTAAATTACGATCACGTAGGAAAAAGAATCGTGTAAAACGGATGAATAACGAGAGAGTTATGCACGTTTCGGCAAGAATTAGCGTTGCTGAAAATATGCAGCCTTCAGCTGCAACATTTCTGGAAAAAAGAAGGGGTCGCGCCACGCGACGACAAAGGCCAGGGGCCGTCGCGCGACACGACGGTGTCCTTTTTGGCTAAAAAATTAATTATTTAATCAATCTTGTTTTGTGAACCCGTTTAATCACGTTTTAAGCTACGTATGACTAATCTAACTCATGTTTCATGAGTTGCAGGCAAAATTCTAGTACCGGAGAACGAGCAAGTTCAACGAAGAACCGAACACGTTCAAGATACAAGCTTCCGCACATTGTTAATCGTTATTTTAAACGACGAATTTAGTCACATTATGTGGTATACTTGAAAGTCGTAAAAGTTTTAATTAATCCATATTTTTCCAACGTAATTGTAATTATAATTATATGATTATGTTCGTGATTTAAAATAAAATCCGCTTAAAAATAGTAAGGGTGTTACAGTAAATTAAATAACTCGTAACACGTATGAAAAACACGTGAAAAGCATGTATGCTAGCCTCGAAAATATTTAAGAAAAAGGGGATTAGAACTCACCGGTTGCAAAGCTCCAAAACCGCAAGCTAATTGTCTTGTACTGTGTCTCAAACTTGAAGTCTACTAACCTGTGTGTCATCAAGTTCAGATCACCCCGGACCTCTTCAAACCCATGAACCCGCACCGGATTTCCATGCACATCCACCACTCATTCCATGTCACATCATCATATTACATGATTTTTCCCATGCATGTATTCTTGAATCCACCTTACGTCCCATACCATGAAATGCCCATGCACTTTTATACCTAGTTTCCATGCATGAGCCCATCTCAACTACCATGTAAAAGCTACATACATACCATCATTGCACCATGATTAGTTTGCAAGACTTAAATGCATAAACACACATGCGTAATCCGAGAAGTTGTTTTGATTTTCTTTTCTTTTTTTATTATTAAAATCCCATAATTCTTGTGCAAACATCCCCACATGCAAAACCTATTAATTCACCATGCGACCATACTCGTCCCTATATATAAACCCTGATCTCGTTTTGGTTTCTATGGCACAACATGCATCGAGTTTTCCCTGATCTCGTTTTGGTTTCTATGGCACAACATGCATCGAGTTTTCATCAGTTCACAATCATCGAGTATTAAGAGTTCACTATAGTAAACCCGATGCCACATGATGTCTTTTTTTACACACACTC
Organism: Helianthus tuberosus; assembly: GCA_030545235.1. NCBI lineage: Eukaryota > Viridiplantae > Streptophyta > Magnoliopsida > Asterales > Asteraceae > Helianthus > Helianthus tuberosus. The sequence continues at coordinate 211,138,705 of CM060424.1, forward strand.
ACATCGTCACCTTCACACACAGTCATAATCAAATGGCACCCCACACCGCCTAGCCACGCACTCTCCACACCCCACTATTTTGGGTGTTGACTGGTGGAGCCCACAAGTGTCACATGTCAACCCAAGCCCTCAACCCAAACCCCCCACACCCCCGCAATCTTAGATAGGGTTCCTTCAAGATCAAGCCCAATAAATAAAATTTAAATAATACAATTGCTTCATGTCATTAGATAGGGTTCATTTGTCGATATAAATTTATCATGCTTTACGTAACATAATAGATTAGTTTCTTTGCGTTGAACCAAACTTTAACGTGTGTGTAACATAAAAATTGTAGTTTGAAAATATCTGTTTTCGGTTTTAACTTTTAACGTACGATGTTTTATAAAAGAGTAAAATGCACGGATAGTCCATGTGATTTGGTGAAATTTCACCTTTAGTCCTCAATTTTTCAAAATTACACTCCTAGTCCCTGTGGTTTGACAAGTTGTTACTCGGATAGTCCCCAAAGCAGATGGAGGTTAGTTTTCTCAGTTAATTGGGTGTGAAATGACAAAATTGCCCTTAGTAATAAAAAAGATAATTAAATCAATAAATAAAATAAAAAAGGTGAGACCCACCTTCCACTTCTTCTTCATCCTAAAACCGCCACCGCCCACCACCTATTGAAACCGCCACCGCCCACCACCTATTGAAACCGCCACTTGCCACCACCTCTTAAAACCACCACTTGCCACCACCACAAAAAACCACCACCCTCCATCATCACCCTTTCTCCACCAACACAACCCTAAAATCAACTACCACTTCCTAAAAAAACCCAAATCTACAGTAGAGCCATGGATATCGTCAAGTCACCCACAAAGATTTAATCTTTTCACAACAAAACCAAAACTCACTGCTCCTCAAAATTCTAGCAATTTTCTTAGGAGCAGGGGCGAAGGATAAGAGGGGCGGGGAGGGGGCGCCCCCCCCCCCCCCGAATTTTTCGCTCAGTAGTGTTATATATGTAGTTTTCGTATAGAAATTTGTGAGTATATACGTTTTCGCCCCCCGGCCGAAAAATTCAAGCTTCGCCACTGCTTAGGAGAATAATTTGCAGGTTTCAGATGGGTAATAGGGTTTGCACTTTCTGATACTTGGACCACATTTGTATCACCATCAATGTGTTCGGCTCCATTGTGCACCAGATTAGCACCAACAGGGGAGGGCAGAGCCGTGGAAGAGACGAGAGTTGTAGTAAGAATACCTGAAGAGGAGCGATTATCTTCATCTCCAACCAAGTTCGTCCCACAAAAAACATCCTCAAATTGGTTCGCAGCTTGAAGTGGAGCATTAGGGTTCTACAATGAAAGTGGCGGCTGGATAACAGAACCATCAAGGGGCTTCAAAATCGTCTCTAAATGCACTCCAGTGGGTGAGGGGGTATCAGAGGAGAGATTGGAGGATTTGAAGAAATTTCAGTCATGGAGGATGAGGAACCGATAATCGGAGCAAAATGGGCGGTGGTGGTTTTAAGATGAAGAAGAAGTGGAAGGTGGGTCCCACCTTTTTTTTATTTTATTTATTGATTTAATTATCTTTTTTATTACTAAGGGCAATTTTGTCATTTCACACCCACTTAACTGGGTAAACTAACCTCCATCTGCTTTGGGGACTATCCGAGTAACAACTTGTCAAACCACAGGGACTAAGAGTGTAATTTTGAAAAGCTGGGGACTAAAGGTGAAATTTTACCAAACACAGGGACTATCCGTGCATTTTACTCTTTATAAAATTATAAGTATGTTGTTACAACGTTCTTGTTTTTTCACGTGTTAATATAGTTTTTTTTTCGAAATCGAGTTGTCAGTAGTAGGGGTGGGGTGGGGTGTTCATCGGTTCGGTTTATTTAGTTTTCAAAATTTTGTATCCCAAACCAAACCAAATTAGGAATATGCAAATCAAATCAAATTCAACCAAATTCAATTCAGTTTGGTTTCAATTAAAAACCAAACAAACCAATTTCAACCAAATTTAACCGAAGTACTTTTTTCCTAATTTATATTCGTGTTTGTGTTTCAGCTTTCGAACATCAGGTCAACAACTAATTTAAACCGAACGATAATTTAAACAAGGATAGACATGAGTGGGCTTAATTTGTGAGTTAGGCTTTATAATCATGTGGGCTAATAAAATTTATACCGTTTATTAAATATTATTATTTTTATTTAATTATTAATCAAATTAACGGTTTATTCGGTTATCCAAATAAACCAAATGAAAAAAAATGTGAAACCAAAAACCAGATTCACAATCTGGTTTCAGTTAAAAACCAAACCAAAAACCAAATTCGTTATTCGGATCATTTTTTTCCTGTTACGGTTCGGTTTTTTGTTTTTATTTGGTTTCGGTTTTTCCTGAACCCCCTAGTTAGTAGTAATGTAAAAGTGATCGAAGCATATACGTACATGTTATTAAAGTTATCTCACATTTAGGGGCTGTTTGTTTACCTTTTAAAAGGGCTCTTAATGGTTCAGACCTCTTACTGGTTCAGCACTTAATGGTTAGACTGTTTGTTTTGCAAGCAGATGTCTGAATGGTTTAGACATTTGTCTTTGAATGGTTAAACATTATACTGAGTCTGAAGTTAAGACCTCTAATCTGAATTGGTCAGACATTTTCCTCTGAACGGTTAAGCATTATATTGTTCTTAATAGTTCAGACATCTTATTGGTTCAACACTTAATGATTCATATCTCTTACTATTCAGCACTTAACCATCCAAAAGTTGTCAAACAACCCTTAATGTTTTTCTTCTTCTAAATTGACGTTGTAGACCGAGACCGACCAAGTTTCTGCGTAGCAAGGCCAAACCGATTTTGGCTAAAAAATCAAAATAGAATGTCAAGAACCGTTTTTAAACCAGAACCGAATTATATTTGATGAACCGGGTCGAGAAAACGGATCCGGGTTCGATTTGTCAAAGAAATATCATGTCATGTTGTTGACTTGAATGAAGAACCCGCCAACGCAAGCCTCTTGTCGCACTACCAATATAATATTTTTATTAATTAATTTATTATAATTATAATTATTAATATCACATCGCATCTCTTCAAATTCACAAGATCTGGATTCAATTCATCTTCTTACTATCACTAGATTCGTGATTTATTTCATATAATTTAGCTTCAACTTCAAAAAGGGGAAAGTTCTTCGGGTTCTAGGGTTTTCTATTATGGCACAGAATCAAGGTAGTAGTAGTAGTGGTGGTGGTGGATTCTTTTCATCGATCGCTTCCAGTTTCTCCAGTTTTAAGAATCAAGTTAACGGGTAATCGTTCTAGATCCTTCTCTATGTATGCTATTAATTGACCTAATTGAGGTCGATTTATGATCTGATTTCGTGTTTTTTTTTTTTACTTTGATTGTGTGAATTTTGATCTGTGGAGTTGTGTGATTGATAGGATATGGTTAATTTGGTTATAGTATTGTTGTTTGCTACTTGATTGATTAAGTTTTAGGTTTGGTTAGGTTGTGGATTTTGTTCATGAATAACTAGGGCTGTAGACGAACCGAACTGTTCAGCGAACAGTTCGTGAACCGTTCGGCGGGAAGTTTGTTTATGTTTGTTCGATTAGCTTAACGAACGAACACGAACTAAAAATTTCGTTTGGTTAGCTTAGCGAACGAACACGAACACAGGTCTCGTTCGTTCGACTGCGTTTGTGTACGTTCGGTAATATGTTCGGTTACGTTGGTTCATGTTTGTTCGTTTACGTTCGTTTGTGTTTGTTTGATTATGTTAAAAAATAATAAATAATAAACCTTTTATCTAAACATATTGAAAACTTGAAACCTTATTTTTTCTAAGTTAGCTAAAATTTGGACATTCTAAGACATTTTTGGAGATAATTATGTCTAAGTTAGTTAAACTTGATTCATCGTTTGGTGGTGTAGTAGACTTCTTGTGTTTTGATTTATCATTTGATTGTTGTATTTAACTACTTATATCCAATATTTAAGGATAACAATGTTTTTTATTTTTTAGTTTCAAGTTAAATGTTCGTTTGTGTTCGTTTTTATTTGCTTGCGTTCGTTTGTGTTCGAGACCAGTGTTCATGAACTGTTCGTGAACAGCTAAATTTTCTTAACGAACGAACACAAACATAAATTTATGTTCGGTATGCGTTCGTGAACAGTTCGCGAACATGTTAATTTCCTTAACGAACGAACACGAACATGGCCTTGTTCGTGTTCGTTCGGTTCGTTTACAGCTCTATTCATGATTGATAGTTTAGATTGTGGATGGTTATTAGAAGTGAAATTGTTTGGTTTTTGTAGCTAAAGTTATGAGGTTATTGACTGTGACTGGTTGTATGAAATATTGTGATTCCTGTTTAGATATCCTTTGGCTATCAATGGTGTGAGGTTTGTTTAGAAAAAAACAGCAAGACTTTTGCTTTAATCTGATGGATAATATGGACTGGTTTTATACTTCTATGAACTAAAAGTTATTACCCTACTGCTTAGAGAATATTGATGTTTAACCATAGTCTTCAATAGCGGTCGCTATGGTTGCTATAGTGAATAGCGTAGCGTATGGGTCGAAGGTCGCTACAGGGTGTGTAGCCATAGATAGCGGGATTTCAGTTATTTTTTTAAATATAAATAGCGAGTAAATATAACTGGATTTTAGGTTTTTGTTAAACATACATGTAAAATAGCGTGTATACCAGGGTATTTTGATATAATATACATATTAAGTCATTGTATAATTCAACTTAACCTATTCAGCACCTATGTGTTGACCTTGATGGGCGTGTAGTGGTTTAGTTCTGTATCACTTTTTTCGTACAACCACGGTTTCATAATGATTATTTTTCTTTTTAGCTTGCTTGGTTATGAGGGGCTTGAAGTCATCAACCCTGAGGGAGGAACTGATGATGCCGAGGTTGAAGCACAAAGAGGCAGATGGAAGCAGGAGGTGAAGTAAATTGTTTCTCTTGCATATATTTCATAAGCCCATCATTTTACATATTTACTTCATTTTGGCCACTTATAACATGCTCTTTGCAAAATTTTGTTTTTCTATGATCTCATGTATCTCCATCATCTTGCGGTTTACTTTTGGCTCATTCACAAGCCTCGGTTTACATTAATGAAGATAAAAGGACCCAATTTATATATATATATATGGTTAGGGTAAAATGAAAACTCCTATGAGCTGTGAGAACTTAGAGAACTCGGCCAAAACAAAGGTTTTTTCAAATTTTTTGTTTACCTAAAATCCTTAAAAAAATCAACTTTTAAAAAAAAAAGGGTTTTTGTTGATTTACACCACCGTAAAAAACTCTTACAGTGGGTGTAAATGCTGATGTCAGCAGTTTTTTACAGCAGTGTAAAAAGGCTGCAAAACACTGCTCATTTTTTTACAACTATGTTTGTAACATTTTCATCTACGTTTGTGCAAAAAATGGTGGCAAAACTCGCACGAAAAGTCGGAGTTCTCTTAAGTTCTCACAACTCGCCCGGGGGGGGGGGGGGGTCTTCTTGATCCGAAGCCTATATATATATATATAAGGGAAACTGCATCTTAAATGTATATTTGTCTTAATCTCATCATCTATTTTTCTGCAGGAGCGTGACAGTTACTGGAGGTCGATGCAGAAGTATGTGGGAGCTGATATCACATCAATGGTGACTCTACCCGTACTCATATTTGAGCCCATGACAATGCTGCAAAAAATGGCAGAGGTTTGCCCGACTTCATCAATACACTTGATATACGTTGCTTGTTTAATTGTTTATATCAAGACACTGTTATTTTTGTAGTTGATGGAATATTCCCATCTTTTGGAGTTAGCAGATGAATGCGAGGATCCATACATGCGATTAGTATATACAGGTCTATCTTTCTCTTATTTATCTCATGCATATTGGTACTTAAGTGTGTCTTATATACTTGCAAACACATGAAATATCTGAAATTGATAAATTTTATCCTATTACAGCATCCTGGTTTATATCAGTATATTATGCTTTGCAACGAACCTGGAAGCCGTTTAATCCAATTCTCGGCGAAACCTATGAAATGGTTAATCATTGTGGCATTACATTTATTGCAGAACAGGTAAAACTTAAACTTATATATACATTCTACATATTTTTCTTAGGCAAGGGGCAATTATGGGCTTAAACTTTTACATGATTAACCTAGTGCCATTTGTTTCCGCCCAGATTTTTACTTAAAGAACTACTCTGGTTCCCCTAATGTGGTGTATGCTGATCTATGCAGTTAATATTGGTGATATATTGGTTATCGCCCCCCCTGTAAAATATCGGTCAGAATATTGGTACTGATATTATTGGCGATATTGACCAATATTTGACAGATATATCACCGATTTTCCTGATATCAATACCTTTCTTTCTAGTTCTACCATTCGTCTTTCTTCTTATTGCTGCCATTAGTGTTTTAAATTTTAATGTCTTAAGTTTTAGTTATTAATTGTTAGTGTTTTAAGTCTTGATCAGTTCCTACTTGCTTCAATTGTTAGCGTTTTGCAAGTTGCAAAAGGTTACTTTGTTAATGGTAGGAGAGTATATATACTGAATTGTTAGTGTTAAATTGCTATATATATAGATTCTGCATGAAATTAAAATTACCGATATCCCACCTCGATAACCTATATCTCAGATATTGGTCCTTGTGATAGGAATCATATTCTAGTTCTAGTCTAAATTGTCATTGTCTATTGTTAGAGGGGGTCAAGTGCAATTTACTCTTATATAAATAAGTGTCAATAACCATAGTGAGGTAAGGAGAGATATTATTCAGTTTGTTAGGCTCCGCTTGTGCGTGAGAAGGGCATAGCCCTGGACCACTTCGGTGGTGATTATCTTGTATCGTCTTCTTCAATCAAGTAATATAGTTACATATTTGTTTTCATCATCTCTTTCAAATTCAAACCCTAACATTGGTCCGACCTGCCGTTTCTGCTCTACCACCGCTCGATCACCAATTCAACCAGAACTGTCCTTTCAATTGTTCACCGATTCAATCAGATTTATCTAGGGTTTCAGTCGATTACATCTCTATTTCAGATCTATCTTCCATTTTCAGATCTGTGTCACATTCGGCTCTCAGATCCAATTCGATTTCAGATCTGCTCGACCTGCCTCACCTCTGCTCTCCTTTTGATTTCAATTTCCAGATCCCATTTCTTCAACTGGTGTTCTTCCACAATTTCGATTCAATCATGGTGAATCAAACCTCGCGATTTGATGCTCAGGATCAGAATTCTCGATTAGATGCTCATGAACAGCAAATTCAACAATTGCAATCTGATGTTACAGCGATAAAGGATTCTCTTCAGGCGCTGCATGATGAACGGTCTGAATTCCAGAAGTTCGTTGTCCATTGGATGCACCATCAGGATTCGAGGTCTAATTCCAGATCGACTTCACACCTTCCAGCTTCGTCTTCTGATTCATCGCGTCAATGTGTAATCGCTAAATTGGAGGAGATAATCTCCAGATCTGAAGAACGCTGGTATGGCAAGGAACATCAATTTCAGGTCGGTCAATTCGACGAATCTGGACCTCCGATTTCTGATTCAGCTGCAATAATATATGTTGAAGGTACATCTCCAAGAACTTCTACAGAGTTTGATAGTAAAGCAAATGAAAAGATAATTGGTACAAATCATGATGAAATTGGTGTTTTGGAAATTAACCGTTCTGATGAGCATTTAGATGAGGTTATTCATTCCTCAAAATTTGAGTTATGTGACATTCAAAATTTGAGTTATGTGACATTCTAAAGGTTATTCATTACTTGACTGATATCCGATTTTTTACCGCATTAACTGCATAGATGCTGATTAATTGCATTGTGCTATTGTATAAGATTAAGATGTGACTAATACTTGAATAATTAACATGAATCAGGTTAGTCATCACCCTCCTATAAGTGCTGCACATGCTGAAAACGAGCATTTCGTATACGATATAACTTCAAAGGTGAAGACCAAGTTTCTCGGTAACTCTCTTGATGTTTATCCTCTCGGAAGGTAACTATCTCCACTACAGTTTTTTGTGTATATCTAGATATATAGATTATAAATTGATCTTGTCAATTTAACTTTTTAACAGTTCTGAGCTTGTTACTTTTACTGTGTTGCTTGCAGAACTCGTTTGAAGCTAAAGAAAGACGGGGTAATTCTAGAGTTAGTGCCCCCACCGACAAAAGTTAACAATTTAATATTTGGAAGAACATGGATTGATTCCCCAGGGGAGATGGTGTTGACCAATTTGACCACCGGAGACAAAGTTGTCCTGTATTTTCAACCCTGTGGTTGGTTTGGGTGCGTAACTAACGTTTTCACGTCTTTTCTTATTTTCAAATGTATAAAAAAAGTCCATCCCATTTAATATCAAAATGATTCTGATTTATGTACTTGAAACATTTTGCAGTGCTGGTCGTTATGAAGTGGATGGATACGTATATAACTCTGAAGAAGAACCGAAAATATTAATTACGGGAAAGTGGAACGAAGCTATGAGTTACCAACCTTGTGATTTGGAAGGAGAACCCCTTCCAAACACTGAACTCAAAGAAGTAAGCTTTCACAACCATAAATAGAAAGAATTTTTTATATAAAAATGTAATTTTTTCGGGTAACGGTTGGTTTTTTAGGGATGGGATTGGTATAATACCCGTACCGGTACCGAAAATATTGGTACCGAATTTGAACAAAACTGGCTACCGAATATCATACGAAATATATTGATACGGTACGGGTATTTCGGTATTGTAACCGCTTTGGTACCACTTTTTTTTTTTTTGAGCACTCCAAATAGGTACAATCGGTACGAGTACCAATACAGTTGGCTGTTGGGTACCAAATAGGTAAAATTGGTATGAGTACTAATATGATACGGGTACCAAATAGGTAAAATTATGTGTACCATAAATATCATAATACAAAATAAAACATAATATAAAAAAACCTTTAAAGTTCTATATAAAATTCGGTACTAGTACCCTTTTTACCTAATACCAAATACCGAAATCAATAAAACTGGGTACCGATACATGTACCGAATACCTAAAATCGGTACGGGTATGGTATGGGTACAGGTACTGGTATTTGGGAAAAAAGCTCATCCCTAGTTGGTTTTATCTTTTATAAATGACTCGGCATAAAACAAAAGTTCAAGCTGATGGCCACAAAGAACATGTTTAGGGTGTTAGATTGCATGTGCTGCTTTACTTGTGCTAATTTTGTAGCTACGGCTAATCATTCTCTTTATATAAGATGCTGCCTGCTATCAAATGACTGAAAGAAACAGTATAATGAGTTTGAAGACGGCTTAATTCGTTATTTTTTTTTTCTGAAATTTGAAGGTTTGGAGAGTTGCTGAGTCCCCTGCAGATGACAAATTTCAGTACACGCATTTTGCACATAAAGTAAACAGCTTTACAACCGCTCCAAAGAATTTATTGCCATCAGATTCTCGCTTACGGCCAGATAGATACGCACTTGAGGCGGGTGACTTGTCTAAAGCTGGTTCAGAAAAGAGCATGTATGTCTCTCTCTCTCTCACACACACACACATAATAGATCATGTTATATAAACATGATGTGTTAAATTGAACATAACGTTGTTTTTTTAACAGTCTTGAAGAGAAACAGAGGGCTGAGAAACGGATGCGAGAGTCAAAGGGTCAAGAATTCGTCCCAAAATGGTTTAACCAGACTGACCAGATTGCTCCCACACCGTGGGGCGATTTGGAGATTTACGAGTTCAACGGAAAGTATAATGAACACCGAGCTGCTGCTGATAGTTCCGGCACGGTTAAAGAAGTTAACATCAGCACGACCGAATTCAACCCTTGGCAATTCGGAAATGTTGCTGAAACCAGTTAAAGGAAGTTGATTTATATGTTACTTATGTTTGTTTGCTACTTGTTACTTCTAGTTGTTTAAGTTTTACATAAATGTTTGTATGAGTAGATTCTTTTTGTTTGGTTTTGATTTGAATCATACTCTATTAAGTTGTTGAAAATTTTGGTTAACGTATCTGATTTCAGGACTTAGTTACGCGGTTGATATTGTCGTCTCATAAGCGAAATCCCCGCCTCTAAAGCAACAGAAACCTAGTGTTCTGATCGCAAAGCCTTAGACGATACAGTGTTGGTTAACAGCGGCAAACGCGGGCTAGATACCCCCTTTAGCAGCGCCAATGACTTGACCACCAACAGTCACAATGACTTAGGGTCGTGTATCATGCGTCTATTATGCCCGTGATATGTTCACTTATGCTCTTTACCTGGATGCCACAAAAACTAATGAGAAGAGTGGGAATCGAACCTGAGTCACAAAGAACATCAATTCTTTCCTCCAACCACTACCTCATTGGCTTGTGACTAGTTGTTAGTTCTACAAAACATGTTAACCATAAAAAGGATTAGTTTATGAGGATTAAAGTGAAAGGTAATACGCTATCACTTGTCAACCGAAACTAATTAAATCAAACCATTTATATGTTCATAAATTTCTAGCTTTTATACCTTCATTTAATGTATTTCATGTACTTCTAACTAAAAACTTAGCCCAAGTTTGATTTTGATTTTTAACCGAAATTAGCCGAACCTAACCAAAAATCGACAATCTAGCCGAATAACCCGAAAATCAATTGGTTAGTAAAATATTAATCGATAACTTCTGTTTCAGTTTCAATTGAAGCTAATAACCGAACCAAACTGAACAGTCTTCATCACTGAAAAAAATAGCATGATACATAGCCGAAAGAAGCTAATAACCGAACAAAACTAATCACCCTTCATCACTGTAAAAAAAAAAGGCAAATTGGATTTTAATAATCCTAACTTTCTCAATTTGGCCGATAATAATCCCAACTCAGTTATTTGCCGATAATAATCCGAACTGGTCCACTTTTGACCGATAATAGTCCACCGTTAAAAATAGCTTAACGGAGTTAAGTTTTTCTTTGAATCACAAACCGATGTTTTAGGGATTTTGACCAGAACGAGGATACGAGTCGATTTATATAAAAATTACCTCGAAACGGTGCTTCAAACGGCTTGATTTTTGTTAATTGAAAGTTTAAACACCCAAATTGAAGCACAATTTTCGTCGTTTGGGGCAGTATTTCGAGGTAAATTTTACATCAGTCAACTTGTATCCTCGTTCTAATCAAAAGCCCTAAAACATCGGTTTGTAATTCGAAAAAAAACTTAACTCCGTTAATCTATTTTTAACTCAGACTATTATCAGCCAAAAATATTATCTGCAAATAACTTAGTTAGGATTATTATCGATGAAACATTTGCCACTATGAGTTTGAACTGTTGAAAACTACCATTGATCTGAACAACAACAACACAGACCTGAAGTCAACAAGAAGATCAAAGGGCAGCAATGGCGGTTATGCAGAAGCTCAGGATGTTCGTCGTTCAAGAGCCTATTGTTGCTGCTTCCTGCCTCATCGGCGGCTTCGGTATTCCCCTATTTTCTACTTTACAAACCCTAATTTTCTAGTTTCTCCGATCTAGTTCATTTTATGCATAATTCACCAGCTAGTTCACACTATATATGACTCATCTAGATCTAGATCTTAATCCTGTTCTGGAACTGTAGGATGTTAATTCAATGAACTTGAAGTTTCGTGATTAGACAGACACATGTTTTGTTGAACTTCTTATGAATATCGTGTTCTATTTGCCATCCTTAAGGCGCAAGCTCGTTTATTAAACGAGTCTAAATAAAAGCTCGGGTTCGTTTAAGCTCTGCTCAGTTTGAGTTTTTAACGTCGGAAGCGGATTGGCTCGTTTACACCCCTAGCGGTAATATATTGTAGAAAAGTATTAATTTGAATTGGACTTAGGGTTTTGAATTCACTAAGGGAATTAGGTGTAACGATAATAAACCTTTTTCTTCCGATATACTTCAGTTTATGCATAAATCACTAGCTAGGTTACAGTATATGATTCATCTGGATCTGTATCCTGTTACGGAATTGTAGGATATTGATTTTATGAAGTTGAAGTTATGTGATTACTGATTAGAAACATGTTTTGTTCATTAGTAATTTGTTTCATTTTTGGTTAGTTTTTTTGCGTCTTCAAATTCGATTGGACTTAGGGTTTTGTTTGAGATTTAAATGCTTTTGGAAGAACAGGCCATCACATTGTTTAAAATACTAAAGAAACCGCATACCCACCAACCACCGAAGCTAGATACATAGATTGCAGGAAGTCACAGTGATGAAATTATGAAATCAATGGGTGCGCTTACTGATGTAGCCTATGTTGTCAAAATTGCACTAGGCGCAAAAGTGCAGCGCACGGAATTTGCGCCTCTCCTGGATAGGCGCATTTCAGGCCAAGTTCTGGCCAAAAATAGTCTGAACAGGTCTAAAACGGCCTACACTAAATGGTATTTTTATACAATGCGGCTTGCACCTAGGCTCCGGGTAAGGCCTATGCGCCTTTGACAACATAGGATGCAGCTAAACACAAGAACCTAAGTGAAGTGGGGTCACTGTTCATATATATGATGTGGGGAGACCAAGGTTCAATCCTTGGGAGGTGTAATTTAGTATAGGATTTAGGGGAGAATAAGCTTAGCTATTCAAAAATAAAAATGATACATGTCTTCAATATTTAGGTTATGTATGAAGTATAAGATCTTTTAGTACATGTAACAATATAAGTTGGCTTTTCTCAAGTATAGATATAATCAACATAAAATTGCTGTAAATTATCTTACTACTGTCATGTGGGGCTATTAGATGAGCAAGTTAAAGACCTTTGAACCATTTGAGGTTGTCATTATGCTTTGTATGTCTTTCCGGCTATGTTAGTGAAGCCAATCTATAGATTTAGACGCTCTGACCCCCCCGATTTTGGAAGTCATCTTTGATTTCACTTTTTTCACGTTACTTACAGCGTATTCACAAGTCTTACGTTTATATATGTAATCTTTGTCAGCAATTTGTTAAAATAAGCTTGTTATTAACCTGATTATTACTGTAAATATTAGGGCTCGCTCTTCCTGCGTTCGTGAGGCCTATGCTGGATTCCTTTGAATCAACCAAACAAGCTCCTCAGCCTGCATTAAGTGATGTGAGTGACACATATTGTTATCAAGTTTAAATTTCTTTTCGACGAACACTTATTTTCCACTTGAGGTTTTAGCTTGTTTTTTACCCTGCCAGCTAATAATGAAATATTGCAGGTGGTTGCAGGTATGACTGGTAAAAAGGAATGATGATATAACTCTACTTATTGGTGCCCAGAAAACAAAGAAAGTGTTGTGTGTTTATTCGTTGAAGTGTTCCGTAATTGTACTCCTTTAGACCTTGCTCTATAGACCTGGAATAATAAGATTTCACTGTAGACTAAAACATTTGTGCACACTGGATTAGTGAGATTATCCAATGAAATATGTTCCATTTGTTTCTGTTTGAAAGCTGCATATGAAATAAGAATGTAAAGAGTAGAAACGAGTAGAAGTTGATGGTCAAAATGTCCAAAATTTTCAAAAATAAATCAAACTTCTTCAAACGTTTCTAGTTAATTCACAAGTAGATACGAGCCATATGCTCTGATACCACTTGAAAAATGTTGCGTTGGAGATTCTGTGTAGAATTGTTTTTGACTTTGTGGGAAAGTGGTTCGACTTTAAAGTACATGGCATGTTTATATCTGCCCTCTTTTTGTTATGCATTCAAAAAGCGCATTCAGTTGTGTTTGTATTCGTTGTACAACATCAAGTCTAGATCATTTTTTTTTTGTTAGACATAGGTTTGATTGTAATTGTTTGCTTTGGCAAGAATGGTGTAAAAACCCTCTGTATTCGTTGTAGTTTTTTTTTTTTTTTTTTTTTTTTTTTTTTTTTTGCAGAGGTCCTCGCTTTGAGGACCTTCTGTGTGTGTTAATGAAGTTGATCGTTCAAAAAAAAAAGTTGTGTTTGTATTCATTCAAAAAGTGCATTCCGTTGTGTTTGTGCTTCCGTTTTACATCACCAAACGACGAAAACTTAGGTGCCACATCATCCCTCCCTTTCCTTTGCGACGTTGGATGCACAGGTGTGTATCCATGTGATAGCTCCCCATCAAGGGTAGCAAACAGAACCAGGTTCTTAACTTCATGATGGTCTTTTGATTACAAAAAGAACAACACACCCTTGTAAAAAAAGAGTGAATAGAGATAAAAAGTGTAGTAATGTGAACAAAATTGTAATATAATATAAACCTTCACTTGGCATTTCCATTCTCTTTAATAACCCATTGTCTATTAACTTGACCTCTTGAATTATTCCCTCTGTAATTACCTCTAGGCCTCGAGCCTCTACGGTTACTGCTACTCGCCTTAGAAACACCACCATCCGTTCTAGATTCAGTCGCATGTTCACCATTAATGGCTTCTTTATCTGATGTGGCGACAGGTGGTGCGGTTGCTTCTTGGCCTCGAGTTTCTACGGTTACTGCTACTCGGCTTAGAAACACCACCATTCGTTTTAGTTTCGGTTACATGTTCACTATTGATGGCTTCTTTATCTGAGGTGGCGGCGGTTGATATGGTGGGAGCGGGGCGGGGAAGGAACATTCCGGGCATCAAAACTTCAGTCTTTTTAGGCTCAATCAAGCCGTTGTTCTCCTGCTGTAGCTTCAGGATGACCTCGAATTTCTGCCGTCTTGTGTTTTCTGAATCAGAGTGAAGAAGCGTGTCATTTTCTGTATCGTCGGCATTCTCAAGATTCTGAAAGTAAAATTCATGACAAATGATTATTACTAAATGTAAATTGTTGCAAACGAAGGGTGTCAATTTGACCTATCTATTTATGAATAGGTTGATTATTATGTTTTATCTCAAACGGGTCAAACAGGTCAGAAGCAGGACCAATGTATATCTAATGTATAAATCATCCTAAATGATTTTAATCAAAATATTTGACTAATATAGCAAGAAGATAACTTTGAAATCATATTTGACATAAAAAAAAAATCCAACACATTCGGGCAAAAAGTGCCGTGGGTCGACCCGACCCGTTTTTAAAAAGTACAAAAATGTATGGTTTTGACCCATTATCCGACCCGCTCACTTTGCCACCACTTTTCCAACGATCAAGTACTACAATTATACAATTTAAAGTACAAGAAGCACCACATGATATCGTCAAGAAACTTAATTGTGGACAAATAATAATTTTGTAGACATACCAACTGAGAATAACCCTCCACCAAGTCGAGCACGTGTTCAATGTCTTTAGCATGGAACACCTTACGGCACACTGGGCAAGTACCCATCCCGTCTTCAGTGTCTTTATTCATGTCTATTCGATAAAAACGTTTAACAAAGTCAGATATCTATATTAACCAGATAATGACAAAAAGCGAAACCCATATAACCAAAATGCCTTCCCTCACTCAAGTTTTAATATATACATTAAAGCCCCTAAACTTGGTTTTAACAAACGATAAATTTCGTTTGCTAGCAAAATCATCACACAAGTAAAGCCTATGTAGACGCTTTTTAAATGATGTGCACGTCACGTATGCTCCTTTGCTGATATGGAAGACAAAACTCATCAACTTTTGAACTGCTTTATTAACACATTTATACCATCTTATATGATCAGAAAAGTATCAATCACATCAACACTTTTGCACACTCCGAAAGTCACTTCATTAAATTTTGACCTGTTTATGAGGTAACAAGTCTGACTTATGTGAATTTATTTGTTATACAGGGTACGTTATGTCTTTTTAACAAGTTGAGGAACTTTATACCGAAACTAGGTTGAAATTTTTATTTTTTTTGCAGACTAAGAATGTATGTTGGTTTTTTATAGTATTACCCTTATTACATATGCGCAAGATTTTGGAACATTTAATTCTTGAATTGATGATATCACCTGATTGAGTTTTAATCTCATGTAGACTGGATGAATTAGCACGATCGGTTTCTTTATGCATCTGGAGCCATTTCCACCACCTTATTATACATTCACTGCATTCAAATAACAATAAGTTTAAAAAGGTAAAATTCATTATCAACATCTAAGAGCAATTAGACCGAAGAAATGAAGGTAATTACCACTTACCGGTGGAAGCAATGGAAACACGACATCAGTTTCATAAACGATTGAGCATTATCCGATGCACCCTCTTCAAGCAAAGGAGATAAACACAAAGGACAATCTCCATCAGGGTGATTCATGCTCGTAAGCTTCTCTACTGCTTCCTAGTAAAAAAATAAGCAAATAATTATCAAAAGCGTGTCTGAAGTCTAAACACCATCTCCGACACCTCGTTTTATAACAACTCATTATTTGTTTCTAATTATCTGTAAAAACAATCACTTTGAAAATGCAGATCCAGACACTGAGGGTTGCAAACGAACAAAACGTTCAGCGAAACAGTTTGGCGGGAAGTTCGTTTGTTTAATAAATGAACGAACACCAACAACAAATTCCGTTCGTTTAGTTAGTCAAACGAGCATGAACAGGGACCGCGTTCATTCATTTATGTTCGTGAACGTTAACATCAAAATTCCCGGTACAAGATAGGGGTGGTTTGTGTTCGTTAATGTTCATAAACGCTCGTTTGTGTTTGCTTGCCTTCATTTGTGTTCGTTTGTGTTCATGAACTTTCGTTTGTGTTCGCTTTTGTCCAGTACTTAAAATTAACGAATGAACACGAACACGTTCATTTCCTTAACAAATGAACACGAACAAAAAATCTCGTTTGGTAAGTGTTCATGAACCGTTTGTGAACACATTATTTCCTTAATAAACGAACACGAACAAGGTTGTGTTCGTGTTCGTTCGGTTCGTTTGCAGCCCTCACACCTTGTTAACAATATATTCACGGAAATTACTTCAGCAAGCTCATGAAAATGAATTACAAATACTTAAGTTATCTAGGTTAGTAATATACCTCGCAAAGTGCTACAAGCATTGAAGTTGAAGAGAGTTCACAAGCCTTGTTATGGATACTGGCTACGAGATGATTTTGTCTATGTTGATCTAGACCCTTGGAATCTATAATCATGATGTCCGGTGGTTCATCTGGATACTGCAGTAAAAGTTAATATTTGTTACCGTGAAAACTCATACAAAAGGGATGAAACGTCAGCTAGGAACTAGTACTCCATTTTTAGATGCTTAAATACCTTGGAACTTGCTCGTATTCCTATAACTGCTTCCACAAACTGCAAAAAGGAACAACATCTGAGTTTGAGATCTTATAACTGTCAAAGACAAATTTTGATTCATATAGTTGTGCAAATGACAGCGGATAATCAAAATCGGATGTTAAAAATACGGTAACTAATGAAAAAGCACCAGACCACCAGGACCAAGACAAATCTTATAAATGTCAAAGACAAATTTTGATTCATATAGTTGTTCATCACGTTGAGTTCCCTTGGTTTTAAAAGACTTCTTGCACTATGAAGTGTTTAGGTCCCAAGAGTCGAGATGCGAGGCATTACTCTATGTGCAACCAAATAAGCTTTATGCTTGGTTTTAAAATGCGTGATGCGCTCCGATGCGTTTAGTCCAAAAATCTGATGCGCGATGCAAGCGCATCACGTATGTGATGCGTGATGCACTCTTTATATAAAATATTAAAAAAAATATTTATACATAAAAACTTATAAAAACATACTTAAAGTAAAACAGATGACGTAATAAGAAGATAAGAGTTGTGCATTTTGGTTCAAATCAAGCATACTAAGATATTAATTACTGAAAAAACCGAACCCAGTTCATAAAATTTGGGAAAAAAACATAAGAAACAATGTTGCGTGCATCAGAGCGCATTATGCGATGAACGCATTATCCGAAATGCGTGCAATATTCTCGCATCACGTAAATGCAACGCATCAGCTGTGGCGATGCACTCTCATCAGCACATCACGTATTATGCGCGTATTTTAAAACTAAGGCTTTATGTACAGCCAAAAGTTGCAACTCTCTCTATCTCTTTTACATATCAAGCTTCATCTTCGTTACGTTAAGCATTCAGGGTATTTTCATCCATTTGGTCGTTTTTAGATATCGTTCGCCTCCAAAGGAGTTCCAAATCCAAATTTCAAATACACTAATAAAACCATTTTCACTACATTTTGTTTTTTAGTAAGGTTTAATTTTGATTTTTTCGCCAAATTAATATAATGACCCCCGAGTCAAATCAGCATTGAAGCATCTGATGATCCAGCAACCCGAACCCGACTCCAAATAACCCACTCGATTCAAATAATTAAAAACCCCACCTAACTTAAACTACCAAAACCAGTGTTGTAAAAATCGCGACTAGGCGGCGATTAGTCGGCGATTAATCGCTAGTCGGCCGGTGACTGAGTAGTTTTTCGTTAATCGGTCCATTAATCGCTAGTCGGGCCTAGTCGGGTCTAATCGGGCCTAGTCGGCCAGCCAAAAATCGGTGATTCCGACCAGATTCCGGCAAAAAACCTGTATATTCCGGTCAGTTTCCAACCAAACCTTGTGAATTCCAACAATTAATCTTGTATACTTAAAAAAATGAGTTGAGTAAGAGTTAAAACCTAGCTACTTAAAATATATACCTATAAAAATGTGTATATGTATACATAAAACTGAAAATTACATATAAAAAACCCGATCCGATTAATCTCGATAATCCCGAGTAGTCGTTAGTCCCCACCTCAGAGGCCGACTAACGACTAGCGAGTTCTCCAACCTTGACCAAAACCCTAATTCAGCATCAATAACCAACATTTCAATAACACACACAACTAATTTAAAAAAAAGATTAAAAAACCCCAACTTCAAATAAACTAATTACCCATCTATTTAAAAACACAAAATCAACACAACAGATAACTAAAAAACTAAACTTTCTTGCAATCGGAGCATAAAAATGTCATCTTTTTAATGATCAACAGACTTTATATACATAAACAAGTGGAAAGAATGAAAGATGGGGATCTTGAAAAGGGGAAAACCTGTTGAGATGAAACATCGGCGGTTCTGGGCTTGATTAGAAGGTTGAGATGAGGTGGGTATTGTGAGATAACCAGACAATCGTCACCGTACACAGATTGTGCAGCCTCCACTTCGATCACTACTTCCTCTTCTGCCATTGTTATTATTTTTCACTGTTTTTTAGGGGATTTTTGTCCCGGATCGTTGGGGGGTTTGGGTTTGGCGGTCGGGGTATATATCAACTCTTAGCTTTTTTTTTTTTTTTTTAACCCGCAACACATAATCAATCCCGAGCATTTTTAGGGTACCCACTGGACAAACAGAGTACTCCGAGAGTAACCCGAGTCCATCACCAATTCTGGGGAAAACCTAGTAACCCATCCGCCCGTAGGCATGACGATGAAATTACTAGTAAAACCCGTTTGGCTCAAGGATCCAACCCAGGTTTCCTTGGGTCTCCTATCATTGTCCGCCAGTGTCTCACTCTGCACCAAGTGGAAGTTGAACCTGCATATCTCAAGAGAAATACAAGTCTTCTACCACTTGATCTACAATTTACGGTTCTGTTCAGTATCAATATCGTACCGTATCGAACCAAAAGTACTGATTCTGAAAAACAAAAAAAAAAAAGATATCGAATTGGTATCGAAAATGGCTTGATACGACACGGTTCAATACCGATATTGATACTAAATACCAAATGTTCATCCCTAATTTAACCATATATTTTGGTGAACGTGAAATGTGAAGAAAATAAAAATAAATAAATAATTGTGTGACATAAACGCTTAATAAAAAAAGGGCGTCATGTAGGAATTGTGTAAGCGGTGGAGAGTTGTCACTGACTCATGTCCTCTTCGCACCTCACCCGTCACGGTGTTTCGTGACCATGGAGCAGACCAGGTTCTTTATATAGTATTTTCTTAAAATTATTGAGAAAAAAATATAAGGTTTTCTTGCATTTGTAGTTTTCATCGGATCTCTAGAATAGAGATAAGGTTTTGAGAACCTACACTAGTTCTCTAAGTACCGAGACTCACTATTCATTTCTAAATATATTTTTATGAGTGTATGAAACCGATAAAATATATTAAAATAAGTGTTTGTGAGTAAAATAGAAATAGAGATATAGAATTTGATGTGAAAGGTTGTTGAAAATTAAACAAAGTTTAGAAAAGAATATTTATTTTAGTTAAATTACAGAAACAGAGGTTAAGAACATACTCTTAATAAATGTTGTTACAACAATAAAACTATAATTAGCAAAGTTATGATACGAGGGGCTAACATTTTTTTTTTATATTTTATTAGTATAATATAATTAATTTGAGAATATTTTGTTTGTCTTATAGGTTTTAAAATACGATGTTTTATAAAATTTCGGGTATGTCATGATGTGTTAATTTTTATATACATGTCGATATAAATTTTACTAGAAACCAAGTTGTGAATAAAAATGTATAAGTAATCAAAGCACAAATGTACATGTTATCAAAGTTATCGCATAATTTAGTTTTTATATATAACTTGACGATGATTACCATCTTCATTATTCTAATAAGACAATATAATATAACGCGTTATAAAATTCTAAATAGACGGTTATTTATAAGTACTTTTTATCTATGTTTACAATCTCTTTAATACTACACTAGTAATATTCCCCGCGTGTTACGGCAAGTCTACGGTAGTATCGGTTCGATTTACAACGGGATTGGTATGATATCAGCGCTCTATATAGTAACCATAATATACAACAAAAAAGTAAAAGTAAATATATGACCAAAGTGATGTCAACACGTGTTTTACAATGGTCGAAAGACGAAAACCATAAAAACGAATATCGATTCCAATAATAACGATACCAGTACCAATGTTATTCGGTCGAAATCGACAGGGCATTGATGTTGCTAGGACGGAGTCAGTTTAGTTACTCATGGTAAAGGTATAGTACCAACACTCGATATAGATTACAATATATAAAATATACCCTATACTGCTACCGAAGTTGTTCAAACGGCATTGGTTCGGTTCGTCACACTAAAAAACAAAAAAAAAATCAATTATATTTTACACGTTCGATTCAAACAAAGTTATATTTAAATACAGATAAAAATATACATGTCGCAATACTATATTCGAAATTTTATAAGGCATTACTTGTATTATCAAAATAATGTAAAGGATAAATGGCGTCGGCGTATAATAAAAATACTAAAACGTAGATAAAAAATAGACACGTCAACTGCATACTCAAAATTTTATAAAATATCATATCATATAATAGAAAAACAAAATATATTTAATTAATATAATAAAATAATTAAAAGCTAGAAAAATATAATAATATATAATTTTAATTTTATTTACTGTTCATCACCACTCTGATGTGAGTGTCATTTTTTAATTAAATATAAATATATAGAAAAAGTGTATCGTATAATTCGCATGTTCAAACAAAAACCCAATTCGCATGTTGTTATGGAAACCCAATTCGCATGTTCAAATAAAACTACAATTTCGCATGTTGTTAATGGAACCCAAATTCGCATGTTAGTTACAAGTATTCGTATGTTGATAATGCATCGCGTACACGTCGTACTTTAAGACATTTTGTACGTTAACCTGTCTCTAAATATATAATGGGTGTGGAGTTTGGATGTAAAAAGTGGAACCATATATACGCTTATATATAGAAATTGTGTGGAAATGATGTGACATCTAGATGGTTGTTTCCATGAGAATGGAATGCAGAACTACTCATATTCTGAAAACATATAGCAATGAAGAAAATGATAAACAAAGAGTGCACAAGTAATAAAAAAATAAAAGATTCATTCTTTTGCATCCCTTTCAAATATAACTGGTCATGTAATACTAAATGTAAAATTGCAGCAATCATCTTATTACTTTAGAATTAAATAAGATTCCAATTGTTTTATAGTTAAAATTAAAATAATGCATACTTTCAATTAATATTGTTTTCTTCAACATCGCATAAACCTTCTAGAAATTCTAAATCTTGAAAACTAATTATTCCACTACACAAAAAAAAAAGTGCTAATAAATGGAAAAAGTATTTTAAAATTTTCTAAAAATTATTAAAATAATAAAACCTTAGATATCACCTAAATACTAATTTAGTTCATTTATGTGGACTGCAATAAAAAAATAAAATTTGTTGAAAAGTTATAATATAATATAATAGTGTATCTTTAAGTTTCAATGTCTTGTCGTGATGATAAATGACAAATATGTCCGGATCGGCCGATTTATGAGTTATAAAAGGGACTAGTTTTTTTATGTCGCGCGTTGCGGCGAAACCGAGCAAATAATAATCTAAAACAAACGTGATTTGAAGATAAAACATGTTGTTTAGAAAGTCAAACCATTAGAACGATTTTTTTTATCATTGTATCGTGTTTTATGATATCAAATAAATAATTTATTTTGAGTACAACTTCGTTTTTAACAAAACTTATAACGGAATGTCGAGGGAAACAATAAAGCACAAATACGTATTTAAGTTTTTAGAAAAAAATTATAAACGTAAATTATAAAAGAAGTATCAAATTATTTGATAAATTAATATATGTTCTAAAAAAAGAAAAAAAAATACTAAAAAATGGTAAAGGAAATATATGATTTAAAAAAAAGAAAAAATTAAAAATATGTTATTAAAAGTAAATATAATAATAAATTATTATAATATATTAAATAAAAAATAATAAAAAGTTATATATTATTATTTTAAAAATAAAGTTACTATTCGTTAACTATATATATATATATATATATATATATAATATATAATATAATAATATTATGGTCAATTTTAAGGCCATGACCCCATATATCAGGCGGTCTTGTTCCCTGTGTTGAGGAGGGATCAGGGGCGCAGCTCTTGAGGGGCGGGGGGGTCGCCCGACCCTCCGAACTTTTCGGTTAGTAGTGTTACGTATATGTTTTTCGTATAGAATTTTTTAGGGATATACGTGTTAGACCCCCCGGTTTAAAAAAAAATTTATGTATATACGTGTTAGACCCCCCGGGTTTCTAAAAAAAATTATGCATATACGTGTTCCACCCCTCCGGTTTTCTAAAAAATAAATTATATAACCCAAACAAAATACCCCAAATAAAAGAGTGTGTTATTAACTTATTATGTATGTCAGTTATCATAAGCCCAAACATCCCTACCCAAATCAAAAGTAATGGCCCATTTATGAAATTTGACCCAATATGAAACTAATTAACTAAACCCAATATCAAACTCATATGTGCAGAAAAAGAAACAGAAGAAAAAACGTAGGTCTGGGGGGAAACTGGCGACTGGGCTGCTGCTGCTTGTTCGACCGGCTGCTGCTTGTTCGAGACTTCAATTCGATTCGAGATTCCTTGTTCGAGACTTCTTGTTCACTTGTTCAATCATCCTCACAGGTATGTTAATTTTTATGTTTAGATTTGATTTAGGGCTCCAATTTATATGAATTAGGTTGAAATAAGGTGTGAGTTTTAGCCCTAAACTTGTTGAATTTTTATGTTTAGGTTTGATTTAGGGCTTCAATTTATATTAATTTTTATGTTTAGGTTTGATTTAAGGCTCCAATTTATATTAATTTTTATGTTTAGGTTTGATTTAGGGCTCCATGGGGAAGAAGAATAAATGCATAACCTCTTTTTTCAAAAGAAAGAATGAAAATGAAGAACAAGTAGAGGGAATTGTTGATGGAAACAATGAGAACAAACGTCAAAAAGCTTCACCAAGTGAACCGGTTAGTGAAGTGAACAATGAGGCGAATCAAAACATTCCACCGGTTAATGAAGCAAATAATGAGGCGAATCAAAACATTCCTCAAAATCCTACTAACGTCAATGAAGTGGATGTTAGTAGTCTAGAAAAATAACATGTACAAATTAGTTGGAAGAGTGTGTCGGCTAATCTTAACACTTCCAGTTTCGACTGCAACAACGGAAAGAGGATTTTCAGCAATGAAAATATTTAAGAATCGCCTTCGCAATAAGATGTCCAATCAGTATCTAGCAAACAGTATGGTGATTTACATAGAAAAGGAGATTGCTGAGAACTTTGATTCGGAGTCCATAATTGAAGAATTCAAAAATCTTAAAGGAAGACGAGCAGAACTATAATTCTTCATCCAACTAAACCGGGTACCCACCTTCCTCTTCTTTTTAATGTTTTGGTATCTTTATTCAATTGTTTGTTAAACAATGTTTACGTTTTAATGTTTGAGAACGGCTTTTAATTTGATATTAATGTTTGACCCGACCCGAATCACCGACACCCTACCCGACCCGACCCGAATCGAATCACCGTTGCCCGACCGAACATAAATTTTTTTTTTAGGTCTAATGCCTTCCGACCCCTCGAATGTTTTTTTCAAGCTTCGCCACTGGGAGGGATGGAACATGAAATCTTGGCTTTTTATTTAAAATTAATTGCATATTTGATAAAAATAATTACCGGTCATGTGCTTTGATAAAAGTTATTTATTTTTTTCATAAATTGCATTGGGTTATTTTCACGCTATAAATTTGCACCATTTTTATACATAGAGGGTTTGTAGTTAAGGTTTAAGGGAGTTTTCAAAAAAAAAAAATTACACTTTAACTCAAAACTTTATTCCCACACTAAAAATTTGCAACATTTTTATACATAGAGGGTTTGTACTTAAGGTTTAGGGGAGTTTTTAAAAAAAATGACATTTTCAAAAAAAAAAAAATTACCCTTTAACTCAAAACTTTATTCCCACACTAAAAATTTGCAACATTTTTATACATAGAGGGTTTGTACTTAAGGTTTAGGGGAGTTTTAAAAAAAAATGACATTTTTAACCCAAAAGTATTTGTATTTTTTATTTTTAACCCAAAAGTTTTCATATTTTCCAATGTATTTTCACAACTTTTTTACTTTTAACTTTGGTCTCTTCCTTTTCATATTTCGCAAATGTCGTTTTATGTTTCGGTCAAAATTTTGCGAGTTAACACGACGTAATGTGCGTGTGTGGCTCAACGTTTTTACATCATCTATTTTTTTTATGTAACAGGTTCGTCGCAACACGCGGGTCCTAAATCGACTTAGTTATTATTTTCTATATTTTACGTTCCGGTCTAATTTCTTCGCATTAACACGCCGCACTTCAGTATTGGCGGTCGTTGTCGGTGGTGTGGCATTGATGCTACTCACGGTTTTACACCCCTACCGCAACGCGGGTGCGTGATACTGGTTTTTTCATAAATTGCATCTTTAAGATATGTGTTTTACAATTTTAATAGAGTTAAATGCTTGGTTGGTCCCTGTGGTTTGCAAAAATTGCAGACTTGGTCCCAATGGTTTACTAATTACACGCGTGGTCCCTGTGGTTTTCAAAAATGCAATCGGTTGGTCCCTAGCCCTAACATCAGTTAAATTTCTCAGTTAAGTCCATGTTAAATGACCAAAATACCCTTGCTTATTAACTCTCTTTATAACCCACCTCCTTTCTCTCTACCTCCTTCCATCCTTTGCCGACAAACCCACCCAGTAATCACCACCATCGGAACCACCACAGTCACCACAACCACCATCTAAACCACCACCATCATCATCTTTCTCCGCCGTCAACGCACCTATCGTTGCCACCACCTTCATCAATAACCATCATCAAAACCCAACAAATAAAACCCTAAATCGGTTCTAATGTACAAATTCAACTCAAAACTCAAAACCCTAAGAGGCGATATGTACCTTAATCGACTAAAGTTGATGGCGGAGGGAGTTGCAGTGGTGGTAACGATAAATACAATATAACAATAATAAAAAACAATAATAATTCTCATATTTATTTATTTATTTCTAAAGGGTCTGATTTACAATACAAGTCGAGTTCAGGCATTCGTTTTTGACGGATGTTACATTTAGGTGGCACTTTTTCTTGAAATCGGAAACCATGGTTTATGGTGTATGAGAAGGTGAGCAATTTTGCGGGTGTTTGTACTATTGAAGGGGAGTAGCAGTAAACATTGTTAGGTTTATGTGTGGGAAATAAGTTAAACATATTTTTGTTGATGTAAATCCATGTTAAGGAGTTATTTTTTGATGGTGTAGGGAAAGTAGAACACTTATAAAAATGGTGGCAAACGCATGTGGTGGCGATAAAAAAGTTAGGAAGGTGGTTCCGCAGGCAGAAGTTATTTGCCTAAGTTTAGGGAGAACATTTATTTTATATAATGTTCTCCTAGTTACCCATTTTTGTGCTAATGTTCTCCTTGTTTTACACTTGTAAAAAAAGAGCTATGTTGATTCCTCATATGACAACAGACAACCAAGTTAACAAAAGGAGAGTGTTAAGTGAGTAACGACGAAGGGGAATAAAAAAAAGGCTAAAAATGTATTCGGATGATGACGAAGTTGAATATTCAAAACCTAAAAAGAAGCGATAAAAAAACACAGAACTGGTTCAACCTTAAAACATTGTCATCTCCGAAGCAATTGTTTATGGGGATTTTAGCTCTTACTGGTAGGCAATAAGTGGTGGTACGTGATATGGGGTTTGGAGGCCTGTTGGGTTTTAAGGTTGATGGGATACCTTAAAAGTTAGGGTATTATGTTTTTGACAAATTTGATTCGAAAAGCATGGCCATAATGTTGCATAATGTTGTAATTAGGGTTGTAATTACAAGTGTTAATTCTGATGTCTAATGCAATTATTGATCGTGGGAATGATAAGTATATCGTGTTTTCAGATCAACGAAATGCATGTTTTTGTTAACGTTAACCTTTTATGCATGTTCGTGATTTATTTCTTCACAGTATGATTTATTGGTTTTTTGGTTTTACAAACTTTTTCCCATTGCATTAATGCAGCTTTGTTATCTTTATTGTAGTTTACCCAGTAAGGGGTATTGTGTTTTACTGAGTATGTGGCTTTTGTGTTATCCTAAACATGTTGGTATTGTGTTTTACATCGTATATGGTATTGTGTTTATTTAGTATGTGGTGATGTGGTTTATTGAATAAGTTGTATTGTGTTTTTACTGTATAACACACCCACTACACTGATCATATCATCGTATGTTATAAAACACACTATCGCGTATAACACGCCCCCAATATAAAACACACTACTGATAAAAAAACAAAATTGAACTCAAATTCTCGTCCCTAGATAAAAAACCAAAAATGAACTCCGATTTAGTAAATTTTTAGCTTTTAAACACAATAAAATCTTATATCTTCATCTTCATCCAATATTTTAGGGGATTTTTTTTAATGTGGGGAGAGAATGAGATAGAAGTTATGCGAGAAAGAAGGGTGGGTTATTGAATCACAGTTGTTTATTTTTTTAACATGTTCAATTACCAAAATGTTCTCCATCAAATAAATCAATCAGTACCTAAAACATATATATTACAAAAATGTCACTCATCTAATCTCAACCATTAAAATCACTCATCCAATGGTCGAAAACACTTTCTGGAGAAATATCACCATATATAGGGTTTGGATCGTGTTCGAATCATTAGGGTAGGTTAGAATGTTCTGAACAATTCTTGACCACGCATTTTCCTAAGAAAAACTACATAAAATTATTATTTTTTATTTTTGAAAAATCGTAACATTTTCTGTCATTATTTTTATATATACACATGTTTAAAATTAAATATAAATACTGTTCATCTATATTTGATAATGTTCATATATGTACAAATGATTGTACAAATATATAGATAAAGGAAGATTATGGTTCTGAACATGTTTTTCTGTTGTAGATATATGTAAATACGTGTTTAAAGTTGAAAACAAGTATCGTACATATATGTTGATAATATACACACATGTAAAATTAAAAAATTGACAATATATAAACATATGTGTATAATTAAAATTTGGCAATATACAAGTATGTATATATAAAAAACACTATTCAAAACGTGTGATTATAAAAAAAGATTTTTTCTTACTTAAAGAAAATATGTGGTACAAAATTGTTCTCACGGTTCCAATTAACATGTCTTTCTCTTGTAACCCTACTATATATATATATATATATATATTTAATGACAAGGGTGGGGTTTTGCTACAAAGTCAATTTTTCATACAAAGTGTACAAAGTCATAAAACACCACAATTTCAGCCATAAAACACATTCAAAACCCACAAATAACATAGTGAAGATCACTAAAGCACAATATCTAAACCCTAACAGTCTATAAAAAATTTCAAACACACCATCGTAGAACTATGAATCTAAAACACAACATGATAATCAACATAAAACACACAAAGGTTAGTCATTCGATAATCAAAGCATTATCATCCAAAACACAACACAACACAAAACCCACATATATGACGGTTTAGTAATCTTAACTTTGTTATTTGTGGGTTTTGAATGTTTTCATGGTTGACATTATGATGTTATATGACTTTTTACACTTTGTAAGAAAAATGGACTTTGTAGACAACTCTCAACCACAAATAATTAATACTTTGTCTAGTTTCAACAAACAATTAATTTTGTAAATATCATTTGCCATCCTCTTCTTGTGTGTATATATGTATACAACTACAACATGCTTAGAAATTAATCTTAAACTATGAGTTTTTTACTTAAACTTTATATATATATTCAATGACAAATAATTAATACGTTGTCTAGTTTCAACAAACAATTAATTTTGTAAATATCATTTGCCATCCCCTTCTTGTGTATATATATGTATACAACTAGAACATACTGAGAAACTAATCTTTAACTATGAGTTTTTTACTTAAACTTTCTTTTTGTGTTTTATTTTTGTTCCATCTTATTACTATCCTGAAAGCCAACACCACCCCTCCTTCGAGCAAATGGCTTGAACCATATAGAGTTACAATCACTAATCACGACGTTCCAGTAGTTGTGGTGGGATGTGACGATCGCGGTGCTGAGATAATTCTGCCTGGGCAATCCACTTCTTGGAAATTTCGTATGAACTTTTTTGGAACAACCAGTTATAACTGTCGATTCTATTGGTTGGAACAAACTGGCAGCTATAATGTTAATAAAGCAGTCTCGTTTCCAGTTTTTGATGATGAAATCATAAAATTATGTGGTGTAAATTTGGCTAGCATGAATAGATGCTATTGGATGATTGATAGGATTGGTTTTTATTTCTCTAACACTACCGATGGTAGTTTTCCAAATGAAGATGCTTGGCGTGTTATGCATGTGTGGTCATATGGATGATCGTTTAGCTACCATTTTCAATGTATTAGATATTCATCAATCACTTATAAATAAACGATTATTATGATTTATCATAATAAGTTTCTTTGATGATTGTTGTTAGCATCATTCATTATCTAACCTTTTTTTCTGAACCGCTATCATTGTTCTAGAGGATATCAGATTTAAATAACCTTAACTTTCACTAATTGATCGATAGCACCCCTAACTTTCAATTTGTACCATAACACTCCCAACTTTAAGCTTATTTTGCTCGGGCACTCTCAAACTAACTGAACTCTAACGCAGTTACGTTTTTGCTAATGTGTCATCTTACTTGGCATCTGACATGACACTTTTTTATTGACGTGACATCTGACATGACATTTTTGCTGATGTCAGTAGCGAAGTTTGAGATTTCCGACCGGAGGGTCGAAAACGTATATACCCAAAAGTTTCTATAAAACCCGGGGGTCGAAAACGTGTATACCAAAAAATTTCTATACGAAAACTACATACTCTCCACTACTGAGCGAAAAGTTCGGGGGGTCGACCGCCCCCTCCCGCCCCTACTATGCTACGCCCTTGGCTGATGTGGCACTTGATTGGTGACGTGGCATCTGATATCAGCTAACTGGGTTAGGGTTCAGTTAGTTTGGTAGTGGCAAAGGAAAATAAGTTGAAAATTGAGAGTGTTATGGTACAAATCGAAAGCTAGAAGTGCTATCAGCCAGTCGATGAAAGTTACGGTTATTTAAATCAAATATCCTTTGTTTTAGGCTTTTAGCTAATAAAATGTTTCAGAATAGAAACAAAACATGACTATGTATATTCGTCTCTTTATTTATTCAAAAGTTTACCTTTTTTTTAAAGGTGTGAATTATTCGTGAATGTCGGGAGGTCTAGCATACGTTATCTTAACCGGGTCTGCGCTAGAGAGCCCCCTCGCACAATAGATCCCCAATTTAAACCCCTCAATGAGAAACCCCTATCACTCAGACTCGAACTTGAGACCTGAAGGAGAAAACTCACCCAGACCCACCATAGGTGGAACTTAAATACTCGTTATATAACTTAAGTCCATAATGATTATTCTGTTTATGTTTCTGTATGTAGTTATTTCAAGATATTTGTTTAATTAATTGCATTTTATAATCCGTACAAAGTATACATGATTTTGTTTAAACTTTAAGCGGCTGTTTGTTTACCTTTTAATGAGGCTCTTAATGGTTCAGACCACTTACTGGTTCAGCACTTAATGGTTCAGCACTTAATGGTTCAGACTGTTTGTTTCATGAGCATATGTCTGAATGGTTCAAACATTTGCCTCTGAATGGTTAAGACCTCTAATCTGAATTGGTCAGACATTGGCCTCTGAACGGTTAAGCATTATGCAGGCTTTTGATGGTTCAGACCTCTTACTGGTTCAGCACTTAATGGTTCAGAACTCTTAATGTTTCAGCACTTAACCATTCAGATGTTGCCAAACAGCCCTTAAGTTATTTTATTTTATTTTATACGCAATAATATTATGTTTTACTGAATATAACATATTATTTTAACATATTATTTTAATTGAATTTAATATAAAGGTTCTTGAGAATGTTGGGTATTTAATTCAAGGGATATTTGATTTAAATAACCACAACTTTTATCAATTTGTCAATAACACTTTCAACTTTTGATTTGTACACAAGCACTCCCAATTTTCAACTTATTGGCCGATAACACTCCCTAACTAACTGAACCTAGCTGATGTCAGCTGCCACGTCATCAAAAATGTCATGTCAGTTGCCACATCATCAAAAATGTCACGTCATCTGCCACATCATCAAAAAATGTCACATCAGTTGCCACGTCAGCAAAAGGGCCACATCAGCAAAAACTAACTGGGTTAAGGTTCAGTTACTTAGGGAGTGTTATCGGATAATAAATTGAAAGTTGGGAGTGCTGGTGTACATTTCGAAAGTTGAGAGCGTTATCGGTCAATTGATGAAAATTAAGGTTATTTAAATCCAATATCCCTTAATTCTATATGTTATTTATATATTCGTCGTCAACTACCTGACTAAATTTAAAAGCCTAAAAAGTTCTATAATGAAGCTTTTTATTTAATAAATCATTCGTCAATGATTAAATTTTGTGTCAAATTTTACAAGAAAATATAAAAGTTAGTTTTCTATTAACAATTTTCATATCTAAATATCACATAATCTTATAATTACAAAAATTTAAACTTGCATAACTTTTGTAGAGGTAAAACGCCATGCCATACGAATAGAGTATTATGTCATATGTGGCATTTTCAAGTGCGAAATCTCTAATAAAGTTTTTATAGTCGATTTTGCTCTAAACGTCTTCAACATCTATCATCGATAATAAATCAAACAAACCTAACATTTATAGATAAAACTCAAGCTAAGATTATAGTTATAAGAAAGAAACCAAACTTTTTGTGATGAAACAATAGTTACGAAAATAGTAAATAAGATTCTTTATGCAATAATGCTATTAGAAAAATAATTTAAATAACCAATACATTATAAAATATTAGCATGTGTCATATTTTAATTAGACAAAAGGTACAAATAACATCAATTTTATATCATCTATTTTTTGCAACCTCATGATAGTTGCGTGCAACTAGAATTTACACTTGTATCATGAGTAAACAAGGAATAAAAAATGTGTGTATCGTCTAATATTTTTCCTTGATCAACTTTTAATATGAGTGTGCCTATTGGCACACCAAACCCTAGCAAAATTAGGGTTTATCTACGCTGCGTATTGGTCAATACGCAGCGTATAGGGTTAACCCTATACACTGCGTATTGATCTATACGCAGCATAGATAAACCATAGATCTCAGTGCCTGATAACCAATCATTGCACAGAAAACAAGGTGTGTCTACGCTGCGTATTGACCAATACGCAGCGTATATAAAACATCTGCAAATTTGGGGTCATTTTGGTAGGTTTGAAGTATCAAATTTTTGCCAGGTTTGTATACGCTGCGTATAGGTCAATACGCAGCGTATATAACCTTCCTGAATTTTATATGCACAACAGAACATGTTAAACTTCCAGAACTTTATATGTACAACAGAACATGTTAAACTTCCAGAATTTTATATAACCTTCCAGAATTTTATATGTACACCATAGTATATAACCTTTCAGAATATGTTAAACCGTTTACACCAAAAGTTTGATATATACAAGAAAAGTTTGTGCATACATAACAAAATGATAAAATACTACTGCTGCTGCTGATCCCATTCCGCATCCGTAATGAAGGGTAGTGGAGGTAACCCGTCATGTTGTCGCTGCTGCTGCAGCGCCGCAGCCACCCACTCCAACAGATAGTTGTTCCTTTCAGCTAACCGAAGCTGCCGCTGATGTGATGGGTCAGGACCGGGGCAAACATGGCGTGGGAACTGAGGCGCCCCTGGTGGTCCACGCGGCGGTGGTGGCTGCGGATTGACGACGGCCGGCTCATGCGGCTCCGGATCGTGCGGGGGATATACCAGAGGGAACTGTTCCGGCAGCTGTGTAAGCTCGTATTGCGTGCCGTCCAGTTTCTTTAACCGCTTCCCGCATGGGAAGTCTTTGGTAATTTGCATTCCGTTTACTGTGTTCATCCCCATCCGCTTCGGCAGTGTCGCGGGGCCTACACGGCCGCGGTCATTCTCCGGATTATAGCCCAACGAAAGGGCTATCCTGGTCACGTAGGCGCCGCCGAATAGCAGTCCGCGCTCCTGTCGATGATGCGCGGAGGCGAAGTACTGCGCCAACCCGTAGGCGAGAGCGCACGGCCTCTTGTATAAGAGGCAATATAAGAAAACAAGTCACCACTCGTACACCACTCTCGGCTTTTGTTTCGAGCAGTGATCGAAGTGGAAATCATTTTGTGCAAATACCTGCATAAATGGAAACCAGTCAGTAAATAATAATCAGACGACATCGACTAAATGAGGATTAAAAAAACAATATATTTTTGACTACGTGGGAGCATAGGAAAGGCTCGGACACTACGTGGGAGTCCGAAGAGGAGATGCGACGTCTCTACCCTACTTTATTTGGTACGTACTTTGGTTTCGGGGACGAAACCCTTTTAAGGGGGGTGGACTTGTAACATCCCGAAAATGCGAGTTCATAAATTTGCAATTAGGTTGCAAATAAACTAGTAAAATAAACTAACTAGGAATGACACTAACCAAGTTAGTTGGTCACTTATGAGTAGTTAGTAGTTAAAACAAATAAAGAATGAAAGATGAGGGACTAAAAGCGTCTAAATGAAAACTATTTTTAATGAAATAACAAAATTAAACTTAAAACACACATGCCCGTGTGTTGTTGAAATCGACCAAGAGCAGGGGCGACCCCAAGCTCCTCCAAAACCCTGGTTCAACACAAAACTCACAAATTAAGGGCTCAAACCAAGTCAAAATCGAAAACCGAGCATAGATTACTAATCCCCATTGCTAGGGGGTTGTAAGGTATGTAAAATTTAGTGTTAATTTTCTGTTTGGAATTCTCATGAGTTTGGGAAATTAGAAATTTGATGTTGCATGTTTGCTATTTAGATAGAATAGGGATGATATAATGTCTAGGAGTAAAATCTAGACAATAACATGTGAAATCATGACTAATTCCTGAAAATCTCATGAACACAATGAAGGTGATTCATGGGTTTTGTGGAAAACTAGTAAACACTAGGGTTTAGAATGATTATTCTAGTGTAATATGGGTCATAGAAAGTGATTTCTGAAATGATGATGTTTAATGATATATGAAAGCTTAATTGATGTTAAGTTTAGCTAAATAGCAAGCTTTGAACTTGAATATGAATGATAAGAAATTCTGCCCGTTAAGTGTTTGTAAAAATGCCCCAAAGGAGGCTCGAAATTGAAATTTAAAGTTTAAACGCATGATTGTGATGATTTGACAAAATTATGCGGTATATGATTGAAAAGGAGTTCTAAACAAATCGTGATTGAACTCTATAGGAAAAGATACCGGAGCGTCGAGTGGACAAGCCGGTGGCGATTTGCGTTTGAAGGGCGTGCACTAAAGGTATGTAACTTGACTCGTTACATTGGGTAAACTTTGATAAATTGCATAAGTATAGTGAATTGTAGAATAAAGGTTGTCTTAATTTGTAGCGATAATGATCGCTATATTGATTAATAAGACCAGGATTGGTTAGAACTTGTTGGTAGTCATTATAATGGAGGATTCCGTAGATGAGCCAAACGGGTCGAATAATCGATTAATGCGTGGCAAATGCTTCGTAATATAATAAATTGGTCTTTTGTTATTGTTGACAAACGACATATTAGAATACGAGGATTTAACATGTTGGTTTGTGGGAATGAAATCCGAGAATTTGGTTCGAGTAAACAAACAAATCAAACAAAACATAACATAACATTCGAGAGCCTACCGTAAATTACGGTATATACCGTAATTTACGGTAGGGACTAAAATGTTACGGTGGATTCTTCCTGTTTTACGGTGGAACCAAAGTTTCCCAGGAGTTACCGTAACTTACGGTGATTACCGTAAGTTACGGTAGAGCCTTGACATTCATGTTGAATTTTGCATATCTTTGTTAAATCGAATCCTTTTTAAGCGTAGTTTCGATTATGTAATATTTCTAAGAACTCTAACACTAATCTTTGTTAAAAATTTCCAGTTTCTAGGTATGGCAAGTACGTGGACGATGATAAATCAAGTTTTGAAGGACCGAACACACACTTTAGAAGCTTCCGCGATATCTAACTTTAATAGACAATGTTTTGGAATGTAAACAATTTGTTAAACAACTTATGAATGTTTGAATTAGTCGTTAGTCGACTAATGTTTTGCTACTTAGGAACTTTATCTATGGAACTTATGATATAAGTTGGACATCTTTTATATAAAATTGTATGAATTTTTATTAAGTTCAAGTAGTAATTAGACGGGTCTTACAAGTTGGTAATCAGAGCTTAAGGTTGTCAACAAGTGTTTGGTTCAAGCTTGATCGATCGTCCGGTAAGAATTAATTTATTATTTTAGTAGATCCTATCTTATGTAAGAAATGAGATACGAATTAATGTGCATGGGAAGGGTGTGTTAACACACTCAAACCCGGAAAGTGCACAAAATGTGAACGGTAAAAGCAAGTTACGCATTTGGCTAAACCGAAGCAAATAAATCTATGTTGTAAATGAAATGTTTAATGTTTAATGTAAACATTTCAGTTTCAAGATGTCAAAAGGAAACGATAATGATCCGGTGCCGACAAGCACCGAACAAATGAAAGAGATAATTGCCGAAGAAGTGGGGAAGGCAATTGAAGGTAGTCTATCCGGGTTTATAGACAAAATTCAAAACACGGTGTTGTCGCTTGTCGAAGAACGAGTCAAAAGGTTGGAAGATAGTGTCAACCTTATAAAAGATAAATCGGGAGAACGTAAGGGATGCTCGTACAAAGAGTTTATGGCGTGTAAACCGCCAATCTACAATGGGGAGGTTGACCGATAATATGCCAAAGATGGTTGAGCGACGTTGAAGGAGTATTTGAAAGGACCCATTGTGATGAAAGTGACTTTGTTGCTTACGGAACGGGTCAATTGAGAGGCCAAGCCAAAGATTGGTGGGACAATAAAAAGAATGAAATAGGGGCCGAAGAGGCGAGGGCCATGACATGGGAGGAGTTTAAGACGCCATTTCTTAAACATCACAGTCCCAAGGCGGTCATTAATAGAATCAAAGAAGAGTTCATGCAACTCAGGCACAAGGGCGAGACCATAGACAAGATAACGGCGGCGTTTGTGTATAAGATGAAGTTTTGTAGTGAATTGGTGACGAATGAAGAACAGAAAATATACTACTACTATAACATGTTGAGCGCTGAATATAGGGAGTTTATGACTCCTTCAAAATACGAGACCCTTACCGAAATCATAAACGTTGCTCGGGAACGTGAAATCGAGTTAAAGAAGCAAGTTGAAAGGGGTGAGCGAAGGGCACAAGATGTGAATCCAAGCCCTACAAAGAAAGCTCGAACTGGGGAATCGGGAAAGAAGGTTGATGCTAAGGGTGGGTCGCCAAGTTGTAAAGTGTGTGGAAAAGGGCACAAGGGAGAATGTCGGTTCAAAGACAAGCCATGCCCCATATGCAGTAAAACAGGGCACACGGCGTCTCTATGTCCGGGTAAAATCTCGGTTTGCTACAAATGTTATCAGCCCGGCCACAAAAAGTCTGAATGCCTAGACTTAGTTGGAAGGAGAGACGATAAAGAATCCCCAACAGAAGCCCCTAAGGCGAAGGCTAGGTCCTTCCAACTTACCGCAGCCGAAGCAAAGATAGAACCCGATGTGGTCTCAGGTATATTCACAATTAACTCAATTCCTGCACGTATATTGTTTGATACGGGTGCGAATAAATCCTTCATTTCGCATAGATTTATTCGATATCCTTCATTTGTATTGACAAAATTATCTATGCCCTTAGAAGTTGAAATAGGGGACAACAAAAGTTTTATAGTTTGTGATATTTGTCGAGGCTGCAAATTAAGCATCGATGATGAAGAATACCTGATAGACCTAATCCTGATGTTAATGGGGGAATTTCAAGTAGTCGTTGGAATGGATTGGCTATCTAAGCACCACACAAAGGCCGTGTGTTTTCGTAAGGAGATAAAGCTAACATCTCCGAGCGGGAAACACGTTACTATCTATGGCGAAAAAAGGAGGTAACCCCATAATATGCTCAATGTTGAAAGCTCACAAGCTTATGAAGCAAGGATGCAAGGCATTTATGATATACGCAAATGAGCCCGAGAAAGAATCACTGAAGATTGAAGATGTACCGGTAGTAAGGGATTATGAAGATGTGTTTCCGGAGGATTTGCCGGGGATACCGCCCGAACGGGAAATAGAATTCGGAATCGAATTGATTCCGGGCGCAAAACCCGTAGCTAGAGCACCGTACCGACTTGCGCCATCGGAATTACAAGAGCTGATGTCCCAAATTCAAGACCTACTTGACAAAGGATTCATAAGGCCGAGTGTGTCTCCTTGGGGCGCACCGGTATTGTTCGTAAAAAAAAGAAAGACGGAAGCATGCGCATGTGTATCAATTACCGGGAGTTAAACAAACTCACAGTAAAGAACCGATATCCGCTTCCGAGGATAGATGATCTATTCGACCAATTACAAGGTGCGAACTGGTTTTCAAAGATTGACCTTAGATCGGGGTATCACCAACTAAAGGTCAAGGAGGAAGACGTGCCGAAGACGGCTTTCCGCATGCGATACGGACATTACGAGTTCCTTGTAATGTCATTTGGGCTAACAAATGCACCCGCGGCTTTCATGGATCTTATGAACCGGGTTTGCAAGCCGATGCTGGATAAATCGGTCATCGTGTTCATCGATGATATTTTAGTGTATTCGAAAAGTGAAGCTGAACATGCACACCACTTACAAGAGGTGTTAGAGACACTTAGGCGAGAAAGGTTGTATGCGAAGTTCTCTAAGTGTGCCTTTTGGTTACGAGAGGTACAATTTCTCAGCCACATCATAAGTGCCGATGGAGTATTGGTTGATCCGTCAAAGATCGAGGCCGTGTCGAAATGGAATCCCCCGAAGAACCCTTCGGAAATTAGAAGCTTCATAGGGCTTGCGGGATACTATAGGAGATTCATTCAAGATTTCTCCAAGATTGCGTCGCCACTAACAAAGTTAACCCGGAAGGAGGAGAAGTTCATTTGGGGCGTTGAACAAGAAAGAGCATTTCAAACGCTAAAAGAGAAGTTAACTCAATCTCCGGTATTAACATTGTCGGACGGAGTCGAAGACTTAGTGGTTTACGCGGATGCGTTTTGATGCAACGGGGCAAAGTCATAGCTTATGCCTCGAGGCAATTGAAAATAGATGAAAAGAAATATCCAACGCATGATCTCGAATTAGCTGCGGTGGTGTTTGCGTTAAAAATATGGAGGCACTATTTGTATGGGGTAAAGTGCACCATATTCACCGATCACAAAAGCCTAAAATACTTCTTCGATCAGAAAGAGTTAAACATGCGACAGAGGCGATGGTTAGAAACGGTGAAGGATTTCGACTGTGAAATACACTACCATCCTGGAAAAGCAAATGTGGTGGCGGATGCTCTGAGCAGAAAAATGGACTATGTCCCGATACGAGTAAGATCGATGCAGTTTGTGGTGACCTCGGGTATACTTGAACGTATCCGAGAAGCGCAAGTAGAAGCAGTGAAAGAGGAGAACTGGAAGAAGGAAAGAATAATTGGTCAGTTAAAAGATTTGACGGATGGAAAGAACGGGTTGAAGACTCGATCCGGAAGAATATGGGTTCCAAATACTTATGGGGTGAAGATGCTTCTACTTGATGAAGCTCATAAATCCCGATATTCTATTCATCCGGGTGCGACCAAGATGTACCATGACCTGAAACAAAATTATTGGTGGCCCAGAATGAAGAAGGATGTGGTGAAATATGTGGAGAAGTGCTTGACTTGTTTACAAGTCAAGGCGGAACACCAGAAACCTTATGGGAAACTGCAACCTTTGGAGATCCCGGTTTGGAAATGGGAACATATCACTATGGACCTATTGACCAAACTACCTAAAACGATTCGGGGATTCGACGCCATATGGGTGATTGTGGATAGATTGACAAAGAGTGCACACTTTATTCTTATACGCGAAACATATACTTCGGAAAAGATGTCCGAGGTATATACAAACGAAATAGTGGCACGTCACGGAGTACCGGTATCTATTGTGTCGGATAGAGATACCCGGTTTACTTCAAAATTTTGGCGAGATTTTCAAGAACAAATGGGAACGAAACTTTTCATTAGCACCGCCTACCATCCCCAGACGGATGGGCAGAGTGAAAGAACAATACAGATGCTAGAAGATATGTTACGGGCATGTATCATCGACTTCGGTGGAAGTTGGGATGTTTATCTACCCTTGGTCGAATTTTCGTATAACAATAGTTACCATTCGAGTATCAGCATGGCACCTTATGAGATACTATATGGTAGAAAATGCAGAACCCCGGTGTGTTGGGGTGAAGTGGGACCACGCGAATTGGCGCATACAGACATAATTCAAGCCACTAATGAGAAAATTGAAGTGGTGCGAGCCCATTTGAAAGCGGCCCAAGATAGACAGAAGTCTTATGCCGACAAAAGACGAAGACCGATTGAATTTAAGATAGGTGATATGGTTATGCTAAAAGTTTCCCCATGGAAGGGAATTATCAGATTCAGAAAAAAGGGGGAAACTAAGCCCGAGGTTTATCGGGCCATTTAAAATCATCGAACGGGTTGGCAAGGTGGCTTATCGCCTCGAATTACCGGAAGAGTTGAAGGGAATACACGGCACGTTTCACGTGTCGCAATTACGGAAGTGTCTAGCGGACGAAACAGCTTATATCCATTACAATGATGTCGAAGTGGATAATAGCCTGAATTATGCAGTGAGACCAGTGGAGATTTTAGATCGAAAGGTCAGGCACTTACGAAACAAACAAATCGATCAAGTCAAGATCAAGTGGGAGCATAGGAAAGGCTCGGACACTACGTGGGAGTCCGAAGAGTTGATGCGACGTGTCTACCCTACTTTATTTGGTACGTACTTTGGTTTCGGGGACGAAACCCTTTTAAGGGGGTGGACTTGTAACATCCCGAAAATGCGAGTTCATAAATTTGCAATTAGGTTGCAAATAAACTAGTAAAATAAACTAACTAGGAATGACACTAACCAAGTTAGTTGGTCACTTATGAGTAGTTAGTAGTTAAAACAAATAAAGAATGAAAGATGAGGGACTAAAAGCGTCTAAATGAAAACTATTTTTAATGAAATAACAAAATTAAACTTAAAACACACATGCCCGTGTGTTGTTGAAATCGACCAAGAGCAGGGGCGACCCCAAGCTCCTCCAAAACCCTGGTTCAACACAAAACTCACAAATTAAGGGCTCAAACCAAGTCAAAATCGAAAACCGAGCATAGATTACTAATCCCCATTGCTAGGGGGTTGTAAGGTATGTAAAATTTAGTGTTAATTTTCTGTTTGAAATTCTCATGAGTTTGGGAAATTAGAAATTTGATGTTGCATGTTTGCTATTTGGATAGAATAGGGATGATATAATGTCTAGGAGTAAAATCTAGACAATAACATGTGAAATCATGACTAATTCCTGAAAATCTCATGAACACAATGAAGGTGATTCATGGGCTTTGTGGGAAACTAGTAAACACTAGGGTTTAGAATGATTATTCTAGTGTAATATGGGTCATAGAAAGTGATTTCTGAAATGATGATGTTTAATGATATATGAAAGCTTAATTGATGTTAAGTTTAGCTAAATAGCAAGCTTTGAACTTGAATATGAATGATAAGAAATTATGCCCGTTAAGTGTTTGTAAAAATGCCCCAAAGGAGGCTCGAAATTGAAATTTAAAGTTTAAACCCATGATTGTGATGATTTGACAAAATTATGCGGTATATGATTGAAAAGGAGTTCTAAATAAATCGTGATTGAACTCTATAGGAAAAGATACCGGAGCGTCGAGTGGACAAGCCGGTGGCGATTTGCGTTTGAAGGGCGTGCACTAAAGGTATGTAACTTGACTCGTTACATTGGGTAAACTTTGATAAATTGCATAAGTATAGTGAATTATAGAATAAAGGTTGTCTTAATTTGTAGCGATAATGATCGCTATATTGATTAATAAGACCAGGATTGGTTAGAACTTGTTGGTAGTCATCATAATGGAGGATTCCGTAGATGAGCCAAACGGGTCGAATAATCGATTAATGTGTGGCAAATGCTTCGTAATATAATAAATTGGTCTTTTGTTATTGTTGACAAACGACATATTAGAATACGAGGATTTAACATGTTGGTTTGTAGGAATGAAATCCGAGAATTTGGTTCGAGTAAACAAACAAATCAAAGAAAACATAACATTCGAGAGCCTACCGTAAATTACGGTATATACCGTAATTTACGGTAGGGACCAAAATGTTACGGTGGATTCTTCCTGTTTTACGGTGGAACCAAAGTTTCCCAGGAGTTACCGTAGCTTACGGTACGGTAGAGCCTTGACATTCATGTTGAATTTTGCATATCTTTGTTAAATCGAATCCTTTTTAAGCGTAGTTTCGATTATGTAATATTTCTAAGAACTCTAACACTAATCTTTGTTAAAAATTTCCAGTTTCTAGGTATGGCAAGTACGTGGACGATGATAAATCAAGTTTTGAAGGACCGAACACACACTTTAGAAGCTTCCGCGATATCTAACTTTAATAGACAATGTTTTGGAATGTAAACAATTTGTTAAACAACTTATGAATGTTTGAATTAGTCGTTAGTCGACTAATGTTTTGCTACTTAGGAACTTTATCTATGGAACTTATGATATAAGTTGGACATCTTTTATATAAAATTGTATGAATTTTTATTAAGTTCAAGTAGTAATTAGACGGGTCTTACACTCGTTAGGGACCTACGTGACTTACGGTTCGACTTCGACTAAATAATAAAAAAAATACATGAGAAACGCCCCTATTTCGCAGCCGTTTGGGGCTGCGTTTGCAGCCGTTAACCGGCGTTTAAACGGCTGCAAACGCAGCCCGGGGTAGATGGTTCATAAAGTGATGTGTTACGGGGCTCATAACCATATCCACCATGTTCTTCGTATCCACCGTAGCCTCCGTATCCACTTTCACCCCCAGATCTATCGTATCCACTGTATCCACCTTCACCCCCGTATCCACTGTAACCACCTTCACCCCCATATCTATCGTATCCACTGTATCCACCTTCACCCCCGTATCCACTGTATCCACCTTCACCCCCGTATCCACTGTAACATCCGTATCCACCTTCACCCCCGTATCCCCCGTAACCCAGATACGATTGTTGCGTCGGGTAATATGGTTCATCAACAGGTGCATTCTCAGCACCGTATCCACTTTGTTGCCCGTACGAAGATTCATACCCGTATCCGTAATCCGGATACACTTGATGCGACGGGTAATTTGGTTCATCAACAGGTGGAATGGGAGTAGGTGGAGTGGGAGTCCTGTTCAAGTCTGGAAACTGTGTTTTTTGATCAACAGGGACTTCAGACACAACCTCCTCCTCCTCATTGGCATCATTTGCTCCCCATGTGTCGTTAGAATAGCGATTACCGAAATAATTCTCGTTCCAAAATGATGACATGTTAACAAGATTGAACAAAAAACAGAACAAATGATTTTGGTTTGGGGTGTAAATTTTCTACTGAAGAAGAATATGAAACACAGAAGAATAGAAAATAGATGAAAATGATGTTGCTTGTGCGAAGATGAAAAGAAGGCAGAGCTAAATAGACTTTTAAATTTACTTCAATACGCAGCGTATAGCTCTCTACTCCCCGTATTACTTTATTCACGTGCCTAGACAACATCGTATCAGGGTCAAATCAGTCTGACATACGCTGCGTATTGATCAATACGCAGCGTATAGGGTTACCAGTATACGCTGCGTATTGGTCAATACGCAGCGTATGTCAGACTGATTTGACATGGTACTAGGTTTGACTGTCTGGTCGTGTACCCGCCCCTTACATACGCTGCGTAGAGGTCAATACGCGGCGTATAAGGTTAACCCTATACGCTGCGTATTGACCTCTATGCAGCGTATGTAAACCCTAAGTATACAGATAGCATGCCAAGGTGTGCAAATAGTGATAGCCTTTAATATTAATCC
The DNA here is from genome assembly GCA_030545235.1 of Helianthus tuberosus. NCBI lineage: Eukaryota > Viridiplantae > Streptophyta > Magnoliopsida > Asterales > Asteraceae > Helianthus > Helianthus tuberosus. The sequence goes on from CM060424.1 coordinate 211,181,691, forward strand.
TTGATCAACAATTTATATGTAATAATTTAAGTGTTTCATTTACAATTAATTAAGCAACTAGTAGTACATCGATTTCAACAAAATTATCTTCATAAATCTTACGGCCCCTTTAAGCAAAAAGTATATAATATATATAATTCATTTAGGCTATGCGGTATGGTGATGATTGGAGGATGATCCGTCACGTAAGCGTCACATAGGATCGGTGGGGGATGGTCCAAGGCCGAAGCCCACACCGTGCAGCCTTATACTTGGTAGAGACTGTTGCCTTTTACCAATGAGCTAGTGGTGGAGTGGTAAGGGAGAGACCTTATATTTCAGGTGACCCAAGTTCAATTCCTGCCCCTAGCATTTAGTTTTTGTGGCACCTGGTGATGATGGGAGACTAGGCGCGTAGGCAGCGATCGCTAGTTCGATCCTTGAACTGAGCGGGTTTTACCTTACCGCACTGTGCCTTCGGGCGAGTGTTCACGGGCTTCGTCCCTAGGTGAGGGTTTTCCCCGGTTCGGAATGCGAGTGTATCCTGATGTGGTGAATTTCGCCAGTAGCCCATTTGGAGGATTCGTTAGCCGTTCAAAGAAAAAAAAAGATTGTTGTCTTTTAGTGGGAGGTATTGAGTTCATTCCCAAATAAAAGTAGATTAAGATTTAATTTGTTGTAAATTAGGATTGGGTAAGTATTATTCAAAATATATATATATATATATATATATATATATATATATATAGGACAAAGATCCGTTAGGAACCACCTCTTATTGCGAGAACCGCGAGAACCAATGTGAACACAACATAAAATGCCTAAAAATAGCTAAAAATCACACAATTTTTTTTTTTATAATATTTTTTTATCAAAAATTCGTTACTTTTCGAAGCCAAAAAAAAAATTTTTTTGGATACTAAAAGTAGCGATTTTAACATAAAAAATATTAAAAAAAATAGATTTTTTTTTATTTTTTTAGTTTTTTTTTTATAGATTTTTTAAGGTTTTTGGGGGGTTTAGTTTTTAGCATTTTAGCTTGGGGGGGGGGGGGTTAGGTTTTTGGGGGTGGGGGTAGGTTTTTTTTAGCTATTTTAGGTTGTGTTCACATTGGTTCTCGCAATAAGGGTGGTTCTCGCATGAACCTTACCCTATATATATATATACAATTTTAATTCTTTTTAATTATCTTTAGAGGTAGGCTAAATGTATCCCATCTTATTACTTTTTATACCCCTTTTCTATAAAATCACATTAAAACTTGTAATATTTACCCATTAAACAAATCATCGTTTAAAAAAATATTTTTTTTTGTTACAAAACAAATTCAAAAGTGTAAAAAAAAAGATTACATACGTTTTTTTTAAATGTTTGTTTTTTAATTTTTATTTACAAAAACATATTTTTAAGGTTTTCGGATATTGTTTCTAAAGACATTTTCTCAAATAGTATTTTGATTATGTTTTTTATTGAACATCTTTACAAATAAATAATAACATTTTTCTTATAAAACAATAAAGAATGTTTTGAACTATCTTTTAAAAAAGTCTATATTATGTTTTTCCCTCGTCTAGTTTGTATTTTAAACGTCTTACTTTTATGCCCATGACTTTATAGCCTAGTGGCATCTTGGGGGTGGGATAAGGCTTTGTGACCAATAGGTCCTGGTTCGATTAACTCCACAAGAGGGTTTTCCCATATTTATAATATTTGTTGGGTTTACTCCTAAATTGGTGTATAGGCATTATGCCTAGTGAAGATGGATATGATCGGGTGGTTCCGCTGGTAGCACGATGATACTCCAGTGATCCGTCAGTGATCCAAATTCGCCGTTCAAAAAAAACGTCTTACTTTTATAATTTTTAATACTTTAAACGTGTTTATAAAATAATTAACAATTTTTATTTATTAAAAAAGTAATAAAGATTTTCTTTTAAAATAGTGTTTACAGCCCTATGACATATTAATCTTTAAAACCATCTATGTAAATGAACAAATAAACAATATGTACTAAAATAATTTTATCAAACTATAAATTAACAATTTATATAAATTCAAATTTAATTAGTGTAAGGAGTATCTTATAAACAAGTTAAAACCAGTTTAAAACTTTTGATCGAAGTGGACACTTTAAAAAAAAATATGTTTTCGAATTAAACATAAAAAAACAAAAATTTTAAGGCTCCTATCTTTAATACTACATTGGCTAAATTTTAAGGCCATGATCCCGTATATCAGGCGGTCTTGTTCCCCGTGTGGATTCATTTGTGTAGGAGGGATGGAACATGAAATCTTGGCTCTTTATTAAAAATTAATTGCATATTTGATAAAAATAATTATTGGTCAAGTGAAAGTAACTAATATACAGATATACATGTACATGTGGGTTAATAAATTATCATATTTGGGTTTTTTTTTAACGGTAAACAATAGTTTTATTCATCACCCAAAATTCGTAATTATAAAACTAGTTAATAAGCTACTAAGCCAACCATATTTTGGTTATATTTTTCAAAAAATTGCATCTTTAACATATGTGGTTTAAAATTTTGGGGTATTGAATTTTAATAATCCCAAGTTTCACTAATTGGCCGGTAATAATCCCAACTTCAAAAATTGCCTACAACAGTCCCAACTTGTAAGATTTTGGCCACCAATGATCCTTGTCTAACTGGGTTAGTTAAATGTGACGTGACAGGTGACATGGCAGCTGACGTGTTTAAAAACTTAAATTTTGGAGGCCTATGTGGATGCTGATGTGTTCAAAGAGTACAACATCCCTATTTAAAAAGCATTTTAACCCTAATTTAAACCCAATCCCTGAAATGTCGACATCATCCTCTTCAATAAGCTGCCCAAACAAAAACCCTAAGTTCTTCAAAGTCGATCTGGATGGAAACCTCTACTGTAATCATGATATGCTTGCAATTCTTCGAGTAGTAAGCCGTAAACGAGATCGAATTGGGAAGGAGTTTTATGGTTGCCCTCTCTGGCCTGTAAGTTTTTCCTTAAAGATTCTCCTTCTAACTTGTTAATTTCATTAACGGTGTGTTCATTTTGTAATCTGATTAGAGAGTGGACTGCAATTTTATTTTTTTGTGGAAAGAAGATTTGGAGAATGTCTTTAAGAACACATCTATGGCCAACAATCCAAGTTATGAAGGTCTGAAGATGGAAAATTTGAAGTTACAAAACAAGATATTAGTAGAGGAGAATAGAAAGCTGAGAACAAGTGGAATTCTTCATGTCTGTTAGGTTTTGCAATAGTTATGGCAATATGGTGGGTTTTAAGTCGCAAGAGTTAATATTTAGGTTTTGTAATAGTTATGGGAGTATGTTGTTATGTAATGCTTATTGCATAATGTACTGAAATCTTGTGTGTTAATGAAAAGTAGTGCTTTTAGCACAATCTTTGTTATAGCATAATTTGTGTTATTCAACAAAACTGTACAACACCCGTATGTGAAGCGGCACCAAAACTCGACCAAAACGACCAATATTAACCTGCTATGAACTTGAACCAAAAGTCGACCAAAACGACCAATATTAACCTGTTGTCAATCTGAACCAAAACTCGACAAAAACGACCAATTATGAAACTGTTGTCAATCTGAACCAAAACTCGACCAAAGCGACCAATATTAACCTGCTATGAACCTGAACCAAAAGTCGACCAAAACGACCAATATTAACATGTTGTCAATCTGAACCAAAACTCGACAAAAACGACCAATTATGAAACTGCTGTCAATCTGAACCAAAACTCGACCAAAACGACCAATATTAACATATAGAAACTGCATTACATAATAAGATTCATTACATTCCAAAATCCACAAACTGAACAACTAAGTTTTCTGCGATAAACTTACTACTACATACCATACATGTACTGAACAACCAAAAAGCATGAACTATAAAGTCATCATGCATCATTAACTACCAAAAGCATACAAAACACATAATTACTAAGCTTCACTTCCCTTTCCCTTTCCCTCTTCCCCTTGCATGACCCTTTGTCCTTCCCCGTTGACTAGGACCCTGGGATGGTTGGATGGCAACTTGTGAGCCTTGACTCGCGTGAACTCTTGCTTTCTTGGGCCTTCCCCTTGGGTTATTAGAAACACCCTCAGCAGATCTTTTCTTCTCATTTATGCAGCCCCTCTTATTGTGCCCTCTCTCCTTACAGTTGCTACACTTCATCTTATTACCATGTTTGGACAATTTTCCTGGTTTCTTAGGCTTCTCGTGTGGGTCTCTTCTTCTATTCTTCTTAGGTCTTCCTGGAGCAGCCTTGATTGGAGGTGGGTCAAGAGGGTAATCAACTTCTGGCCAATACTTCTCACTAGGCAATGGAGGAATGGTGTAAGCATAAGTCTTTAGGTATTCTGACTTGTGATAACATTCATGTACAAACTCCTCTGCATTCCTGTTTAAGAAACCAGCCACTGCACAAACATGCTTACAAGGGATACCCTTCAAATCCCATTTCCTACAGCTGCAAGTTCTCCTGCTCAAGTCCACAGAAACATCATCCAGTTCTCTAACTTGGAATACATTGAATGATGATGGATACACTTCACACATATATGCCCATGACTTTTCTTTCTCAAGTTTCTCCTGTATATTTGGACACACAATCAAGTCTTGTTTAACCATCTCTGCATGTTGGGTTGTTAGCCTAGTCATTATTGATACCCGGATGTCTTCAAGCATGTTGATGATGTGTTTGTATCTGGATTGTATAATGTAACCATTAAAGGACTCAACCATGTTATTAACAATAACATCACACTTTGTATCAGTCTTTAGATATGCCCTTGAGAAACATTGTGGGTTTTGCTTCAAGAATGCCTCAGCAGCTTCAGGTGATAGGTAACAAAACATAAGTGTAACAAAACATAAGTATACAAAACAAAATTATTACCTTCTGTTGATCAGATATTAATGTCCAACCTTTCCCACCATCATTGACTTCCAAACACTTCCTTAACTCTTCCATAAACCACTCCCAGCTGTCATTTGTTTCACCTTCAACTACTGCCCAAGCCACAGGGTACATTTGGTCATTTGCATCCCTTCCAATTGCATCCAACAACATACCACCAAGAAAAGTTTTTAGTAAACAACCATCTAAACACAGTGCCTTCCTGCAACCTGCTAAAAACCCCTTCTTGAGCCCATCAAAACACACAAAGAGTCTGTAAAATGTCTCACATGTAGAACTTGGATCAACATTTATGAAGCCTGGTGGGGCAGTTAAAAGTTCAAATGTGGAAGTTGGATTTGCTACCCTTAAAGCCTCCAAATATGAAGCAAGTTTACTATAGTGATCCTTCATTGATCCATAAAGCTTACTTTGTGCACACTTCTTTGCCTTATATGCCAACCACTTAGTTATCAAAACCTTATACTTCTCCTTTACTGCTAGTTGGATCTGTTTAGCAGACCAGTTTGGCTTAGCTTTAAAAACTGGCAACAACTCTGTAGCTATAAACTCAGCACTCAACTGTCTGTTCTTACACATGTTCCTTAGACAGTTGTGTTTGTTTACTACCTTCTTAACCATATAACAACTCTTAGCCTCATGAAAAGAACAATAGATATGGAAAGAACAGTTTTTAACACAGCTTATACCAACACGACCATGTCTATGCTTGTCACTAATAGAAAACACAAATTCTTACCATTTGCAACATCATACTTCTTAACAGCCTGTTTGAAAGCCTCCCTTGTTGGGAACCTTATTCCTACAACCCAGTTAAACTTCTTCCAATCTGTTTGGTCATCTACAATTGGAACATCAACAACATGCTTTTTACCTAGGATGTCGTCTTCTTCACTTTCACCAGGTGTCTTCACATCACCATCTGAGTCCTGATAAACTTCTGTATGACCACCACTTCCTAAAACTGGAACACCACCTTCATTGTCAACTGAATTTCGTATACAATTTTCTACCAATTTTTTTGTACTTTCTGCATCTTCCTTGTTAACCTTCCTTATGGCAGCAACTGAATCCCTCCACTCAACATCCTCCTCATCAGAGCCACAACCAAATACCTCTTCAACACTGTTTTCATAACCATCTAAACTAGTATCATCCTCCTCAGATCGAGCACTGTATAACTCATCTTCAGAATCAGATTCATCTAAACTAAAACCATCCTTATCAGACTCATCTGTTCCTGCAACCTCCTTATCAGACTCATCTTCAACTTCAATTGAAGTCTCCTTAATAGATGTAAGTGCAATTGCAGCCTCTCTATCACATTTTTCTAGTTCTGTGTTTGGATTAGGGTTCAAACAAATTTATGTGTCAACTGCTGGTGTTGCAACCCTTCTAGCTGTTGACTTAGAGAACCTTGATGGGCTTTTAATTGGGCTTGTTACTTGGCTGTTATGGGCTTCTGGTTTATTGGGCTGGGCTTGGGGGTTAGTGGGCTTGTTCATTGGTCCCTGTTGGATGCATAAATCAAGTACTTCCCTGGAGTTCACAACAACCGTCTTCCCCACCTCAATAACATCCCTATCGCTTACCAAACGTCTCAACCCACCATTACAAGGTAAATTGCAATAAATATCGAAATCTTTTGATGCATGAGAACCAGTTTCCATCACATAATCAACTAACTCAAAATAAGAAAGCTTATCAATGTCTAACTTTATAAGTTCATGATCACCACTTACATACCTCACTAGGGGAGTAGCCACTTCAATCGTACCACCATACCATAACCGGACATTGATGATTTCTGCCATCTAACTCAGAAGGAATGAACGATCGGAGTGATTTGAATTTTAGGGTTCAAGGATCGAGCTTTTTTATGGAAGAAGGAATCGTCGCTTTTGTTTTGAGATAGAGTGATTTGAGTGTTAGGGTTAGGTGTGATCATATTGTGAGACTGAAGTGTTTAATTGTGTGTAATAAGTGGTAAACATATATCATACACGTGGCATCCACATAGGCCTCCAACATTTAAGTTTTTAAACACGTCACCTGCCACGTCACATTTAACTAACCCAGTTAGACAAGGATCATTGGTGGCCAAAATCTTACAAGTTGGGACTGTTGTAGGCAATTTTTGAAGTTGGGATTATTACCGGCCAATTAGTGAAACTTTGGATTATTAAAATCCAATACCCCTAAAATTTTTAATATGTTTGAGGTTATAACAATAAAAAATATATTGTATTTTTATTTAAAACTATTTACCTTTTGAGTTTTGACCAACTACAAAAGAAAAAGAAAAAGAGAAACCTCAACCACCTTCCCCCATCCTTTATGTTAGAATTGTAGAGAACTTGTATTAAGGACCTGCATTTTACACTGGGACTGTTAAACCGAATTAAAAGTATAAACAAAAGTATTGAAGGCGTGTTAACTAGTAAAAATTAGACCGAAACGTAAAACAAAGAAAAAAATAACTTAGTCGTCTTAGGACCCGCGAGTTGTGAGGGGCCGTTAAACTGCCAAAAATAGACATAAAAACGTGAAAGATGAAAAGTATAGAGGACAAAAGTTGAAAGTGAAAAATTGTTAGGTTAACAATGAAAAACTAAAACTAAAGGGGTTAAAAAACTTAAAGATGATAACTAAATGAGTCAAAACTAAAAAAAAAAAGAAATGGCATGGATATAAAAACTCTCTGTGTAGAGATATATATAGATGTAAGATTTGATGTACAGTTGGACATGTAGTAAGTTAAATATGAAAGCTAAATGAATTAAAACTAAAAAAATGGCAGGGATATAAAAACTCTATGTGTAGAGATGTATATATAGATATAAGATTTAATGTACAATTGGACATTTAGCAAGAAAAAATCCAGTATGAACTTGTAACCAAGCTCAGCTAGTTTAATACTCGTCCGGTGGACGGAATACGTTAATGTATTCTATAGTAACAACATAAATGAACCTAAAGAAATATGTCAGAGTCATATTACATAAAATAATATGAATAGCGTGGCAAATAAAACTATACACAAAATTAAATAACATGACAAACAAAAGCATCCTTCCTTAAGAAGATAAGAGGCCCATGTAAAGTATATTTCTTGCTTGTCTTTAGGTAGTCTGCGAAGCATTAACATATGACTTTTATAGCTAATAAATATACATAATTATTAACTACCATGAATGGTACTTTTGAAATATTCGTTAGTGTTAGGATCTGAGTTTCTTTTTATTGTGCTCGTTTGATAATAATGAAGATGAAACAGAGTTAAATGCAGCAGAATTAAATGAAACAAACTTTCAATACACAATCAATGAGAGAATAAGTTTCAGCAAACATGTTTATATTGAAATTGAATGATTGTATTTGTTACAAAGATCAATCACAATGCATGCATGCACATAATCTCCCCCTCAGCCTGAGCTCACAGTGATTGTTCGTACAAAATGACTTGGTGATGAAGATAGCTAATAGAACAGTACAGGGTACTGTTTTATTTATAGTACAGAACAAACCACTTAGGCATCTTTGACTGACGTCACCATGAAAGTGACATCTAACCTCCTAACAACCTACAACCACTGACTATTACAAACACTGCTGTCTAAACTACTGATTACAAATAATACAAAGGATAAACTAAACTACTGCTTCTTCATTCCACTGTTATAATCCTAGCAGTGCTTTGTGTCTTCAGCAGTACTTGAACCATATCAGCAGATTGAGCATCAGTGCTTTATCTTCAACAGTCTTTAAGTACCAGCAGCAGTTGTTTGTGAAGGGCAGTACTTAGAGGTCATCAGATGTTAGGCCACTTCCAAGGGGAAAGATCTGATGCAAACAACTGCTTATTGAGAATCCATTGATCTGATCCAGTTTTGGCTTTAATCAACTGTTCCTTTGTAGGGTTCAATCGCAACAATCTCCCCCTGGAACAGATGATGCCAAAACTCTTCATTATTCTGGATTTTTATTGCCTCATCAAGAGTTCCCTGACTTGACCTTTGAATTGTAATTCAAAGTTCATGGAATCCTCATCATTCTCATCCCTGCACAGTGTAAGCTCAAGGAGATCTTGTAGATCTTCAACACCTAGGCCCAGTGCTTCTTCCCTTGATATATGCTTCACTTCACCATTGGATTTGAGCAGAGTCAATACGTGGGTCTTTTGATAAGACTTCCACTTTAGTATTTTTGAATCCTTTGGGTTTCTTGGGAGAGTTTTTATTATTGATGAGTTTGGAGATGGAGACCTGGTGATGACAACTTTGGCAGTATCTTGTGATTTTGCAGAGCCTTGATTCTCTGCCATTAAAGTCTGAAGAACCATTTTCATGATGTATTCTTCTTGGGCCTTGTCTTGTTGTGTTTCTGCATCCATCTGCTTTTGTTTCCTTCTTTGATAATGGATGGCAGCAATTGGAGCAGTGGGTCTTCTTATTGGCAGTTTTTGTTTGACTGGAACCACTGCTTCTGGATAAACAGGCTTTTTAGGAGCAGTGGGATCTCTCTTCCTTAACTCTTCCAACCTTTTGTAGGTATCTAGCACTTTTATCTCTGACCATCTTATAACTTGGTTCCTTGACCCATAATCAGCAGCTATCATCTCTTCTTTCATTCTTTTCAGTTTCAAGGCCCTTTCTGGTACATTCTTTTTGTAATTGGCCCAGATTAGAGGAGTTGGCTTTACTTTGTCTTCAATCATCTTTTCAATTCTGGCCAACTCCTCTTTAAGTTCATTGATGGTCCATTCCTTGTACTGACTCTTTTCTGCCCTATATTTCTTGTATGCCATGATGTGTTCAATGTAGTCTTGTCTTATACTTTCATCATCCCTCTCTGACAATTTATGGCAAAGGTCTTTTGAGAACTGTTCTAAAGTTCTGACCTTGGTGAGCTGGTATTGCAAATTTCTTTGAATTTCTTTGTCAGACTTTCCCTATGTGCCTCTTTGAGATATATCCTCTGCTTGTTTGGATTTTATTTTGAGATACTCTTCTATGTTCCTTGGCAAAGGATAACCTTGAACAGATGGGAGATTCCTCTTTTCAGGGTCATCTTCAGAGTAAAAGGACTTGATTTCCTCCCTGACTGCTGGAAGATCTAATGGATACTGTACTCCAGCAGGGACAATGGCAGTGTTTGGATTGAGGGCTTGAACTGAAGATATTGAAACAGGGTTTGGAATGGTAGCTAGGGTCAGAGATTGTGTAGATGTTGGGAGTGGAGAAGTATCATCTTCCAGTACAATATTTGTGACCCTTCTTCTTTTGGGCTTTGGAGAGGTTGGTGGTGTACTTGTGGGTTTAGTGGTGGTGAGTGAAATGGTGGGTGTCTGACGAACAACTGTTGAAACAACTGGTGTTTCAACCATTGTTGTCACTACAACAGTTGATGTGTCAACTATTGTCTTCTGCTTTTTGGCAGGTGGTTTTTGTGGTGGTGATGTTGTTTTTGGTATGGCAGTGGATTGAGTGTGGGTTGATGTAGTGGTGATGGCAGTGGTTGAGATAACATCTGTTGAAACCACTGAAGTACCAACAACTATTGATACAACAGGTGTCTCAACATCTGTTGGTTTGGAGGTTTGATGAGAGGAACTTTTGGGAATTTGAGGAGTATGTTTGGTGGTTTTGGAAGGTGTGGTTTTGGGTTGGCTTACTTTTCTGGTAGGCTGTCTTCTTTTAGGTTTAGAAGTACCCTGCTCTTCCTTTTCCATCATAACTTTCTTCTCCTATGCAAACCTTTTTGACCCTTTTTATTTCCATTGACTCTTTCATGTTTGCTTTTAGTTCAGCAAATGCATTTTGAGTGTCATCAACCTTTTTGGAACCATCTGGCCTCGGGATTTCTACCACAAGTTTGGATATTGGGTCTGGTTTTATGTATAAGCCATCTTTTCCCTTCTTTCCTTTCTCCCCCTTTTTGGCATCATCAAGGTTTTCAACATAAATGATTGAAGGAGGAGAAGTGTCAGTGGTTTGAATCAAATGAGCCTTGATTGCCATGATATCAGCTTGTGTATCTTTGTACCTAGCTTCCATCACATTTATGAACATTTGAAGCTGAACTTCATGTTGTGGATCAGCATACTGTCTCTGTTGATGAAGCATAGGTTGAAATAAGCTCCAAAGCTCAGTGGGGGAAGGAACAGATGTTGCAGTAGTGGGAGCAGCCTTTTGAGATTGTAACAACTGTTGCAGCATATTTTTTATATCTGCAACAGATGTTTCAATTTTATCCACTCTCTCCGTCAATTCTTTGTATTTTAATCCATCACCCAAATGAATGGGATCATCTGATTTCCCACTGGCAGTGGTTGTATCAGCAGTTGACTTAGGGAAAGTTTCCCAAAAGCCATCCACTTATGCCCCTTTTTCTTGGTTTTGGGGACTTCTTTCTTCAGCAGAGGTTACCATTTTAAGCTCACCAGTGTATAATGGAAACACACCAGTGGACACTATGGTCCCCAAGGAAGAAATTGCCTTCAAGGGAGTCTTACTAATGAAACTACTGTCCAGGTGTAAACCAGTGGGTTCAACACCTGTAGTAGCTGCTCCACTTGAATTACTGACATGAATTACTTGTAATTCCTGCAATGTAACCTCCTCAGCTGTTGGTGGGTTAGCAAGGATAGAGGAACCAGACTCAGTCACTTATTGGGGTATATTCTCAGTGATAGGTGGTTGAGAAGAACTGATTTGTGTCTGGTCCATATCTGTCACACCCCTTTCTACGGCGGAAGCACGAGGTGTGATCATGAAAGGTTCTCATTGCATACGAAGAGTAAACATACTACATGCTCAAAAATAACTTCGAATATTACATTACCAAAAACATATGTCAAGTGTTTACAACACTAGATAACACATTGTCTTAAAAGTCACGACTTTATTTAAAGATAAACAAAGCGACATCCACGAGCATGAGTAAGACCACGCGCACATCCATCCTAGTTACCTGAAATACATGTGAGTTTTGGAAAAACGTCAACATAATGTTGGTGTGAATTCATGCAGTTTTTGTATTTCACGTTTGTATACTTTGTATGAAAACATAATTTGTCTTTTGTATAAATCAAGTCTTTTGTGTACACCACGTACTCATGTATAAGTCAAATATTTCTGTATGTATCAAGTGTTAATGGGTTGCAAAGCCATTAACATGTGACACGACATAGGAAGTCACCAAACCATAGGCATTTTTCTGTAGTCGATTTACGACTGAGACACAAAAACACTGCTTGGTAAAAGAGTGGCCAAGAGTGGGGCTGCCCGGAACCCATTAGATCTAACCTTTTGTTCTGCGGTCTAAGTATGTACACGATTAATGGTGCTTATGGTACCCTATTCGTGACACGATTTCTCGTATCATTCTCATAGCGCCTCATACTTGGTTCTCGTTCTCACCAAGTGCGCTTCTCATATTCTTATATTTCGTCACACTTGGTTCTCGTTCTCACCAAGTGTACTTCTTGTATTTATATCATACCAATTATAAATTTTTGTACATTTGTACATGTATTTCACCCCCGAAGTTATAAAAACTGAAAACAGTTAAAGAGAAAAGGGGGAGCATGAACTCACAACTTTGCGTTCCTGTGCGTCGTAAACTTCACCGGATTTGCTTAATTAACGTCGTAACCTATACGCGTTTTCTTAATGTTAGTCACTAGACTTGTATCGCACAAGTACAGTCACTCTCTTTTGTATTTGTATTGTTGTGTTAAAAATATTTCATATTTTTAACTACGTATCTTACTTATATTATTTCCTCTAAAATACATATAAGTCTTTGTGTTTTGCACTTCGCACCCGAATTATGTATCTTGTATTTTGTATGTGTATTTTATGTTTATACTCCTCACGAGTATTTAGTGTATTTTTAAGTCTTAATACACTAGTACGTATAACACATACTACATACACTTAGCACATAAGTTGGTGATCAAATAATATATATTTTTCTCTCAAAAATATACATACTTATATCCATGTTTATTCTTGAAGAAATCCTCATTTCTTATCACCAAAAATTAGGGAAACCTTGGTAATACTCTTAAATACATTTTTAGGGAATAAGTTTCTCAAAAACTTATATTTTTTCTAAGTGTCAAAATTTATAAAAATTTTGACAGAGTTTCCCCTAAAAATGGAGGTTTCCCATGTTTTCAAAACATGTGTTTATTTTCTTTTAAATCGTCAACAATCTCCTCATTCAACAATAAACAATATGCAACTAGTTAAAATAGATATAATCGCAGAAATACATGAACTTGTGGTTTTTCCAAAATAGGTAGTATCCTTCCATTATTTTTAGTGGATCTTTGTATAGATCAACTTTGTTTCTTGAAAGTCTCGCTTTTAAGGAAGTTACATCTTTACAACTTCCGGTCACATTTACAAAAATAGTTATTTTGTCGAAACTTTGTGTTACACAAGTGTTTACACACTCGTGTGTTTGCTAAAATCATTCTTTTTCGTGTAAGATCCGGCTTTAGAAAATATGATTTCTTGGACACTTGGTCCTTTGAAAATACCGCTTGTAGATCCGTAGATCTACTAGTTTTAAACACTATTTCACAAGTTAAATCGCTTTTACACAAGTTCATGATTCGTGTGTGGTAGAGTTTCATCATTTAACCCTTGTTACTACCAAAACAACCTTATGTCATGATCCATGATCATGACCACCCGGGTTAAATGGCGATCCGAGCTACCACAACATAGATCGGGCCCAAATAATCACACAAATCAATTACTACAACATTTACACAACATATGAGCTTTTAACCATCACTTTTAGTGTTTTTAGTAGACTTTTAAGCTTCAACTTGTATGTTTACGAGTTTTAACCGTTACAAATCATTTTAACCACTTCTAATTAGTTCAAGGAGGTGATTTAAGCAACTTACTACTAGCTCAAGGCTAGGGAAGATTCTAAGCGAAAAATGCGTGGATAAAAGCAAAGTAGAGAGGTCCTTCGTCTTCCGTTTGCTCCAAGGTTCCTTATACGCGATCCTTAACACTCGTATGAGCTTGGAAAGGCAAGATCAAAACTCGAAAATGATGGATGGATCTAGGGATGTTTGGCCGTGAGCTTTTAGAGGGAGAGAGAGGAGTGTTGTTGTTGATTTGTGAGTAAGAATGATATGGTGGGTTAATGTGGTAACTTATAGATAATTAGCTTGGTCATTAACCGAAGGTCATTATGCATTCTAGATATTAGACAATGGTGATTATAATAATCACAAAGGTACAAGGTATGTCTCCTCTAGTTGGGGCCGGTTAGAGAGGGGGGGGTCTTGGTCCGATTCCAACTAGTTAGTTAGGTATTAGTTAGGTTAAACCAAGTTAGTTAAGTGTTTAACCCAGTTATTAGTGTATTGTGTTTTATGGCGGGTGTTAGGGTATTCAGGGACCCTAACTGGCTCAGAAAAAGAGAAATAATGTTAATGACAATATTTTCATGTTCCGGGTATAGTCCGGTTGTTCGGTTGCATACCGATTCATTAAAGTGCTAAATTGCACCTTTTAGTGTTTAATAAGTATCTTTTTATAACACTATCGATTCCCAACACTTAGGGAAATATTCTGGATAATAAAACGACATTTCTGCATAATATTTACATGTCTAACTGCTGATTTATTGCTGAATTTTGTAAATTCTGCACTTAAAGTGCGTTTCGGGTGCTTTTTAGTGCTTATTTTTGCTTTCGTATTGCATATATATTAAACCCTTGTGTGTACTCTTGGGTTTTAATGCATTCTTGCTGTCGGACCTACACCTAGGCTCCAATTTTTATTGTCTGGCTGCTTTCTGCAGTTCCGTTGACACATAGTGTCTTACCGGTGAGTTTACTTAGTATTTTTGACGCAACGCTCTCGTTTGTGCATAAAGCAATATTTTGTAGTATACAACATGCATGAATTCACTTGTTTAGTATGAAATCAGACATGGCTGACAATTAAGCACATAATTGCAGTCATTAAGCAATAATTAATGTGTACGGAAATTACCGGTTTGAGCCAGTTGTCACAGTCTCCCCCCGTTAAAAGAATTTCGTCCCGAAATTCAGACTGAACTCACTCTCGCTAGAGTCTTCTTGAATAGGTGGGGATACTTTTTCTTGAACTGGTCTTCACGTTCCCATGTGTACTCGGGTCCGTGCTTAGAGCTCCAACGTACTTTGACAAGTTTTACGATGCTCCTCCTGGTCTTGTTGACTTTCCAGTCAGTAACCTCCACGGGTTTTTCTGTAAATCGGAGGGCTTCATCAATATGCACTTCATCCATCGGGATGATCACGCTTTCTTGTGTTGGACTCTTCTTCAGGTTGGATACATGAAACGTATCATGTACTCCGTTAAGTTCTTCCGGTAACTCCAACTTGTACGCCACGGTACCAATTCTCTTCAGTATTCTGAATGGTCCGATATATCGTGGATTCAGCTTTCCACGCTTTCCAAATCTGACTACGCCCTTCCATGGTGAGACTTTTAACAACACTTTGTCTCCCACCTGGAATTCTACCGATTTCCTATTCGGATCCGCGTAGCTCTTTTGTCGCTCTCGAGCCGCCTTAATTGTGACACCCCAGGAAAACCGGGAAAACCATACAACTTAACTAGCTTCCTCAGTGAGTGCTTACCAAATTTCGGGACGAAATTTCTTTCAACTTGGGGATGATGTGACAACTCGAAATTTAGAACCTTTCGTTGTGTCTTGATGTAACATGCTTGAACGTTATGTGATTAGTTGACATGATTGGTGTAATGATATATGTAAACATCTTATGTGAACTATATGTTATATTTATGTGTATGCGTGTATGTATATGAACCAAAACAACGAGGACCCGACTCGAGACCATGTGGTCTCGAGTGAACAGTAACCGGTTGGGCCATTTGGACCGTAAAACCCTTGGCCGACTTGTAAACTAAACCCATTAGGGTGCACCTTGTGGAACTAATATATATATCATACTTCTTGCCAACCTTGCCATTCTTTGGGCAACCATACACACTCACTCTCACACACCCTCCTACTTCCCTCTCACTAAAACCCTAGAGACACGAACACACTCCTCACTTTCGGATTGGATTCTTGGATCGGCTCACACACACAATCGGTTGGAAGCTCACACACATCCTCGAAACCCATCAACCGGTTAGTGTTTCTTAATGCTTAGTGTTAATGTATTCATGTTGTGTTTTGTGCTTGGATTGATGAATGTTGAAGTGTTTGACAATATGTTGTTGTTGAGTGATGCATGATGAAATTGATGTTCAAAGAAATCGGTTCATAAGTGTTTTCGGTTTTTACTTGGGTTCATGATAAGTTGATGCATTGTTATGATAAAAGGTGTAGTATGCTTGAATATGAATGGTGTTATCGGTTTTACTTGGGTTTGGATCCGAAGGGTTTGGGTGTTCATACAAGTGGGATTGATTGATGAATGGAAGTCAAATGCTTGTCATAATAGGATGCATGCTAGTGAGTTGTGGTTCATGAATTTGGTTGAATAAGGGTTGTTTATGTTATGAATATGTGAAGAACTTGATGAAGGTGTTTTGAATATATGAAGAACAACTTGAATGTGCTTTGAAGGTGCTTTGAATATTTGAAATCTGAATTGTTTGATCCATTTTAGGAAATTTCTAGACAAATAAACATGTTTAAGGAATTTGGTTGGTTAGTACAAACTGTTACCTGAAATCAGAATAGTACACTGTTCCGAATCAGTAGATGTCCACTCGAAACCAGCAGTTGCGACTCGAAACCAAGCACAACGAGTCGAAACCTCCCGGTTGCGACACAGATTGCGAGTCGCAAACACCCGGTTGCGACTCGAAACCACACCGGATCAGCACACCAAACCTTGTGACTCGAAACCACTGTTGCGAGTCCGGTTGCGACTCGTAACCAAAACAGCATGGACCGAAACCATGGTTGCGACTCCGGTTGCGAGTCGCAAACGCCTAGTTGCGACTCGGGATCATATACGGGTACACACTGTTGGACTTGTTTAATTATGGGCTTATTTGATTGGGCCGAACTCTTGGGCCTAGTATGCAGACCTGATATGTTACTGATTGAAGGTGAATGTCGATGATCTGCCATGATTAACATGTATGCCATGAACGATACTTGAACGCATTATGCTAGAAACATACGTGCACTGTTTGAATACGAACCTGATTGTATGATACAACTATGATAGGACGTGAGTAGCCTCAACGTTGCTTGTTTGACTTTTCTGTGTTTTCTACCGAGCAAACCAAGGTGAGTTCACACCCTCTACAAAGCATGGGATTCCCAGGGGTCGGGAATTGGGGTTAAGGAACTGGGTTCCTCGTCCTCCTTGGGTAGGACAGCAATGGTTCAGGAATGTAATTCCTCGTCCTCACGGACAGATAACTCGTACTAGACCAAAACTCTATCACGAAGTCCCTCATCTTTGTATCGACTTAATCGCCGAGGCCAATGGCGAGCGGGTCATTAGTTAGATAACGCTATTTAGGTTTGACAAACCTCACACCGTGCCGCAGAGGACGGGCGTGAACTAATGGACTACTGGCACGTCAATGATGATAGACATTGACAGTTCAGGGCACATAAACATGACTACAGTCAGCAGTCGATATGGTAACGAGTCTAGTATATACATGGGGTAGCCCCCACGGCCGAAATGCCAGATAACTAACACGGGGTAGCCCCCACGGCAGGATTGCCAGAGTAACCGGGAATAACCAAGTCACGTTTTTAACTATGGGGTAACCCCCACGGCAGGATGCCAGCTAAAGGAAACTGTTTTCAAACAACTTAAAACGAACACCCAACCGTGAACTCACTCAACTAGTTGTTGACTCGTTACTACATGCTTTGCAGGTCCTTAGGTTCTTAGCTGGAGCTTGCATGGAGGAGGATCGTTGTGGGACATGGTCGGCTGTGTGCCATGTTAAACTTTGAAACTATTAAACTTATGTTTTGGCTTTAAGACTTATGCTTCCGCTTGCAACTTAACTATGTGTTTGTTTGGACACCAATTGTATTGGTTAAACTTTCATATCTTTTAACTCGTATGTTCAATATGATTGGTGGCTGGATCCTGGTCAGTCACGCCTCCAAGCGGTAGTACTCCGCAGGTGGATTTTGGGGGTGTGACAGATTGGTATCAGAGCCATTGGTTATAGAGAACTTGGTTTTAATAAAGGGGAAAACGTTTTTGTTAAAACCAGACTATAACCTGTACAGTGCTCAACGGTCCACAATGATGCTTCACTCCACATGCAAGGCTCGACATTCTAGGTAATATGATCTGTGTATATATTGCCTACTTGCTAGTTACATGGTACATTGCTCAATGGTATGCTTGGTTAGTATAACTACTATTGTTTGAACACGTGCGTGCTTACTCTATCCTATCATCGCACTTTCGCGAACCCCACTCACTCGCATTCTTCTTGGTATGAAGATCATGTCTGGACGCGTTAACATGACACAAGCCCAGTTGACGGCTTTGATCAACGAACGAGTTGCCGCAGCACTTGCAGCTGCGCACGCAGGAGGTATATCCTGCAGTCCGAACTCATTCTAGGATCTTTAGGATCCTACTCTCGTGAACCAACCTTTGTGTTAAACTCTGCCTTTTCTTTCGCCTACGATAGGTCAACACGTTCAGCCACCCGTGTGCACTTTTAAGACTTTCATGGACTGCCGACCAACTACTTTTAGCGGCACTGAAGGAGCAGTAGGTCTCCTACACTGGTTTGAGAAACTAGAATCTGTCTTCGAGATGTGTGAATGCCCTGAGGCGCGCAGGGTGAAGTATGCTACTGGTACTCTCGAGGGATTAGCCCTCACGTGGTGGAACGCTCAAGTTCAGATGCTAGGGTTGGTTGCTGCCAACGCCACCCCATGGGAAACTTTCAAGGAGATGATCAAGGAGGAATACTGCAGTCGTGATGAGATTCACAAGCTTGAGGTGGAGTTCTTCAACCTTAAGATGACGGGGTCGGAAATCGAAGCTTATGTGAAAAGGTCGAACGAACTGGCAATTCTGTGCCCTACTATGGTGGATCCTCCCATCAAACGCATTGAACTATTTCTTCAGGGCTTAGTGCCGGAAATCCAAAGTCATGTGACTTCAGCAAACCTCGCTACCTACCAGCAAACCGTCCAGTTGGCTCACCGTCTCACGGATCAGGCGGTGGAGCAGAATAAGTTACCAAAACGCATTGGCGCTACAACTACTACTGGTACCTCTAGTGACAACAAACGGAAATGGGATGGAACTTCAAGTAAGGGTTCGACTTCTGTTCAGTCCCAGTCTCAGCAGAGAAAGACTGAGGACTACAAGAGCCCTAATCAGCAATCGTCTGGTGGTGGATACAAAGGAAATCATCCCAAATGCAATCGCTGCAGCCTGCACCACAGCGGGCCATGCACCAGGGGCAACTGTCATCGGTGCAACAAGCCTGGTCACGCTGCAAAGGATTGCAGGAGCTTATACCCCGCTAATCAGAATCGTCAGCAAGCTCAACAGAACCAGCGCCAGCAACAGCAACAGGGTGATAACAAAGGGTGCTTTCAGTGTGGAGCTGAGGGCCACTTCAAGAGAGATTGTCCCCAACTGAACAGGAACCAGAACAACAACAACAACAACAATAACAACAATCAGGGGAATGGTAACAATGGGAACAACAACAACAATGGCGCCAGGGGGCGAATGTTTGTGATCGGCCAAGGTGAAGCAAGGAACGACCCCAATGTTGTGGCGGGTAAGTTCCTTCTCGACGACTTTTATGTTTCAGTTTTATTTGATTCGGGTGCCGATACTAGCTACGTGTCACTAGAAGTTAGTCGAATGCTTAAGCGTATCCCAACACCTTTGAACAACAAGCACACCGTAGAGCTAGCAAATGGTAAGAGTTTAGAAGCCACACACTTAGTCAAGGGCTGTAAACTTGTTCTCGCTGACCAGACCTTCTCTATCGACCTCATTCCTATCGTCTTGGGTAGTTTCGACGTTGTCATTGGGATGGATTGGTTATCCCAACACCGCGCAGAGATTCTTTGCAACGAGAAGGTTGTTCGTATTCCAGGTCCCGATGGTGAACCCCTCATGATTCATGGCGACAAGAGGAGTGCTGTTGAGAACGTCATTTCTCTCCTTAAGGCCCAAAAGTACTTGCGAAAGGGCCACACTGCTATTTTAGCTCTTATTACTGACACCACGGAGAAAGAGAAGAAGATAGAAGATTTCCCAGTTGTACGCGATTATCCAGAGGTATTTCCCGAGGAATTACCTGGTCTTCCGCCTCATCGCCAGGTCGAGTTTCAGATCGAACTAGCTCCTGGAGCTGCGCCTATAGCTCGTGCACCTTATCGTTTAGCCCCATCAGAGTTGAAAGAACTCTCCACGCAACTACAAGAACTCTTGGATAAGGGTTTTATCCGTCCTAGCTCATCGCCCTGGGGAGCTCCAGTGCTTTTTGTGAAGAAGAAAGACGGTACTTTCAGAATGTGCATCGACTACCGAGAACTCAACAGGGTGACGGTGAAGAATCGTTATCCTCTACCGCGTATCGACGACTTGTTCGACCAGCTGCAAGGGTCGAGTTACTATTCGAAGATTGATTTGAGATCGGGTTATCACCAACTGAGAGTCCGGGAAGAGGACGTCTCCAAGACAGCTTTCAGAACTCGATACGGGCACTATGAGTTTTTGGTCATGCCTTTTGGGATGACAAACGCACCTGCGGTTTTCATGGACTTGATGAACCGAGTGTGCAAGCCTTACCTGGACAAGTTTGTTATAGTCTTCATCGACGACATCCTGATCTACTCTAAAAGTCGGGAGGAACATGAGCAGCATCTGCGACTTATTCTGGAACTCCTTCGAACGGAACAGCTTTATGCAAAGTTCTCGAAATGCGACTTCTGGCTTCGAGAAGTCCATTTCCTAGGCCACGTGGTAAACGAGGATGGGATTCACGTTGATCCATCCAAGGTAGACTCGATAAAGAACTGGCCTGCACCTCGTACACCAAAGGAAATTCGCCAATTCTTGGGTTTGGCAGGATACTACCGGAGATTCATAAAGGATTTTTCTAAGATTGCACAGCCTCTCACCTCACTAACGCAGAAGGGCGTTGTTTATCGCTGGGGAAACGCACAGGAGTTGGCATTTCAGCACCTAAAGGATAGACTTTGTAGCGCACCTATCCTTTCCTTGCCGGAAGGCACAGACGACTTTGTGGTCTACTGCGACGCATCAATTCAGGGTCTGGGTTGCGTGTTGATGCAACGAGATAAAGTTATAGCCTACGCTTCACGCCAACTCAAGGTCCACGAAAAGAACTACACTACGCACGATTTAGAGCTGGGAGCTGTTGTTTTTGCACTTAAGTTATGGCGGCATTACCTGTATGGTACGAAGTGCGCGATCTACACTGATCACAGGAGTCTCGAGCATATCTTCAAGCAGAAGGAACTGAATATGCGGCAACGACGATGGGTCGAGCTGCTGAATGACTACGAGTGCTCGATCAGGTATCACCCGGGCAAAGCCAATGTTGTGGCTGACGCCCTCAGTCGGAAGGACACTGCGCCTAAGCGCGTACGAGCCTTACAACTCACGATCCATTCTAGTCTTCCCTCCCAGATACGAGCAGCTCAGATAGAAGCACTGAAACCGGAAAACGTCAGGGTTGAAGCCCTACGCGGATCGAGGCAGCGCTTAGAACAGAAGGAAGATGGTGCTTACTACGTAACGGGACGCGTTTGGGTCCCACTCTATGGCAACCTACGAGAGCTTGTGATGGACGAAGCACACAAGTCTCGCTACTCGGTACATCCGGGATCGGATAAGATGTACCACGACATCAAGACTACGTACTGGTGGCCTAGCATGAAGGCCCACATAGCGACCTACGTCAGTAAATGTTTGACTTGTGCGAGAGTCAAGTCGGAATACCAGAAACCCTCAGGCCTACTCCAACAACCAGAGATACCTCAATGGAAATGGGAGCAAATTTCCATGGATTTTGTTACTGGCCTACCTAGATCCCAGCGCGGGAACGATACTATTTGGGTGATCGTGGATCGACTCACGAAATCTGCACACTTCCTGGCTATCAAGGAAACGGATAAGTTCTCCACTCTTGCAGAAATATACCTCAAGGAAGTTGTTTCGAGGCACGGGGTGCCCACCTCCATTATCTCAGATCGAGATGCACGTTTTACTTCGGAGCTGTGGCAAGCAATGCACAAATCCTTCGGCTCACGACTAGACATGAGCACAGCGTACCATCCTCAGACGGACGGGCAGTCCGAGCGCACCATTCAAACCTTAGAAGACATGCTTCGTGCATGTGTAATCGACTTTGGCAACCGCTGGGAAAAGCATCTGCCACTTGTGGAATTCTCGTACAATAACAGCTACCACACCAGCATTGGAGCTGCTCCGTTTGAGGCATTGTACGGACGTAAATGCCGGTCTCCTCCTTGCTGGGCAGAGGTGGGAGATAGTCAGATCACTGGTCCAGAATATGTGGTAGATACAACCGAGCAGATCGCTCAGATACGAAAACGCATGACGGCCGCTCGTGAACGCCAGAAAGTTTACGCCGACATGGGCAGGAAACCACTTGAGCTCCAGGTTGGGGAGCGGGTACTACTCAAAGTTTCACCCTGGAAGGGGGTGGTTCGTTTTGGCAAACGCGGCAAACTAAACCCACGATACGTTGGACCTTTCGAGGTCATTGAGAAAATAGGCAGGGTGGCCTACAGGTTGAACTTACCAGCGGAACTCGGTGCAGTTCACAACGTTTTCCACGTGTCGAATCTGAAGAAGTGTCCATCAGATGAGACCCACGTAGTTCCTTTGAAGGAACTCACGATCGACGAACAGTTACGATTCGTCGAGGAACCAGTCGAGATCACGGACCGGGATGTTAAGGTCCTCAAGAGCACTAGAATACCTCTCGTTCGAGTTCGTTGGAACTCACGTCGCGGCCCAGAGTTCACCTGGGAGCGCGAAGATCAGATGAAACAAAAGTATCCCCAACTGTTCGCAAACAGTACACCCACTACTGAGGCCGAAGCTACGGAATTTCGGGACGAAATTCCAGATCAACGGGGGGTGGATGTGACACCCCAGGAAAACCGGGAAAACCATACAACTTAACTAGCTTCCTCAGTGAGTGCTTACCAAATTTCGGGACGAAATTTCTTTCAACTTGGGGATGATGTGACAACTCGAAATTTAGAACCTTTCGTTGTGTCTTGATGTAACATGCTTGAACGTTATGTGATTAGTTGACATGATTGGTGTAATGATATATGTAAACATCTTATGTGAACTATATGTTATATTTATGTGTATGCGTGTATGTATATGAACCAAAACAACGAGGACCCGACTCGAGACCATGTGGTCTCGAGTGAACAGTAACCGGTTGGGCCATTTGGGCCGTAAAACCCTTGGCCGACTTGTAAACTAAACCCATTAGGGTGCACCTTGTGGAACTAATATATATATCATACTTCTTGCCAACCTTGCCATT
Organism: Helianthus tuberosus; assembly: GCA_030545235.1. NCBI lineage: Eukaryota > Viridiplantae > Streptophyta > Magnoliopsida > Asterales > Asteraceae > Helianthus > Helianthus tuberosus. Next base: position 211,205,202 of record CM060424.1, read on the forward strand.
CTTTGGGCAACCATACACACTCACTCTCACACACCCTCCTACTTCCCTCTCACTAAAACCCTAGAGACACGAACACACTCCTCACTTTCGGATTGGATTCTTGGATCGGCTCACACACACAATCGGTTGGAAGCTCACACACATCCTCGAAACCCATCAACCGGTTAGTGTTTCTTAATGCTTAGTGTTAATGTATTCATGTTGTGTTTTGTGCTTGGATTGATGAATGTTGAAGTGTTTGACAATATGTTGTTGTTGAGTGATGCATGATGAAATTGATGTTCAAAGAAATCGGTTCATAAGTGTTTTCGGTTTTTACTTGGGTTCATGATAAGTTGATGCATTGTTATGATAAAAGGTGTAGTATGCTTGAATATGAATGGTGTTATCGGTTTTACTTGGGTTTGGATCCGAAGGGTTTGGGTGTTCATACAAGTGGGATTGATTGATGAATGGAAGTCAAATGCTTGTCATAATAGGATGCATGCTAGTGAGTTGTGGTTCATGAATTTGGTTGAATAAGGGTTGTTTATGTTATGAATATGTGAAGAACTTGATGAAGGTGTTTTGAATATATGAAGAACAACTTGAATGTGCTTTGAAGGTGCTTTGAATATTTGAAATCTGAATTGTTTGATCCATTTTAGGAAATTTCTAGACAAATAAACATGTTTAAGGAATTTGGTTGGTTAGTACAAACTGTTACCTGAAATCAGAATAGTACACTGTTCCGAATCAGTAGATGTCCACTCGAAACCAGCAGTTGCGACTCGAAACCAAGCACAACGAGTCGAAACCTCCCGGTTGCGACACAGATTGCGAGTCGCAAACACCCGGTTGCGACTCGAAACCACACCGGATCAGCACACCAAACCTTGTGACTCGAAACCACTGTTGCGAGTCCGGTTGCGACTCGTAACCAAAACAGCATGGACCGAAACCATGGTTGCGACTCCGGTTGCGAGTCGCAAACGCCTAGTTGCGACTCGGGATCATATACGGGTACACACTGTTGGACTTGTTTAATTATGGGCTTATTTGATTGGGCCGAACTCTTGGGCCTAGTATGCAGACCTGATATGTTACTGATTGAAGGTGAATGTCGATGATCTGCCATGATTAACATGTATGCCATGAACGATACTTGAACGCATTATGCTAGAAACATACGTGCACTGTTTGAATACGAACCTGATTGTATGATACAACTATGATAGGACGTGAGTAGCCTCAACGTTGCTTGTTTGACTTTTCTGTGTTTTCTACCGAGCAAACCAAGGTGAGTTCACACCCTCTACAAAGCATGGGATTCCCAGGGGTCGGGAATTGGGGTTAAGGAACTGGGTTCCTCGTCCTCCTTGGGTAGGACAGCAATGGTTCAGGAATGTAATTCCTCGTCCTCACGGACAGATAACTCGTACTAGACCAAAACTCTATCACGAAGTCCCTCATCTTTGTATCGACTTAATCGCCGAGGCCAATGGCGAGCGGGTCATTAGTTAGATAGCGCTATTTAGGTTTGACAAACCTCACACCGTGCCGCAGAGGACGGGCGTGAACTAATGGACTACTGGCACGTCAATGATGATAGACATTGACAGTTCAGGGCACATAAACATGACTACAGTCAGCAGTCGATATGGTAACGAGTCTAGTATATACATGGGGTAGCCCCCACGGCCGAAATGCCAGATAACTAACACGGGGTAGCCCCCACGGCAGGATTGCCAGAGTAACCGGGAATAACCAAGTCACGTTTTTAACTATGGGGTAACCCCCACGGCAGGATGCCAGCTAAAGGAAACTGTTTTCAAACAACTTAAAACGAACACCCAACCGTGAACTCACTCAACTAGTTGTTGACTCGTTACTACATGCTTTGCAGGTCCTTAGGTTCTTAGCTGGAGCTTGCATGGAGGAGGATCGTTGTGGGACATGGTCGGCTGTGTGCCATGTTAAACTTTGAAACTATTAAACTTATGTTTTGGCTTTAAGACTTATGCTTCCGCTTGCAACTTAACTATGTGTTTGTTTGGACACCAATTGTATTGGTTAAACTTTCATATCTTTTAACTCGTATGTTCAATATGATTGGTGGCTGGATCCTGGTCAGTCACGCCTCCAAGCGGTAGTACTCCGCAGGTGGATTTTGGGGGTGTGACATTAATGCGCTCTCGGATCTGCGCAATCTTGTCGGTTGTCTCTTGTACAAGTTCAGGACCAACCATACGTTTATCTCCGGCATCTTCCCAACATAAGGGCGATCGGCATTTGCGGCCATACAGAGCTTCGAACGGTGCAGCTTTTATGCTCGTATGATAACTGTTATTGTAGGAAAACTCAACTAAAGGTAGATGAGTATCCCAGCTGCCGCCTAGATCCATGACACATGCGCGAAGCATATCTTCTAACGTTTGTATAGTCCGTTCGCTCTGGCCGTCTATTTGCGGATGGAATGCCGTGCTCAGATCTAACTGAGATCCGAAGGCTTCCTGAAATGATTGCCAGATTCTTGAGACAAAGCGTCCATCTCTGTCTGAAATGATTGAGATTGGCACTCCATGACGTGCCACAATTTCTCTTAAGTATATCTCTGCAAGCTTTCCGGTGCTATCCTTCTCTCGGATTGGTAGGAAATGCGCAGACTTCGTCAATCGATCAACTATTACCCATATCATATCGTGCCCTCTCGGGGTCCTCGGTAATTTCGTTATGAAGTCCATCGAGATTTGTTCCCACTTCCACACGGGAATCTCTGGTTGTTGTAATAGGCCGGACGGTTTCTGATATTCCGCCTTAACCTTAGCACAGGTTAGGCATTTTCCAACATAGACAGCAACGTCGCTTTTGAGTCTCGGCCACCAATAATATTCCTTCAAGTCTTGATACATCTTGTCCGACCCTGGGTGGATCGAGTATCTTGACTTGTGCGCTTCATCAAGGTTGACTTCTCGTATGCCACCATAGAGTGGAACCCAAATACGCTTCTTGAAGTATAAGGCTCCCTCTTCGTTTGGCACCATGTACTTCAACATACCCCGTAGGTATTCAGCTTTACGGTTCTCTTCTTTAAGAGCTTCTTGTTGTGCATCTCGAATGCGTGCAGTGAGGTTCGTTCGAATGGTCATTTCCAATGCTCGAACCCTTAGGGTCTTAACCCTTTCTTTTCGGCTCAACGCGTCCGCTACAACGTTTGACTTTCTAGGATGGTACTTAATCTCACAGTCATAATCGTTCAGCAGCTCGACCCAACGTCGCTGGCGCATATTCAATTCCTTCTGATCAAATATGTGTTGTAAGCAGTGTTGCAAAAGTCGGATTCCTCGGCCGAGTACTCGGCGAGTACTCGGTCCTCGGACCTCCACCTTGGCGACTTCCTCCTAGGCGGTCTCAACTAGTCGGCCTCGGGAGTACTCGGTCCTAGTCGGTGCCTAGTCGGCCTAGTCGGAGCCTAGTCGGCCTAGTCGGAGCCTAGTCGGCCTAGTCGGTCTAGGCGGTCAACGTGGTTTGTTGACTTTTAATCGGTCAAACTCGGTCAAAATCGGCCTACTCGGCCTTGTACTCGGACTACTCGGCCTCGTACTCGGACTACTCGTCCTTGTACTCAGACTAGTCGGACTTGTATTCAGAATATTTGAACTTTAAACATGTTTCATTTTAAATTATACCCAGTTGACATGAATTATGCTTATTTTAACACATAAATAATATATAACAATTAATTTTCTTTATATTTACCATGTCCGCGTACTCCCCGAGTACTCTCCGAGTACTCCGATTACTCCCAACTCCCCAGTCGGCCGACTAGGGACCGCCTAGCGACTTTTACAACACTGGTTGTAAGCTTTTATGATCTGTGAAGATTTTACATCGAGTACCATATAAATAATGTCGCCAAATCTTTAAGGCGAATACCACTGCACCCAGTTCCAGGTCGTGAGTGGTATAATTTCTCTCGTGAACCTTCAGTTGTCTTGAAGCATAAGCGATGACTTTTTGGCGTTGCATGAGCACGCAACCCAAGCCTTGTCGTGAGGCGTCGCAGTATACCACGAAGTCCTCAGTGCCTTCGGGTAATGATAGTATCGGTGCATCGCATAGCTTGCTCTTAAGTAACTGGAAGGCTTCTTCTTGTTTGTGACCCCAGTCGTACTTCTTGTCTTTCTGAGTAAGGGTCGTTAGCGGTTGAGCTATTTTTGAGAAATTCTCGATGAATCGCCGATAATAGCCCGCTAAGCCCAAAAATTGTCGAACTTCGGTTGGGGTCTTGGGAGCTTCCCAATTCTTTATCGCTTCAATCTTGGATGGGTCTACATGAATGCCCTTCTCATTCACCACGTGACCAAGAAATTGTACTTCGCGAATCCAGAATTCGCATTTTGAGAACTTTGCATAAAGTTTCTCTTTCTTCAGTAGCTCCAAGATGGTTCTGAGATGTTGCCCGTGCTCTTCTTTTGTTCGTGAGTAAATCAGGATATCATCGATAAATACGATCACGAATTTATCGAGATATGGTTTACATACGCGGTTCATCAGATCCATAAAGACCGCTGGCGCGTTCGTTAAACCAAACGGCATCACAAGAAATTCGTAGTGCCCATAGCGTGTTCTGAATGCAGTCTTTGGCACGCTTTCATCTTGGATTCTCAGCTGATGGTATCCAGATCGAAGGTCGATCTTGGAATAGTAGCTTGATCCTTGCAGTTGATCAAATAAGTCATCAATCCTTGGTAGCGGATACCGATTCTTGATTGTGAGCTTGTTCAGTTCCCTGTAATCGATACACATCCGCAGTGATCCATCCTTCTTCTTCACGAATAATACTGGAGCTCCCCAGGGTGAGAAGCTTGGCCTTATGAATCCTTTATCCAACAACTCCTGAAGTTGTGTAGATAATTCTTGCATTTCGGATGGTGCAAGTCGATATGGAGCCTTGGCTACAGGAGCGGCTCCTGGAACCAAGTCTATGTGGAATTCGACTTGTCGTTGCGGAGGTAGTCCTGGCAGATCCTCAGGGAACACATCAGGAAATTCCTTCACTACAGGAATGTCTTCGAGTTTTGGCTCCACAGCCTTCTTATCTACAACGTGTGCTAGGAAAGCAACGCATCATTTCCTTAAGCACTTCTGTGCCTTCATACAACTGATGATTCGTAGAGGCGTGTTTCGTCTTTCTCCATGCACGATGAGCGTTTCATCATTCGCTAGGGGGATGCGAATGATTTTCTCATGACAAATAACTTCAGCTTTGTTCTTGGACAACCAGTCCATCCCGACTACTACATCGAAGCTACCCAATTGAATAGGTAGGAGGTCGATGCTAAATCTTCGTTCACCAAGTTCTAGCGTGCAGCCTTTAACAACTTCGCCCGATTCAACAAGTTTACCATTGGCTAGTTCTATGGAATAAGGAATTTCTAATCTACTAGATTCTATTCCAAGTATGCGTTTAAATTCCACAGACATGAAGCTATAATCGGCGCCAGTGTCGAATAATATGGATGCAAAGTGATTGTTAATGAGGAACGTACCGTTGACCACATTAGGGTCCTCGCGTGCGTCCCTTGCTCCAATCACAAATGCTCGGGCCTGAGCATTGTTTCTCTCTGGGCAGTCCTTCATGAAATGATCCTTGCTTCCACATCTGAAGCATCCTTGGTTTCGCCCATTCCCGTTACCAGCACCATTTCCATTTCCACCATTGTTCCTATCATCAGCCCCATTACGATTTCCATTCCCGTTCTTCTTACTCCAGCAGTCTTCAGTGTGGTGACCCAACTTTCCACATTTGTCACATCTTGGAATGCGACAAGCTCCTTCATGATGGTGTTTACACCGATGGCATTTGGGCAAGATGCCCCGGTATCCCCTTGCTGGTGCGTCGTTCATAGCTGTAAGAGATTTCGCCCCTTGAGGCGGGTTAGGGTCACGCTTCTTGTTGGAACCTTTGTTGTTATGAGTTGCTTGATTCAAGTTTGCATATTTCCTTTTCTTGTCACCAGACGACTCAGCATGCGTCTCGGCATTTTCTGTTGGGTTCAGTGATAGCTTCTTCATCCGAACACAGTCTTCAGTAAGGCTGACAGCCAGAGTTACAGCCTCGGTGATTGTTTGTGGTTTGGCCGACGTCACCATGCCACGAAACTCTGAGGCCAGTCCCCAAATGTAACGTTCAACACGCTTGAATTCGGGAGTCACCATGTAGGGAAGCACTCTAGACAGATCGTGGAACCTTCGAGTATATCCATTGATGTCAGCACCTTCCATGGTCAAGTGCCAGAACTCCGTCTCCAGCCTTTGGAGTTCAGCACGAGAGCAGTACTTCTCTCTCATTCTTTCCTTTAGTTCGTCCCAAGTTAAGCCATAAGCGGCATCATCGCCCAAGGCTTGGGCTTGCAGGTTCCACCAAGTCAGAGCTTCATCGACAAATAACCCAGTAGCAAAGGTGACTTGTTGATCCGCGGTACACTTGCTCATGCGGAAGGTAGCTTCAGTCTTCTCCGTCCAGCGCACAAATGCTACCGCTCCTCCAGTGCCATCGTAGTTCATTGGTTTGCAGTCGAGGAACTGCTTGAAGGTGCAGCCTGGAATTGATTCAACCAATTCACATGTGAGCAATCGAAGAAATAATGAAACAAAGACCGTTCATAAATTTCCTCATGCTTAGCACAGTGTCTTAAGGTTACCTTGAGCTGCATTGCCTCCAGACGAATCCCCATTACGCCTAGCGTTGCTTGGTCCTCCACTGTCTTGAGTTCGATTCGCCTCGTACTGGGCGATAGCAGCGGAGATCCTTTCCTCCAGTAGGGCGTTCAGCTCATCAGCAGTTCTTGGCAGTGGGGGAGGAGGAGGTTGATCGTCATTGCGAGCATTCACAGCTTTCCTGGGTGCCATGTTCTGACAGAACATAACACAACAGGGTTACACGTTTGTTTGATATCGTCCTACTAGGCAGTAGTAGTATATATATTCACAGGTATATATCACATAAGTGACATCAAACAATTATTACTCTAGCAGAGTACTTAGTAGGCTTGCACTAAGGGAATCTATACGTGACAAGACTTGCTGTGGTTTCTGTGCACTGAATTCCATAATTATGTATGCATCCATAATTACGTAACTCCTTGCACAGTCCGCACAGTTCGTTTCATCCTCGTGTCTCTTCCTTCAGGTAGGCCATTGCTTTCAGGTAAAGTCACATATACTTGTGACATTCTACTTCTAGTACATGCTTATTATCACACATAATTGCAAGTAGTTTCTAGTCAACGACAAGTGCTACTCAAGTGCACTCTAAGTCTCGTAGTGTCTTTTCTAGACTCATGTAGACTGTTTCAGGCAGTGGATGTCGCGGGACGTTTTATGCAATGAAAACTCTTTGAAAATTGTTTTCGTGAAAGGATCCTAGAGATTGTGGACTAGACTCGAGAAGGAATCCTGGTTCACTACAATCGCAGCTCTGATACCAATCTGTCACACCCCTTTCTACGGCGGAAGCACGAGGTGTGATCATGAAAGGTTCTCATTGCATACGAAGAGTAAACATACTACATGCTCAAAAATAACTTCGAATATTACATTACCAAAAACATATGTCAAGTGTTTACAACACTAGATAACACATTGTCTTAAAAGTCACGACTTTATTTAAAGATAAACAAAGCGACATCCACGAGCATGAGTAAGACCACGCGCACATCCATCCTAGTTACCTGAAATACATGTGAGTTTTGGAAAAACGTCAACATAATGTTGGTGTGAATTCATGCAGTTTTTGTATTTCACGTTTGTATACTTTGTATGAAAACATAATTTGTCTTTTGTATAAATCAAGTCTTTTGTGTACACCACGTACTCATGTATAAGTCAAATATTTCTGTATGTATCAAGTGTTAATGGGTTGCAAAGCCATTAACATGTGACACGACATAGGAAGTCACCAAACCATAGGCATTTTTCTGTAGTCGATTTACGACTGAGACACAAAAACACTGCTTGGTAAAAGAGTGGCCAAGAGTGGGGCTGCCCGGAACCCATTAGATCTAACCTTTTGTTCTGCGGTCTAAGTATGTACACGATTAATGGTGCTTATGGTACCCTATTCGTGACACGATTTCTCGTATCATTCTCATAGCGCCTCATACTTGGTTCTCGTTCTCACCAAGTGCGCTTCTCATATTCTTATATTTCGTCACACTTGGTTCTCGTTCTCACCAAGTGTACTTCTTGTATTTATATCATACCAATTATAAATTTTTGTACATTTGTACATGTATTTCACCCCCGAAGTTATAAAAACTGAAAACAGTTAAAGAGAAAAGGGGGAGCATGAACTCACAACTTTGCGTTCCTGTGCGTCGTAAACTTCACCGGATTTGCTTAATTAACGTCGTAACCTATACGCGTTTTCTTAATGTTAGTCACTAGACTTGTATCACACAAGTACAGTCACTCTCTTTTGTATTTGTATTGTTGTGTTAAAGATATTTCATATTTTTAACTACGTATCTTACTTATATTATTTCCTCTAAAATACATATAAGTCTTTGTGTTTTGCACTTCGCACCCGAATTATGTATCTTGTATTTTGTATGTGTATTTTATGTTTATACTCCTCACGAGTATTTAGTGTATTTTTAAGTCTTAATACACTAGTACGTATAACACATACTACAAACACTTAGCACATAAGTTGGTGATCAAATAATATATATTTTTCTCTCAAAAATATACATACTTATATCCATGTTTATTCTTGAAGAAATCCTCATTTCTTATCACCAAAAATTAGGGAAACCTTGGTAATACTCTTAAATACATTTTTAGGGAATAAGTTTCTCAAAAACTTATATTTTTTCTAAGTGTCAAAATTTATAAAAATTTTGACAGAGTTTCCCCTAAAAATGGAGGTTTCCCATGTTTTCAAAACATGTGTTTATTTTCTTTTAAATCGTCAACAATCTCCTCATTCAACAATAAACAATATGCAACTAGTTAAAATAGATATAATCGCAGAAATACATGAACTTGTGGTTTTTCCAAAATAGGTAGTATCCTTCCATTATTTTTAGTGGATCTTTGTATAGATCAACTTTGTTTCTTGAAAGTCTCGCTTTTAAGGAAGTTACATCTTTACAACTTCCGGTCACATTTACAAAAATAGTTATTTTGTCGAAACTTTGTGTTACACAAGTGTTTACACACTCGTGTGTTTGCTAAAATCATTCTTTTTCATGTAAGATCCGGCTTTAGAAAATATGATTTCTTGGACACTTGGTCCTTTGAAAATACCGCTTGTAGATCCGTAGATCTACTAGTTTTAAACACTATTTCACAAGTTAAATCGCTTTTACACAAGTTCATGATTCGTGTGTGGTAGAGTTTCATCATTTAACCCTTGTTACTACCAAAACAACCTTATGTCATGATCCATGATCATGACCACCCGGGTTAAATGGCGATCCGAGCTACCACAACATAGATCAGGCCCAAATAATCACACAAATCAATTACTACAACTTTTACACAACATATGAGCTTTTAACCATCACTTTTAGTGTTTTTAGTAGACTTTTAAGCTTCAACTTGTATGTTTACGAGATTTAACCGTTACAAATCATTTTAACCACTTCTAATTAGTTCAATGAGGTGATTTAAGCAACTTACTACTAGCTCAAGGCTAGGGAAGATTCTAAGCGAAAAATGCGTGGATAAAAGCAAAGTAGAGAGGTCCTTCGTCTTCCGTTTGCTCCAAGGTTCCTTATACGCGATCCTTAACACTCGTATGAGCTTGGAAAGGCAAGATCAAAACTCGAAAATGATGGATGGATCTAGGGATGTTTGGCCGTGAGCTTTTAGAGGGAGAGAGAGGAGTGTTGTTGTTGATTTGTGAGTAAGAATGATATGGTGGGTTAATGTGGTAACTTATAGATAATTAGCTTGGTCATTAACCGAAGGTCATTATGCATTCTAGATATTAGACAATGGTGATTATAATAATCACAAAGGTACAAGGTATGTCTCCTCTAGTTGGGGCCGGTTAGAGAGGGGGGGTCTTGGTCCGATTCCAACTAGTTAGTTAGGTATTAGTTAGGTTAAACCAAGTTAGTTAAGTGTTTAACCCAGTTATTAGTGTATTGTGTTTTATGGCGGGTGTTAGGGTATTCAGGGACCCTAACTGGCTCAGAAAAAGAGAAATAATGTTAATGACAATATTTTCATGTTCCGGGTATAGTCCGGTTGTTCGGTTGCATACCGATTCGTTAAAGTGCTAAATTGCACCTTTTAGTGTTTAATAAGTATCTTTTTATAACACTATCGATTCCCAACACTTAGGGAAATATTCTGGATAATAAAACGACATTTCTGCATAATATTTACATGTCTAACTGCTGATTTATTGCTGAATTTTGTAAATTCTGCACTTAAAGTGCGTTTCGGGTGCTTTTTAGTGCTTATTTTTGCTTTCGTATTGCATATATATTAAACCCTTGTATGTACTCTTGGGTTTTAATGCATTCTTGCTGTCGGACCTACACCTAGGCTCCAATTTTTATTGTCTGGCTGCTTTCTGCAGTTCCGTTGACACATAGTGTCTTACCGGTGAGTTTACTTAGTATTTTTGACGCAACGCTCTCGTTTGTGCATAAAGCAATATTTTGTAGTATACAACATGCATGAATTCACTTGTTTAGTATGAAATCAGACATGGCTGACAATTAAGCACATAATTGCAGTCATTAAGCAATAATTAATGTGTACGGAAATTACCGGTTTGAGCCAGTTGTCACAATATCAAGTGCATCCAACAGAGGTATAATTTGTAGTGGAATTTGTGCAGTGAGGATGGGGGTTGAAAGAGAATTTGCCCCGGGAGCAAGGCTGTGGAAGATAGATTCAAGTGAATCCATTGCTTCATAATGTGGTGTCCTTATGGATACAACCTGATCCTTTTGAGAGGATGCATGAGGAGTTTTAGGCTCGGGTTGAGATCTTTCTTCCAACTGCTATGAGGAAGTAGCAGCAGTGGTTTCAGGTGACTTTTGTGTTGTCACAGGTATTATCTCTAGGATCTCATCTTCCAGAGTTACCTTTTTGGAGGGTTTGGGGGGCTTTTGGGATTTTTTTCTTGGTTGTCTTTTTGGTGGGTTTTGGTGTGGGTTTCACAGCAGTGGTGGTGCTACTGTGATCACCAAGAGGAGTGGGCTCAACAGCAGGGGCCCGAGGAGCAGTTGTTGCTGCTAAATTCTGCTCAGGTACCTCTGTTTGTGTTTTTGAAGGTTTTGACAGTCTTGTGAATGTTTCAGAAGTTGGGCTGTTTATTTGAAAAGGATTTCCTTGGATAAGCACATGTGCATTATCCTTTGAAAAATTCTTTTGTAGATAAAAGCTTAAAAACCTTGGAAATAATAAAAATGATTTTTTATTCACATTTTTGACCATTTCATTGAAAATCTCCTGGGAATAGTTAAAATCAACTCCAGCCATGATAGCATAGCCCAGGTATTGGATTTTCAATGGGATCTCATTAAAAGCTGTGGTTTTATGTGACACACACATGAGGAGGGTATGAAATAAAAATCTCATGGCAGGTGGAAAACTACCTTTTTGTAAAGTATCTTTTTTCATTTCGTCCTCATACCCTCTCACAATGAAATCAGTTTGATAATCACTTTTTGGGAAAGAATCTTTACCTGTAAGATCGTTGATTTCAAAAACCTCTGAAATGGTTTGAGGTGTGATAGTAACCGGAATTCCCCTTATTGATGAATTAATAGCTAAGGCTTTTTGTCCTTAGTTTCAAGCTTTGCATTTTTCCAGAACTCTCGTTGGGTATCCAGGTAAATAGATGCATTACAGGTCAATAAAGTTTTGTACTTTGAAGACGAGAGTGCATCAATCATGGAGTGGAAGGTTGTGTTTTGACTTGGTTTTTCAAGTATACACAGGTAGTTATGAGGAGTTTTGAATGGTAGAGACATGGTGAATCGAAAGTGGTTGAGAGTGAATGAAGAAGATGAGTGATTTGGGAGAATTTGATGGAAACTGCTTTTGAAAGGAATTTTGAATTCGATTCGACAGTGAAAACCCTGTTTGGGGTTTTGATCAGGGTTTTATAGGGTGAAAAAGTGTATGCTGACGTGGCAGCGGTTACAAAAGATCTGACGGCTAAGTACTGTCCACGTGACAACCTCTGATGAATAATGGATGACAGTTGTTAGGAAACCACTAATGGATCAATATCAGTGGTTTACAGTGGTGAAAATGAGAATAGTGGCTGACTTTGACTATCAGTGGATAGCTTATCAGTGGATTAAAACACTGAGGTTTCACAACAGTGATTACCAAGGAAAATGAGAGAACAGAGGTTGTCTTTCAGCAGTGGATAATATTCAGCAGAACAGATGTTTGAAACAAACAATGGTTATGGCAGAGTTTTAAGAATTTAATGAAAATTTTCATTTTTAGCTATTTTTAAGGATGAATTTTTGATTTTCTGAAAACATTTTAATGCTGTTATTCATAGAAAAACAGGATTTTGTCTGTTATTCCATGTTCAGCATGCCAATCCTAGAGATCAAGCTTTCAAAGGTGGATGTGTCTAAAGCTTTTGTTAGCACATCTGCCAGCTGATCTTTAGTTGGAACATGGTGCAGAGAAATCAAACCTTTTTCATAGCAATCCCTCACAAAGTGATGTCTGATATCAATGTGCTAGGTGGTTGAATGTGAAAATGGATTTTTGATGATATTTTCTGCTGCCTGACTGTCCAACATGAGAGGTGTCTTTAAGGCAGTGATACCAAAATCCAGCAGTTGATTTTGAAGCCATAACAATTGGGCTGTACAGCTTGCAGCAACAATATACTCTGCCTCAGCAGTGGATGTTGAAACAGCTGCTTGCTTTTTGCTTTCCCAAGACACTAAGAAATTGCCTAGGAATTGGCACCCTCCTGAAGTGGACTTCCTTGTTGTATTGCATCCAGCAAAGTCATTGTCTGAGAAACCTGAAAGCTTGATATTTCCATCAGCTGGATACCAGATACCAAGTGTGGGAGCACCTTTGAGGTGTCTGAATATCCTTTTTACAGCAATAAGGTTTGACTTTCTAGGGGCTGATTGGGATCTTTCACAAACACATGTTGCAAACATGATGTCTGGCCTAGATGCAGTTAGGTACAATAAATACTCAATCATGCTTCTATAAAGAGTTTGATCAACCAAATCATCATTTTCATCAGACATGATTAACTTGGTGGTTGCTATGTGTGTACTACATGGTTTGCAGTCATTCATATAAATTTTTGTTAAAAGTTCTTTGGCATATTTGCCTTGATGAATGAAAGTACCATTTTGCACTTGCTTTACTTGGAGACCAAGAAAGCACTGTAGTTCACCCATTGCACTCATCTCAAACTCAGCTGTTATGAGTTGTCTGAATTCTTCACACATTTTAGGACATGTGCTTCCAAAGATGATGTCATCCATATAAATCTGGACAATCATCAAATCTTTCCCTCTCTATTTTAGAAACAATGTTTTATCAATTTTACCTCTTGTGAAACCAATGGAAAGAAGAAAGGTGGAAAGAGTTTCATACCAGGCTCTAGGTGCTTGTTTCAAGCCATACAAAGCCTTATTTAGCTTGTATACATGATTTGGATTAAATGGATCCTCAAAACCAGGAGGTTGACAAACATATACCTCTTCCTGAATCTTACCATAGAGAAATGCACATTTGATATCCATTTGAAACACCTTTATGTTGTGGTTGATAGCAAAGGCCAAGAATAGTCTGATAGCTCCCAATCTTGCTACAGGGGCAAAAGTTTCATCATAATCAATGCCCTCTTCCTGTCTGAAACCTTGAACCACTAGCCTTGCTTTATTCTTGACAACAATGCCCCTTTCATCAGTTTTATTTTTTAAGACCCACTTTGTGCCAATAGGACTCACACCCTCTGGCAGTGGTACAAGCTCCCATACTTGTTGTCTTTTAAACTGTTGGAGCTCTTCCTGCATGGCCTCTACCCAACTGTTGTCTTTTAGTGCCTCTTGGTACTTGACTGGTTGATGGAGAGATAAAAAGCCAGCAAAAAGACAGATGTTTTGGGATTGGCTTCTTGTATGCCAATGATTTGGTCAGGTGAATGAGACTTCAAGAAGATCAGATCTCCTTTGTATGGAACAATGGCATTTAAGGGTGAGGGCTGCAGATGTGAATCATCTGAGATAACAACTGTTGGTGACTTTGATGATCCAATAGTGTCTTGAAATGGAGGTGGAGGAATAGGTGGAAGTGGTGTGGAAACATGTTGACTTTTATCCACTGTTTGAAGATTTCTATTAACTATGTTTGATGAAGTGGAAGCAGGGGTTTTAGGGCTACTTTGGTCAACAACTGTTGATGTAGCAGTGGTTGAGCTTTGACAGCTGTTTTGAACATCTGCTGCTCTGGCAATGGATTTGAAGTTTTGTTGTGGAATGATCACTTCATAGCCATTCTCTGATGGAGGAGTTTGAGATGGACCTGCACTGTTAGTCTTGACAGAAACATTTTCAAATGTGAATTTATCAAGATCAAATAACTCAGCAGGATTTGCAGGGATTTTCATTGAAGAAAGTTCATTGAACTTCACATTCAAAGTCTCTTCCACTGTTTTGGTCCTTGTGTTAAACACTTTGTAGGCCTTAGCAGTGGTTGAGTATCCCAAATGATAACCACAATCTATTTTGGCTGCAAATTTTGAAATTGAGTCTTTTAAGTTCAAGATGAAGCATGGGCAGCCAAATACTTTAAAGTATGAGATCAGTGGTTTGATTTTATACATAATTTCATATGCAGTCTTTTGATGCCTGGAGTTGATCAAAAATATGTTCTGGACATAGCAAGCAGTGTTTACTGCTTCTGCCCAGAAAGTTAATGGCAAACCTGAATCAGCAAGCATGGTTCTGGCAGCCTCTATCAGTGTTCTGTTCTTTCTCTCAACAACTCCATTTTGTTCTGGTGTTCTTGGAATACTTTACTGCCTTACAATTCCTTTTGACACACAAAACTCATCTAACTCCCTATTTCTGAATTCTGTGCCATTGTCACTCCTAAAGACTTTTACTAGCAAGTCAAACTGCTTTTCAACCTATTTGACAAAGTCTTGCAGAATGCCTGCAGTCTCATCTTTAGAATGTAAGAAATAAGTCCATGTAAACCTAGAAAAGTCATCTACAATCACCAAACAATATCTTTTCTTTTTGAGACTCATGACTTTTACTGGGCCAAACAGATCCATGTGCAGCATTTGCAAGCACTTGGTTGTTTTGGACTCTTCAAGGGACTTAAATGAGCTTTTATGTTGTTTTCCTTTTAAATAGGAAACACAATGCTCAGGACAGGTGAATAGTTTTTGAGGAAGACCTCTTACAAGTCCCTATTTTGATAAAGCAGTGATTGTCTTGAGATTTGTGTGCCCCAATCTCCTGTGCCAAAGTTATGTCTCTTTGTTAGTGGCAGCTGAGAACAGACAGACATCAGCCCTGGGGCTCTCTTTTGACAAATCAACTACATAAACATTGCCACTTCTTTGAGCAACAAGTTGGGTTTTCATTTTTTATTATTTCTTCAATCTTTTTAACCATTTCTGGTCCAACAATCCAACAACACTCCATAGTAAAGAATGACCCATACCCTTTGTCACTCATTTGTGAAACACTAAGGAGGTTGAATTTTAGATTGTCTATCAGATTGACATTTTCAAACCTAACATTTCCAGACTGTACTGTACCAGAACCCATCACCTTCTCTTTACTATTATTGCCAAAAGATATATCACCCCCTCCATGAGTTTTGAATTCCTTGAGTAGGGCTCTACATCCAGTCATGTGCATGGAGCCTCCACTATCTACGTACCAAAGACTATCTAAGCATGCAGAAGCTCCTTGCACATCAAGTAAAAGGTTAGTTCACGAGGGTCTCCAAAGCCAATAAGGATTTGGATGGGGTCTCAACAGTGTCTGTGTTAAGTTCAGGTGGATGGACAGTGGTTAGCTCAGGGGTTTGGACAGTTTTTGAAACATTTTTCTCTAACCACTGCTAGGGGTCATTTCCCATTAACTATTGATAACCAAAGGGATGCATGTTTACTCTTGGTTTAGAAGGATTTTTTGTAAACCTCATAAACGTGTGGGACCCTTGGGTATGGTGGTTGACCTTTACCTCTTTGGTATTGGTTAGCAGGGGGTGCATCAGTCACCTGAACTTTTCTTTTGGCAGAGGTTTGGTTCAGCTGTTTGAACTGGCACAAACAGTGGTTGTTTCTTGACTTGTGTTTTTGATGAACTCATTGGTGTTTTTGAAATGTACTCTTCCTTTTTGACCTCAAAGGATTTCAGGTACACACACTGCTGAGTAGAATGGTTTGATTTACCACAAATGGTGTAGCTCTTTGAAGGCACAATGGTACTTGTTTTGTTAAGATCATAAGCTTTTAAGTGAAAACAATCTTTGGTCAAATGATTTTTATTTTCACAAAAGTCACAAAACAAGTTTTTAATCTTTTCTTTTTTTTTCTTCTTTTCAGACTCCTTTGCAACAGAGTTTTGAACCACTGTTGGGATGTCCTTAAGAGGAATTACCTTGGCCTTAGGAGCTTTGACACCATCCACAGTTGTGAAGTCCATGGGTTTGAATTGGTATTTCTCAATTTTCTCAAATGTTGAGGACCCCACAGATCTTTCCAAAGTGATTTTGTTGCCAAGTTTATCAGTTATTATAACTTCTTGACCATCCTTGTTGGTGGGTATGATTTCAACAGAACCAGTTTGATTTGCAGCAGTGTTTTCAATTTGGTCATTTTTCCTAAACCCTAAGCCAAATTTTACATTGCTTTCAAGCTGTTTTTCAAGCATAATCTCATAACCTTTGCAGGATTCCACCCATTTTTCACAAGTGATTTGGGTGGATTCCAACTCCTTTTTACAGGCTTGATATTTTTCTATCATGGTCTGGAGTTGGTCCTTGGTCATGCTATGCTCTTGTTTGAGGCTGCAGATCTCATTATCTTTTTCTGACAATTTGTTTTGCAATTCTTTTAAAGATTTTTCAAATTGTACTTCATCATTTAACAATCTATCTCTAAGGTTTTCATTTACCTCCTTAATGTTTGCAAATGCTATGATGCATTTGTCTGAACAAAGGTTTTTAAGAACCTGGGGTGATACCTTAGTTGCAGCCATCATGGCACAATCACAGACATGTTCACTTTCTTCTGGCTCTTTCTCTTCTTTTTCACCTTGTTTCTTTTCTTCTTCTTCTTCTTCTTCAGCAGACCAGGGGTCAGACAGTGGTTCCAACAGGGGTTCTGAATTTTCTCCCAACAGTATTTCACCAGCAACAACAGTAATGTGGTACCCGGGGAAAAGTCCACCGTTATCCCGATTTACTCATCACTTCATACCCACTTATCAAATTTCGGGACGAAATTTCTTTCAAGTTGGGGATGATGTGACACCCCGAACCTTCATGGTTAGCTTTGTTTAATCTTGTGACACTTGACTGGTATCGTTATTATCCATGTTCTACTATACGTTGTCATTATGTCTACGTTCCGTAAACCTATTGAACTTGTTTAATTATACTTAATAATTATGATTAAATGGTGTTTGTTACCTAGTAGATTGATAAATGTTTGGATTTCGTGTATACATATATTCAGAATCATGTGATTGCAAAAGATATCGGCCCAATTTAATATAATATAGGTCCACTAAATTGAAACGATCCAATAAGCTTTAATCTGATTAATTGGTGTCGGCCATGTCCATGTGAAGTGTGATGATTGAATTGCATAATAGTAATCGGCCCACTATGTTCCGATTAGGTGTAGGATTTGTTCCATGCATTTGTTATATATCTATACTAGTTAAAACAAACCCTACCCCATCTTCCCTGATTGCGACGGGCAGTGGCAGACCCCCCCCCTTTCTCGAGTTAGCATCTGGTGTGATTAAATCTTGGTTAGTGGTTTTATTTGTTGACATTAATAGTTACATGATGTTGTTCATATGTGATATTGAAAGAGATCGATGATTAAATACTTGTGATAAAGTGTGCTATTGTTATATGATGCTGTGAATTGGTAATTACTTAAGGACGATTTCATATGATGGTGTATAATATTGATATTGTATAATGATGATTTAAGACTTCGATGACTATTGACATGAGAATAGAGTTTGATAATTTCGATATTATGATAATGTTAGCCGATGATTATAACAAACTGTTTGTGTACATGATTAGGAGGTAACGTGTTATATGTGATTTCTGAATATACATAATGATGAATCTGTTTAAGAATCATGAATTGATGATTAACGATTTTGTATGATAACATGGTTATAAATGGGATGATGAACCGAATTATCTTTGTTGAGAAGTAGGGGTATTTTGTTAATTGTTTTGGATTGTTAGTTACTGTTAATATTAAAAGGATATATGGGTTTGCATATTCATCAGATTTACACGTTAATTAGTTGTTGTTGGGCCACACGTTACAATGGAACACACTGGGCTTGATGGTAACATTACTGTTGGGTCGAGGTTTAGTAGCCCACAATACACAAATTAAGTTAAGACATAGTTGGTTGGGTCTGATGTTAATGATGGGGCTGCAACCTTTAATTAGAATACATTAGTGGGCCGGGTAATACAAATGAAACATGGGCTGCACACCGAGCTCAGGTACACAAACACACACACACACACACACACACACACGGAACTAACTTGGGCCTGGTCGGGTGGGCCGTGATGTTTAGTTAAGTTGTGGGATTTGCTATATTTGGGCCACGCAACCTGAAGTGTTTCAGGATTAGGCTGCGTGGTATATCTAGGCCTAAATGACGAGTGTTGGTACTTATGCTTATATGTTAGCGGGTCGGGACTGGTTTGGGTGCATCAACTGGGTTACATGTTTGGTTGGGCCTTGTCTGCTATATATATATAAATTGATATGTTAGGAGTGCACACTAGATTATGTGACTTAATTGTGGTTATGTGAAACATGAAACATACGTACTAGTGTAGGGATGATCGAAATACGTGTATGATTATGTGTTCCACTTGTATGTTAATTGTGTAATGTGAACAAAGAATGTGTGGTTGATGTGATACCCGACTGATTGTTAATGATAACCATGTTAGGATTGTTTTGAGCAACTTGATCACGTAACTAGTCTTACCGAGCAAAACCAAGGTGAGTTCATCTCTCTTGAGCATGTGTCCCGGTGGTTGGGACAGTCTTTGGGTATCCCTGGGAGGGATAGGTTTTTAGGTAACTTGTTTGGGTATTCCTGAGAGGAATACGTCTTGTTGTAAATCGGTAATGTTGGATAATATACTCATCCTATCACCTTTAAAGTCCCTCCGTGTTGTTTGGTTACCTGAGAGGTAACATGGTATTAGTTAGTAGCACTACTTAGGCTTGGCAACCTCACCCCATACCTGGGAGGACGGGTGTTGAACTAATGACCTAGTCATGACCAATGCTTTGATAGGAGCATTGGAGAAAGGGCAATGTAAATCAGGATCCGTCTTGTATTCGGGGTATTATCAACATTAAATTCAATGGATTAACTAAACACTTGGTAACCAACGTTTTCGTAAAACTATGAACTCACCAGCGTTGTCTGATACACTTGTTGCATGCTCGCAGGTTGTTAGATATCTTGGATTTGGGAACTTGCTGTCTGGCGTAGCTGGAGTGGTCATGGGTCGACTGAAGAGATTCATGTGTTTAAACTATTGATACTATACATTGGTTTTGAAACAGTTTACTTTGGTTTACTATTTGCTTCCGCTGAACATGTTGGTTTTCATTTAGACTTGTTGATGGTATTTTTCATCAATAATTGAGGATTTTATTTATAACTTGAATGGTTCAATGTAATTAGTGGCTCGTTGTTGGTACGTCACACGCCTAGCAGGGACATTCCCTAGGGGGTATTTTGGGGGTGTGACAAGTAACCATTGCTTCAGCAATTTCATCCACTGTTTCTTCATTTGACTGTCCTTCTTCAGTTTCCAGCCCTTCTGGTATAGACTCCAATGCTACAAAACAGTAATCATCATTAGAAGCATCATTGGTAGCATAGAGTGCAAAATTTTCATCACCTAGCTCATCAGGTAAGCTACTCCAGTCAACAAAGCCTTGGGCGAAAAAGCTTTGCTGATCTGGTTGAACCACTGCTGGTGCAGCTTGTTGAGGTGCAACTGGTTGCACCTGAACCTGAGGGACAGGGGCTTGGACATTCTGAATTTGATGAACAGTGGCTTGGACATAATGTACAGGAACAGGGGTTGCAGGGTGTGCATAATGAGCAACGTTTACATGGGCAGCAGGGGCATATTGGGAATACTGCACAGTGTTTTGGTTATTTTGTGGTCTAGGGCTAGGGTGTGTGATAATTGGTCCACTGTTTTGACTCCTACACTCTCTAGCAAAGTGACCTAACTTGTTGCACTTGTAGCATTTAATTTTTGATTTATCCAACCCTACTTTTAGATTCCCATGCAACCCTGGGAATTTTCTCCCTATCCTTTTGTAAAACTTGCTGGTTCTAACACTCAGCAATGCAAGTTGGTGTAATATGTCCACTTCCTCTAAATCAGTTGGATCAAAATGCTGGAGATCATTGAGTTCAAAGCACAGATTGTCAGAATTCTGGTTTTCTCCATTAGCTGTAAAAGCATAATTGAATGAATAAGAATCAGAGTTATTAAAAGCTCCACCAGCTGTTATGTCAATGTAATGATCATAACCCTGATCCTTACTACTACCAGATAGGGGTGTTCAAGATCGGATAATCCGGTTTTCGGATATCCGAAAATCGGATATCCGAAATTTCGGATAGTGAAATATTGACATCCGAACCCGAATCCGAAATTTCGGATATCCGATTTTCGGATATCCGAAATTTCGGATTCGGGTTCGGATATCTAAACGGGTATCCGAACTTGAAAAAAAAACAGAAAAATTGTTTTCTAACAAAAGCAAAACTGGACATCATCCTTGTAAACCTGCAACAACTGAATATATAATATATCAAACACATGTTCTATTCACATGGCATATGCTGATATGCTTTACCAAAAATGAAAAGAAACAATAAAAAAACATTCTGCTTGTGCTACTGAAAGTTGAAAAGAAACAACATCCACCCTCTTCCTGCATGTGCTGGCAATAGCTTCAACTTTATCCATTGGAATAGGTAACTGTACAAGAAAAACATAACAACAATTCAACAATCAAATCTGAAAAAAAAAACCAGTAGATCCAAATATCTAATACATTAATGAAAACTAATATCTATTACCTTTTGAAGATCTGATGAAGATGTGAACTCAAAAAGCAAACAATATCCAAGTATCTACAAATCGATTATCAGTTAGATACATCTCAAAACATCCGAAAATTATCAGTTAGATACAGGATTTAAAGAGGAGAAAGTCGAACCGAACCCGCAGATGACGAGACAGATGCGGCGCTGAAGTTTGAGAAACCGATTGTCACCGGAGACACCGAGACAGGTGACGAGGGAGAGGATGCTTGCCGGATCGGAGAGGGTCAATGTCGCAGCCCGCAGGGAAGAGGATGCGGCGCTGAAGTTTGAGATCCAAAGAGAAACCCTAGTTTCTCTAAGTGTGAAATGTGAATGACTGAATGGGATGTGTTTTAATTGTTTTGTTATTGAGTTTTGAATTAGAAAATCGTGATATATATGATATATTAAAATATATCTATTTTTATTATTTTTTAAGATTTCGGATTCGGATAATCCGAATATCCGAAAATCTGTAAAACTAACATCCGAATCCGAACCCGAATTTTCGGATTATCCGATTTTCGGATATCCGAAATTTCGGATATCCGAAATTTCGGATATTTCGGATACGGGTTTTCGGATATTTCGGTTTCGGATTCGGATTTTTTTGAACACCCCTACTACCAGATTCTTTCTGACCCAAACGAGCTGTGCTGCCAAATGAATAGTCATCTGCAACTTTTCTAGACTCTTGTAACTTTTTTTTCTGGTTCAACTCCCTTTCATAGGTCAGGAGTCTACCATGAAGCTGAGTTAGGGTCAGATCTTTGAACCCAACTGAATTCCTGGTTACAAAAGCAATTGTGTCCCATTTATCAGGAAGTGACCTGAGAAACCTGCTATTTTGTGTTGCATTAGTAAATTCAACCTTAACAAGTTTTAGTTCACTTATGAGACAGCTAAATCGCTCAAATTGTTATGTTAATGATTCACCCTTAATGTGACAAAAGGTTTCATACCGTTGGTTTAAAATTTCCCTGTTATTTTCAATTACTTCTTCAGTCCCCTCAAACTGTTCCTTAAGTGCATCCCACAATTCCTTGGCACTGTTACAGTGTAACAGCCCAACATAGATTTCATTTGGTAGTGCAGATGCAACGATGCTAAATGCCTTGGCATCCAGTTCAATTTTCTGAAAATCCTGGTCAGTATAGTTCTCAATTTTCTTAGGAACTATGACCTTTAGATCCTCAGCACTCGGCACCATTGGAACATGTGGTCCAAAGATAACCGACTTCCAACATCCGGTATTCTGTTGAGCTAGGATGTGACCCATCCTTCGCTCCCAGATTTTATATTCAGATCTGACCAACATAGGTGGTTTGAAGAGTGAACCAATGTTATTATTATTGTTATCATGTGATTGTGACGTCATTTTGGTTGTTTTTCAGGCACTGAATAATCAACTTTGTTCGTGATTATACCTTACTCCGTTTTACAACTAAAACCGAACAATCGAGAGTATCAATGAATTTTAGCTGAACTTTTACGTCAAAATGATTGTTAGATTAAATTTGACTGTCCGAGCTCCGATACCAATTGTTAGGATTTGAGTTTCTTTTGATTGTGCTCGTTTGATAATAATGAAGATGAAACAGAGTTAAATGCAGCGGAATTAAATGAAACAAACTTTCAATACACAATTAATGAGAGAATAAGTTTCAACAAACATGTTTATATTGAAATTAAATGATTGTATTTGTTACAAAGATCAATCACAATGCATGCATGCACATAATCTCCCCCTCAGCCTGAGCTCACAGTGATTGTTCGTACATAATGACTTGGTGATGAAGAGAGCTAATAGAACAGTGCAGGGTATTGTTCTATTTATAGTACAGAACAAACCACTGAGGCATCTTTGACTGACGTCACCATGAAAATGACATCTAACCTCCTAACAACCTACAACCACTGACTATTACAAACACTGCTGTCTAAACTACTGACTACAAATAATACAAAGGATAAACTAAACTACTGCTTCTTCATTCCACTGTTATAATCCTAGCAGTGCTTTGTGTCTTCAGCAGTACCTGAACCATATCAGCAGATTGAGCATCCGTGCTTTATCTTCAAAAGTCTTTAAGTATCAGCAGCAATTGTTTGTGAAGGGCAGTACTTAGAGGTCATCAAATGTTAGGCCACTTCCAAGGGGAAAGATCTGATGCAAACAACTGCTTATTGAGAATCCACTAATCTGATCCAGTTTTGGCTTTAATCAACTGTTCCTTTGTAGGGTTCAATCTCAACAGTTAGTTTTGTACTACTCACCTTACATTGTGTTTCTTTCTCTTGTACTTGCATCGGTTTTGTTGTTTCTGAAATGTTTTGTCATAACTCTATCAACACCTCCATCATCAAGCCGTATAGGCGTAAATATGGGATTGACTGATTGCTAGATGAAATTCAATATATGAAGAACACATAAAGAGGGCTAAATATTGTAGGATCGTTTTCAGACCCGAACGAGTCGATCAGAAGAGTTTTACTCAGTACGAAAGGCGGAAACAGACGTACTGAGGTCAATTCAGTAAAAATATCACTTTAAACTGTCGTTATATTGATTTCACAATGATTTACAGCGAGACGACACTTCGGCGGCACTTCGTTGCTCTGACCGGAATAATTACATCTGATCTCGCTTGAACAGGTATATATAATGATCTAATTCCGCTTGAAATGGTTCCAAGCGAAATTAAGATTCCAAGCGGAATCTAATTTTGCTTGAAATTACATGATGCACTTTCAAGCGAAATCACCATGTTCAAGCGAAATTACTTGTTTTCTCAAACTATGTGCCCTGTTCTAATATTCTAAGTACAAGACTCGATACAAGACGAAGTCGACAGACGCATGCACCAACAGACTCCCCCTCGAATGTTGATGAGTCTTAAAGTGTCGAGTCTTCGCATCTTCAATCTTTATCAGTCTTCGGGCTTCTCTTCTGAAGTATCTGACACTGTAAAGCAACATCAAATCTTCTCCCTTCTCTTTTCATCACCAACAAACTCTCCTCGAACAAATAATCTTCAATCTCAGAAGTGTAATCTGGCTCTATATTCTCTTGATCAGATCTCTTGATTCTTTAAGTTTATTAGCATCAGCAGCTTACGTGAACTCCAGGATCAAAACTTGGCTCTTTGACATTCAGACTCCCTCTCTCAGTAAGCTGGGATCGCAGCCTGGCTTGTTAAAATCACAGAGTCCTCAGGTATTGGAACCTGACTCTCTATCACTCAGATATCCTGCACATTCTCTACCCAAAAGTAAATTTTCTGATGATCACTTGTAAAAACAATTTCACCATCTAATGAACACTTGTGGATAAGATATTCAGACAATGATTTAACAATATTAATTTCTGATGAATCACTTGCAGGAATAACGTTTTTATTTCAAAAACTTTTCTTATTTCATTTCAAAACATCTCAAACAATTTTTACCCAAACCATTTGTTCATCATGTTTAGCACTTGAAATTTGAAAATCAGCTCTCTAACACCAGTTGTCAAAAATCTTTTTGAATTTTTCAAAATTTATGCTAATAACACACTGAAAATATTTTTGAATTTTTGAATAAAATGAAATGAAATGCAGTAAAGAAATATTTACAAACAATATTTTTGTGAGTTTGTGTAATAGGATCATATCAGTTTTAGACAAGTCACAAGTACCGTTGAGCTTAGTTACTCATTAAGAATTAAACAATTCACTTAGATTGTCGATATACTAATCCACTTAAATTCTCACACATATTTCAACTGATTCAGGATATGAATTAGGTGTATTAAGAACTTAAACTCATTCATGTGTCCC
Organism: Helianthus tuberosus; assembly: GCA_030545235.1. Lineage (NCBI taxonomy): Eukaryota > Viridiplantae > Streptophyta > Magnoliopsida > Asterales > Asteraceae > Helianthus > Helianthus tuberosus. Next base: position 211,230,400 of record CM060424.1, read on the forward strand.
ACCTCTTGAATATACTCCCGTATCCAGATCCCAATATTCAGTCTTACAGGTGAGTATACCACAGATGATATCTGTAAGGGGTTAATTGCGAAACCGTGAGAGCTCAGGTCAGAACTTCCGTTCAGCAGAGAGATGACAGCTCGACTTTTGGTGTCTCCCCTTTAGAGGATCTTTTTTACAACAGCAATGATTATCAATTTTATTGTTTCATCATTTATGCTGAGGGCGGCGCTATATTTCAAGCAAGCATTAAAGTATTCTCCGGGTACTAGGCCATTGCTTCCGCATTATCAGAAGTCCCGAAATAATACCCCAGATATCACTGAGTATAAAGACCTAGTATCTCAGAAAGAGGGACCTTTCAAACGAGATTTCAGGGGTTACCTATATATCCAAGTAGTGTTCCCCACGAAATAAGCAAGTTTGAATTTAAGTTTATATCCCGAAAAAGCTTACTAAATGTGTAAAAACCTATCGACATATCATCAATGAGACTGTTTAACACTATTTAATCATTACATTTCTTTAGCATACTGTAACTGTCTACTGATGTACTATCATTTCCTCTTCTTTGACACAAAAACTCATTTTTCATTTTATCATGTTTTTGACTTTTTCAAAATTTTCAAATGTTTTTGGATTTTCTGAAATTTCTACTCCCCCTAAAATGCAAACACATTTAAGAAAAATTGAAAACAAACTAAACAAGTAAAATGACAACTGATATCAAATCACTTCAATTCGCCATCCACTTGGCATAAACAATCAGAACTTCCCCTTACAACAAACTATTTTCTCATTATGATTTCAAAACACTTAAGTTTGTTTTAACCAAAATGATTTTTCCGGAAAATAAGTTTTGTTGAATGATTTTACCATTTGTAGGTTAGGGATTCATCACGTTGTTTTATCATCCACTTGTAAGAAAGATAAATCAAGTACAAGTTAATGTCCCTGATTAATCTTAAACATTAAGTACTACTTGTAAAAATAGTCCAATCAAGTTCAAACTAATGACCTTGATTTTACCATTTGCATCACAAACTCTTTTTCAACCACATGGCTTACCAACCAATACCACATGTAGGTTGAATTCTCAAGATGCCGATACCTACTCCTCACTTACCAACCTGGGAGTTTCGGCAAGTCACACTTGTGAACTATTTTCAATTTTCAAACAAACAATATAAGAAAGATGCCGATTCCTGCTCCACGATTATCAACTTGGGAGCTCCGGCAAGTCCAGAATTTTACTGCTCATAGTAGGTACAATCCCAGTCACAAACCAGGGATGATACTTTACCTTGCTTCTTTGTTTTCTTCTCGTAAAATTCCTTGACTCCCTTGACCTTCCTGTCAACCATTTTTTCCAAAAATATGTTTAACTTTGGAGTTAAAAGCCTTTTCAACATCAAAATCTTTCTTTTCAGAAAAAAACTGATTTGAGATCTCAACTTTACCAATTTTCTTTTTAAAATTTTCAGCCCGAAGTGGTGGAAAATTCACATCATCCACAGTCGGCACTGATTTTTCACTTTTAATCTCAATCTGTGGCTCCTCTGACTTTGTGGAATCAGATTCATCGCCAGAAGATAGCTCCTCTGATTTTGACAAATCAGAATCATTGCTAGAACTATCATCAGACTTCTTAACAACCCATTTTTGGTTTTCAAGGTTTACTCTTTTCTTATAAAACCTGTTTGAACATTCACCAATCTCAAAAGTCAAAATTTTGAAAAGTTTAGTTCTATTAATTAGTGGTTCAAACACAACTTCTTTATCTTTCAGTTTACGAGAAACTCCCTGTTTTGATTGTATTGTCTTGGAACAATTCTTGGCAATATGACCAACAGTGTTGCATTGGAAACAAGTTCTCGTTTCTTTCATCTGTTCTGCAAACTTCATCCCTTCTTGCTTCTTTGCAAGGAATTCTTTGTTAGATTGCTTCCAGAATGAACTCTTTTGTTCCTCTTCGGCACTTGTTCCTGAAACAAACACAGTTTTAGGTTTATAAGTTTTCTCATTTTTATAATTTTTCGGTGGAATAAAACCTAATCCTTTTCTTTTGAAATTACTGTTATGGTTTGGTTTCTTTTGAAAACCTGAACCAGAACTGTAACCTTTTTTCTTGTTTTCTCTTTGTTGAACTCTTGAGGTATACTTTTTTAGGTTTATCATTAAGATTTACACCTTTTATTTCAAAAATATTAATTTCTGTTAGTTTGAAAACCTTTTTGATCATGTCAGGTTTGACACCTCTTGTTAGAAATTCCTCATCAAAATATAATTTGTCAGAATCATTCAAAGTATATGCAACTTTAAACGTTTCGTCATCCAAATTAGATTTTGATAACAGGAATTCTTTATTGTAAACCCTTTTGTCCTGTTTGACGGATTGACTCGGAATGCTCGACTCAGACTTTGACTTTGTCATAGACTCCGACTTTGACTCCTCAGTTTCATCTTTATCCAACACCTGATCAACCACTTTCTTTATTAACTCGGACTCATGATCAGTGTCAGATGATGTAAACGTGACATCAATATTTTCTGGCAAGTTAACTGTAGACTCCGACTCCCACTGTAAATTTGTTGCCTTTTCGACTTTTTCTGAATTTGGATTTCTCGGAGAATATCCATTTTCAAGCGGGGGTGGACACTTGTTGTAACTGAAACCTTGTTTCTTACCAGAATTATTCACTTTAGTATCCTTCTTCTTTTCTTTCTTCTTTTCAGGAGTCTTTTCTTCAGATACCTTCTGTTCTTCAGTTACTTCATCATCCTCAAATGCCTTCATGCCTTTAACAGTTGGATAAATCCTGTCAATGACATAAGAAGTACATGAGTAACTTTTCAACAAACGGTTTACTCTTTCAGTTTCAATTCTTTGGATTTCAAGTTTCTGTTCTAACACAGCACACTTCTCAATGTAGTTGTTCACAACTTTCTGCTTTATCATGAAAGCTCCTTGAAGTGTCTTCATTGCTGTTGCTTGTTCTTCACTTGTTTGATTGTACTGATTCATTGCTTTGTTCAGAACATCGTATGATTCCTTCAACCTGTTTATGTTGTTAATCAATTCGCTATTTTTCTTTTTCATAATCTCACAATTTTCACAAATCACTGGAACATTTTTAGCGTTAACTTCTTCATCAACTTTGAACTTTGGAACATCTATCACCTTTTTCCTTATCACTGGTACTTCTTCATCATCACTGCTAACTGGTGTTTTGACCTTTTTCTTTTTCTTTTTAACTTTTTCATCCTCACTGTCACTCTCTTCCATCATTTTGAAATGAGCAGCCATTCTTCTTGCATGATATTCTCTATCATTATCACTATCTTCTTCAACTCGAGCGACAAAAGCTTTTTGATGTGAAGTTTTGTTTGGATCATAATCATCCCAACTAAAACCTTCCCAGTTAAACCCTTCAGGTAACTTCTCATCATCTTGGTCTATCAGGCATGCTTTGTTATCAGCTGAGATATACTTGTCCCAACTGAAACCTTCCATTTGCTTTTTGTCATCCTGATTCACCATACAAGCTCTCTTTGAAGACTCCTCGATTACTTTTCTACCATGTGCCACTTGTGGTTGTTGAGCAACTTGATGATAAATTGCCTTCCAATAGTAATCATTGTTGTTGTTGAACGGATTTTGAGCTCCACTTGCTTCGCGGTTTTTACACTCCCTCTTGAAATGTCCTTTTTCCCTGCAACGAAAACAAGTAACTTTAGATTTATCAAAACCTAAAGTAGAAACATTAGCTTCACGTAAGTCATCTCTTCCTGTGATCTGCTTAAATTTCTCAGCTCGTCTCAATACACTTGCTAAACACCACTTTATGTCCATCAATTCCATCTCTTATGCATCAATCTGATCGTAATCCTCTTTTGTAAGCATTGGATTCCCGATCCGACCTGCAACAAAACTTCCATACGACTCCAACACAGTTCCCAACAAAGACATATGACTTTTAGCAACTTCTGCTGAACAATCTTCATCATTCTCCAGATTCAGTACAATGTTGCATTGTGGCTTCTTGCCATTCTTTATTGCTGAAATGTTCGGATCAAATGATGGATATGATGAAAAACTTGTGTTGCTGTTTGATCCTTTAGAAGAACTTCCAGATGAACTCTTTGCATTGAATGCAGTTTCAATCTTTGGTGACATGTTGGTAGATTTATCACTGACACCACCTTTGTAATAGAGACCAATGTCTTGTTCACCGTCGAAATCTTTCATTCTTGAGATCTTTCTCTGTTCCATCTCTTGAGCCTCAATCTTTTCAATGAATTTGCTCAGTGTCAAACTGCTAAACCCTTTCTTGTTCCTTAGCATCATGAGATATGTACCCCAAGTCTCATATGGCAATGCGTCAGCTAGCTTTTCAATCAACTCTTCATTATCTTTTTCAATGCTCAATCTTTTCATGTTTGCTAACAAATTGCAGTATCTTTCAATGATTTGCTTTGTACTTTCATTTTACAATCCACGAAAAAGATCAAACTCTTTCTTCAAAAGTGACTTTTTGTTTTTAACCATCTCTTGACTTCCAACAAACTTTTATCTTAAAGCTTTCCAAATTGAATAAGAAGTTCCATTGTGTTGCAATAACACCAAGATATCTTCTTTCACAGCTTGTTGTAGCAGACTTAACATCATTTTTTCATCTTTGTATTTCTTTCTATTTTCAGCACTCAGATCTTTAATAGCAATAATCTCTTCCTCATCATTCATCGGTCTAATATATTTTGTTTCAACACATTCCCAAGCATCTAAATAGTTTGCTTGTACCCAATTCTCAAAACGTCCTTCCCAACCCTTATACTCCTCGATGTTCATGAGTTTAGGCGGTTTTTGCATAGTCCCCGTTTCATTTTCCAACATTGTGTTCTGTGCAAGAGTGATCGGGGTAACCGGAGTAGCGAATGCGTTATAGAATTCCTCTTCCATATTTCGGTTTTCAAGAAAAGGTCAAACGATGATTTCAAGCGGAATCACAATCTCAAGCGAAATCTCCTTTGAAGCGAAATACCTTATTTCGCTTGAACTAACACCTTTTCAAGCGAAATACCAGATTGAAGCGAAATATCACGTTTTAAGCGAAATCAACTCAAAATCTCAAGCGAAATACCGGTTTCAAGCGGAATCAGGGACTAATTCCGTTTGAAGAGCTGCTGATGTCATCATTCTCGCATTGATTTTGAAGCGAAATTACAAATTTTATATGTTTTAGATCGAATTAAAGTTTGAAACTTTCAAGGCTTTGTTAAAACATAATTCCGAGCACAATATACGAAAATTAGTCGATTTTAACCGTGAAAAGTTGTTAATTTTGAAAAAAAAGTGTAGAAATCAGAATTTTCAGCTGAATTGATATGAACTCTTCCTCCTGAGCTCTGATACCACTTGTAGGATCGTTTTCAGACCCGAACGAGTCGATCAGAAGAGTTTTACTCAGTACGAAAGGCGGAAACAGACGTACTGAGGTCAATTCAGTAAAAATATCACTTTAAACTGTCGTTATATTGATTTCACAATGATTTACAGCGAGACGACACTTCGGCAGCACTTCGTTGCTCTGACCGGAATAATTACATCTGATCTTGCTTGAACAGGTATATATAATGATCTAATTCCGCTTGAAATGGTTCCAAGCGAAATTAAGATTCCAAGCGGAATCTAATTTTGCTTGAAATTACATGATGCACTTTCAAGCGAAATCACCATGTTCAAGCGAAATTACTTGTTTTCTCAAACTACGTGCCCTGTTCTAATATTCTAAGTACAAAACTCGATACAAGACGAAGTCGACAGACACATGCACCAACAGATATCAAAATAAGATTTGTACCGAGTGCATGCCATGGCATTGGCAATACGATTGGGCAAGGCGTTAACCTTGTTTGAGGATGCGCTAGTTTCAATATTAAATCCCGGATAGTCCCTGTGGTTTGCTCCGATTTCAACTTTAGTCACTACATTTTCAAAATTACAGCTATAGTCCCCAACTTTGGCAAATTCGTTCTCGGATGGTCCCTGATGTGGATGGGGGTTAGTTTTCCCAGTTAAGTGGATGTGAAATGACAAAAATACCCTTATTATTAAAATATAACATTTAAAACATTAAAGAAATCCAATTAATTCATATAGATGCAAAGTGGGGCCCACAATAACTAAACCCTCTACCCCACCCCTTTTCCCTCATTCCCTCGCCGACAAACGCAACCCCGCCTTCACGGTGGTGTTCGTCACCGGACACCTTCAACCATTCTTTCTCCGAGAGTCAGATAACACCGATAAAACCATCTCAACTGATAACACCATCTCAACCGCCATCAACCAGATATTTTGGAATAATCTCCGAGACACATCATTGGAACCACCATCGCGAACCACCACAAAGCTGCAAGAGGAATAATCTCCGACGTTTAATTCCCAGCGAGATCCTTTATTCTCCGACGACGGCCTTGTCTTCTCTGGCGAGTTACTTTGTTTTCCGATTTGCTTTGTTTTGATTTTTCGATCTGTTATTCATGTTTTTCGTCTCAAAACTCTTTACCTTTTAGATTTGTTATTCAAGAGTCAGTTTAATGTTTCCGGTTACATACAAGTGATTTTTCCGGTTACACACACTCGTTTTCCGGAAAAGGAATACGGAACCACTATAACTCGGGTCTTGGGGGTTCGGGTATTCTGAATGGTGATTTTTGTAGATATATTTGAGGATTTTACATGGTGGCAACGAAGTAATCTGAATGGTCCATCGTTGATGATGACGGTGGCGGTAGTTGTGATGACGATGGTGGCGGTGAAGGGTGTAGGTTTTAGGCCGGAGGATGGTGGAGGCAGTGATTAGAGGAGGTGGAGGCAGTGGTTGAGGGGTGGAGGCTGTGGTTGAGGGTGGAGGTGGTTGAGGAGTGGTGGTGGAGTTATGGAGAAGATGATGAAACTATTTTAGGTTTTTAATAAAAAAATGGGTCCCGCCTGAATTAATTTGTATTAACTCTTTTTGTTTTGTGTGTTAATATTTTAACAGCAAGGGTATTTTTGTCATTTCACATCCACTTAACTGAGAAAACTAACATCCATCCACGCCATGGACCATCCGAGAACGAATTTGCCAAAGTTGGAGACTATAGCTGTAATTTTGAAAATGTAGGGACTAAAGGTGAAATTGGAGCAAACCACATGAACTATCCGGGCACTTTTCTCTTAAAGTTTTAACTATAGTACATAAAATAGTCCATTAGTCATGTAACCACACAACCATCCAACGTTCGCTCTATTGTCTAACATGTCACAACTCATCTACAACTGGTTACTAGGGATGAACTCATTACCAACCGGTACCGAAAATCTCAAAAAACGGATACTGGTACTGCTATCGAATATACCCGGTACGATACGGTACCAGTACGATACCGGTGTTTGAAGGTAAAAACCAATATTTACCAGTACCGAAAATATCAAAAGTCGATACCAAAAATATCCCAGTTCGGGAAATTCGATACTAATACCAAATACCATTTGCTCATCTCTAGTGGGTTACATTATATAACCTATAAAAAGGCTATGTCGGTTACTTACAACTCATGAAGCCTGTTGTACAAACAAGAACTCTACTTGACTCTCTCCTCCTCTCATTCATAATCTGACTTCAGAAAAAAGCCAAAAAAGCACAACTCTTCCTGGGAAAAACCAACTCTTCAACGCCACACTAACCACTATTCAATGTCGTGCTAACCATCGTTCGTCGCCTCGCTCACCATCGTTCGCTGCTGCCGTTTACCCCCGACCAAGAAATCACATCGGTCACCACTGTTCGTTGCCACTCTCACTGCCGTTCGTAGTTGCTGTTCCCCGCCACAGTCTTTTTTTCTGCTTGGTAATTGGTATGAAGTTTCTAAATACTTTTCTAATCGACTTTTCCAGTCGATGTAAGACACGTGTCGACATACTTTTGTATCGGATCAAAAATCGGGTCGCCCCGCCGCGAAGCACGGGTGTAACACCCTAGTTTAAATAAAAAGAACTACAAATGTCAAGATATAGTCCTCAATCCATAATTACTTGAAAGTACAAGTGTCAATATACAAATATCTAAAACCATAAGGATCAAACTACAAAAGAACACCTATTCCAAAAATAACCCGGACATTAAAGATTAGGTTCCATCATCTTCTTACCCACTCTATATCTTCAACACTTGCATTGCGGCTAGGGTTTCACCAAACCCTCATCTATCTCACTCCAATCTTCAAGATTTTCAAGGGTTTTTCTGGGTTTTCGATCTTGATTCGACATGACAACCACGAATTGGAATTAGGGTTCTCTCTGTTATAAAGATTGAAACTTTGTATCTTAAAGATTTCAAGAAAGAACCGAACAAATGGCGACCATGAACCCTTTTGATTTGCTCGGAGATGATGACAACGATGACGTGTCACAGCTTGTGGAAAAGATCGCTGCTGCGCCACCGAAGAAAGCTCCGGCCGCCGCCGCCGGTAAAGCCGCTGCACCGCCGGCTAAGCTGCCGTCTAAGCCGGTTCCTCCGGCTCAAGCTGGTGAGCTCATATGTTTTGACTTTATTTGATGTTAAGTTATCAATAATGATTTGGGAGTGTTTGGATGTTGGTTTAGTAATGATGTAACTTTGGAGTGTTTGGATATTGGTTTAATTTGATTATTACTACTTAAAGTCATAACAAGTTTATTTGAGTGATTAATTGAAAGTTATTTGAGTTTATTTGATGTTAGAATGTTAATAATGGTTTGGGAATATTTTGATGCTTGTTTAATGATGATGTAACTAGTTAAAGGTTAAATTTGGAGTGTTTGGACATTGGTATAATTTGTTTATGGTTAAGTTATAACAAGTTTTTTGAGTTATTGATATAAAGTTATGATTTTTATTTTGAGTATAAGATAATTAGATATCAGAAAATAGTTGTGGGGGGTTTGGGGGGGGGGGGTATGTGTATTAAGGGTGATTGTGTTCTGTTAGTTATCTAGAATCAGATTAGTTATTCAGAATTAGATAATCAGTTTGAGAAAACTTGCAGTAGGTTAGTGTTTGGATTAGTGTCAAATATTTTTTGCTTTTAATAGAGTTAATAGACAAAAGGGTTAAACTAGGATGGGCTTAAAACTATTACTTATTGTTTTGATAATCCACTATCAATTTTTTGACTTTTAAATATTCAGATAATCCTATACAGGATCTAGATGTATAAGCACTAGAAACTGAGTGTTGTGGTTTCAAGTTGTAAAAATTTAAATAAGTTAGAAAGGTTGTTGCTTTATGGTTGTTAGTAAGATTTAAGTTTGATTGATTTATAACAAGAATGACCCTGTATGTTGTTTATAGGTGACACATTTTGTAGTTTGTTCAGTTTTTATATGTGAATATAGGATCAAGATAGTCAAGCTGATTTCATTTGTTGATTAAATTTTAACAATATATTGTTTCTTTGAGCAGTGAGAGAGGCTAGAAACGAAGGCGGACGTGGTGGCCGTGGTGGTCGTGGGTACGGGCGTGGTGGCCGCGGCGGTCGTGGGTACGATAGAGATTCCGCCAACAATGAGGGTTCGTTTGGTAACCGTGCAATCTCAGGTGGTCAAGGTGGTACTGAAGAGTCTAACGGTAGATCTTTCGAGAGACGTGGTGGATATGGTGGTCCTCGTGGTGGTTTTCGTGGTGGTCGCCAAGGTTCTTTCGGTAATGGAGATGCTGAGGATGTTGAACGTCCACGTCGCACATTTGACCGCCGCAGCGGGACTGGCCATGGGTAAAATCTTGTTACATTTTTTAATTTCTAATGGATTAATTTCTGTAACACTACAAAACTTGGCTAAAGCAAAACACATTAAGTGGTAAAAATTCTTTTTAAGTTTAATTAAATGCTTACAACATCTATGCATCGTTTTGCGTGTAAATATATATATAGTGAAAGTTTTAAATACAGAAGGCTTTTAACGTGCGATGATACGCGACCACAACAATAACGTGCATTATTATGCAAATAACGTGTCACGTGTGTAATTAGGTTTTAACCGATTCATGCGTAAGTATGCAAATAACGTGCATAATTATGTATTTATTACGTGCATATTTTAAAAATGAACATGTGTAAACCGTCGCATAATTACGCACGCTATTGTTGTGGTTGGGTACCATCGCAAGTTAAGGAGCTATCGTACGTTAACCTTCCCTTATTTATATACTGTAATATATTCTTTTGTAATGTTTTTATATATAACTTAGCATTGGCAATTTTGCTTCGTGTAATTTTTTAAATTGTTTCTTGTTATGTATTCAGGAATGAATTCAAACGTGAGGGAGCTGGTCGTGGAAACTGGGGAACTCAGGCTGATGAGATCAATCAGTATTAATCTCTACTTACTATATAGCTTTTAATCTTTGCGATTAAATATATGTTTTTTTTGTAAGTAACTCTTTATGATTTCTGTCACAGTGAGATTCAGGAAGCTGTGGTTGAAGGCGAGAAAACTGTGGCTGCTGATAAGCCTGCCGAGGAAGAAGCAAGCGATGTGAAAAACGAGAATCCTGCACCTGAAACTGTTGAGGAGCCTGAAGTTAAGGTGAACATTGTTTAATTCCAGTTGACCTATTTGACTCGTTAATTATAAACCATACCCCAAATTGATCTACTCATGAAGTCGTAAATAAACATGTAAAAATTGTCCTCTGTAATCTGTATCTTCTGAAAATGGAAAAATGTTCGGGCTTGGTTCGTTTGTTATCTATTATCTGTTTAATATTCTATTTATATACATATATAGTTTTTTATATATATATTTATTTTTTAAGAGGCCTGTTAACGGACCAGATCACCTTATCGTGTGCGACGCGTACGCGACCACTAGTATAACGTGCGTAGTTATACAAATAACGTACATAATTAGGGCTAACCCAACCCATGCATAATTATGCAAATAACGGGCATAATTATGTATTATAACGTGCATAATTATGTAAAGTTTATTACTATTGTACCACCGCTTTCGATTGAAGGTCTAGATTAGATCAGGTGTGCGGTTGAGATGATCCACTTCGCACAATAAGTTGGTTTTGTATTTTGAACTTTCTCTATTTTTTATTGTATATTATTCAGTTGGTTTTATCTTAATTTATTTATTTTTAGTTTTTTATCTATATTTTGTTGTCTATTATCTGTTTAATATTTTTATTTATATCCATATTTATCTTTTTTATATATATTCATTTTTCAGTGTATGTTATTCAGTTGGTTTTATCTTATTTATATATTATGATTATGAAGTTAGGACTCATTTATTAAATTTACAGGAAATGACCTTGGAAGAATATCAAATAGTTTTGGAGGAAAAGAGGAAATCTCTTGCGGCACTCAAGACTGAGGAAAGGAAAGTGGAAGTCGACAAAGATCTTGCATCCATGCAGCAACTCTCAAACAAGAAAACCAATGATGAAATTTTTGTCAAATTGGTGATTATTCTTTTTTATCGTCTTTATGATTTCTTTAAAAGTGATATTTTCAGAGCTCCATAAATCATATTAAAGAATTATTGATTTATTTATAGGGTTCTGACAAAGATAAGCGTAAAGAGATTGCCGACAAAGAAGAGCGTACTAAGAAGGTAGCCATTAATTTGACTTCTATTAATAAATCGACTTTTTGTTTTTGATTCTGAAAGGAACATATTTATCCATGACCTTTTTTACACTTCATATGGCCCTTACGACACGTTGATGGTGTTTTATAAGCCAATCCATTATTTTTCCAAAAAAAAAAATCTCTAATTGCATTAATTACTTATTTCTTGTTTGTTACAGTCACTCAGCATCAATGAATTCTTGAAACCTGCTGAAGGTGAACGCCAGTACACTGGCGGCCGTGGGCGTGGACGTGGCGGTTCTCGAGGCGGTGGTCGTTTCAACCAAGGTGGTGGTTCAAGCTACGCACCCGAAGCGCCAAAAATCGAGGATCCTAGTCACTTCCCCACCTTAGGTGGTAAGTGAGAGACCCTTGATTTTATACCGCCATATGTATTTCATAGAAATTATCTCGAAATGGCGGGAATACAACAAGAGTCGAGAATAATTCAAGTTTCATGTGTCAACTCTACCCCGCGTCTTAAATGAGTTTTTTTGTGTTTTCATATGCTCTTTGTACTATTTTGTTTCGGTCTTTTTGTTAGTCTGTCTTGTGTCCGGGTTTTATTTATGGTGTTTTTAAAGTTTTAGAGATTTCGGAGCACATGGAGACCAATTAATTTGTCGTTTGAGACGCTTGTTTCTCAATTTTGTTTTGAAATAGATGAACGATGATTTTTACTTATTTTGATTTACGTTTATGCGTGTATCATTTACTTGATTTAGTTTGTAGTCTCTTTTGCTTGAAGCTTAACCGTCAAAGTTAATAAGATTGTTGGGACGGTTCACTTGTTAGCAAGGTAGTTATTTGTTTGAAAAGGAAAGCGATGCATGAGTTATCTGGTTGGGATCTCGGGTCAAGATTTTAGGTTGGATCCAAGAGAAACCGTAGTGAGATGAAGAACTTGAGAGAAGGCCGACGATTTCTTGGTTTTCACTATTGTTGCAAAAGTCGGTAGGCGCTCCCTAGTCGGAGTTGAGAGTACTCGAGCAGTACTCTGCTTGGACGGAGAGTACTCAGACCTTGGCAGCCTCCTAGTAGCGATTACCTAGGGATATAAGCCTCCCGTTGGTATAATCAAATGATGACACATAGATGATGGACCAAACTAGCATTTTCTACTCACTCGGGTCGAAAATTTTGCCTAGCTATGTACTTTAGTGACCAACCCCACGAAAAAAGTACAAAACAGACGAAAGATTCTTACTTTAATGCCCAATCAGCGATCTGCTCACTCGGGTCGAAAGTTTTGCCGAACTATGTACTTTAGTGACCAGCCCCACGAAAAAAGTACAAAACAGACGAAAGATTCTTACTTTGATGCCCAACTAGCGAAAAAAGTTTTTCTTAGATCTTAACATGAACACCAAAAATATGTACTTTCACGCAATCTAACAAAATAGTACAGAAGTCCGTGAAAAGAGATATTAGGCCACTCGGGGTGGGTCCTCCAAGGACTATGATGTGGCGTTAAGGTGGAGGGTCATCCTCCTAGGACTACCCTCTCCCATACCGAGTAGCCTTATATTTTCTTAGATCCTGACACGCGAAGATTGTGTACCTACATGCACAGTCCAGCAAAATAGTACAAAATCTATGAATTTTTGGTACTTTCATGTTCTCGATCTATGGTAAGATGAGTATTGTACTAGATATCAACGCCCTCTATACAAGTGATGATAATTTGTGTTCGTTAACTGTATCAGGCCGAATCCAATCTTTGATCAAAAGTTTTAAGCTAAATCGACGAATAAAAACACGATTCTTAAACTGAAACGACAACATATTTGTGTTCTTGACATAACATAGTAAAAACATTAAATAAAGAATTCTTGAACTTTATACAATCCAAAACAGTCTGAAACAAAGAAATTAAAAGAATCCAACCCAAATACAATGATGATACTTGTACACTGCCACCATCAGATACAATCACTAAGAGCAGCATCCACTGTTCTGTGAGACGGGTTGACCACGACTGTTGACCGTTGACTATTCCCATCAATAATAGAAACTTGTAGTTCCAAGTTGATACCAGAGATCTATTTGTATCGAACGGAAAACTACAAGTAGGTCACTTACTATGATGCCACAAGCCCCTCGATAGTAGCTGCTTGTGATCGTCCTAAAACGTTCTAAACCTGCAGCGTCACACTGAAAAAAGACACCGCATTCAAAGAAAGATTTGCTAATACAAGAAGTTACTCAGATTTGGATCATCTTGGATGAGAATAAACATTCTGTTATATTCCACTAACCGAATCTAACATGTGAATTAAACCAAAAAAGTAAACTAGTATCAGAACGAAACGTAAAACATAGAAAATAGTAACTAAGTCGATCTAGGACCCGCGCATTGCGACGAACCTGTCAAAGGGGAAAAACACGACGTTTACGTTGAACCACAAAACGAAAAAAAGAAAATTTTGCGAAATATGAAAAGTATAGGGGACCAAAGTTGAAAGTAAAATAGTTGTGAGGTTAAATTGAAAAAGATAAAAACTTTTGGTTTAAAAGTAAAAAATCAAATAGTTTTGGGTTAAATTTAAAAATCAATTTATTTTTTTTAAAAACCCCTAAGCATTAAGTACGCACAAAAACATTATAAATTTATACTATGTAAATAGTCTTGCCATCTGCTCCGCTCATTTAACCTTTTAGCAAGTTATTAGTTAAAACAAGTAGAATAGTCGTTGAAAACGTGGTGCATGAGACACACAGCTGACAGCGTCAAGATTTTCGGTTCGAGGCCGAGTGAATGACACTTCTTAGGTCTTGACATGAATGCCAAGATTTTGAAGTCTTGATATGATAACTAGTGTCTGTGGCGAAGCTTGAAAATTTCTACCGGGGGGTCGGAAGTCACCGGACCTAAAAATTCTATACAAGTAAAACGTATATACCTAAAAAATTCTATACGAAACGTACATACATAACAATACTGAGCCCCCCCCCCCTGCGGAAAGCTTACATTTCAGGAAAATCTATCAAAATGAACATTGTTATAACCTTTCATCAAGATTATTAAACATTTTAATCCTAAACATTAACTTTGGAGTTGATCAAATGAAGACAAGTGGACCAAACTAGCATTTTTGCCACACTCAGGCGAATTTTTCGCAGGAATTTGTACTTTAATGCGCAATCTGGCGATATAGTACAAAGCAAGCGAAACTGTTCGTCAGAGACGCAAAAAATTGAACTGGGTTAACCGTTGGCAAGTAATCTTAACGTGAGCGAACTTTACCGGTGATGCAAAAATTGATTGAAACATAAAAACGGAAAAACAGTTTTTTAAGAAATTTTCCAGATTGTGTCCTTTGCCTAACATGACAGAAAAGTGTAGGTTCCTGCGATTGGATCGATGAGATTTCACAAAACGGCTGATGAACTTGCGGCTGAACTAATGTGAACGAACTTGCGATAAGTACATTCCTATTCACAAATTCGTTCACAATTTCTTCGTTTCAGCAAGTCTTACACAATAAGTTCTCTCGCATAATATATACAGGTACACTATTATGACGAGTATCGACAACGGGCTATCTAGAAGCTGTTGTCACACACGATGCACTAACAAATAGTACAAATATCTGCAAAATTTCCGTCCAATCGTGACCCAATCTAAGAAAATAAGTTTTGATCTACTTACGTCCGTTCGCGTAAGACAAAGACGTTGACGCCCACCTGACAAGTGGCGATTAAAATTTGTCTTAAGATTTGTTGCTTTGTATGGCAAACCGGACGGAATAAAAACATGAATAAGAACATGATCTTTTAAAGTGAAACGACAACATATCTATGTTCTTTTGACATAACATAGTCGAAACATTAACTAGACAATTCTTGAACTTTATACAATCCAAAACAGTCAGAAACAAAGAAAGTAAAAGAATCCAGCCCTAACAAGGATAATACTTGTACACTGCCACCATCAAACACAACCACTAAGAGCAGCATCCACTGTTCTGTGAGACGGGTTGACCACGAATGTTGACCGTTGGAGGCTTCGACGCGTTCATAGCTGGTTGACTAGCCATCCTACATTCACACAATTAAAACATTATATATTCGTTCACCGGCCCGTCTAATTTTACAAGCACTAAATTATACATGTTAATATCGTGTACGTACCTATCTTTGATGGATGCAGTCATGGCCATGAAAGCCTGTTCGACATTGGTGGCATCTTTCGCACTTGTTTCCAAAAATGGAATTCCAATTTCATCAGCAAATGCCTGTTTGATATGTAAAAAAAGATAATTTACGTTATAACTTTTTTAACCAAGTTCATCATTTATAGTAGAGTAATATGTCATTTTCGTCCCTGAGGTTTGACTACTTTTGCGACTTTCGTCCAAAGGTTTGTTTTTCGGCATCTGGATCCAAAAGGTTTAAAATCTTGCCATATTAATCCAACTCGTTAACTCTATCCATTTTTTCACGTTAAGTCAGGGGTATTTTCATCTTTTTTGAAATTTTTGTGATGATTAAACGGTTTGGGTGAGAAGAAAGTCAACAGAGGTGGATCATTATTTCTTATAGTGTTTTTTATTTTAATAAAATGTCTAAAAAGACGGAAATGCCCCTCATTTAACAGAGAAAAATGGATGAAGTTAGCGAGTTGAATGAAAAAAATGGCAAGATTTCAAACCTTTTGGATCCAAATGTGGAAAAACAAACCTTTGGACGAAAGTCGCAAAACTGGCCAAACCTCAGGGCCGAAAACAAACGACATTTTACTCTTTATAGTATAGGTAATCGAGTTTCGGTTTTTTTACCTTAGCGGTTTCAGTTGAAACAACCTTGTTCGCAACAAGATCACACTTGTTTCCAACAAGAATCTTGTTGACATTCTCACTTGCGTATCGGTCGATTTCACTCAGCCACTGCTTAACATTGTTAAAGCTCTCTTGGTCTGTCACATCATAAACCACCTGAAAACACAACGTTTTCCGTCAATAACGGAAACTTGTAGTCCTAACTCGATACCAAGAATCTATTTGTAACGACAGAAAAACCGCAAGTCGGTCACTTACTATGATGCCATGTGCCCCTCGGTAGTAGCTGCTTGTGATTGTCCTAAAACGTTCTTGCCCCGCAGTGTCCCACTGTTAAATGACCGCACATTAAAAAAAGACTTGTTAACGCAACAATTCACTCCTATCTGGATCGATCATCTAGGATAACATTCAAGATTCTATCTATAATGAATCTAATACGTGATAACGATATCATTGTGAATTAAACCAAAGCGAAACTTACTATTTGAAGCTTAATAGTCTTGCCATCTTGCTCCACCGTACGGATTTTCTAAAAAAGGGCGTGAAAAAGGTCAAAGTCAAACTTTGAGATGTGTATTTCAAGTTATCAAAAAAACGGTTCAATGCTAATATAATTTACTTACAAAATCAACTCCGATGGTGCTTATGTAACTATCCAAGTAGGAGTCATCCTATAACAAGTTAAAAACAAAACCAAAGAAATTTGTTAACAGTTTTTCAATATCATACAGAGAAAATATATGCATAAAAATTAAAAAAATCATGTTATCATTCACTCACTTGCGCACCAAAAAGTTCTTAATGGTCAACATATAATTTATGGAAATTAGTTTTGTATGAACCCGATCATAAAAGGCAAGCTGAAAATGGACTTCTTTACGTAAAAAAACACGAACTTATTTCCTAATGTTCATGAACACAAATGGAAACAAACGAACACAAACAAGGGTCCATGAACATAATATATGATACACTAATACACTGATACTTATCAAATATTTTATTTGTCGGAATTTTGGAGAATTTAAATATATAATAAAAACTAAAAACACTAATGAACTATCGAACATAAACGGACACGTTACCGAACGTTCGCGAACATAAATGAACAAACGCGACCTCTGTTCATGTTCGTTCATTTAACTAAACAAACAAAATTTCTTGTTCGTGTTCGTCCGTTTAGTAAACGAAAGAACACAAACGAACTTCCCGCCAAACAGTTCGTGAACTGTTCGCTGAACGTTCGGACATCATGTTGCATCAACATACATATATTTTGAAGCAATGATAATAGAAATAGATAATGGACCTCCTTTTCACTTCCGTAATTAAACTACTGCCATCTTGCCCTATCATCAAAATATTCTAAAGGTGCTCCATTTAGGTGTTACACTTCATCTCATAAATTGGCATGAACTTTAAACGGAAAGCGTACGTAAACTCATACGAATAAGAATGATATCTTAAAATAGTAATATCTAGTTGTGAAGAGCATAATTTATATAGGATCCACGGCACTTACAGCAAATCGCAAAAGCAGACAAGACTTTCCGACACCCGAATCTCCAATGAGCAAAAGCTTGAATAAATAGTCACTGCGAAAGATGACGATGGCAGTAAATAAACGAATTGATTGAAGCCACGAGTAGTAAGTCAATGCAAAAGCAAAATGACAAATTTAAAGACATTATTAAAGTATACATTGTAATTACGAATAAACGACAAATCCAAAGGCAATATTTCTAGTCGATGTTGTAATCATGAATATATATACAAATCTTGGAACCATGTGAAACGATATTATAAGCACTTGAACTAATCATCACTTATAAGTTATAACTTAATAATTAGTTGTGTCATATCCTTTTTTAACGAAGTTTAAACAATTAACATATGCTGAAAGTTTTGTCCTTTTCATCCAATTAGAAAACAATGAAATATCATACTTATATATAAAAAAACTCTCATTATATATTTTTAATGGTACAGTGTTTGCCTAAATATCAACGATTGTCCCTCATTTGTATATTCTCTCTCTCTCGTTGATTTTCTGAATGAAAGATCTTAACAAACTTATCAAGCGTAACCCTATACAAGCTAAACAAATAATGGAACTGTTTGTTCTCTTTAGAAAAAAACGGTACAAGGATAAAATACACATGTTTAGACTTTAAATGTCTCTCTATATTAAATTACCAAACAGCTTTTATTACTGTTTCCGTCCGCAAAATTCAACCGCATTCACAAGTGCATTTAGCATCCAAAGCTTAACACATCTAAAGTACATAAACAATAAATTCTCAAATTTTACCACTAACAGCTGCTGCCAGCCGGAATGATTTACCGAAAAAACCAACTAGACTTAAAGTAAACCGTCAACTTTTCGATCCAGCACATTAACACATCATCTGATATGATAATTATAATCTTTTTTTTTTGAGTAAAAGCTAATTAAACCTAATAATCCCATACTCTATAACCTCTTTACCAAATTCAATTTCAGAACTTTAACGAATAATTATGATAAAAACTATGCCTTTATTTCTAAATCTTATGTGATCTACCCTCCCTATATCCCGATCCAACAACAATCAAACAAACAATAAAAATAAAAATAAAAATTTCAAAACCCTAACTTAACCATCACACAAAAATCCCAAATCCAAACATCCAAATCAGATCATCAAATCAACAAATCAAGATCCAATTATACGAATCCACTAACTAACGAACAACAGGTATGAGATTACAACAAGAATTCCGGTGATACCCACGTAAGATCCGATCGAAAAAAATGTTTTTTTTAGTGGAAGTGTTGTGCAATAAGAAGTACTTACTACTCAGGAGTCATGGCTGTGGATTATGGTCGGAAAAACACCACCGAAAGTTGTGGATCGCCGCCGGTGTGAAGCTCCGATGTGAGAGAGAGAGAATTGGGGGACACGTAAGGAGATTGAACGAAGTGAAGGAAGTTTGGTATAGATGATTAGAGTATTTATATATCCACACGTGAAAGGTAAATCATAAAAAAAAAAAAAAAAAAAAATCAATGAGGTAATGGTGGAGTCAATGTTTTAAAAACGGGTAAATACCGGTCAGTTATACTGGTATTACCGTTTTCAGATGTAAATTCGGTTTGAAACACCTCGGTAAATAAGTGAAACGACATAAGGTTTGTACTAGCAGTAATATCTGGTATACCGGTACCGGCCCAGGGTTATTTTAGTTTGGGTTGTTACTTATTTTTATTATATATGTTACTTATCTTACGTAATTTTTATATATTATGATTATTCGTAACTAAAAGTTCTTATTTAATATTGTATGAAACGAAAATAGTTGATATATTCAACACTCAAATGATTTAAACATATCGTACATTTTCATTTAAAAGAGCTTGTTGGAAAATTGAATGGTTTTCGATTATCTTTTGGATTATTTTTTATTATGAATTTACTTTTGTATTATCTTTTAGTATGTAATCATGCATTTTTGGATTAACTTTTGAGTTGATGTTGTAATTTATGAAATTATAGAGTTAGCTAGTCAACCCGGTTGAACCATTTTTTTTAGCCTAATCCGGTTTGATTTAAAAACCGGTTTTTAAAACATTGACTGGCGCAAGGTGTTATCTTGTTGGACTGAAGTGACACGTTTCAAAAATGTTGAGGACGGAACTGGCGCAATTTTTTTTTTTGACTGAAGTGGCATTTTCCATCAAACCACAGGGACGAAAATGACAGTTAATTCATAAATAAACTCTATATTTGATGAAACAATGGTTAACCAGGTGGGTTAACTCACTGGTCTCGTCAAAAGGGTTAATCCCTTCTTTCCGAGGATCGCCGGCTGGATCGTCTGGTGGAGGGTTTCCTGCACAAGGAAACAAGCCGTGACTCGCAACAAGGAGGATGGGGTGGGGGGTGCTCATTGTTACCACTCTCCGGCGTGAGAATCAGTAGTTTGCTTGGGAAGCAAAGTGTGATAGTAGTAGTATTGAGAGAGTTGAGAAGTGATACCTCAAACCTGGTTTGGGGTTAGTATTTATAGCCGAGGAGTGGAGGAGGGTAGTTGAGTAGCTAGCCTGACATCGCACAGCTATTTGCAGGTGTGTCAGACCTGTCGGTTACTGTGGTGATGCCACGTCTTGCTGTGGTGTCAGACTGTTGTATACACGTGGGCCGGTAGGCGACTGTTCCCAGTGCCACTTGCACTGTGGTGTCAGACCCACTTGCCTTGTAGGCAGGATGCGGTGCCAAGCCGCATCGCTGCTTGCGGTCATTGATGTTGTTCCCGCGTTGGTTGTTCCATCCATGATTTACGCGGGATGCGGTGTTTATGCCGCATTGCCTACTGAGTGACTGTTACTGTTGTCCAGATCCCTTGTCGTGACGAAAATGTTCATAGGATGCGGTGCGGGGCCACATCGCTATGCGTAACATTTGTTTCCGTCCTTAAGGTAAGTCTTCTCATCACTGGACAGATTGGACCGCTGTGTTCGCGTGTGCCCACGCGGACACAGGTGAGTTTATTGCTGTTGGAGGTTTTTGATGAGGGTAATGGTCATTCGCGGTCATGCTGACGCGAGATCTGGGACCGTACCCCTTCAATATTGTTATTGTTATCGTTAGTTGGTTATAGTTATCGTTAGGTAGCGTAGTGTTTGGTATGAAGGAATGAGAGATGGAAACGAATGGACAATTAGGAGGGAATGAAAAAATGATATTTGGTTGGTCAATGAAATGAAATCACCAATTACGCAAGGAATCTCGATCAACACCCCAAAATCATTTCATATGCCCCTTCTTTTATCCTCGTTCAATTCCATGTTTCATCAACACCACCACATACGCCGCCACAACCTACCGTTGCCGCCACCAACCCACCATCGTCGCCTAGCACCACCTTCCACCGCTGCCGCCTTCGCTACCCACCATTAATTTTATTATTTCATCTTTTCATGCCTACCAAACAACACAAAGTAATAATTTATTTCATTCTCACATGGTAACCAAACAAGATATCGAATAGTAATGATCGATTTCATTTCTTTTTTCCATTCTATTACTCGTTCATTTCATTCTCTCGTCAATTTCATTACCATATGCCAAACAGATCTTGATGTTATTAATTATTATTTTGAGCGAACCAAAAGAAGTGTAGATAGTGTTTGTTTATACATATACTACCTTGTAATAGAACTCTTTGGGGTTAAATTGACATTTCATTTATTTAGTCTTAAGACATCTACTAGGGGCATTTTCGGTATTTAATAATTTTGTTATTGAATTCAGCTTTGGTATTTAAACAGAAAAATTAAACCAAAAAATTAAGCATAACTCATGTTTTTACTAATTCTTTTAAGTATTTTAGGACCGAAAAACCAAAAAAAATAATACATAAACGAAAAACGAATACAACGTTGTACATTGTCGACTTACATATATAGACAACTAAGTACTATCCTTGTGCACTTGTGCTATTGCGGGGAAAATCCATATTCATGAAATGAATTGAAACAAACTAAATGAAAAGGAGCTGTGATAAAAAAAATTCTAATGAATACATTACCTTATTTATTAATTCACAAAGCTTGTGAATAGTAGAAGGATGTTTTTGTAGTTTCATAGGTGCGGTCATTTTTTTGAACGGCCAACAAATCCTTCAAATGAGCTATTGGCAAAATTCACAACGGATAGTAATTTTAATATTATAATAATATATAGTTCTTTTAATACTTTTATTATTTTAATATTATAATAATAGTTATTTTAATATATGCATAACTAGTTATAATAATTATAATATAAGATAAACAACAAATGCTTAGTGTTAATATTACTATACTTATTTGTCACACTCCAACCGATGGTGAAAACATCGGAGTGAGACGAAAACAAGATTACAAAAGACTTAATAACACTAAATGTGACAAGTATTTAATAAACAAATTTCATTTCATTGCTAACATCAAGTACATTATTCGAAATAGAATTACAACAAGTTTGAAAAATACAACAAGTTTTAAGTTTAAGGTGCGTTTCTAGGCATCCTACTAAATTCCGAGCATCATCATCATCATCAAAATCCTGCAACACGTATTAAAGTATAGTTCAATACAAAAAGTATTGGCGAGCATACAAGTTTGAATAGTAGCATATGTATAAAAGTTTGAACAAATCCACATGACAAAATTGTTATCAAGAATTAACGTATAACTGGCATGCAACTATAAATGTTAACCCAAAGTTTACCGCTAGCGTAATCTTATCGTAGCAACGATAAGACCGTTCTGTGTTTAACTTAACATGACCTCAAGAATACGGGCGATGCGTTACTCCTATAGGGTTATACATGTTAAGGGATGCTTGATCGAAGTTAATGACAAGTATAAAGCATAAGAATGTTCCAATGTATATGAACTCAAGCATAACGTATTAAGCATGTATGTTGGATTGTTTGTTTGTGATTTAATCATTAAGTATGTGATTGGGTGTGTTTAATAGAAATAAACGTATTGCACCCAAAAGTGTAAAGTAAAAGGGGTCATGTATACTCACGGTTTTGCAAAGCATTCCGATTATCCGCGAATTGACGAGTTATTGAGAATGGAGAAACGAAAGTGTATGGTCATTCGGAGTTTTATGGAGTGGTTGGATTTGGGATTTAGAATTTAAGTACAAAAGTATGCATACACGAAAGTATATCTTGTCTAAGTACCCGTTTTGACACTAAGATTTATGTGATTTCATGGGTCCTAACTTGCCCATTAGAATCATAAACGAGAAGCTTAGAACAAAGATAAAATAAACTAAGTTCATAACACATAACCATAACCCGAGTAGTATCATGAATTCGGTTAGAATATATATATTATATAGTATATGTTATAATTTGTCCATCATGTAATATCATATAAATCATGTCTTCTGTTTCGATGTATCTCTACTGTATGGACTATAAATACAGCAGAGGCTCTGTTTCTTTAACAGAGAGCACGATTCAGAGAGTTAGGGTAAAATATTATAAACATTGTAATGTTACTCTTCTGAAATCAATACAATTGAGCTTTGAATAGATAATCTTCTTGTATTGATAGTGTTCTTGCTTGATTTACATACAAACTTGGATTTTGCACTTTTTTGTGTGTTCAACAACAAGGAATAGGTTCTCCAAGATCCTCCATAGGGACATACAATAATTAAACCTTACCAAATAAAAGTATACAATAATAAAAACGACAAACCAATAAAAACAAAATTAAAAAATTAACTCCAACTTTTGACCAATGTTTTAAAAACCGGTTTAAACCTTCCGGTTGAACCGGTTAAGCCGGATACTGGATGCTAGATGCTTGACCGGCACGAATCACACCGGTAAACCAAGGAAACGACAAAGAAATTGTACTGCTGCTAAATGAGGTTATACCAGTTTAAACCGGTATACCGGGCCAAATGTCAAAAATTTGAACTTTTAATTTTTGGGTGTCTAAAAATGCGACTATTTACCTTCTTAGTTCAAGTATAAAACTTAGCGCCCCAAATTGACAATCCACATTGATCAAACTTCTTCCTCACCCAAAGATGGGAAATCATTGGGTTTTTCAAATTAAATTCTTCAACCGATCATCCAGGTTTACCTTCTTTTGACTTTTGTTCAATCATTCATGTTGTTAATTGTTATAGTGTTTGCTAATTGCTATACAATGGCCATTTAATCATGAACTTTTTGATAATTTTTTATTATGAATTAACTTTTGGAATATTTTTCTTTTGTTATGGAATGATGTAGTTTTGTATTATTTTTTGAGTTGAAATTATATTTTATGGATTAATAGAGTTAATTCGTCAACACGATTGAACCGCCCGGTACAACCCAGTTAAACCATCTCTGAGTATAACCCGTTACGATTAAATTACCGTTTTTTAAAACATTCCATTCTCTTTACCCGATCTAAATTAAGCAACAATCTCTCTCTCTCTCTATTTGATTTTGGAATTTACTTCTCATCTTTTCTAAATTTCTAATTTGTACCTTCAATTTGGACACTCATTTACATAAGGATTATTGGATTTTATCACCCTAACTATTGGTTATTGGCTGCTATCACCCCCAATTGTCACTTTGACGCCTGCCACCCCTAACTTGACACTTAGTGTGTTTTGTCACCACACCGTTAACTAATCACTAACTTTTGATCCTATTACTATACTTTTGGGAGTGTCCTAAGATCCCTAAAACATTCCTAAGATCCCTATAACACCCCCAAAAGTATAGTAACATGATCAAAAGTGAGTGACCAGTTAACGACGTGGTGACAGAACACACTAAGTGTTAAGTTAGGGGTGACGAACGTCAAAGTGATAGTTGGGGGTGGCAACGGCCAATAGCCGATAGTTTACGGTGATAAAATCCAATAACCCTTTAGATAATGCCCCCGGTATTCTTCTCAAGATTTTTGACATGTCTGTTGTTCAACTTTACCACTCCCAGGCGAACAATCCCGGCTCTCCATGCACCCACCCTGGGCACCTGTCACATTTTTTATTACGCCCGCCCACGACTGATAGGAAGGACGGTCCTTGCTCAAGATTTTTAATAAAAACTCACAAAATTAAACCATAAATAAACCTTTACATGGACCCAGGAGTTTTAAAAGTAAAAGAATAAATGAGTAAATTTCCAAAATTGTCCCTGAGGTTTGGGAACTGCTAAAATCTTCCACGATACATTTTAACTGAGTTAGTGATTTGGATGGAAATGACAACAAAAATGAAACCTCAGATACAAAAAGTTTATTTTTGGACCAAAGTGACAACAAACGACATATAAACTCTGGACTATTTTCGCATTTTACTCTATTTCTTAGAAAAATATTTGTGATGGCCTTCTAGCGTTACATATTGTTATTGTAAGGCATTAAATAAATTGTTTCTTTCACTTACCAACTGCCTTGTGATTGACCATGCAATTCTTAATTAAGGCATGAATACAGCAACCTTATCAAAAATAAGTTGGCAGCAGCATTCAACTTGTATCTATAAATAGCAATCAAACTACACAAACCCATATAAATATACACACACATCACTATCCAACACACTCCAACCATGGCTCCATCAGTCTCCATGATCCACTCAGACTCAACCCCACAAAACATTATGGATTTTGTTGTAAACAAAGGTCATGGAGTGAAAGGCTTAGCAGAACTAGGACTCAAGACCCTACCACAACAATACATTCAACCTCCACACGAACGATTTGATCATTCAAGCGACGACGAGGAACCAAATAATGATACCATCCCAGTTATTGATATGTCCAACTGGGATGACCCAAAAGTAGCCGAAGCAGTATGTGACGCAGCGCGAAAATGGGGCTTTTTTCAAGTGGTGAACCATGGTGTCGCTATTCATGTTCTACAGGATGTTAAAGATGCAACTCGCCAGTTTTTCGGGTTGCCAGCAGAAGAAAAGCAGAAATACTCGAAAGAATGATCGGTTACTAATAATGTTCGTTTTGGTACAAGCTTTACGCCTGAAGCCGAGAAAGCTCTCGAGTGGAAGGATTATCTCAGCCTCTTCTTTGTCTCGGATGATGAGGCTGCTTCCCTCTGGCCTCCAGTGTGCAGGTAAAGATTATTAATATTTTTGTGTTTATAGGTGGTTTGGACTTTGGAGAGTTGCTAAGTGCTTATAGGCATTTTATCAAAAAATCTTGTACAAATACGAGCTCGAGCTTAGCTTGTTTAACTTACAAGCACTTGGGTTCGAACTTGGCTCGTTTAACTTACATGAGCTAGGGCTTTACGTGGCTCATTTCGAGCTCTAATTATAAAAATTTAAGTGCGTCAGATAAGCAGTTTTTCACTCTCGAACTAGGCTTGTGTATCATCTACTATTTAATTATTTTTGTATATAATTATGATTGTTGTATATAACATAAAAATATACATACAATCTTATTATAAAAAAAAACAAGATACAGAATTTTTTTAAAGTATTTTAAAGTTCCATTTATGTAGTTTTTTTTTTAATTTTATTTAATCGAAATTCCGATTTCAATTTTATTGAAAACGAGTTGTATTCAAAATTAAGTGTTTTTTATCTCCAAAATATAAAACTACTTTATTTAGATTTGTTATGCCTCTTCAAGCTACCTATAAAACCCCAAAAGAAAACTATGTAAATATGGTATGTATGCAACAATGGTTTATGACATGCACATTTCACAATACATTCAAACTTAGAGGCTTTTTTTTTTTGGCAGAAATCAGGCTTTGGAATATGTCAAGAGTTCCGAACCCGTTGTCAAGAAGTTGCTCGCGATACTAATGAAGGGATTGAACGTAAAAGAGATCGACGAGAGCAAAGAGTCGATGCTAATGGGGTCAAAGAGGATTAACCTAAACTACTACCCAAAATGTCCCAACCCTGAGCTCACTGTCGGGGTTGGGCGTCATTCAGACGTATCCACGCTCACTATCCTCCTTCAAGACGAAATCGGAGGACTTTACGTGCGAAACACCGAGACCATGAAATGGATTCATGTCCCTCCGGTTAGCGGATCTTTGGTGATCAACGTTGGGGATGCGTTACAAATCATGAGTAATGGGAACTACAAAAGCGTTGAGCATCGCGTAGTTGCTAATGGAAGTAGTAACAGGATTTCAGTCCCGATATTTGTTAACCCGAGGCCTAGCGATGTGATCGGACCGCTACCCGAAGTGCTTGAAAGTGGTGAGAAACAAATCTATAAGAATGTACTCTACAAGGATTATGTCATGCATTTCTTTAGCAAAGCACATGATGGGAAGGCAACTGTTGAGTTTGCAAAGGCATGATTTTGTGTGTTACAAAGCCTTTTTTGTTTACTGAACAAATAATTATAAAGGAGTAAATTGCCATTTTAGTCCCTGAGTTTTGTCCAAATTTGCCATTTTGATCCAAATAGTTTTTTTTTCGCCTGTGGGTCCCTGACTTTTCCATTTTGTTGCCATTTTGATCATTTTGTCTAACTCCATCCAACTCCATCCAATTTTGTCTAACTCCATCCAAAAACCCAGTTTGTACATAGTCACTAATGTTTTCAGTTGCCATTTTGATCCAATTCCAAAAAATCAAAAAAATTCCAAAAAATCTAAAAATCAAAAAATCAAAAAAATTCAAAAAAATCATAAAAATTCTAAAAAATTAAAAAAAATCTAAAAATCAAAAAAATTCTAAAAAATCATAAAAATTCTAAAAAATCCAAAAAATCATTAAATGTTTCGGCACGAACCGTTTCGAACCGTACCGTTTCGAACCGAACCGTTTCGACACGTACCGTATCGAACCGAACCGTTTCGACCCGTACCGTTTCGACCCGTACCGTTTCGACCCGTACCGTTTCGACCCGTACCGTTTCGACCCGTACCGTATCGAACCTAACCGTTTCGACCCGTACCGTATCGAACCTAACCGTTTCGACCCGTACCGTATCGAACCGAACCGTTTCGACCCGTACCGTTTCGACCCGTACCGTATCGAACCTAACCGTTTCGACCCGTACCGTATCGACCCGTACCGTTTCGAACCGAACCGTTTCGACCCGTACCGTTTCGACCCGAACCGTTTCGACCCGTACCGTTTCGGTTCGATACGGTACGGGTCGAAACGGTTAGGTTCGATACGGTACGGGTCGAAACGGTTCGGTTCGATACGGTACGGGTCGAAACGGTACGGGTCGAAACGGTTCGGTTCGAAACGGTACGGGTCGATACGGTACGGGTCGAAACGGTTAGGTTCGATACGGTACGGGTCGAAACGGTACGGTTCGATACGGTACGGGTCGAAACGGTTCGGGTCGATACGGTACGGGTCGAAACGGTACGGGTCGAAACGGTTCGGTTCGAAACGGTACGGGTCGATACGGTACGGGTCGAAACGGTTAGGTTCGATACGGTACGGGTCGAAACGGTTCGGGTCGAAACGGTTCGGTTCGAAACGGTACGGGTCGAAACGGTACGGGTCGAAACGTACGGGTCGAAACGGTTCGGGTCGATACGGTACGGGTCGAAACGGTACGGGTCGAAACGGTTCGGTTCGAAACGGTACGGGTCGATACGGTACGGGTCGAAACGGTTAGGTTCGATACGGTACGGGTCGAAACGGTTCGGGTCGAAACGGTTCGGTTCGAAACGGTACGGGTCGATACGGTACGGGTCGAAACGGTTAGGTTCGATACGGTACGGGTCGAAACGGTACGGGTCGAAACGGTACGGGTCGAAACGGTTAGGTTCGATACGGTACGGGTCGAAACGGTACGGTTCGAAACGGTTAGGTTCGATACGGTACGGGTCGAAACGGTACGGGTCGAAACGGTACGGGTCGAAACGGTACGGGTCGAAACGGTTAGGTTCGATACGGTACGGGTCGAAACGGTACGGGTCGAAACGGTACGGTTCGATACGGTACGGGTCGAAACGGTTCGGTTCGATACGGTTCGGTTCGATACGGTACGGGTCGAAACGGTACGGTTCGATACGGTACGGGTCGAAACGGTACCGTTCGATACGGTACGGGTCGAAACGGTTCGGTTCGAAACGGTACGGGTCGAAACGGTACGGGTCGAAACGGTACGGGTCGAAACGGTTAGGTTCGATACGGTACGGGTCGAAACGGTACGGTTCGAAACGGTTAGGTTCGATACGGTACGGGTCGAAACGGTACGGGTCGAAACGGTACGGGTCGAAACGGTACGGGTCGAAACGGTTAGGTTCGATACGGTACGGGTCGAAACGGTACGGGTCGAAACGGTACGGTTCGATACGGTACGGGTCGAAACGGTTCGGTTCGATACGGTTCGGTTCGATACGGTACGGGTCGAAACGGTACGGTTCGATACGGTACGGGTCGAAACGGTACCGTTCGATACGGTACGGGTCGAAACGGTTCGGTTCGAAACGGTACGGTTCGAAACGGTACGGTTCGAAACGGTACGGTTCGAAACGGTACGGTTCGAAACGGTTCGTGCCGAAACATTTAATGATTTTTTGGATTTTTTAGAATTTTTAGAATTTTTTAGAATTTTTTTGATTTTTAGATTTTTTTGAATTTTTATGATTTTTTTGAATTTTTATGATTTTTTGATTTTTAGATTTTTTGGAATTTTTTTGATTTTTTGGAATTGGATCAAAATGGCAACTGAAAACATTAGTGACTATGTACAAACTGGGTTTTTGGATGGAGTTAGACAAAATTGGATGGAGTTGGATGGAGTTAGACAAAATGATCAAAATGGCAACAAAATGGAAAAGTCAGGGACCCACAGGCGAAAAAAAAACTATTTGGATCAAAATGGCAAATTTGGACAAAACTCAGGGACTAAAATGGCAATTTACTCATTATAAAGTTTAATAAGTATTGTATGAAGCTTTGAGTTTGCTTGATGGCTTGATAGAGTCAATTAAGCTTTGTAAAAACATATGTTTAATCGTAATGTTTATTATGATATTGTATTATATTTTATTTATTTTCTTTAAGTATTTTCACCGTTTATTTTTATTTGTTACTCTCTTTTTGTTTTCACACTAAGATAATAAACTCTAAAAGAAGATAGAAAAAATGTTTAAACTCAGTCAAAACATACAAGATTTACAATATATTTTTAATCCTACAACAGTTAAATACAGAAAATCTTAACTAGACTTAACAGCATATAAGTCGCCGCTAATAGTATAAGTTGGTCGCCAACTATTAGCAACAATTTTTTTTAACAAATATCAGGCAACCAACTATTAACAGAATACAAGTTACCGCTAATAGTATAAGTCGCCGCTAATACCCTCACATGCGGTGATTTAACCAAGAAATTAAACGAAGTTTGTTCAAAAGATTGATTCTGGCAACAAAAATTAAAGTAAAGGTTGATCCCAACGTTTTTTAAACTAAAAGGTAGGGGTGAGCATGGTGCGGTTTGGTGCGGTTTTAGCATAAAACCGCAACTCATACCGCGAGGTGCGGTTTTTATTTTTTTAAAACCACATGTTGCGGTTTTTTTGCGGTACGGTTTTTGCGGTTTATTTGCGGTTGCGGTTCGGTTTCGGTGCGGTTTCGGTTTTAATAGTTGAATACATCTAAAAAAAAACTCTCAGCAATACTTGAATACATCTAAAAAAAACTCTCGGTTTTAATACTGGAATACATCTAATACTTGATGGTAATTAGAATATAATTTTTGCAAGAGCAATGTGAAGAGCATATGTATGGGCTAGAGGACATCAATCAAAACAAGAGTTTGTACTAGAAACATGTCTAGAATAATAGTTGCTATGTGAAACGGTGAAAGCTTAATCACATACTCGTATCCAAATAAAAACGTAATATTGTTTCCAACTCATTCTTGTTTCCAACTTTCAATCTTTCCAACTTTCAATGTTTCCAACTATCATTTGCCATTAGTGTTTCATAGATAGAAAAAAAAAACAAAAAATATATGTTAGTAGGTATTTGAAATATAAACTCACACATGTAAAGAAAACCTTAACAAAGTCAAGTCTGTACTTTTTTTTAACAAACACAGATTATATAATATATAGGGAATTTTATATTTAAATCTTTAAGTATATTATATAATATATATATATATATATATAATAATTTTGCGGTGCGGTTTCGGTTTTTTGGTGCGGTTTTTAAAGCTAAAACCGAACCGCACCATACCTTTGCGGTTTCGGTTTTTGCGGTTTCGGTTTTTGCGGTTTTTGTGTCGGTTGCGGTTTTGCGGTTTCGGTTTTTACGGTTTTTGGTGCGGTTTCGGTTTTCGGTTCGGTTTTTGCTCACCCCTACTAAAAGGTATAAGTTACAAGTTTTGATATACCGATATACATAAAGATTGATTTGTGTAATTTTTTCTTTAAAAATTAATAAGTTTTTTAGGATTTTAAAGTTGTTAAGTTGAATTATGATTTCATTCATGTTTTATAATACTGAAATATTATTAAACCACTTAAAAAAATTAATGGACCCAACAAAGTCTACATATTCGTCGGTTACTCACAAAATACCGAATAAATAAAGAGTTTATGACTTATTGAACACAGAATCAGAGTGGCGCAGCGGAAGCGTGGTGGGCCCATAACCCACAGGTCCCAGGATCGAAACCTGGCTCTGATATTAGAGAAAGGTTTCCAAAACTACTGTTTTTTATTTGCATGTTTGTTTAACTGCAAACTGTCTTTTATGTTTTGTTTATCTAATACCACAATGGGTTTACTTGTTTAATCTAACCGGGTTCTGCTTACTTTCAGCCTTTCGGGTGGATTGCTTTTAGCTGAACGAGTAGGTCTCGAGTTAATCTATTTATTTTTGTAACGATTTTGAAGGGTGTTATATGTCCGAATTTTGATTGGTTGAGTATTTTATGTGAAGCTTAAAAGTTAAAAGAGAAATGAGAATTGAACCCTAATCCAGTTATTCGTTCATTTTCAATCTATAAAAGTGTTTATCTGTTCAATAGAGTTAAATTGTTGTGTTTTGATTCAACTTGCAAAACAGATGAAATCGATAGTGATCGGATCATCTATCCAGCCATCTTTTCGTTCTTCTTCTTCTTCAAAATCTTTATCGGTGTGAAATGCAGTTGCTTCATCATGTAAGAGTTCTTCATTTTCTTCAAAGCTTTATTTCATCTAATATGATATATACACATGCTTCACAAGTTTCACCAAAGTGGAATTTGCTCTTGGAGTTATTTACAGATATTTAAGAGCTTACACGCTTAAAGGATCGGTATAAACTCTTATTCTTGTTATTTGTACACTCGATCAACAATCCTTAATAATACAAAATTCAATAATGCTTTCTAAGGCTAATTTTGTTGAAATCAGCTGCAACATAACTTATTAATGTATTTTATATAATAATAATAATAATAATAATAATAATAATAATAATAATAATAATAATAATAATAATAATAAGAGTAAAGTCCTATTTGAGTCCTTGTGGTTTGTGCAGTTTAACCATTTGAATCCAAAAACCAAAACTGTCTTGATTTGAGTCCCTGTGGTTTCTAATTTTAACCATTTGAATCCAAAAGTAAACAACATCCAAATCAGAAACATTTGGTTTTTTGATTCAAATGGTTAAAATTAGAAACCACAGGGACTCAAATCAAGACAGTTTTGGTTTTTGGATTCAAATGGTTAAACTGCACAAACCACAGGGACTCAAATAGGACTTTACTCTAATAATAATAATAATAATAATAAGAGTAAATTGCAATTTTACCCCCTGAGGTTAGGGGTGATTGGCACTCTTACCCCCCCTAAGGAAATAATTGCAATTTTACCCCCCACTGTTTGAGGTTATGTCGCAACCTTACCCCCTAAGCTCAATTTTGTTGACTGATCTGTTGACTTTGTGGTGAAATGACTATTATACCCTTTTATTTTACCCCCTGTGTTTTGTTTACTCTGTAATTTTACCCCCTTCCACCACTGCCACCGCCATTCACCACCACAACCACCACTGCCACCTCCAGCCACCACCCTCAACCACCACTGCCACCGCCATTCACCACCACAACCACCACTGCCATCTCCTCTCTCTCTCTCTCTCTCTAAAAAAAAACCACCACCCGCCTTCATCTAATCACCACCGTCATCTCCACACCCCAGCCACCAATCATACACATACATACAACCAAACCATTCTCTGCAAACACCAATCTTATTCAGAATCACATTGACGATTTGCACCAAAATAAAAAGACCTCTTGCTTTCTTTAAATTTGTGCAAAAAGATTTAATTTAAATCACCAGATCTATGAATTAAACAGCCACAAAATCTGATTCAAAATCACATTGGTGGCCGGACCATTCCAGAGGTGGCCGGACCATTCCATCACCACCACCAAACAACCAATCTGATTCAGAATCACTGAATAAAAAACAGAGCAATAATAATAATAAGAAACAGAGCAACAATAACCACCACCATGGCTTCCTCTCTCTCTCCTCCACCTTCTCCACCCCGCTTCTCTCTCATCACCACCCATTCACAAATGAGTTGTCATGTACCAACACAAGAAATATACACGTCACCGATGTCTAGAGAATCCGGAATGTGCAGCTGCAAAATGCACATATATGAACCAAAAGTATACAATGTAGAGTGACTGAAAAGAAACATTAGATCTTACCTCAAGTTGAGACAGCATTTCAACTGTGGCTTCCATATCACCACCGCAAGCTGTGTAGACACTGGAAAGAGACTCATCGGAAACACCAGCGAAAACCATCTGAAGATAAGCCAAATTCATGTCGTGATCAACATCCAGGGCCTGTTTTCCAGCTAACTCTGAGCTGTGTGATGATGAACCGTAAGAATCAAAACCAGAACATCAAGAAAAATTGATGCATATTATGAACATCAAATCAATAGCTAGCTGTTGACAAGAACCAGAACATCAAGTACAGGTAAGCAATTAAACCAGATCCCTCTGTCACAACAGCTCCATCTCCGTCTCCGGTCATCCTCTCCGGCGAATGGCGGTGGCAGTGGTGGTGCCCGGTGGTGATTATTGTGGTGGATGTGAGAGAGACAGGAGAGAGATGGTACCTGGGCAAGAAAAGGGTTTCAGGGATATTGAAGAAGAAGAACTTGCCGCCGATTAGAGTAAACGCCGGAATCGTCTTCACCGTCGCTTGTTAACTTGCCGCCGATTAGAGTAAACGCCGATGGCCATCAGAAGGTGATCGGAGGAGTAGAGGAACAGTTTTCTCAAATGAGTGTTGAGCAACGAGATATTAAGCATCAAAATGATGAGGGTTTGGTGGCTTCACCGGCTCTAGTGGTGGTTTCCAAAATATATATTAACAATAATAATAAAAATAATAATATAATAATAAATATAAGGTAAGATTACCAAAATACCCCTACCTATAATGGTCAAATTACCATTGACTGAGGCCGGGGGGTAAAAGTGCGACATAACCTCAAACAGTGGGGGGTAAAATTGCAATTATTTCCTTAGGGGGGGGGGGTAAGAGTGCCAATCACCCCTAACCTCAGGGGGTAAAATTGCAATTTACTCTAATAATAATAATTTATATGCTATAATCTGTACAATTCAAGTAAAAACTTCCGGTATAACCATCATCATCACCATACTCAGTAAATCCCAACAATAGCAAAGCTAAGGTAATGTCTGAGGAGGGTAAGATGTAGACAGCTTTACCTCTACATTGTAGGAATAGAGAGGCTGCTTCTAGTGAGACACATAACACTTAGCAATTGAGACAACAGCCGATTAGTGCATGTACCCCGTTGTCTTTCGGCTATCAGCGCCATCACATGATGCATGATTAACCATCCCCTCTTTTAACGTTATTTTCACGAAATTAGTAAAATAACGTGAAAATTAGTGTACTTTCAATTTTTCCCCCTGAGCGCCCACACATATATACATTATATGCGTATACCGCAAGCGGGGCGTAATTAAATGCTCAATAAATTCCACCAATAGCAAAGTTAAGGTAGAGTCTGAGGAATAAAATATTTACTTTCTATACCTGAGCTCGTTCTATATTAACAATCGTGAAAACCGCATAATTATTTATACATATCACTTGAGTAAATTTGAAAACAACTAGATTTAAGCTCCTCCGCGTTGCGGCGGGGGCGTAAAACTATGCCAAATAGCACTAATGTCACACCATCGTCAGCGACTACCAAACACTGAGTCGATCCAGGACCCGCGTGTTGCGACGAACTTATCAAACGAAAAAAATAAATGTAAAACATTGAACCACACATGCATGTTGCGTCGTGTTAACTCGCATAATTTTGAACGAAACAAAAAAAAAACGTTAAACGACACACGCATGTCACGCCGTCTTAATTCGCAAAATTTAGAACGAAACGTAAAACGAAAATTTGCGAAAGATAAAAAGTATAGGGACCAAAGTTGAAGGTAAAAATATTTTGAGGTTAAATTGAAAATAGTGAACATTTTGAGTTAAAAGTGAAAAAAAAAACAATTTATATGGGTTAAAATTGCAAAATATAAAAAGCTTTGTGTTAAAGTTAAAAATTCAATTTTTTTTGAAAACCCCAAACATGAGGTATTTACCTTATGCACAAAATTGTTCCTAATTTATGAAATGTAAATGTAAATGATTTTATTTCTCTTCCCCTATTTCTTTGATTTTATCTCCCCTTCTAATTGTTTTTAAAGTAATAAAATATGTGTATGCATTTTGACGCGACTTTTCTTAAAATAAATCCTAAATATATTAGAATTTCTAGCATTTTGGTCAATTTATATAACAAACACTCTCCCAAGAAATATAATGATTGATATGGTTTTTCACATACTGTTAGTTATGAAACGAACACTCTCCCATGTATTGTTTGGAATTTTGTCTTTAACTAGTCAATTTTCCTCCGCGCTTTGTGGCGGGATTTCCGTTGTTATCTGTTCAGTTTGTTACGGTAGCGGTACTCGTTATAGTAATCGAAAAAAAAACCTTATATCGATCAAAAACAATAAATATAAATATGTTGTTGTTTAGTTGATATCGATTCGGTTGGTTTACGTTTTATGCTTATTTTTTCAACATTTCAATGTAAATTTTATAGCAAACGAATATTGTTCCAGTATCATACCTGACCTAACTGTCACCGACTGAATATCATCATCCGGACACGACACATATTCACACGTCGACATAAACACGACCCGTTGACTTGAAGAAAGAAATTGGATTTTTTTATATAATTATACTTTGAAATTATATATTTTTGTTATTAATTAATTTTTAAACATCTACGTTTTAACTATACCAAAATAACTTAAATTTAGACATTAAAAAAATACCAAAATAATTTAAATTTTTGTTGTATATCATAGATGGTAGATACCATCAACTTGTATGTTTTAATATACAAGTTAAGATATTACAACCAATACCAAAAAATGTTATTAATCTTATAATCTCGAATATAAACCATTTTTATATACACATATAACACTATGCCACACCACCGACAATGACCATCAACACTGAAGTTGCGCCGTGTTAATGTGAAGAAATTAGATCGAAACGTAAAGTATGGAAAGTAATAACTAAGTCAATTTAGAACTCGCGCATTGCGACGAACTTGTCAAACAGGAAAAAATAGACGACGTAAAAACGTTGAACCACACACGCACGTTGCGTCGTGTTAAGTCGCAAAATTTAGAAGAAAACGTAAAAACGTTGAACCATATACTCACGTTGCGCCGTGTGAACTCGCAAAATTTCGAACGAAACAAAAACAAAAAAATTGCAAAACAGGAAAAGTAGAAGGCCAAAGTTGAAAGTAAAAAATTTGTGAGGTTAAATTTGCAAAAGATGAATACAGTTGGATTCAGTGGCGAAGCTTGAGATTTTCGACCGGGGGTCGATAACGTATGTACCAAAAAAATTCTATAAAACTTGGGGGTAAAAAACGTATATACCCAAAAATTTCTATACAAAAACTACATACTCTCCACTAATGAGCGAAAAGTTCGGGGGTCGGCCGCCCCCTCCCGCCCCCACTAAGCTACGCCAATGGTTGGATTAACAGTAAAAAAAAATCCAAATACTTTTTAGTTAAAAGTATAATATCAAATTTATTTTGAAAACTCCCCTAAGCCTCTAGTACAACTCCTTTATGCATAACAATATATTAGTAAAATATCAAAATTATTTTAAAACTCCCCTAAGCTTCTAGTACAACTGCTTTATGCATAACAATGTTGGAAATTTATAATGTGGAAATACGCCTTTCGTAAATTCAACAACTCCCTGTAATACACACACATATACATATAGAGTGTACTAGCTTATAATCATGTGTATTGCACGGGTTAATAAATGTAATGTTATATAATTAGTAATAAAAAGGTTATTTAAAAAAACATATGCATTGCATGGTTGAATAATAATTGAATAAAATATAGTGTAATTTGTTAGCATATACAATCGTCAATATATAAATTTTATAAAAAATGAACATTGACGTGACAATTATAAATTTTGTTAAGTTAGTTTTTAAATATTATTTATTTCAATGGACGTTAACTTTGATTTCTTAATACCATCTATTTTTTATTATTTAAAATATTGTATCCTTACTAATCTTACCATCCTACCACATTAAGTATTTGAAAATTTATAGAACTCACTCGTAAAAAAACAAGGGTAAATTACTTTTTGAGTCCCTGTGTTTTATGGGTTTTAACTACTTAAGTCCAAAATCAAAAAAAAATTTCGACCCCCATTTGAGTCCAATTTTCTAACACTGTTTGAATTATTTTGTTAAAATTTGTTAGATGACCAAATTATCCCTATTATTAAAAAATAAAAAAAATAATTTTTTTTAGTTTTCTCTTACTTTCTCTCATATACTCTATCTTCGGATCTGCATTTCTCTCACTAAGTCACTCTATCTTCAGATCTGCATTTCTCTCACTAAGTCACTCTATCTTCAGATCTGCATATACTCTACCTTT
The DNA here is from genome assembly GCA_030545235.1 of Helianthus tuberosus. Classification (NCBI taxonomy): domain Eukaryota; kingdom Viridiplantae; phylum Streptophyta; class Magnoliopsida; order Asterales; family Asteraceae; genus Helianthus; species Helianthus tuberosus. The sequence continues at coordinate 211,268,376 of CM060424.1, forward strand.
CCTCACTTTCCAAATCCCATATCTCAACCTAACCTCATGTAACACACTGAAAACGAGTTTGGTAATCAAACCACGTTAATACTAAAAGACAGGTAAAGTACCGTTAGTGGTAAAAGTAACCCGGTGAATATTAGGATTTTAAATAAATAAACCTAATATTAAATAAAAGTCGAATAAAGGCTTTTGAGGAAATAAAGTTTATAAAAGGTCCGAGTTAACGGGACTTAAAATAAACTGAGTCGTAAATACCCCAAACCCACTAAGTTAACTAGGAATGTTTAACTTAGTTAATAAGTGGGAATATTGTTGGAATTAAGTGGGTTGTGGCCTACTTAATAACTAACCATCCATGAGGGGCCAAAGCTGGATAACTTAGAAAGTTTAATTATAAAAACTTAAAATAAAACAACACACACATTAAGTGTGTGTGTGTGTGTTCTGGACGTACAGGGGATAAGCTCCATGGAGCCAAAACCCTAATTTCAACATAATCATTAAATTGAAGGGCCAAATGACTCTCAAATTCACAATTGAATGTGGATTAACGATGACCCAAGCTAGGGGATCATAATGTATGTAAAATTTTGATGATTTGTGAAGTTGTGAAAATTGAAGAAACATCATTATCACGAATTATGGATGATTTATTGAAGCTAGGGCTAAATTATGATGTATAATTGCTTAGGAACAAAACCCTAAGTGAAAATTATACATATGATGCTATAATTGAATGTTTAGATGATTTACCACACTAGGATAAGTGTGTTTTAATCATATGATGAAATTGATGATATAATTGTGTTTACACATACCATTCATTCATAGGGGGGTTCTGCGTTCTTCCGCTTCTCCGGGCGGTTACGCGAGTCATGCCCGGTTACAAACCGGTTGCATGTTCTGCATAATCGCTGGGGCTTCTGGTGATTCTGGACAACCCTCTCCCCTGGCCCAATCAGACGTTTGTTGGTGCCGCATCCCTTATTGCGTACGCCTTGAGGGTTTGAGCAGGAAACAGGGGTGCTACTGTCACCTTGCACAACCACTTCAAGCATATCAGCCATAACCTGTGTTTCTATCGCCTCAGCGATTGTTTTTCCACAGCGAGCGTCAGTCAGTTCTTTCCTCCAGCCCTTGATTTTCTCAATGAAATCCTCCATTGCTGCCCGGTCGCCCACCACAGCCTCTAGCGCCTCAGAGAAACAATCCACTAGGTTGTTCCTGGTCAACGTAACCGGGGACATATCTACCCCATACCTGCATTCGACACGAAAAACAGACTTCGGCAACACGTGACGTCCCCAGCGACTAACCACATACTTATCCGGTATTTCGTTTACATCGCTAAGTAGCATAAAACATTGTCTTAAAAAGTTTACAACTTTATTTAAAGATAAACATAAGCGACATCCAAGAGCATAAGCAAGACCGCGCGCACATCCATCCTAGTTACCTGAAATACATGTGAGTTTTGGAAAAACGTCAACATAATGTTGGTGTGAATTCATGCAGTTTTTGTATTTCACGTTTGTATACTTTGTATGAAAACATAGTTTGTGTCATGTATAAATCAAGTTTTCATATATAAATCAAGTATTCATGTGTACACCACGTACTCATGTATAATTCAAGTTTTCTTGAGTACCCCACGTACTCAAGTATAAATCAAGTTTTCTTGAGTACCCCACGTAGTTCAAGTATAAATCAAGTTTTAGTATGGTATGAATTTATGTAAATAAAGTATTCCTGTAAGTATCAGGATCGTTAATGGGTTGCAAGGCCATTAACATGTGACACGACATAGGAAGTCACCAAACCTTAGACATTTTTCTAGTTGGCATATTCTGAGACACAAAAGCACTACTCGGTTCTCGTTCTCACCAAGAGTGTGGCTGCCCGGCACCCGTTAGATCTAACCTTTTGTTCTGCGGTCTAGGTATATTGTTGATTAATGGTGCTTATGTACCCTATTCGTGACACGATTTCTCGTATAATTTCTCATAACGCATCATACTTGGTACTCGTCCTCACCAAGTGCGCTTCTTGTATTCTTATATCTCGTCACACTTGGTACTCGTTCTCACCAAGTGTGCTTCTTGTTATCATACCATTTGTAAACATAGTAATATTTGTAACATGTATTTCACCCCCGAAGTTATAAAACTGAAAACAGTTAAAAGAAAAGGGGGAGCATGAACTCACAACTTTGCGTTCCTTGCGTCGTAAACTTCACCGGATTTGATTAATTAACGTCGTGACCTATACGTGTTTTCTTAACCTTAGTCACTAGACTTGTGTCGCACAAGTACAGTCACTCTCTTTTGTATATGTTTTCTTGTGTTAAAAATAATTTATATTTTTAACTAAGTGTCTTACTTATATTATTTTCTCAAAAATTAATATAAGTATCTCATGTTTTGCACTTTGCACCCGAATTATGTATCTTGTATGTTGTATGTGTATTTTTGTGTTTATACTTCTCATGAGTATTTAGTGTATTTTTAAGTCTTAATACACTAGCACGTATAACACATACTATATACACTTAGCACAAAAGTTGGTGATCAAATAATATATATTTTTCTCTCAAAAATATACATACTTAACATAAATTTTAATCTTGAAGAAATCATCATTTCTTATCACCAAAAATTAGGGAAACCTTGGTAATATTTTTAGGTACATTTTTAGGGAATAAGTTTCTCAGAAACTTATATTTTTCTAAGTGTCAAAATTTATAAAAATTTTGACAGAGTTTCCCCTAAAAATGGAGGTTTCCCATGTTTTCAAAACATGTGTTTATTTTCTTTTAAATCATCAACAATATCAACAACACAATCTTTAATTACCAAACTTGTCAAAACAAGCATATACCACAAACTTATGAACTTGAAAGTTTGTAAAAATATGTAGTAACTTACTAGCACATTTAGTAAGTCTTGTTACCTTTAAAAATAAAATTAGTTTCTTAAAAACTTTATTTTTAAAGAACTTGGAGTTTTACAACTTCTAGTCAAGATTTTTCAAAAATATTTCTTGTTAAATTTTCTTGTTCACACAAGTGTTTACGCACTTGTTTATCTTCTAAAAATATATCTAGTTCATGTAAGATCCGGGTTTTAAACAAGACTTGCATCTTTCACTTGGTTTTTCCGAAAAACCACTTGTAGATCTTTAGATCTACATGTTTAGAAGCTTATTTTGCAAGAAAATTTATATTTACCCAAGTTCATGTTTCATGGATGGAAAGTTTCATCGTCTTTCATAACTTTAACACTAACATACTACTAGTTCATGTTCTTGTACATGATCTAGTATGTCTAGATGATGATCCATCCCACTTTTAGTAACAAACAACATCAAATAATAACAACTATACAAGATTTACATGATTTACACACATAACTTCTCTTTATTCACCCTATTCATCTTATGTTCAAGACTTTAATGTAAGTTCTTTAGTGTTTCTTAATTTTTAACCATTCAATCAACTATTAACCACCAAAAATAAGAACAAGATGAAGATTTGAAGCACTTACTACTAGCACAAGGCTAGGGGAGTTCAAGAGGACAAAAGAGGTGGATAAAAGCAATCGATGAAGGTCCTTCAACTTCCGAACACACCGAGCCTCGTGAATCACATTCTTACACCTTCAAGTGGACTTGGAATTGGATTATCTTGGATTGATGATGGTGGTGGTGCTTGGTGGTTCTCGGCCGAGGGTGTTAGGGGGAGAGAGCAAGAGGGTGTGTTGTGGTGATGAGGTGATTAAGTGTTGGATGTTTACTTATAACTACAATTTCATTGTCCAAGGGTTCTTGTGTTCCCTTAAGTACACACACACTATCATATTATATCCTCATCAAATCCAAGTAATATTTAGGTGATCTTGAGAAGATTACACAATTCTTGTATTTAGGCATGTGGGGGAATCGAATACTAGCATATGGGGGGGGGGGGGTCTAAATGTAATTACTAACCATGTGGTTAGATGATAGTTCAATTCCAACACATAGTTTAGTTAAGATGGTTACAATATATTTTAGTGGGTGTTAAGGTGTTCGGGGACCCTAACTAGCTTAGAAAAATAAAAACAATGCTTCTAGCATTATTTTAGTGTTCCGGGTAATGTCCGGTTGTTCGGCTAGATACCGATTCGTTAAAGTGCTAAATTACACTTTTTAGTGTCTTTTAAGTGCCTTTTTGTAGCACTTTTGATTCCCGACACTTAGGGAAGTATTCTGGATGATAAAACGAAATTTCTGCATGATATTTATGTTGTTAAAAGTTGATTTGAGCTGAATTATATAAAATTCTGCACTTAAAGTGCGTTTCGGGTGCTTTTTAGTGCTTATTTTTGCTACCATAATGTCTATATATTAAACCCTTGTATGTACTCTTGGGTTTTAATGTCTTCTTGTTGTTGGACCTATACCTAGGCTCCAATTTTATTGTCTGACTGCTTTCTGCAGTTCTGTTGACACAGTGTGTCTTACCGGTGAGTTTACTAGTATAACTGACGCAACGCTCTCGATTATGCATAAAGCAATATTTTGTAGTATACAACGTGCATGAATTCACTTGTTTAGTATGTGTTCAGACATTGCTGACAATTAAGCACATAATTGCTGTCATTAACTAATAGTTAAACTGTACGGAAATTACCGGTTTCGTGCCAGTTGTCACAAACTTAACACGGTTAACACAGATAACGGTAAGCGGTAGCGACGAGCGATAGAGCGAGCGATAGATTGATACACAGCAAGCGATAGCGATCCACATAATAAGCGATAGAGATTCACATGATAAGCGTCAGAGATTGCGAGATACACATAATAAACAATAGCGATTGCGAGATAGATTTAAGCGATAATACGATAGATTCTAGCAAAACTGTGATTGAGTTGCGATGTGGACTTACGACCAGTCTCGCGTCGCTGCAATTGCCCTGCGGGGGTAGACTTAACAAAGTCCATCGATGGGGCGATTGCGTTGCGTTCACAGACTTACGAAAAGTCTCACGGTGATGTGGTTTGATTGTTACGCCTTGCGATTGAGTGTAGTGTGTTGAAAATAATCATAATAGTATAATAGGTCAAATAACGTTCAACTCCACGTGGCACTTTCTTCACGAAACTTCGGTAGTTTGATAAAGCACACCTTGCTTGACCCCTACTACTTACATCCCGTGATTTGGTGTCACACGTTGTCGAGACGCTTATGGCACCTTAGAATTTACTACGATCTCCGTGCACTGACCCAAATAATCCCGTGTGCACCCGTGATTAGTTGTTCCTTGCACGTTTATCGTACCTTATTCTAAGAGTGTAGTGAGGTTAAAACACGTTATATCGTGATATAGTATATAGTTCGTGTGTGTGAAGCTAGTCTAAGTGCGACGACTAGAGAGTGAAAGCGAGAGTTAACGTTACGCATAGTGGCACCATCGAGTAATAGAGTAGGTTCAATACTTAGAAATTAACGTCAAAAATCGTATCATTATAACATTATCCTATGCTTGCTAGATGCTTGGTATTGAAGACTTTTGCTGGAGTTGTTGTTGTTGTACTCAAGTTCGCGGTTCGATGCGGCAATTGCGGGTGAAGTGACCGTAACGGTTGCAGTTATTGCAATAGCGACAGTCAGCTCCGACCTAGTGATGGTAGGTACATGAGTAACACTGGGGATGAGCTCCAGTGTAAGCTCACTTTGGAAACACCGGAACTGCTTGAAGAGGCTTCGGTTGCAGCAGTTCGGTTGTTGATGAGTTCGGGCTTGAAATCTTTCGTTTGCGGTTGGGTTTGTCGGTGTTTTGCAGTGAGGTGTCGTCGTTGGATGTTTCGTCTGAGGACTCACTTGCAGAATCTTCGGCCGAGTTGTCGGAAGAATCGTCAGCAGCTTCATTAGAAGGATCGTCGGCAGATTCGTCAGAAGAATCATCGGCAGATTCGTCAGAAGAATCATCGACAGATTCGTCAGAAGAATTAATAACGATTGCTTGATAAGTTTTCTTGACAGGATTCTTGGAGAAAAACCCTTCCATGAGTCGTTTGTTGTTGATTTCTGCGGCTAAGCGGTAGGCTTCTTCGATGGTAGTAGGTTTGGCAGCTTTGACAAAATCGCCCACACATTCAGGCAAGCCACGAATGTACTTCGCGATGGCTTTTTCTGGAGTGTTGACTTGACTTGGGCAGATTGTGCTAAGCTGTTTGAACCTTGCGGTGTAGCCAGCATTGTCACCTTTGACTTGCTTGATTTCCCAAAATTCGCTTTCCAACTTCTGGACTTCGTGGGGAGGACAGTACTCTTCCCTCATGAGCTCTTTCAACTCATTCCAATAGAGAGCATAGGCTACGTGAATCCCACGTTTGTTGCGTTCGGCGGTCCACCAGTCGAGTGCACGCGATTGAAATACTCCAGTAGCGCAAGTGGTTTGAAAATGCTCGGGGCACCCACTCTGACGAAGGGTCACCTCAACAGAATCGAACCACTGGAGTAGCTGAGAGACACCTCCTTCACCTGTGAAGACCATTGGATCACATGCTTTGAAGTGTTTGTAGAGAAAAGTAGACTGAGGCGCTTTTATCTTAACGTCTTCCGAAGTTCGAGAGTTTCTAAGAGAGCGCACTTGAGTGACAATCCGAGGAATGACCTTGGCAACTTCCCTGACCACAAGTGAAGCAATCCTCTTTTCGTCCCTTCGTTTGGCTCGTCTCCTGGCTGACATTCTCGAAGCAGAGTTGTTGGAAGGCATCTAGACAGAGAGACTTGGAGTGAGATTCGATCATAATGATTTTAAGTTTTGCGATGCGATGCGATTTGAGTGCGTTCAAAACTTGTTGCAAGTAGTATAGTATTATGTATACACATAGGAAACATGAAATCCTAAGTTCTCACACGTAGGCGATTTCGTTTGCATAAATATATGTATATACTGTTGCGATATTTACTCACATGTTCGTATAGATAGCGCGAGGACGCGATGAAAAGAGAGAGCGAGAGAGAATAGTTAAGCATTAGTTTTGTTGTGAGTATTCGGTTTTCGTTTTAGATTGCGATGGCTGTGCGAGTTATGCATTCATAAAGCGGGGAGCGTAAATTTGATAAATCGAGAAATCGTTGAAGCATAAAATTTTTAAATCGTAACACGTAAGCGTAAATAAGTTTAACAAGCGGAAACCAGCTAATCGTAGGCTAGAAAATTCGATAGAATGCCCTGGGTATTTAGGCATCGACTGACCAAAGTACTCCAGCTATATGAAGCGAGTTCGTGCACGCGCGTTGGCCTAGTAGACTATGCTTCCACTGGGCTGCAGCTCATAATATTCGTCCTCCTATCCATCATGCAGCTCGAGTCCTTGATATAGCCGAGTCCTTGGTGAGAGGTTTTTTTTTTTTCGAAAACCATTTAAGGAGTGGAACGAGTAATTAAGGTATAGGTTTCACCCCTGACTTAACGACTTCGCTCCTAGCTGTGGTTGTGCTCGCCGAATAATTCCGGGAGTTCCACTGGGTAGAAATGGAAACTTCCGTTGAGTTGTGGATATCACTCCTGGCTCAATAGACAGTTCTCGTGCTAGAATAATGTGCTAAGTGAGCGATCTATCGACATTTTCTGGTTTTCACACCTCATCTCGACACGATCACTCGTTGATGTAATGCGAGTATCGTAAATCATGTATATTGTGCCAGCCTTAGGAAAGGCTATGTAGTATTAAGCTTTAGGAAAATCTTTCCTCATGCGAAGCTGTAGTATGCGGTGTTCACACAAGATGTAGTTTTAGCGAGTTCGAACGAGATCATCAAGTAGGCCCGTACAAACCCTACTGGGTTCACGCGAAGTCAGCCCGTTGGTACTTAGACTATAGACTAGGTCATTGCTAAGACTTCAACCCGGACTAGGTCGAATGTCTTACCTAATTCCCGATAGTTATGGCTCTGATACCAATCTGTCACACCCCAACCGATGGCGGAATCATCGGGGCGCGGCACTAGGCGAATCAGATTGCTCAGGAGAATCCATAACAACTATTAGCGACAATATTTAATGCGTTCAGTATCCCATACTAATAAACAAATACAGTCACATAAGTTATCACAGATCTTGTGCTCTCTCGAACAATACAAATTCGACAACCTAGATTTTTGTTAAGTTTCTAGACTTCCTAGCTTGATTTGACGTAGTCTGCGTCTAAACCTGCAACATACGTTAAAATAAAGTCAATACAAAAGTATTGGCGAGTATACAGGTTTGATATTGTGACAACTCGAGTTTCTGAGATTCCATCTTCGCATTATTTCACGATTAATTGTTTAGATTGTTTGTTTACACGACTTGTTTGTTCACGACTGTATATGTTTGTAATATGTTAAACCGTATTGTGATATGTTATATATGGTGTGCAATTACATTTGAGTGTATGTAATAATATGTTTCCTGTTAATGGTGGGTTATGTGTATTTTAATTATGGAACTTGTGCCAAACACCCCACTCGAAAACACCCCACCCCACGAAAACAACTTAGTGTTTTCGTCCACTGCCAATTGTCGAAAAGCATATGGGCTTCGGCCCAGTAGTGGTCAATTTGGATGTTTAGTTTTTTTTTATCTTCACGCAAAACCTAATTGACACAACCCTAATCACTCCATCCCCTCATCCCTGTGCGACGGCTGTGGACACCCCCCATCGAAGTCTCCTGTTCTTCCCATCCAAGATAACAGAAGCCCTCTACACTCCTTGGTTAGTATATCATCAATGTTTTTGTTTGGATCTAGTTGCATACTTAGTTGTATCAGTATATGAAATTTGTTAATAAAGTGCTGTTTGTGAATACATTATGATTGTGTCGTGATGATTATTTATTAACAAATGTGTGGCTGAGCGATAGGGGTGAATGAACAGATGGTGATAAGATAGTTAGGTTGTCTGATGTTTGATCTGAATGACAAGTGAGAACTGCCCATGATTAATGTTTGCGATATTAATGAATTAACTGGATAATTATTTTGATATATATTGTGTCTTGATCTAATCAAATAACCATGTGCATATTCTAGTGAGGTTGTCAGAATAGTCACTGAATTAATTAATGTGATGATACATTGTTTGTTGAAATTGAAATCAGTGTCATAGGATATAGTAAATTAATGGTTCATGATAATCTTGACTATTGAAATACATGTTAATGTGGTAATTGAATATAAAATTGACGGTACATGGTAGTTGTCAGATGTTTGACTTATGAATTATGAGTTGTTTTCGGCCCAAGTAGGATTTTGGCCCAAGTGGTTTAGGCCACCAAAGTGATTTCGTTCATGTGATTATGCTGTGACCTCGTTATATCCAATTTGTTAACGTTAAACTTATTAACACTGTTAAACCAGCCTGGAGTATTGAGTATATTAACTGGGTTATGTAAACTAGGTTAACTCTACTATGTTAACCAAGTGTGTGAGTTAACTGTGATACGTTCCTGATTTACTTTGATTAAGTATGTAACTATGTGTAACTGATTAACTGAGTTAAGTTTATTAACTCAGTTAATCTTATTAATTCTGTTAGACTCATGTATAACACTGTGTTAAGAAACTTACTCTATCAACTTGTTAACTTGTTAAGGATGTTAACCTTGTTAAACCTGGTAAACATGTGAAGCTTGATAACTTCGTTATGTATGTTAAGAGATAATCATGCTAGAATAAATGGTGATGGACATGTATGTGAGGCATGAATTTCAGGAGGTTGAGTGACTGTTATATGTGACATGTTGTTAACTACCAAACACACTACGTGGTATTGTTTGCATGTGAAATGTTACGAATTTGAACTGATTATTCATACGTGCGTACTATAGGTCGTGATTGATTAACTGTGAGCGTGTGTATTCCTTTAGCATACCGAGCAAACCAAGGTGAGTTCACACTCTTACCAAGGCATGGGATTCCCGGGGTTGGGAATGGGTTTGGATGATTACTTGTACACACATTGATACTGGAATTACGTACCACTGACCTCAGGAGAGGCAGGTTACTTGTAGATACTGCTAGACTAGTGATACAAATACTACTCTTCGCTCACACGCCTGGAATGGCCGCGATACTAACACTAATACTTAACTTCGCACACATGCCTGGGTTGGCCGCGATACGAATACTTAACTTCGCACACATGCCTGGGTTGGCCGCGATACGAATACTTAACTTCGCACACATGCCTGGAGGGCCGCGATACAAATATACCTAGTCTAGAAAACATGGGAAACCCCCACTAATCTTCGCCAACATGCCTAGAGGGCCGCGATGCAAACACAAATAAAACATGGTTCACTAAACGAACATACGGTTTACAATGCGATTACTATAACTGAACAACCAACTGTGAACTCGCTCAACTAGTTGTTGACTCTCTGTTACATGCCTTGCAGGACCATAGGTATTCATGGAGCTTGCACGGGAGGCGCGGTCGTTGTGGGCACGGATTGTGGATTTTATGATAAACCCTTTTATGACATTTCAACTTAATACTTATGTTGGGCTTTTACATTTATGCTTCCGCTAAACATGGATACTATACTTTGGTTTTTGGAACACCTTTCATATTGTTTGATTGGATTACATTTACTATTTACATTGTTCAATATGATTAGTGGTTTGATCCTGGTCAGTCACGCCTCCAAGCGGTGATACTCCGCGTGTGGATTTTGGGGGTGTGACAGATATGTAATAGCATAATAGATTAAAAGTGCTGCGAATTCCTACATACATAAACGGGATACACGACATATATACTCACAAAACCGATACTACCAGCTAAGTCCTCGATGCTCGAATACGCGATGGCAAACTAGAACCCGTCGGGCGCAATAGTACTATACTAGTCATGGTGGGACGTCGCGAGTATAAGTCCTAGCACATATGTAACTAGCATCACGTATAACTATGCAAGTAAGTCATTCGCAAGTGATAATAGTTTAAGCATTTGATATGATTTGATAGCAACGTATGTTACACCTAAAAGTGCAAAAGCAAAAAGGGTTCAAGTATACTCACAGTGCGTATACAGCGAGAATGCAACTTGATTGGATCGGTTGAGAGCGCGCCTGAGTTAGCCTAAACATCGAATGGTATCGTAAGCGATGGTGTGCCAAACAGAGATAGTATCGTAATGACAGGTATCCGGTCGGATGACACCCATCCGGTCGGTTGACATATATTCGGTCGGATGTCAGGTATCCGGTCGGATGATACCCATCCGGTCGGTTGACATATCTTTGGTCGAATGACAGGTATCCGGTCGGATGACAGGTATCCGGTCGGATGACACCCATCCGGTCGGTTGTCAGATGTTTGTTCGGATGACATATATCCGGTCGGATAACACTCATCCGGTCGGATGACAGGTATCCGGTCGAATGATACTCATCCGGTCGGTTGACATCAATCTGTTCTAACGTCCTGATCAGCGGTTCTTGATAGTTTTGAAGAGAATACAGGTGGTATTACTGAGGTGGTGTGATATCGTGTTAAACAACTGAAATTCCATTGATTCCGACCCGTTCTAACAGCCTTCTGTCATTCCACACTTTGCTCATGGTATGCTTAGATGAACGTAATAACTACTTGAAATCTTGTATGCTCACACTCTTCTGTCATTCCACACTTTCGTATTGATACGACGCACTCCTCACTTGTGTTCTCTTACTTATCAAGATCATGAGTTGATGCGTTAATCTAGCTCAAGCCCAGTTGGCGGCTTTGATCACTGAACAAGTTACTGCAGCACTCGCAGCTGCCCAGGCAGGAGGTATAACCTGCCATCACCACTTACTCAAGGATCTTCAGATCCTACTCTCGTAAACCAACACTCGTGCTTTAGTATGTTTACTCTTACGCACACGACAGGTCAACACGCTCAGCCACCTGTGTGCACATTCAAAACTTTCATGGACTGTTATCCTAGTACTTTTAGTGGCACTGAAGGAGCCGTTGGACTCCTCCATTGGTTTGAAAAGCTCGAATCGGTCTTCGAGATGTGTGAATACCCTGAGGCTCGTAGGGTGAAGTACGCCACTGGTACTCTCAAAGGCACTGCGCTAACTCGGTGGAACATGCAAGTTCAGATGCTGGGGCTGGCGGCTGCTAATGCCACCCCATGGAATGATTTTAAGGAACTGATCAAGCGAGAATACTGTAACTGTGATGACATCCACAAACTGGAAGTGGAGTTCTTTAACTTGAAGATGACGGGGTCAGAGATAGAGGCGTATACGCAGCGATCTAACGAACTGGCAATTTTGTGTCCAACTATGGTGGATCCTCCCATCAAGCGCATTGAGCTGTACCTCAAATGCTTAGTACCAGAGATTCAAAGTCATGTGACATCGGCCAACCTTGCTACTATCCAGGATGTTACTCATCTTGCTCATCGCCTCACAGATCAGACAGTGGAACAGAACAAGCTGCCTAGACGCATTGGTGCTACTACTACTACTTCTGCTACTCCCAGTGACAACAAGCGAAATGGGATGGAATCTCCACCAAGGGTTCAACTTCAGTTCAGTCCCAGGCACAGCAGCGAAAGATTGATGACTATCAGAGCCCTGGTCCGCAATCTTCTGGTAGTCAAGGGTTGTAACCTCGTCTTAGCTGGTCAGACATTCTCCATCAACCTCATTCCTATAGTTTTGGGTAGTTTCGACATCGTCATTGGGATGGATTGGTTATCCCAACAGCAAGCAGAGATCCTAAGCAAAGAGAAGATTTTTCGTATTCCCCGTTCTGGCAAAGAACCTCTCGAAGTTCAAGGCGACAAGAGTGGTGTCGAGAGTGGCATCATCTCCTTCTTGAAGGCACATAAGTGTTTGCGAAAGGGTCACACCGCTATCTTAGCACTTGTTACTGACGCATCAACTAAAGAGAAGAAGATTGAGGATATTCCAGTTGTACGTGACTTTCCTCAAGTGTTTCCTGAAGAGTTACCTGGGCTACCGCCTCATCGCCAGGTCGAATTTCAGATCGAGCTAGCTCCAGGAGCAGCCCCAATAGCTCGAGCACCTTATCGCTTAGCTCCAACCGAACTGGAAGAACTGTCTAAGCAACTGCAAGAACTCTTGGAAAAGGGTTTCATTTGCCCTAGCTCTTCGCCTTGGGGAGCTCCCGTATTGTTTGTGAAGAAGAAAGACGGTACCTTCCGCATGTGCATAGATTACCGCGAACTGAACAAGGTGACCGTGAAGAATCGCTATCCTCTTCCACGCATCGACGACTTATTCGACCAGTTGCAAGGGTCGAGCTATTACTCGAAGATTGACCTGAGGTCAGGCTATCATCAATTGAGAGTCCGGGACGAGGACGTCTCCAAAACAGCATTCAGAACTCGCTACGGCCATTACGAGTTTTTGGTCATGCCATTTGGGTTAACGAACGCACCGGCAGTCTTCATGGATCTTATGAACAGAGTGTGCAAACCTTATCTTGACAAGTTCGTTATTGTTTTCATCGACGACATCTTGATCTATTCAACGAGTCTGGAGGAACACGAGCAGCATTTACGACTCATTCTGGAACTACTTCGAGCAGAACAGCTGTACGCCAAGTTTTCGAAATGCGACTTCTGGCTTCGTGAAGTCCACTTTCTAGGCCACGTGGTAAACAAGGATGGGATTCATGTTGATCCATCTAAGGTAGACTCGATTAAGAACTGGCCAGCACCGCGTACACCAACAGAAATCCGCCAATTTTTGGGTTTGGCGGGCTACTACAGAAGGTTCATCAAAGACTTCTCAAAGATTGCACAACCGCTTACATTACTGACACAGAAAGGTGTTGCTTACCGTTGGGGTAATACACAGGAAACAGCGTTTCAGCACTTAAAGGATAGACTTTGTAGCGCACCTATCCTCTCATTGCCTGAAGGCATGGACGATTTTGTAGTCTACCGCGACGCATCCATCCAAGGTCTTGGATGTGTGTTGATGCAACGGGATAAATTCATTGCTTATGCTTCGCGCCAACTTAAGATTCATGAACGGAATTACACAACACACGACTTAGAGCTGGGAGCTATTGTCTTTGCACTCAAAATATGGCGACATTACCTGTACGGTACCAAGTGCACCATCTACACTAATCATAGGAGTCTCGAGCATATTTTCAAGCAGAAATAGTTGAACATGCGACAACGTCGATGGGTCGAACCACTGAACGATTACGAATGTGCTATAAAGTATCATCCAGGCAAAGCCAATGTGGTGGCCGACGCCCTCAGTCGAAAGGATACTACACCTAGGCGTGTACGAGCGTTGCAACTCACTATTCAGTCTAGTCTTCCTTCTCAGATACGAGATGCTCAGGTAGGAGCATTGAAAACAGAAAACGTCAGGGCTGAAGCCTTACGCGGTTCAAGACAACGGCTGGAACAAAAGGCAGACGGCGCTTACTATGTAACAGGACGCATTTTGGTCCCACTCTATGGCAACTTACGCGAGCTTGTAATGTATGAAGCTCATAAGTCTCGCTACTCAGTACATCCTGGTTCGGATAAGATGTACCACGACTTGAAAACTACATGTTGGTGGCCTAGCATGAAAGCTCATATAGCAACTTACGTCAGCAAGTGTTTGACTTGTGCGAGAGTCAAAGTCGAATACCAGAAACCTTCAGGCCTACTCCAACAACCAGAGATACCACAATGGAAATGGGAGCAAATTTCCATGGATTTTGTTACTGGCCTGCCTAGATCTCAACGTGGTAACGATACTATTTGGGTGATCGTGGATCGACTCACAAAGTCTGCACACTTCTTGGCTATCAAGGAAACGGGTAAGTTCTCCACTCTAGCAGACGTATACCTAAGGAAGTTGTCTCGAGGCACGGGGTGCCCACCTCTATTATCTCGGATCGTGACGCACGTTTTACTTCAGAGTTGTGGCAAGCAATGAACAAATCTTTTGGCTCCCGTTTAGACATGAGCACAGCTTATCACCCTCAGACGGATGGGCAGTCTGAGCGCACTATTCAAACTCTAGAAGACATGCTTCGAGCATGTGTTATCGATTTCGGCAACAGCTGGGAATGGCATCTCCCGTTAGTGGAGTTCTCATACAACAACAATTACCACACCAGCATTAAAGCCGCTCCATTCGAGGCATTGTACGGGCGTAAATGCCGGTCACCTCTTTGTTGGGCAGAGGTGGGTGATAGTCAAATCACAGGTCCAGAACTAGTAGTTGATACTACAGAAAAGATTGCTCAAATACGACAACGCATGGCGGCAGCTCGTGACCGTCAGAAAGCATACGCCGATAAAGACAGGAAACCACTCGAGTTCCAGGTTGGGGATCGAGTGCTACTCAAAGTTTCACCCTGGAAGGGTGTGGTTCGTTTTGGTAAACGAGGCAAGCTCAATCCGCGATATGTCGGACCATTCGAAATCATTGAGAAAATAGGCAAAGTGGCCTACAGACTAAACCTACCAGCTGAACTCAGTGCAGTTCACAACGTCTTTCACGTTTCGAATCTGAAGAAGTGTCTGTCAGATGAGACCCACATAGTTCCTTTGAAGGAGCTCACTATTGACGATCAGTTGCGATTCGTCGAGGAACCAGTTGAAATCACGGACCGGGATGTTAAGGTCCTCAAACACACAAGACTACCTCTTGTGCGAGTTCGTTGGAACTCCCGTCGTGGCCCAGAGTTCACCTGGGAACGCGAAGGTCAAATGAAACTCAAGTATCCCCGGTTATTCGGAAACAGTGCAACCACTACTGAGGCTGAAGCTACTACAGAATTTCGGGACGAAATTCCAAATCAACGGGGGAATGATGTGACACCCCAGGAAAACCAGTAAACTACATAACACAACTAGCTTCCTCAGTAACCACGTGCTAAATTTCGGGACGAAATTTCTTTCAAGTTGGGGATAATGTGACAACTCGAGTTTATGAGATTCCATCTTCGCATTATTTCACGATTAATTGTTTAGATTGTTTGTTTACACGACTTGTTTGTTCACGACTGTATATGTTTGTAATATGTTAAACCGTATTGTGATATGTTATATATGGTGTGCAATTACATTTGAGTGTATGTAATAATATGTTTCCTGTTAATGGTGGGTTATGTGTATTTTAATTATGGAACTTGTGCCAAACACCCCACTCGAAAACACCCCACCCCACGAAAACAACTTAGTGTTTTCGTCCACTGCCAATTGTCGAAAAGCATATGGGCTTCGGCCCAGTAGTGGTCAATTTGGATGTTTAGTTTTTTTTTATCTTCACGCAAAACCTAATTGACACAACCCTAATTACTCCATCCCCTCATCCCTGTGCGATGGCTGTGGACACCCCCCCATCGAAGTCTCCTGTTCTTCCCATCCAAGATAACAGAAGCCCTCTACACTCCTTGGTTAGTATATCATCAATGTTTTTTGTTTGGATCTAGTTGCATACTTAGTTGTATCAGTATATGAAATTTGTTAATAAAGTGTTGTTTGTGAATACATTATGATTGTGTCGTGATGATTATTTATTAACAAATGTGTGGCTGAGCGATAGGGGTGAATGAACGGATGGTGATAAGATAGTTAGGTTGTCTGATGTTTGATCTGAATGACAAGTGAGAACTGCCCATGATTAATGTTTGCGATATTAATGAATTAACTGGATAATTATTTTGATATATATTGTGTCTTGATCTAATCAAATAACCATGTGCATATTCTAGTGAGGTTGTCTGAATAGTCACTGAATTAATTAATGTGATGATACATTGTTTGTTGAAATTGAAATCAGTGTCATAGGATATAGTAAATTAATGGTTCATGATAATCTTGACTATTGAAATACATGTTGATGTGGTAATTGAATATAAAATTGACGGTACATGGTAGTTGTCAGATGTTTGACTTATGAATTATGAGTTGTTTTCGGCCCAAGTAGGATTTCGGCCCAAGTGGTTTAGGCCACCAAAGTGATTTCGTTCATGTGATTATGCTGTGACCTCGTTATGTCTAATTTGTTAATGTTAAACTTATTAACACTGTTAAACAAGCCTGGAGTATTGAGTATATTAACTGGGTTATGTAAACTAGGTTAACTCTACTATGTTAACCAAGTGTGTGAGTTAACTGTGATACGTTCCTGATTTACTTTGATTAAGTATGTAACTATGTGTAACTGATTAACTGAGTTAAGTTTATTAACTCAGTTAATCTTATTAATTCTGTTAGACTCATGTATAACACTGTGTTAAGAAACTTACTCTATCAGCTTGTTAACTTGTTAAGGATGTTAACCTTGTTAAACCTGTTAAACATGTGAAGCTTGATAACTTCGTTATGTATGTTAAGAGATAATCATGCTAGAATAAATGGTGATGGACATGTATGTGAGGCATGAATTTCAGGAGGTTGAGTGACTGTTATATGTGACATGTTGTTAACTACCAAACACACTACGTGGTATTGTTTGCATGTGAAATGTTACGAATTTGAACTGATTATTCATACGTGCGTACTATAGGTCGTGATTGATTAACTGTGAGCGTGTGTATTCCTTTAGCATACCGAGCAAACCAAGGTGAGTTCACACTCTTACCAAGGCATGGGATTCCCGGGGTTGGGAATGGGTTTGGATGATTACTTGTACACACATTGATACTGGAATTACGTACCACTGACCTCGGAAGAGGCAGGTTACTTGTAGATACTGCTAGACTAGTGATACAAATACTACTCTTCGCTCACACGCCTGGAATGGCCGCGATACTAACACTAATACTTAACTTCGCACACATGCCTTGGTTGGCCGCGATACGAATACTTAACTTCGCACACATGCCTGGGTTGGCCGCGATACGAATACTTAACTTCGCACACATGCCTGGAGGGCCGCGATACAAATATACCTAGTCTAGAAAACATGGGAACCCCCACTAATCTTCGCCAACATGCCTAGAGGGCCGCGATGCAAACACAAATAAAACATGGTTCACTAAACGAACATACGGTTTACAATGCGATTACTATAACTGAACAACCAACTGTGAACTCGCTCAACTAGTTGTTGACTCTCTGTTACATGCCTTGCAGGACCATAGGTATTCATGGAGCTTGCACGGGAGGCGCGGTCGTTGTGGGCACGGATTGTGGATTTTATGATAAACCCTTTTATGACATTTCAACTTAATACTTATGTTGGGCTTTTACATTTATGCTTCCGCTAAACATGGATACTATACTTTGGTTTTTGGAACACCTTTCATATTGTTTGATTGGATTACATTTACTATTTACATTGTTCAATATGATTAGTGGTTTGATCCTGGTCAGTCACGCCTCCAAGCGGTGATACTCCGCGTGTGGATTTTGGGGGTGTGACAGATATGTAATAGCATAATAGATTAAAAGTGCTGCGAATTCCTACATACATAAACGGGATACACGACATATATACTCACAAAACCGATACTACCAGCTAAGTCCTCGATGCTCGAATACGCGATGGCAAACTAGAACCCGTCGGGCGCAATAGTACTATACTAGTCATGGTGGGACGTCGCGAGTATAAGTCCTAGCACATATGTAACTAGCATCACGTATAACTATGCAAGTAAGTCATTCGCAAGTGATAATAGTTTAAGCATTTGATATGATTTGATAGCAACGTATGTTACACCTAAAAGTGCAAAAGCAAAAAGGGTTCAAGTATACTCACAGTGCGTATACAGCGAGAATGCAACTTGATTGGATCGGTTGAGAGCGCGCCTGAGTTAGCCTAAACATCGAATGGTATCGTAAGCGATGGTGTGCCAAACAGAGATAGTATCGTAATGACAGGTATCCGGTCGGTTGACATATATTCGGTCGGATGTCAGGTATCCGGTCGGATGATACCCATCCGGTCGGTTGACATATCTTTGGTCGAATGACAGGTATCCGGTCGGATGACAGGTATCCGGTCGGATGACAGGTATCCGGTCGGATGACACCCATCCGGTCGGTTGTCAGATGTTTGTTCGGATGACATATATCCGGTCGGATAACACTCATCCGGTCGGATGACATACATCCGGTCGAATGATACTCATCCGGTCGGTTGACATCAATCTGTTCTAACGTCCTGATCAGCGGTTCTTGATAGTTTTGGAGAGAATACAGGTGGTATTACTGAGGTGGTGTGATATCGTGTTAAACAACTGAAATTCCATTGATTCCGACCCGTTCTAACAGCCGGGAACCACCCCGTTCCTTCAGATCTGGCCGTCCTTGATGGTTTTTCCATGTTTAACTCGAAATCGCACAATACTTTGATTAGATACATAGTTTTTAGTTGAGAATGTTACAAAACATGTGGAAATCACCCAAATTTGAGTTGTTCATGGTGAAATGAGGTCACACTTTGAAGTTCATATGAACTCTTGATGACATCATCCTAGAACACCCCAAATCAGTAGATTTCACGGTTAAAAGTTGAGTTTTAAAAGATAGAAAGGTGTAGAATTGTGTGTAGATCATAGAAGTACAAGATTTTAGGTTAAGATCTTATCGGAATCGCGAGAAATCGAGAGAAAAAGGGTCCAAGGGCGTGTTGGTCAAGTGGGAGCTGTCACATCACTGTTCAAGTGAAGTGACAGGCTATTTATAGGCAAGAGGGGTGAGTGGAGGTGATTTGGTGTGTAGGGTCGGATGGCCCATCCGTTCGGATGGCAATCCGTTCGGATGGCTTATCCGTTCGGATAGTCATTCCGGTTCGGTCTTCGGTGCGTAGAATTTTCAGAGTTTCGAGCGTTGCGATAGTTTTGGGTATGCGTTTCCTACATTTATTATTACTATATTTATTTATTCAATATGGGCCTTGTGTACGTATTCATATATTTAATCATTCAAAGTTGCGATACAATAACCGGGTTTCGTTTCGAGTATGCGATTACCTTACGACGCTTCACGGTCATTGAGGAGGGTAGAATAGGTCCTCTCTCTATGTCATCGTGAATGTTATTGTGCGTTTTGAGTAATGAGTTGCCCTACGACGCATCACGGCTATCAAGGAGGGTAGAATTGGTCCTCACTTGACACCTTCGTGGTTGTCAGCAAGTGCAAATGTGATGTGATAGTGATAAAATATGCGATAATATGCGAAAATGTTTTGATATAGCGATGTATGCGATATAGTTACATTATGATCCGAATCTCTTGTGCTAGGCGTAACGAGTATAGCGAGTAGTAACAACGCACGAAAGTGCGGGTTGTTACAACATGTTTGTCCAACATTTAGGGCCGGTGATTATACAAACCGATCAAGATTAATCGACACACCACAAATATAACTCACAAGAAGTTACCTCACGAGTGAGTATATCTTTTACATACGCAACAGGAGGTGTTATGCCTACACCTTGTGCTTAAGTTGTGGTCATTTACACTTTTTAAATGAGCCAAGGATATCCAGGACACGGACATTAACCCCCAATGTTATTTGTTATCAAGTAACACTGATTAAAACGGGATTATGCAATTTAATCATCTCCGATTAAAAGGTTTCTACACCCGACCAAGCGGTATTTTTATAATACCGTATCCCAAGCCCGTATAACGGAAAATAAGTTAAAAGTATTTACCTGAGCTTAAAAATGCAATTTATACTCAGCCGTATATTCTAATCAGCAAGCACAAGTACCTCTACTAGGGCTCTCAATCTGGAACGAAGGTTTTATTAACCTATTAGATTCCTAACGGGTCTTATTTAAGTTGTAACTTAGACCGGTTAGTTTTAAGGAATGGTTTACGGTTCAAAACGCATGATTAAGCGAAGAACGGATTAGAATGTGATTTAGACCCGACAAGTATGGAGACTTGTATAATATGGGTAAACTAAACACATTCTGAATTTTGAAGTGAAAATGATAAGGTTTGACCCGTTTCGGTTAATTTATGCAAACTAGTTACATAAACCGTACCGAACGCGAAAGGTGCGTAACGGGTAACCAATGAGTCATGAACATGTTCCACAAGTTGATATGCCTTAAATATGTTGTGATATCAATAGGATACCTTCCATTATGCCCAAAATGAATTTAAAACCAATTTATCCCCCGTAGGGGTATTTTGGTCATTTTAATGTTTATAAAGGAGGTTAAATAATAATAATCTGAGTTTCTGGTCTAAATAATCAGTAAAAATATTTATTTTATCAAGTTATATCAGTAAGATATCTCACATATGTGAAATTTATCATTAATGACCAAACTATGCACCCTAGGGGCATTTTGGTCATTTCACATATGCTTTAAGGGTTAATTTTGGAAATCTGAGTTTAAAACTTTTATTTACTTCTAAAGTATAAAAACTTATTCATAACATCAGTAGGTATCAAGCTTTAGATGCCTAATATGGTTTTAAACCATACTATGCGCCTAAATCGCATAAAAGTCGGTATTTGACGATATTCGGGTTAATTAAAGGAATCTGAGATTTTGATCAACCTTTACTGTTTAAAATAACTTATTTAATATATAAAATTAGTAGAAAGAGGTTTTCCATGTAAAGGATGTGGAAAACTCATTTTATTAGCAAAAAGGGCGTTATCGTCAATTACCGAGCCTATGCGAGAACTCTATGTTATGATCATTTTAAAATTTAATAAAAATTTCCAAAAATCCCAAAATATTATAATACATCAGTAGGTAAAAGGTTTGATGTTAAAATTTGAGTTTAAGTAGGATTTATATCAAATATACCGTTTAATTAATAAAAAGCTTTCAATTTACGATATCGAGCATAACTCTTAATTTAGACCTCAAACTGGTGTCAAATTTTTAGGACATGTTTATAAATCAGTAATAACGGATTTTGTCCTCTCACATTTTCAAAAATCTTGTTTTTATATCAAAAGGGCATAATAGTCAACTTTTAGGCAATTAACGGAAACATGCATATGAACTCTAATTCTAAAGGACCATGTAGTATAACCTCAGAGGGTTATACTAACATATAATATGGTCACAAGGGAACCCTAAGGCATAATAAAACTAAGCTAATTTGGGTCAGAACTGAAAGTCAAAGCAAAGTCAAACTTTGCGACTTTCGATTGCGAACCGATTCTAAACTTAGAATTGTCGGGTTGAGCATGCTTAGGCATGTTCAACTAATATTTACCAAGTTATTAAAGTGACAAAACTGATTTTATAGCTTCTATATTATTAGTTATGAATTTTATTTAAAAACTGACCCGTTTGACTTTTATTTTAATTAATTTGACCCGACATTTAGCTAAGTAAACGTGGTAATTAAGAGGTGCCCTTTTTAGGGTTTATCACCTACCTAATTACGATCACGTAGCCATGTTTGTTGCGAACAATGGCTTGACCATACAAGGTTTATCTAAAAGTCAAAGCGTTTATCGAAAACGCTTGACTTTTCGGCTTTAAGAGCCAAACAAAATAACTAAGCATGAAAGGAACACTTACAAGTGGTCCTTAGGACTGAGATAAACTCAGAAGGAGGTTCCAATTGACTAGGATCCTCAGATTTGAGTGATAGAGAGCAAAACTCAAGAAATGGGTGAAATGAAATGAAGGATTTCACCTCTATTTATAGTGTTTGGGGGGTCTTTAGATGATCAACAAGTGTCATGAGATGTTACAAGATGATTACATGTGTAATACCATCTTTCCAAACCATCAAATGATCCATAGAATCAAACATGTGAGATAAGGAAGCAAAACCAAAGCTGGTTTTCAGTTTTCTGCTGCTGGGAATTGGTATACGGACCGTAAGGGTCCCTATACGGCCCGTAAGGACCTAGCCAGCTCACAACAAGTTTCAATTGTTGTCACTTTTGGTCCCTGCACTTGATAAATGCCATTTTAGACACATCTAAGGCCCGTTAAACCATTTTTAAGGCTCTACAATGATGCCTAAACATAGGGAACATGAAACATACACAAAAATATGCTGGATGTCGGTTTGTTTGGTCGTACGATCATGTTGTTCGACTAATTACGACGAAACACGAACGGACGCAAGAAACGAACCAATTTACGCGACGAATGGAATTTTATCATGCCAAACACTAAAATAAAATGTTTTAGCGATTACATAAAATTTTGGATGTCCGGATATATTCAGAACGTAAGATATGCGCGAAAATGCAAACTTATGCACTTTTTAACGCTTTTAGTCCCTGTTGATCAAATAAGTTTATTTTTGCGCACCAAACACCTCTAAGCCTATATCTAAGATATGTAAAGGATATTTAGGGCATGTTTAACTTATGATCATATTCCAGAAGGTTCGATACCATGCGAATCGATAGACTTTTGCAGTTTGACGCAAATAGTCCCTCTAACGCGCAACTTGCGCATATCATCGTTTAAGAGCATCGAAGCCTTTTCTAATCCATAATAGGAATTCTTGAGGGTATTATTAAACATCATGATGCTTTGGGTTCGTAAAAAGGTCATTCAGAGGTATAATTAAACATATTGGCGCTTTTAACCCCTTAAACTTGCAAAGTTGCGCGTAACGTCACTTAAAGGCATAAAAGCCTTAGACGGCCAATAATTGGCATTCCCGAGAGTATAATCAAATATCATGAAGCTCCTGGTTTGTTAAAAGGTCACTCAGAGGTAAGAATTAACATGTTGACGCTTTTAACCCTTCATTGCGCAAACTTTCAATTAATTACGCAAACGGCTACACTCGATCAACAAGTGGCTCATTTGTAAATATAAATACCGTAAGAGGTTATTCAGAGACTTATTTAAGCATGATAACACTTCCAGTCCTTCTATAATCAAAGTTTTTGATCTTTCGCAAAATTAGTCCCTCATAGTCAACGTTTGACTTTATTAGGGTTTATTACATGTGTCAATACATCATTGGACATGATTTTACGAGGTGTTACATAGGGGCTGTTTGGCTAAGCTTATTAGAATGACTTATTTACTTATTTGCTTATTTGAAAAGCAAATAAGTCATAATGGAATGACTTATTTACTTATTCCTCTCACATAATAAGCTAACCCAAACACCTTTTAACTTTTCAAAAAGTAAATAAGTAAATAAGTCACTAAAATAAGCTTAGCCAAACAACCCCATAGAAGTACTTTCTGACGTATTATGGAATTAACCTCCATAGCATATTTGGGCCTCTAAGGGCATCTCAGTTGACTTGTACAATAGGTACATACTTTCTTTCGGAGCTTCTTAACCTGTCGATCCTTAATCTATACAGGTTTCTTATCAAACCATAACTTCTCATTAGTCTGCATATCATTATGTGATAATGCTTCTTGTCTTATCGGCGAAACATATCCTTAAAAATACTAGTGTGGGACATATTGATTTTCATCACGCTCTTCAGGTAAGTTTTAGCTTATAAGCTACTTGATCTTGATATATTTGATTTCCTCGAATGATTCTATATATCCAGAGCTTAACTTACCCTGATAAAATAAAATTCAGCACACCCTTCTTAGGGCGATACTGTGAGTCCCGTATTAACCGGATCTTTTACTGATATCAAACAACACCAAGTTTGTGCGGAATCCAAACTTGATGTGATTCAAGAATAAACACGAGAAACTGAAAATACAAAGAACACAATACCGAATCACTTTCAAACTTGCACACGTTCTATTACTTGAATAAGCAAAACGTCTGGTACAAGTTGATACACCAAGATCGCCTCTCTCTATCTCTCTGTAGGTAATTCTGAAACTATGAGGCTCCAAAGGTTCAAACCCTAAAACAAGTCAAAAACTTGTTTATATACATAGACAAGCCCATCTCCCACATGGGCTCCCCTTGGGCCTGCTTGGCCCACATGGCCTATAGCTTGGCCCAAGTGACCTATAAAGGTCCACAACCTAATATAAACTAACCCGGTAAGGCCCAGTTCATAACCATAGCCCGTTGTGTTAATTTGATGCGTCAGTCTCACACTTTAGGGTCTAACAATCTCCCCCTAGACTGATGCCATCAAATTGTCTTCATAGCATGAATTCAGCAACGTCTTCAACGAAGTCTATGGTTGTCGCTATGCTGCAGATGTTGTGGAAGTTCTTGACTTCTGAACTCTCAGCACTGGGTCTCTTTCTTCAGCTCTTGTGGTTAGCTTCATATCAGGATCTCGATCAGCATTTGCTTGAAAATCTTGTGGAAAAGAATGTGAGAGGAGGATTCTCAGCAGCTCTTTTCTTCTTCAATCTTTGTCTTTCAAGCAGGTTCACAGGTACTTCTTCAAATGTACTTTCACTGTCAGACGGTGTTTCGTATCTGGTTCTTCTGACTCAGGTACATCTTGTTGTTGTGCTGCTTCAGACTTCTTCAACAACTAACAGCATCTCAATCTTCATCAACCCCTGTTCTTGAATGAAATCAAGTTCTGCACATGCTCACAAACTCATAAGCAAACATTTCTTATACAACAGGGAGAGTACCATATGAACACTAGGTACATCCAAGTTCTTGTACTCGGATTTCACAATTTAAATTCTTTCAACTTTTGATGATCAGTCAAATCTTCAAGAACGGTTACATTTTTTAATTTTAAGAAAAATAAATAAACACTCTATTTTTTATTTTTGGTTTTATAGAAAAACAAGACACTATTTTTGTATTTTTGATTTTTTTTTAATTTTTTAAGAACTAAAAACAAATAAAAACTCAAAATATAAACAACTACCATAATATACAATTACAATTGCAATGGGATCAAAATTCGTTCTCAGGCAGACTAAGGAACACTTTTCAGTACGAGCCTAATCAAACTGGTCTATGCGATTGCCAATATGTTTGTCCAGTTAAACTTTGACGCTCAACTTTCAATTTTTCAACTTCGTGATATGATTTAGGTAATATTATACTATTATACCCGTGTGTCCCATTCCAAGGCATACCCCCGCGATCAAGGTAAGCACAACAATTCATCGTAGCAGGTGAGTATACTGATGTCATCCTTTAAGATATCCTGACTGTATCTAGGTCTGCATATAATCTGTTTTATCATGTTTTGATTTCTTAACAATGAACACCCAAATAAATACTAATCAAATCCTGGAAATATAAACAGCACACTGTATCATGCAAGTATCTTCCCTACCACATATTTCACAAGTCCAATCCAGATTTCTGAAATCTTAACTGGGAATAGATTGAGAAGAGAACAGAATAGATCTTAAGCAGAGATGGTATAATATACAAGATCAAATGAGTTTTTTCTCAATTTGATATAGGTTTCTAGGGTTTCTTTTGGGCACTAGAGGGCCTCTTTCGGGTGTTTAATTGATCTACAGAGCGACAACGTACAGCTAGGTAAGCATGTATCTGGATGCAGCAGAAGCTGACGTTGCCTAGCACCTCCAGGTCAGCATATATCTGGATGCAGCAAAGGAGATACACGACTTTTTTCAGAGAAGATTTCAGAATCAGATCAAAATTGTGTGTATCGGGACAACATACAAACATTCAAATAGAAATGAGCTAATTCCAAGTGACTTTTTTTCCTGGGGTCTTGTACTATTTTAGTTCTGAACAGAACAGCCAATGTTTCCAGTCTTTAAGGATAGAGCCTACCAACACATCATACTAGAGTCAGACTATTTCGATACTGGTCTTACATGAGTCAGCCCTTCACCATAATGTGAAAATTCATTTACGGAAGGACAGCCAAGATATCCCCGGATGATTCAACAACATAAGGACCCGAAACCTCAGACGTTGGCTATCTATCAACGCAAGATTTAAGACCATAAAATCATACGCCGTTGGTATGTTACCCACATGGTACATAGTTCGTTATGTTTATATCACTTAGTATCTTTTATCATTTTGAGCGTCAAGCCTATCGACATAGCGCAGTAGATCCTAGTCTTTTCAGCTATGGCACCTTACATGTGTTAGTCAAAACCCTTTAACACGAACATTTATTTCACTTCCCATATCATGCAATCTTTCTTTTTGGCTTTTTCATTTTCTAATGTTTTTGTATTTTTCTCATTTTCTCCCCCTAAAACAATGCATATATATACAGCAAACTCTTTTTATGTTTTTCTTTTTCTGAGTTTTCTCCCCCTTAAACTCTATATCTATCTATATGTTCCTCTCCCCCCCTAAATTTGTGCATAAATCTTGTATTTTTGCGCATATTTACCATTTACTAGAGAAAGGACACTTCATATACAAAGTAATGAACTAAGAAAGAGAAAAAAATATTTTTGCTTAACCGTTCCGTCATTAGATTGAAGACTAATCAAATTCAAATCAAAGTACTGAATTTAAACGGTACCTTTTGCTGATCATTATCTTACTTCTGTTATCTCCTCCAAAGGAAACATATCATCTGTAAAAAAAATTGAACTTTTTGCAACAGTGAAATGTTACCCGTTTTTTTATCTCTGGAACAACCGCTATCAACATTCCAGAGATTGTCAACAGCTCCTCCTTAGTTGTTCCTGAAAAGTAAGGAGATTACTAAGACATTGGTACCCAGGCCATCGTGGTCCTGGGATTTCCTGAAGCATCAAAATAAGATACTTCTTTTAAACATAGGTCCCCTTTGGTTTCAAGGATTGGAGATATTGCTGCTTTGGATTTGGGTTTCCAAATCTGTTTCGTTTTAACAAACGTGTTTGTTGCATTCGGTTGAGCAACATTAGCTGATTCAGTTTTAGAAAGACGTTTTTGTTCTTGAACAGCCTTGCGTTTGTTTTTAGCAGCGTTCCAATCCCTATCAGAAGGTTTAACCTTGGGATTCACATTCTTCATTGCCGTAGGTGATGATACCTTCATTGGCTTAGAATGGTATTTATCCTTTGGTGTAACCCTCTGATTTTGAGCATAATACGGTTCATGGGAATGATTTGTGCAGTTCCGAGCAATGTGACCAGCAATGCCGCAATTAAAGCATGTTTGTCTCTTCACGTAGAAGACATTCCGATCATCTTGTGTATCTCTTGCAGGCCCTGAAGGATGAACTAGTCCTTTTTGTGCTTGTTTTCCTTGCACTTTTCTTGCAAACGAGGATGAATTTGGATGTCTGTACTTGTCGTTTGCTGGGGCCTTCAGTGGTGGAGATTTCTTTTGATTCTTCTTGTTTTGTTTAGACTACAAGTCTTGTTCAGAAATCTCACCAGTCTTTCCGAAAGCTTTGTTAGCACAGTCAAATGCATATTTCTCACATTTGCCATTAATGACTGGCTTAACAAAAGCATTTTTCACGTCACGGGTCTTTTGAGAACTATTGCTGCCCGTTGAGGACTGTGGAGAGCCTGATCGTATGTGATGTTTAGGCTTCTTATTTCCGCGTCCTTTACCTGCTCGCTTCGGCTCTTGTTGATTGATCTGAACCTTTTCATCACTAACAGAAGGCTCAGATTGTTCAGCTTGCGTACTTGGAGCCTTGTTCACGTCAGTTTTCACTTCATCAGCTTTGGTAGGATCCGAGACTTCTGGTTTATCAGATGAAACACCAGAAACTTCAGCAAAAACTTCAGCTGAAACATTAGACAAATTTTCAGCACAAGACGGTTCTGCACATGACGCCTTTGAGCTGAATCCACTAGAATCAACTGATTCCAATTTCTCAGAATCAGCTACTTCCGATGATTCACATTTGGAATCAGATGGTTCAGCTGGCTCATTTGTTTCGTTTGTCGATTCAGTCTCTGTTACGCAAGCATCAAGGTTTTCGCCCAAATCATCAGGCCTGAAATTAATCATAGAGTGAAAAACCTTAAAAAAATCAAACGTCGAAATAGAGTCTGGATTAGGTTCATTTATTAAATTTTCAGAAGAATCAGACTCTGATGCTTGTTCATCCCCAACTACATTTTCAACTTTTACTTCAACTACTTCATCTGCAAGGGAAGACGAAGCATTAGGATAAAAAGTACCCTTTGAAACAAAATTTACCGAAGGACTCGCTCGTTTATCAAAAGGTCTGCTGTTGATTGATGACTTATTAGTTATAGGACCGTAAGCCATCTTGTCCTCATTCATCAATTCCTCTTCAGTCATGGGTAAATATGTGTAGTTGTCATTATATGGAGGAGGAACTTGATTGAAACCCAAACCACACCCTTTCTTATCCTTGTATGCAAGCTGTTGATCACACAAGTTTTTGACTAATTTGCTGGAAGAATCAAATTTCTTAATATTAAGCTCATTTATTTTATATCTATTTCTGATATCTTCCAGTTCCTTAGTCAAAATACATACTTTCTCCTGAGCTTCAAGAAAATGGGTTGTTTTTACACTTACATCATCTTTGAGTTTGATGATGTCTTTTCGCTGAGCTTCAATCTTTTCTTTATAAAGTTTTTCATTTTTAGATAATGTGAAGTTTTTATTTTTTATATCTTGATAATCCTGAATTAGCTCAGCATTATGTATTCTGTAAGCTTCAACCCTTTCCCTACACTCAGGAGTACAGAAAACAGAAAGTACATCTTCAACAGTCATTTCTTGAACCACAGGTTTGTGAAATATAAATGCCATAATTTCAGCGGGTGGTTGATAATTTTGTTTTTCTCCTCAAAACACAAACCAAACGAGAACCTGTGCACTCGATAATTTAAATACTTTGCAGTCGAATGGACCTGCTTTTTGAACCGCACCTCAAAAATCTGTCAAAACCGTTATCACAAACAAACCTTTTTTTTAATTTAATTAAAAAAAATTATATATTAAAAGATAACCTAATTATAAATAGTATTATTATTATTATTATTAATTATTGAGTAATGATTGCCCTAATGATTGTTTATTATTATTAATAAAAACCTAAAATATTATTTAAAAATGATAACAGTTGTCTTCTTCGTTTTGTCTAATCCCCCGAAACCCTAATTTCAAATACCAAATCTTGCTGCCTCTCAATGTGCCAACAACGGATGGTGAAAGGAGGTTGACTGGAGATGTAGAACCGATCGAAGAAGATGACCGGAGAGGTGGTTACGTCGGTGAACAATATGACGATGGTAACAGGATGATGAACGATTGATGGTTGCGACTCGAAAGGTTGAACGAGATGATGATGGTGAACGGAGTCGGGGTTTAGTGATCGGAAAAGTTTGTCGGAGACGGAGAAGAAGATAGTTGCAGGTGATCAGGTGTACGGTAAGGGATTGATGGTTGCGACTCGAGACCTTGGTTGCAGATGATGTGATGATTCAAAACCGATGGCTGCGACTCGAAAACGTCGGACTCGAAACCTTTGCTGATTGCGACTCGAGAACAGAAAGAGATGACTCGAGATCTCGGTTGCGACTCGGAACCGTGGTTGCGACTCGAGACTGTGAAAATAGATGAGTCGAGACAGTGGTTGCGACACAGGAATAAATGACTCGAGACCAGTGATGAGCAGTGAGTCGAAACCGTTGATTCCTTAAAAATTGGAGTCGAGACCAATTGATGAATGATGAGTCGAGACCACCGAGTCGAAACAGCGATGACTCGAGATCGGAACTTGAAATCGGAGAAGATGATGAGTCGAGACCGTGAAGGGACCTCCTTGACTCGAGACCTGCTGAAGATGAGTCGAGACCTGCTGAAGATGTTGACTCCAAATCAAATGTTTGAAACACGAAACCGTCGACTAGATGAAATCCCACTTTTGAAATTGAATTTGAATGTGATTGACAGTTGTATCCCAAAATATTTGGAAACTTTTAAATCAAGATAATTTTCAAAATTAAAGGATTATGATTGACATTAACGTACTTTCGGAAAAAGAATAAAAAGATTTTATTTAATCCTTTAACAACCTTTTCAAAATCAAAGCACCAAAATATACCGATTTTTATAAAATTCCGATGAATACCACGAAGAACACGAAGAACACCAAACCAAAAATTACGAAAATCTTGAATCTTTGATATCACACCGAGCCTAGAAATAGGTTCTAATGGCTCTGATACCACTTGTAAGTCCCGTATTAACCGGATCTTTTAATGATATCAAACAACACCAAGTTTGTGCGGAATCCAAACTTGATGTGATTCAAGAATAAACACGAGAAACTGAAAATACAAAGAACACAATACCGAATCACTTTCAAACTTGCACACGTTCTATTACTTGAATAAGCAAAACGTCTGGTACAAGTTAATACACCAAGATCGCCTCTCTCTATCTCTCTGTAGGTAATTCTGAAACTATGAGGCTCCAAAGGTTCAAACCCTAAAACAAGTCAAAAACTTGTTTATATACACTGACAAGCCCATCTCCCACATGGGCTCCCCTTGGGCCTGCTTGGCCCACATGGCCTATAGCTTGGCCCAAGTGACCTATAAAGGTCCACAACCTAATATAAACTAACCCGGTAAGGCCCAGTTCATAACCATAGCCCGTTGTGTTAATTTGATGCGTCAGTCTCACACTTTAGGGTCTAACAGATACCTTCAATTGAACCTTATTCCTTATTAAGGACTTAAGAGGGTTGCAGCTTTCATTGATCGTTAATTTTCCGCCGATTACTGGCAACTTACAGATGACTACGAATTCGTATGATCTTATTCGTTGTTTCCAAGGTAATTTCAAGTCCTGCTAATTCGGACTTACCGAACTTCTTATCTAACAACAGATGTTTAACGTCCCATCTATACAAGGTCTCCAAAGGAGCAGCCTTGATACTTACATAACAACTATTATAGAAAAGCTTATTTCAGGTGAGATGACTATTCCAACTACTGCTTAGAACCAATCTTAAGGAATAGCTAATCCTTACAGTTAGTCGAACAATTCGACAATCCTGGGCAGCTGATGGCGATTCTTAATTTTTGCCTAAATAGGGTTGCGGTAATCAATGCATAAGCAAAATGAACCGTCTTTCTTAATTAACAATACCGAACTCTCATAATATTGAGTTAGGCTTCATAAACCTCTATCTTAAAACTCACTTAATTAGGGTTTCGATTCTTCCAATGATGGTACTAGTCGTCCTGGAGATCTCACAATAATGCAGCCCTATGCGGGATATAAATCTTAACTCTACTTGCCTTTCAGGAGGTAAACAGGGTAGTCTTTGGATAAGATAATCAAGACACCAGGAGGTTACAGAGATTTTCCAAATTTCAGGCTCCAGTTCATCTATCATTGCCTTTGTCACATAAGTGACACATTTATGTTATGAGTCCACGGATTCCTTAATTAGAGACACTTATCTCGACAATTCCATCCTGGGTATCTTCTTTGAATACCATTAGCTGACTTTTTCATTAAACCTCCATACTGATCAAGCATGGAAGCAATCTATGGAACATATTAAGATACACCAATCCTCATACGACGCTTTTATCATACAGTCTGGTATTCGTAGTTGATAGAAATCAATGAGATAACAAACTACATATACTGACGTACTTCATCTGGAGCGAGAGAGAGAGAGAGAGTACTCTAGAATGTATGACTAAAGATTTCTAACAGGAACAGAAGAAATGGTTCCTACGATTTTCATCTGTAAGTTTTATCTTACACTTAATCTCTGGGGTTTTTATGGAAGGTTTTTAAAAGTTTGCTATACTTATTATTTATGAAGGATTTATGGGTATCTGAATCCAAACAGAACTCTTAGCATTTATATTGCTGATAAATGATAAGAAATGTACCTGATGTCATTATTGATATGAACTACCTCATGCCTTTATCGGGAGAGTTTAAGTGCTTTCATTTTTAGGCTTCCTGTCCTTAGCTGCATTTCATTTGACAGATTTAGGGCATGTGGTCTTGATGTGGCCCTTCTCATTACAGCCGAAGCAGACTGCATCCTTTATGTCCTTGCAATTCAACGTTTTATGCTCCCTTGATTTGCAGATCCCACAAGGTAGAGGTTGAGATTCAAATCTGCATTTCCCGTAATGGCGCTTCTTGCAGATCTTGCATACAGGTTTCTTGTCGGACTTTTGTTTGTTCTTCTTAAGCTCAAGCTTGCTCTTTTTCTTAGAAGTATGGGAGTTATCTTTCTCCCTTTTCCTTTTTAGTTCATTCTTTGAATTCGAGGTATGAACAAGATCCTTCTCGTGAGTAAGGGAGGGTAGTCTTAAATGGGATTTGGAGCAAGTAGCATTGGGCTCTTTAAACTTTTTCATGGCCTTTTTCACAGCTTTTCCAACAGCTGCGTCAATGATAGCTTGGAGAACATCTTTGTCAATTTTGAGGTTCACAATTGTAGCATCATTAGCATGTGTCGCATCATCAATGGCGTGATTAACGGTTGTTTTATCCGAGTTTGTCATACTCGAGACTTGGTTCCTAACACCAAATGAAACAATTACTTAGTTGCAATCCAGCAACCGCTATTCATCATCCTGATGACCTAACATATTCTAACCATGGTATCATTAAACCATACAGGCTAATATAGTACGAACATTCTTAATGAATGTTATTTAAATATATCAATTATATTTAGCCTAGGCCATATAAAGACCATTATTGGCATTTAAGGTTTGGACCTAGTCCATCACCTTTTGACAGGGGATCAAATTGTCACATATGTCTTTATCATACTGATGCTTTTGGATAGCTTGGAAGCTTATCATAAGGATATCAGAAAAGAGTGATTCCTAATAGATATAAAATATCTATCTAAGATTTGTTGAAGCTGTCTCTAAAGTATCATCGGCCAGTTTTGCCTCGCGTTATATGTCTAGAGTCCTAATCAGGCGGAGACAACAATTTACAACATTTATTGTCCACAATAGACTTATCTGCGCCAGAATCAAACAAATTCCCGCATAAACATCATTGATAAGGAATGGTAACTGTTATGATGTTTTAATTCTGTACTGCCTCCTGGGTGTTCATCTGGAAGACTCACGCATTCGTTTTCTTGGCCTCTCCAGGCTTCCTTATAAGTTTTGGGCAGTTGGTTTTGAGGTGCCCTTCCTCGTTACAGTTGTAACAAGTCGCGTTCTTCAACTCCTTGCAATCTAAAGTCTTGTGACCCTTGGTCTTGCAAATTCCACATAGTTTAGCACTTGGGTTAATCGTACATTTCCCCGAATGTTGCTTTCTGCAGTTACTGCATCTGGGTCTGTTATTAGACTGTTTTTCCTAAACTCGGAATCCTTCCTGTGCTCAGAACTTCCCTTTTTCTTCTTGTCAGATCGGCGAGAGCTTTCCTCTTCTACTTTCCTTTTTCCCCCGCTAGAGGTCTTAACAGACTTATTCCTGATTGCATCTAAAGTGAGGGATAAGGATAAGTCCACCATGGACCTATATGTGGTAGGCCTAGATGCTTTAACATTTCCCTTTATCTCTGGTGCTAGGCCTCCAATAAAACGCGCTATGCGTTTAGGCTCATGGGTGACTAAATAGGGAACTAGGCGGGACATAGCGTTGAAACTTGTCACGTATGCCTGACAATCTAAATCTTTCATGACCAGAGTTAAGAAGTCGGTTTCTATCCTTTCTACCTCATGCTGAGAACAAAAATTTTCCTTGATCAATGCAACAAATTGATCCCAAGACAAGTTATAAAGTAGGATCTTCCCCGTGGCTTGGATTAATGATCTCCACCATGCCAACGCTTCTCCTTTGAATGACTGTGAAACAAACTTCACAACATCCTGCTCTGCACAACCACTGATGTCTACTACTGTGTCCATCTCATCCAGCCATGTCATACAATCGATGGCTCCTTTTTCTCCAGTGAAGTCTCTTGGTTTGCAAGAGACAAAGTATTTATAAGAGCAGGTCTTGACATGTGGCTCCTGATTGAGCACAATTTGTCAGGATGGAACACTTCTTTGATTTGAAGAATGATGAGAATCATTCTTATAAGACGTATGCATCTTAGAAGGTGGTTTTGTGTGAGGCCCAGATTGGGTCCCACTATGAGCACCACTTGAATCTTTGAACTGCTTGTCAATGGCTTGAGTGACAGCTTTATCTATCATCGTCTGTAATTCTGCAGCCGTCACATTCATCCTTGTATTGTCATTCCTCATATTGGGATGACTGTTGACTTCATCTGATTCAGACATGCTGAAGCTTGTTTTCTATAAAACAATCGCCAATAATTTTGCTTAGGAGTCTATTTTGGAATCATCATCTTCGATGATTCATTAACCATGGTATTAATAGACCATATTTGGTTAATTTGATAATTAGGTTTATTTTAAATTTTCATTATAATTAATCCAGCTATAAGCTTTTAAGGATATTGAAATGGCACGAAGGCCTTGTCACGAGGACAATTTTGAATTTATAAGCCATGATCTTATAGGATCGAGGCATTAAGGTTTGAACATAGTTCATTACCTTTCTTGACAGAGAGTCAAAGACTACAACTGCCTTTTGTCTTTTAGGATAATAGATATAGCCCATAGGAATTTCATCACTAAGGGATGTTTATGATATGATCATCTTATAGGATGATATAAGCCATGATTTCTAGATCATTAGGCTAAATCAGGAAATTGGAAGAATTCAATATAGGAATGACTATTGTGATTTTCTCGAACCACATTTGTCAAGAGTGTTAACACGTTCTTAGGTGTTAACAAGGATCTATTATCTTAAAAAGGCTTTACCATCTTAGCTATGTCGAAAATGACATATAGGCTAGGTTATACCTTTAAGATTTTCTTTGATATATAATGGCAGAACAATCATAAATCGAAATGACATTCTGATATAGGATATAGTACATACGTATACTGTTTAATACCAAAGGAAATTTCAAAAAGGAAACTTTTCATAGAAAGTCATAAAAATACAATAATTGCCCTAAACAGGTCTTACGCCAAGAAGTTCGCCCATGCGGGGATTTAAAAGATATATTTGTCCTTATAGGGACTACTATAGAAATGAAATATAACAAGGAAGTTCCTTCTTCATTCTAATTCTGAAAGTTTTCTCCTTGGTTCTCTGAGTGCGGTATTGGTACAGTAGGTTCTTGTGGGTAGTCGAAATCTTCTATATTAGAAATCTTTGCGAAAGTGGAATCCAAGGATTTTATGGCTAATGAATAATATGAATCAAGAATAAGGTCAGGATAGGTATATTCCAAGTTTGGGATTCCAAGACTTGGAGGTAAGAATATGAGTCCTTTGGTTCCATAGGTATTATCTTTGGAGAGGGAGTTTCAGGGACAGCTGGTATGAACTCTTCTGATGCTAGCTTCTCACTTGAAGTTTCAAATGTCTTGGGTACATAATTGAAATATGGTTAATGTGTTTAAAAAGGTCCTTTCTCCATTCTGGTCATATGCTAATTCGAGCTGTAGTACGAAGCTTTACATTCTCAAACTTCGGATTTGTAGATTCTCCACCGATGGCAGCTTTGCTCGTGTCATGATCCTGAGATACATAAATATCGAAAATAATGTATACATATAATAGGGATGAGATCATTCCTAGTTCATGTCTAGACTCAAAAGTTAAGGAATGTGCTACTGTGTCATTGAGATTAAATACAAAAGGCTAGTGTTTAATTCACTCAATGTTGGCTCTGATACCAACCTGTCACACCCCGGTATTTCCACGTATTCCCGGTGGGGAGTATCGTGACGTAGTTGATATCATCATAGTCAAATAATCACAGTTCAATGCACAGCGGAAGTCTAAAGTAAATATATTACAAACCGATTCGTAAGTAACATCAAATATTACAAACGGATTGTAAGATGGATCCACAGGCGGATCTTAAAACAGAAACATAAACACAGTTCAACAGACTTTAGATGTCTAGAACTTGCAAGATTCCTTATTAACGCCCAGAG
This sequence comes from Helianthus tuberosus, assembly GCA_030545235.1. Lineage (NCBI taxonomy): Eukaryota > Viridiplantae > Streptophyta > Magnoliopsida > Asterales > Asteraceae > Helianthus > Helianthus tuberosus. Next base: position 211,305,103 of record CM060424.1, read on the forward strand.
CTGCCAGCCAATTTACGTACAGTACCTGTCACTTAACCTTTTTGGAAAATACATTAGTTTACACTGGTAAATACAATTAACTGACTCTTTTGAAAATCTTTATAAAAATTGATTTAAATGCACGAGGCACAAATATTCTTTTATATCTTGGGACAATTATATTAATAACAATCTTGTATCAGATTTACATGTTTGTCCAACATTTAGGGCCGGTGATTATACAAACCGATCAAGATTAATCAACACACCACAAATATAACTCACAAGAAGTTACCTCGCGAGTGAGTATATCTTTTACATACGCAACAGGAGGTGTTATGCCTACACCTTGTGCTTAAGTTGTGGTCATTTACACTTTTTAAATGAGCCAAGGATATCCAGGACACGGTCATTAACCCCCAATGTTATTTGTTATCAAGCAACACTGATTAAAACGGGATTATGAAATTTAATCATCTCCGATTAAAAGGTTTCTACACCTGACCAAGCGGTATTTTTATAATACCGTATCCCAAGCCCGTATAACGGAAAATAAGTTAAAAGTATTTACCTGAGCTTAAAAATGCAATTTATACTCAGCCGTATATTCTTATCAGCAAGCACAAGTACCTCTACTGAGGCTCTCAATCTGGAATGAAGATTTTATTAACCTATTAGATTCCTAACGGGTCTTATTTAAGTTGTAACTTAGACCGGTTAGTTTTAAGGAAAGGTTTACGGTTCAAAACGCATGATTAAGCGAAGACCAGATTAGAATGTGATTTATACCCGACAAGTATGGAGACTTGTATAATATGGGTAAACTAAACACATTCTGAATTTTGAAGTGAAAATGATAAGGTTTGACCCGTTTCGGTTAATTTATGCAAACTAGTTACATAAACCGTACCGAACATGAAAGGTGCATAACGGGTAACCAATGAGTCATGAACATCTTCCACAAGTTGATATGCCTTAAATATGTTGTGATATCAGTAGGATACCTTCCATTATGCCCAAAATGAATTTAAAACCAATTTATGCCCCGTAGGGGTATTTTGGTCATTTTAATGTTTATAAAGGAGGTTAAATAATAATAATCTGAGTTTCTGATCTAAATAATCAGTAAAAATATTTATTTTATCAAGTTATATCAGTAAGATATCTCACATATGTGAAATTTATCATTAATGACCAAACTATGCACCGTAGGGGCATTTTGGTCATTTCATAAATGCTTTAAGTGTTAATTTTGGAAATCCGAGTTCAAAACTTTTATTTACTGTTAAAGTATAAAAACTTATTCATAACATCTGTAGGTATCAAGCTTTAGATGCCTAATATGGTTTTAAACCATACTATGCGCCTAAATCGCATAAAAGTCGGTATTTGACGATATTCGGGTTAATTAAGGGAATCTGAGATTTTGATCAACCTTTACTATTTAAAATAACTTATTTAATATATAAAATTAGTAGAAAGAGGTTTGACATGTAAAGGATGTGGAAAACTCATTTTATTAGCAAAAAGGGCGTTATCGTCAATTGCCGAGCCTATGCGAGAACTCTATGTTATGATCATTTTAAAATTTAATAAAAATTTCCAAAAATCCCAAAATATTATAATACATCAGTAGGTAAAAGGTTTGATGTCAAAATTTGAGTTTAAGTAGGATTTATATCAAATATACCGTTTAATTAATAAAAAGCTTTCAATTTACGATATCGAGCATAACTCTTAATTTAGACGTCAAACTGATGTCAAATTTTTAGGACATGTTTATAAATCAGTAATAAAGGTTTTTGTCCTCTCACATTTTCAAAAATCTTGTTTTTACATCAAAAGGGCATAATAGTCAACTTTTAGGCAATTAACTGAAACATGCATATGAACTCTAATTCTAAAGGACCATGTAGTATAACCTCAGAGGGTTATACTAACATATAATATGGTCACAAGGGAACCCTAAGGCATAATAAAACTAAGCTAATTTGGGTCAGAACTGAAAGTCAAAGCAAAGTCAAACTTTGCGACTTTCGATTGCGAACCGATTCTAAACTTAGAATTGTCGGGTTGAGCATGTTTAGGCATGTTCAACTAATATTTACCAAGTTATTAAAGTGACAAAACTGATTTTATAGCTTCTATATTATCAGTTATGAATTTTATTTAAAAACTGACCTGTTTGACTTTTATTTTAATTACTTTGACCCGACAATTAACTAAGTAAACATGGTAATTAGGAGGTGCCCTTTTTAGGGTTTATCACCTACATAATTACGATCACGTAGCCATGTTCGTTGCGAACAATGGCTTGACCATACAAGGTTTATCTAAAAGTCAAAGCGTTTATCAAAAACGCTTGACTTTTCGGCTTTAAGAGCCAAACAAATTAACTAAGCATGAAAGGAACACTTACAAGTGGTCCTTAGGACTGAGATAAACTCAGAAGGAGGTTCCAATTGACTAGGATCCTCAGATTTGAGTGATAGAGAGCAAAACTCAAGAAATGGGTGAAATGAAATGAAGGATTTCACCTCTATTTATAGTGTTTGGAGGGTCTTTAGATGATCAACAAGTGTCATGAGATGTTACAAGATGATTACAGGTGTAATACCATCTTTCCAAACCATCAAATGATCCATAGAATCAAACATGTGAGATAAGGAAGCAAAAAAAAAGCTGGTTTTCAGTTTTTTGCTGCTGGGCATTGATATACGGACCGTAAGGGTCCCTATACGGTCCGTAAGGACCTAGCCAGCTAACAACAAGTTTCAATTGTTGTCACTTTTGGTCCCTGCACTTGATAAATGCCATTTTCGACACATCTAAGGCCCGTTAAACCATTTTTAAGGCTCTACAATGATGCCTAAACATAGGGAACATGAAACATGCACAAAAATATGCCGGATGTCGGTTCGTTTGGTCGTACGATCACGTTGTTCGGCTAATTACGCGAAACACGAACGGACGCGAGAAACGAACCAATTTTCGCGACGAATGGAATTTTATCATGCCAAACACTAAAATAAAATGTTTTAGTGATTACATAAATTTTTGGATGTTCGAATATATTCGGAACGTAAGATAAGCGCGAAAATGCAAACTTATGCACTTTTTGACGCTTTTATTCCCTGTTGATCAAATAAGTTTATTTTTGTGCACCAAACACCTCTAAGCCTATATCTAAGCTATGTAAAGGATATTTAGGGCATTTTTAACTTATGGTCATATTCCGGAAGGTTCGATACCATACGAATCGATACTCTTTTGCAGTTTGACGCAAATAGTCCCTCTAATGCGCAAACTTGCGTATATCATCGTTTAATAGCATCGAATCCTTATCTAATCCATAATAGGCATTCTTGAGGGTATTATTAAACATCACAACGCTTTGGGTTCGTAAAAAGGTCATTCAGAGGTATAATTAAACATATTGACGCTTTTAACCCCTTAAACTTGCAAAGTTGCGCGTAACGTCACTTAAAGTCATAAAAGCCTTAGACCGCCGATAATTGGCATTCCCGAGAGTATAATCAAATATCATGAAGCTCCCGGTTTGTTAAAAGGTCACTCAGAGGTAAGAATTAACATGTTGACGCTTTTAACCATTCATTGCGCAAACTTTCAATTAATTACGCAAACGGCTACACTCGATCAACAAGTGGCTCATTTGTGAATATAAATACCGTAAGAGGTTATTCAGAGACTTTTTTAAGCATGATAACACTTCCAGTCCTTCTATAATCAAATTTTTTGATCTTTCGCAAAATTAGTCCCTCATAGTCAACGTTTGACTTTATTAGGGTTTATTACACGTGTCAATACATCATTGGACATGATTTTACGAGGTGTTACATGGAAACCGACATGGAATACGCCAGCAGAAAGTTGGTATCACTATTACAAGGAACGTATTGACCAATATAATAGGATCGTTGATGAATACAGGACCAGGGATTACGTGGATTTAGGTGGCCTATGAATATAAAATGTTATTTGCATGTTTTGACAATTTGTAATGATGAACATACACGTTATATAAATGTTTTGGCAACTTGTTGAAATTGAACTTGAAAAAACGTTTAAAATGCTATTTGCATGTTTTGACAATTTGTAATGATGAACATACACGTTATATAAATGTTTTGGCAACTTGTTGAAATTGAACTTAAAAAAACGTTTAAAATGTTATTTGCATGTTTTGACAATTTGTAATGATGAACATACACGTTATATAAATGTTTTGGCAACTTGTTGAAATTGAACTTGAAAAAACGTTTAAAATGTTATTTCATTTTTTGACAATTTGTAATGATGAACATACACGTTATTTAAATGATTTGGCAACTTGTTGAAATTGAAGTTGAAAAAACGTTTAAACGAATCAACGTTAACACATACCGACCGTATCTTCGTCACTTCCGCATATAGTAATTTAAGAAAAATGAAAAATTCTCAAGTGTATACGGGCCGTATAAACGTATACGCCTCGTATACGGTGATCGTATATGAAGTATACGACTGAATTAAAAAATATTAAATTATTGTATACGGGTCATATACATTTATATGGCCCGTATACATAGAAAAAAAGATCGTATAAGATTTATACGACCTCATTTCCACCATACGGCCTCAACATGCCACCAAAAATTTGTGACAACTGTCAAATTTGCATGCATCCGTACAATTTAATTGACTATGATTAGTGCTTAATGACTGTGCTGAATTACAAATGACTGCTTTCTGATTTCTGTATCATACTCACATGTGCATCACATATTGCATACTTTCACATCATTTATCACATACAAACTTTAGTGACATAAACGATGCACAAAGCACAGTTAGCACAATTAGCGGATAACTCAGAAAAATGCTGACGATGTCAGTACATAGACAAACAGTGATTTGAAACCCCGTATGGGCCAGAGACAAGGTTTTACACTAGTATGGTGTGTAGGGAAGTAAGGACCATAAAACTGCGTCACTAAGTGATTGTTTGAGTGCCGGAAAGTGCCTAAAACCCACACAAAGTGCAGAATTCTGCATAACTGTCACACCCTGATATTTCCACGTATTACCGGTGGGCCCGGTGGGGAGTATCGTGACGTAGTTGGTAACATTACAGTCAAACAACACAATATTTAAAATGCACAGCGGAAGCAAAAGATAGATATTTTTCAACCGAATATAACTGTAATATCAAGTATCACAAATAGTTGAAAATAATCCACAGGTGGATCAAAATAAATAGGAAACATTGTTCAACAGTTTTGACATCCAAGCTTGCGAGACTTATTGTGGACGCTAGGAGAAAGCTAGCGTAGTTCGCGTAGTACCTGCACTTAACCTTTTTGGGAAAATACGTCAGTTTACACTGGTAAATACATTCAACCGACTCATTTTGAAAAGTTTAATAAAATTGATTTGAATGCACGTGGCACAAACTTTTTATAACTTGGGATAATTATTTGAATATAATACTCGTAAAAGAATTACATGTTCCTTATGCGTTCAGTAGCCCGATCCGTACACCGGGTTAAAGATCAATAGACACACCACATTATTTATTTACGCACTGACGGGTGTACGCCTACACCCCGTGCTCAGGTCGTGGCCATCTCGTAAGATGATGCCAAGGATATCCGGGACATGGTCATTAACCCCCCAAAGGCTTTAAGCAAACAAAACATTTCAAAACGGAGCATATAAATGATTTAACCTCTATTCGATTAAAGATTCAATGCCGGACCAAGCGGTATTTTATATACCGTACCCCAAGCCCGTATAAGGGAAAATAAGTTAAAAGTATTTACCTTTGCAAGTATCAATCACAATTAGTAAGTGCGTGTAGCTTTTACCGGGTCTCCTATTCTGGAACGAAGGTTTATAATAACCTATTAGAATCCTAACGGGTCTTTAATTAAGCCTAAACTTAGACCGGTTAGTTTTAAGGAAAGATACGGTTCAAACGCACGATTAAGCGAAGAGCAGAATAGAATGTGATTTAGACCCGACAAGTTTGAATACTTGTATAATATGGGTAATCTAAACACATTCTGGATTTTGAGATAAAAACGATAAGGTTTGACCCGTTTCGGCTAGTTTATGCAAACTAGTTACATAAACCGAACCGAACGCGTAAGAGGCGTAACGGGTAATCATGAGAGTCATTTACAGGTTTCCTAAGTTAATATGCCTTAAATAGGTTGTGATATCAGTAGGATACCTTCCATTATGCCCAAAACGAGTTTAACCTTAATTTAAGCCCCGTAGGGGTATTTTGGTCATTTTAAAGATTATAAAGAGATTAAATGAAATTCTGAGATTCGGGTCTGAATAAATCAGTAAAATAACTTAATTTATCAGGTTATATCAGTTGGTGATAAGTCTTATATGACAAAATGGTTTTAAACCCATACTAGGTGTTTAATACGCGTAAAAAGCCGTTTTAAGCGATTTCTGGGTTATACAGGAAATCTGAGTTTTCTGATCAAGTTATAAAGTTCAAAATACTACATTTATTATATAAAATCAGTAGCAATTGGATTGGTGTCAAAATACTATGTAAAACTCATTTTATACAAAAAAAGGGTATAATCGGTATTTACCGAATCAACGCCATAACCTTAGGTTATGAGCAGGTTAAAATAATTAAAAATCTTCAAAAATCTCAAAATATTATATTACATCAGTGGGTAAAAGGTTTGGTGTCAAAAATTGGGTTTAGATAGGCTTTATGCTAATGACGCCGTTAAATTACTAAAAAACGTTCTAATTACGTCATTGAGCATAACTCCTAATCTAGACCTCAAACTGATGTGAAAATTTAGGGACATGTTTATAAATCAGTAATAAAGATTATTGTCCTCTCACATCTCCAAAATTCTCGTTTTATAGTCAAAAGGGCATTATGGTCAACATTAAGCAATTAACGAAAACCTGTAAACGACACGGGCAATCAATGACCCAATCGCAGAGGGTTATACCATCATGTAAGGCATTTCCAAATCATACTAAATCGGGTCAGAACTGAAGTCAAAGCAAAAGTCAAAGTTTTGCGACTTTCGGTTCCGAACCGGGTCTAAACAGAAAATTGTCGGATCAAACAAGTTTAGACCAGTTCTTATACTTATTACCAAGTTATATGAGTGATAAAATAGGTTACATGCCTTCTACATTGCTAATTACATGTTAATTCGCAAATTAAGTTTCTGTTGACTTTTTATAAACAACTTTGACCCGACATTTGATCTAGTTAGAGCGGGAATCAGAGGGTGCCCTTTTAAGGGTTTAATGCCCACATAATTACCAACTTATAACTACCTTCAATTCGACTAATCCCTGGACCATTAATGATTAATCGCTAAGTCAAACGTTAATTACGACGGTTTGACTTTTAAGCTAATAACTAAGTAAAACTCAATTAAGGAAGGTCAAGGGTACTTACAAAAGTCTAATGCACTATTAGGGATGCTTGGGGACTGATCTTATGCTCCAGGAAGCTCCACAAATGCAGATGGACGGTATGATCAAAATGTTGCAACATGAGGGCCTTTTATAGTGAATTTGGTGGCTCATGATCATGCCACACAAGTCTAGCATTGTTCCCAGATCATTTACAAGTGGCCCTAAGCCTAAAAATCAGTAGGGGTCGCGCATGGAAGTGGAAAATATCTTTCTAAGTCGATTACATGCTCAAAACAGCCAACTGTCAACATTCTGGTCGCTGTGCATGCCTTACGGACTGTAAGGCTTGACCTTTACGGTCCGTAAGCTTGTTCCAGAAGGTAAAATTTGTTGGCCTTTCAAGCTCCGAACAGGCAACCATGTAATACGAAATTGGGCCACTATTTTCAGTAGGGGGCCTCTTGAACAGGTCCTAAACAGTTAAGACCACCATGAAATGTTCTAAAGTTGCCCTGGACTTTAACGAAAGCCATAAACGAAGGTTTGTCGTGCATTTCTTCGTAGGATTCCACTCTTGCAAATACGAATCAATTATTACTAGAAATCACCGGATTTGAAGGTATACCGGATGTTTATTATTCATATTAGGGTCTTGGGATTCATAATGAGGTCGTTCAGAGGTATAAATTTAACATGACGACACTTTTAAATCCTGCCATACATCTTTAATTGGATCCGGGTTTATAACACTTTTGTCTCACGTGTCGTTATTTTATTGAACACGAATTTTCGAGGTGTTACATCCTCACCCCCTTAAAAGAAATCTCGACCTCGAGATTTACTGAAATAAATGAGGGTATTTCTCTTTCATTGTGGACTCTACCTCCCACGTGTACTCGGGACCTCTACGGGCATCCCATTTTACCTTTACAATAGGCACATGCTTCCTTCGAAGCTTCTTAACCTGTCAATCCTCGATCGACACAGGTTTTTCAACAAACTTCAAGCTCTCTTCTATGTGCACATCTGTATGTGGTATGACTAGTGATTCATCAGCGAAACACTTCTTCAGATTGCAGATGTGGAATACATTGTGAATACCACTGAGCTCTTCAGGCAATTTTAACTTATAAGCAACTGATCCGACACATTCGATGACCTTGAATGGTCCTATATATCTCGGGCTTAACTTACCTTTCTTACCAAATTGCATCACTCCCTTCCAGGGTGATACTTTAAGCAACACTTTATCACCTACCTCGAATTTCAGAGGTTTACGCTTTAGATCTGCGTAGCTTTTCTGCCTATCCCTGGCAGCTTTCAGGCGGTCACGAATCTGGACAATCTTGTCCGTCGTTACAAAGACTATTTCCGGTCCTGTCAGTTGGACATCTCCAACTTCCGCCCAACAAACGGGCGTTCTGCACTTTCTACCGTACAAGGCCTCGAAAGGCGCAGCCTTAATGCTGGTATGGTAGCTATTGTTATATGAGAACTCGATTAATGGCAGGTGGTTATCCCAACTACCACCTAAGTCAATCACACATGCATGAAGCATGTCTTCCAACGTTTGGATTGTACGCTCACTCTGGCCGTCCGTCTGAGGATGGTAAGCCGTACTAAAATTTAAGCGCGTGCCCAAAGATTGTTGGAAACTCTTCCAAAAATGAGATGTGTATCTAGTATCTCTGTCAGAGATAATAGACACTGGTACGCCATGTAGAGATATAATCTTATCCACGTACAATTGGGCCAACATGTCGGAGCTATAGGTCTCCTTGATGGGTAGGAAATGTGCTGACTTAGTCAGTCTATCTACTATCACCCATATCGTATCATTTCCTTTTCTTGTCTTTGGCAACTTGGTGATGAAATCCATCGTCACCATTTCCCACTTCCACATGGGAAGTTCAGGCTGTTGTAGCAAACCTGACGGCTTTTGATGTTCTGCTTTGACTTGCGCACACGTCAAGCATTTAGCTACATAGGCAGCTACAGACTTCTTCAAGCCTATCCACCAATAATTTGCCTTTAGATCCTGGTACATCTTGTCAGCTCCAGGATGAACGGAGTATTTAGAACTGTGGGATTCCTGGAGGATAACATCTCGAAGTCCTCCATAAACTGGAACCCATATTCGTCCGTTTAATCTCAGGATTCCGTCCTTGCCATAGGATAACTGCTCCTCAGTTACCCCTAGCTTTTCATTAGGATAGTTAGCTTCCAACACAGCTTCCTTCTGTGCAGCTAACAACCTTTCGTTCAAACCATTCTTTATCTCAATGCTCTTGGCATTGATTCTTATAGGCTTTACCCTTTCCTTTCGACTCAAGGCATCGGCGACTACATTCTCCTTGCCAGGATGGTATCTTATTTCACAATCATAATCATTCAAAGTTTCCATCCAACGTCGTTGCCTCATGTTCAAATCCTTTTGGTTAAACAGGTGCTGAAGGCTCTTGTGATTAGAATAGATCACACACTTGATGCCATATAAATAGTGCCTCCATAGCTTTAGTGCAAATACAACGGCACCCAACTCCAAGTCATGGGTGGTGTAATTCTTTTCATGCACCTTTAACTTACGTGAAGCATAGGTAATAACTTTGCCTTTCTGCATAAGCACACATCCCATCCCGGTGTGTGATGCATCACAATATACCACAAACTCTTCTATTCCATCAGGCAATGTCAACACAGGTGCATTGCTTAGCTTCTGCTTAAGGATATCAAAGGATTCTTGCTGCTTAGGGCACCAATCAAACTTTATTTTCTTCCTAGTCAAAGAAGTTAGGGGTGCAACAATCCTTGAAAAATTTTCAATGAAACGCCTATAATATCTTGCCAATCCCAAGAAACTGTGAATTTTTGTGGGCGTCTTCGGCTCTTTCCAATTCATGACAACTTCAACCTTAGCGGGATCCACTTGGATACCACGCTCACTAACCACATGTCCAAGGAATTGGACTTCTCGAAGCCAGAATTCACACTTCGAAAATTTGGCGTAAAGCTTCTCCTGTTGAAGTAGTGAAAGAATACATCGAAGATGCTTCTCATGATCAGCTTGGTTCTTCGAGTAGATGAGGATGTCGTCAATGAAGACGATGACAAATTTGTCCAAGTAGGGCTTGCAGACGCGATTCATGAGATCCATGAATGCGGCAGGTGCATTAGTGAGCCCAAAAGGCATCACTAGGAACTCGTAATGACCATAACGAGTCCTAAATGCAGTCTTGTGTACATCTTCATCTTTAACCTTCAATTGATGATAGCCTGACCTCAGATCGATCTTGGAGAAGTAACTTGCCCCTTGAAGCTGATCGAACAGATCGTCGATTCTGGGCAGTGGGTACCTATTCTTGATAGTGACCTTATTAAGCTCACGGTAATCGATGCACAGTCGCATCGATCCATCCTTCTTCTTGACAAATAAGATTGGTGCTCCCCAAGGAGACGAACTAGGTCTAATGAAACCCTTGGCTAGCAATTCATCTAGTTGCGTTCTCAATTCCTTCATATCTGTTGGTGCCAACCTATAAGGCGCCCTTGCTACTGGTGCTGCTCCAGGGATGATGTCAATTCTGAATTCTACTTGCCTATCTGGTGGTAAACTAGGTAGCTCTTCAGGAAAAACTTTAGGGTATTCAGAAATGACGGGGATATCCTCAATCTTAGGCTTCGGCTCATCGATAGTAACTTGTGCCATGTAGATGACACAACCCTTCTTTAAACACTTAGAGGCCTTGAGCATAGTCACTTGCTCAGGCAGTCCATACTGGGTATCTCCCTGAATGGTAAGTGATTCACCAGATGGAGTCTTGATCACCACTTGCTTCTTATTGCAGACAATCTGGGCCTGGTTATGAGATAACCAGTCCATTCCCAAAACTATGTCGAAACCGGCTAACTTCAAAGGAAGTAGGGACAAAGGAAAAGAGTGGTTCCTAATGGATATAACACATCCATCTAACACAGTTGAGATGGTTTCTATGGTTCCATCAGCTAATTCCACCTCATACTTCACACTTAAGGTTTTTACTGGTAATTTCAACAACTCACAAAACTTATTATCTACAAATGATTTATCAGCTCCTGAATCAAATAACACTCTCGCATAAACATCATTTATAAGGAAGGTACCTGTGATCACATTGTCATCCTGCTGTAACACCTCGAAAATTCGCGTCCTATAATGTATTAACGCGTGTCATAAGCTTGAACATGTGAAAGAATACTCTAGAGGGACTAAAGTTGACAAACATGAAAAGTATGTGAATATAAGGGTTCAAAATGTCAACAATGGATAAATATACCCTACAATATCCCTACATGATGTTTATACCTTCAAACGAATAAATCATGGATCATACGAAGCTAAAAATGAAAGAAAGTGAGAGATTACAAACTACAGGGGTTAAATGTGTCAACATGTTTAAAGTATACCTCTGAGTGACCTTTTAGCAAACCCGAAGCTTTGTAACGATTAATTATGCTCACTAGAATGCACGATAAAAATTTCATAAAGTTTCGTTATCGTATGAGAAAGTTATGATCAAATTCGTATACGAGGGGTTAAAACGTCAACGTTGAAAGTTATGACTTTTCGGGTAAACATGAAGTGACCAAGAACTTAACAAAGGGGGTATAAGTCATGAACCCCTTATAAGTCAAGTTGAGGGGCTCAAAATGCAAGAAATAAAGTTCGGTTGACCTCTCGAAGGACCAAGAGCCAAGGATGCAAACTGAAAAAGCTTTTAAACCTGAAATCAGGTCTTAGGCGGGCCGCGCAAGATATGTTAGAAGATTACACGGGCCGCGTGAGGTCCTTACGGACCATAAGCTGGACCCTTACGGTCCGTAAGCGATGCCCAGATGCAGAAAATCATGAAAGTTGGCTGTTCAGCCTTGGAACCGACTTAGATCAGATATTTTCACTTCATGGGCGCCTCCTACATGTTCCTAGGCCTTAGGGGCACTTGTAAATGATCTGGGATCCATGGTAGCATGAGTTGTCAACAATCTAATGGATCAAAATCACTATAAAAAGGCCATTCATGTTACAACTTGTGATCACTCATTCCATCTGCACTTGTGGAGCTTCCTGGAGCTTAAGAGCAGACCCAAGTCCTTCCTAATCGTGCATAGGACTTCAGTAAGTATGCTTAACCTTTCTTAGTTGAGTTTTTGCTTAGTTTTAGCTTAAAAGTCAAACCATCGTAATTAACGGTTGACTTCACGATTAATCACTAATGGTCCAGTGATTAGTCGAATTGAAAGTAGTTATAAGTTGGTAATTATGTGGGCATTAAACCCTTAAAAGGGCTCCCTCTGATTCCCACTCTAACTAGATCAAATGTCGGGTCAAAGTTGATTAGAAAAAGTCAACAGAACCTTAATTTGCGAATTAATGCCTAATTAAGATTGTAGAAGGCATGCAACCTATTTTATCATTCATATAACTTAGTAATAAATGTAAGAACATGTCTAAACATGTTCGACCCGACAATTTTCTGTTTAGACCCGGTTCGGAACCGAAAGTCACAAAACTTTGACTTTTGCTTTGACTTCAGTTCTGACCCGATTTAGTATGGTTTGGAAATGCCTTAGAGCTTCCTTAGGACCAGGTTACATGATAGTATAACCCTCTGTGGTTGGATCGTTGATTGCCCGATTCGTTTACACGTTTCCGTTAAATGCTTAATGTTGACCATAATGCCCTTTTGACCATAAAACGAGAATTTTGAATATGTGAAAGGACAATAATCTTTTTTATTGATTTATAAACATGTCCCTAAAATTTCACATCAGTTGGAGGTCTAGATTAGGAGTTATGCTCAATGACGTAATTAGAACGCTTTTTAGTAATTAAACGGCGTCATTAGCATAAAGCCTATCTAAATCCAATTTTCGACACCAAACCTTTTACCCACTAATTTAGTATAATATTTTGAGATTTTTAAAGATTTTTAATTATTTTTAACCTGTCCATAACCGAAGGTTATGGCCTTAATTCGGTAAATACCGATTATGCCCTTTTAGGCCATAAAATGAGTTTTACAAGCCCTTTTGATACCAATCCAATTGCTAATGATTTTATATAATAAATAATTTATTTTGAACTTTATAACCTGATCAAAAAACTCAGATTTCCTGTATAACCCGGAAATCGCTTAAAATAGCTTTTTACGCGTATTAAACGCATAGTTTGGGTTTAAAACCATTTTGTCACATAAGACCTATTACCAACTGATATGACCTAATAAAATAAGTTATTTTACTGATGTATTCGGACTCGAATCTCAAAATTTCATTTAACCTCTTTTATAATCTTTAAAATGACCAAAATACCCCTACGGGGCTTAAATTGAGATTAAACTCGTTTTGGGCATAATGGAAGGTATCCTACTGATATCACAACATAATTAAGACATATTAACTTAGGAAACTTGTATATGATTCAGTTGGTTACTCGTTACGCACTTTTCGCGTTCGAATCGGCTTATGTAACTACTTTACATAATTTAGCCGAAACGGGTCAAACCATATCATTTTCATCTCAAAATCCAGAATGTATTTAAGTTACCCATATTAAACAAGCATACAAGCTTGCCGGGTCAAAAACACATTCTAAACCGGTCTTCGGCTTATCATGCGTTTGAACCGTATCTTTCTTTAAAAACTAACCGGTCTAAGTTTAGGCTTAATTAAAGACCCGTTAGTATTCTAATTGGTTATTTATACCATCATTCCAGACTAGAGCCTTCCGGTAAATTGTACCTACGCTTACTTAAGTGAATACGACTGAGTTATTATAATTCTTGCTATTTAAGACAGGAGCTAGCTCAGGTAAATACTCTTAACTTATTTTCCCTATACGGGCTTGGGATACGGTATTATAATAATGCCGCTTGGTCGGGTACTGAATGTTTAGTCTTATTGTGATTAAATTATTGAGGCAACCCACTTTAATCTGTATTGTTTGAAATAAAAGCCTTTAGGGGTTAATGACCATGTCCCGGATATCCTTGACATCATTGTATTATAAAATGGCCACGCCTTAAGCACGGGGTGTAGGCATACACTGAAAGTTGCTTAAAGGGAAACGGTATCTCACTCTCATGTGGGCTTATACTTGTGGCGTGTCTGTTAATCTTGACTCGGTTTCTACATCGGGCCCTGAACGTACAACGAACATGTAAATCTGTATACAAGATTATAAATATGATTTTCCCAAGTATAAAAGATTAATTTTGCCTTGAGCATTTTAATCAAAGTGTCAAAATATTTTCGTGCCTTGTGCACCTAAACCAATTTTCATAAACATTTCCAAATGAGTCGGTTGAGTGTATTTACCAGTGAAAACTGACGTATTTTCAAAAGTCTAAGTGACAGGTACAAGTACGTAATAGGCTGGAAGCTGCTCAGGACGTTAATAAGGAATCTTACAAGTTCTAGGCGTCTAAATTCCGTTGAACAATGTTTATGTTTTAAGATCCGCCTGTGGATCCTTTACTTTCCGTTGTAATACTTGATATTACTTTATATTCGGATTGTAATATATTTATCTTTTGCTTCTGCTGTGCATTGATATATTGTGTTATTTGACTATGATGATATCAACTACGTCACGATATTCCCCTACCGGGCCCACCGGTCAAACGTGAAAATATCGGGGTGTGACACCTGCACAGCTTCCTTTGCATGCATCCTGAAGACCCTAGCATTGGTCTTCTTTCCTTCATCAGCTTTCTTTGCATATTTTGGGCAGTTTGTCTTAATGTGCCCTTTTTCGTTGCAACTGTAGCACGTTGCGTCCTTCAGTTTCTTGCACTCTAGGGTCTTATGTTCCGAAGATTTGCAAATCCCACATGGCCTCGGCTGAGACTGGGATTTCGACTCAAGTCTGCACCTCCCAAAGTGGTGCTTCTAACAAATCTTACACTTGGGCTTTTCTCCAGATTGATGCCCATCCTTCTTAGAACCAGACCCCTTCTTGTGGTCATTGTTTCCCCTGTGCTTCTTGTCTGACCGTCGTGAATTGTCATCTTCACGCTTCCTCTTCTCGGCATTCGTGTTCCTCAGCGATCTCTGTCTGACCGCGTCCAGTGTGAGGGACAAAGATATATCAGCTACAGATCTGAAGGTAGCTGGCCGAGAGGCTTTTACACTTGCCTTTATCTCTGGGGCTAAACCCCCAATGAAACGAGCTATTCTTTTGGGTTCCGGGGTCACCAGATAAGGAACCAACCTTGACATTGTATTAAAGCTCGTAAGGTAAGCTTGGCAATCCAGATTTTTCATTACCAATGACAGAAAATCCGACTCAATCTTTTCAACCTCATGCTGAGGACAGTAGTTTTCCCTGATCAGGGTAACAAATTGTTCCCATGTCATTAGGGGTGTTCAAAAAAATCCAAATCCAAAACCGAAACCGAAATATCCGAAAACCCGTATCCGAAATATCCGCAACCGTGAGAAAAGATTGTTTTGATTATATTATTGACAAAAGGAGACGGTTAGAACAACCCACCATCATCATTGCTGAAACAGTTGATGAAACAATCGAGCCGGTTTAAGGTATTTTATCTCTGTTAAATTATGGTTGATATACAATAATTTATCTAAGATTTTAATTTGTAATGTATGTTACTAAATCACAGGTAGAAGTGGCCATGGAAGCATTTTTCATGAAGATTGGTTAGAGCAGAATACTAATATGGTTAGGTTTTAAATATTTTAACTAATATATGTGTATTATTGATATATTGTGTGTGTAACTATATAATATTATGTTATCATGTAATTGCAGAATTGTAGGTTAACAAGGGATGATGGATAATGCATATTTACAAGTGCTTAT
Organism: Helianthus tuberosus; assembly: GCA_030545235.1. NCBI lineage: Eukaryota > Viridiplantae > Streptophyta > Magnoliopsida > Asterales > Asteraceae > Helianthus > Helianthus tuberosus. The sequence continues at coordinate 211,321,358 of CM060424.1, forward strand.
GGCTGGATTTTTTGTTTTTAATGTTTAATTATTCACGAACTACTTTTAGATTTATCTCCAAACTTGTTTTAAATGTTTGTGGTTGTTTGGCACTTTGATTTGTTTTGAATATTTGTGGTTGTTTTAAACTTTGAATTGTTTAAGTTTGAATGTTTTATTATTTTTGATGTTAGAAAACTTAGTTGTGTTTAATATAGGTTTAGATTTAATCATATGCTTGAAACATATTTTTTTGTTTTTTTTTAAATTCGGATATCAATATTCACTATCCGAAAATTTCGGATATCCGAAAAGCGGATAATCCGATGTTGAACACCCCTACATGTCATATTGTACAGTGGAATCTTCCCAGTAGCTTGAATCAACGATCTCCACCAGGCTAAGGCCTCACCTTTGAACGATTGAGATACAAATTTTACCACATCCCTATCAGCGCACCCGCTGATATCAACTACGGTGTCCATCTCATCCAGCCATGTCATGCAGTCTATAGCCCCCTTTTCCCCAGTGAAATCCCTGGGTTTGCATGAAACAAAGTATTTGTAGGAGCAACCCTTATCACGGGGTCCTTGATTCAGCACGATCCTTTGAGATGGGACACTTTGCTGATTTGAAGAGTGACGATCGTCATCGTCTTTCTTGGGTTCTTCCTTCTTGGAGGGTGGCTTGCTGTAAGCCTCAGAATGAGTCTTAGGCTTGGAATGGGGTACTGATTGGGCTCTGCTTCGAGTACCGCTTGACTCACTATACTTCCTATCCAAGGCTTTTGTAACCGCATTGTCAATTAATGCTTGGAGCTCAGCACCAGTCACATTGAGCCTGGTGGCGTCGTTATTCTCCCTTGGCCGACTGTTGATTTCATCCGAGTCCGCCATGTATCTTGAACTGTTACATAAGATATCGACAATAATTTATTTGGGAGTTTATTATGGAATTGTCTTTTATGGCAATTCATTAACCATGGTGACACAGGCCATATTTGGTTAATTTGTTAATCATATTTATTTAGGATTTTTATTATAATTTATCATAATTATAAAACAATAACAGTATTATTAGCACAAAAGGCCTAGTCATTGGGACATTTTTAAATCATAAGCCATGATTTCAGAGAATCAAGGCATGAAGGTTTGAACATAGTTCTTTACCTTTTTCTGACAGGGAGTCGTAGACTACTACTGTCTTTTGTCTTATATGACAATGAGTATGGCTCGTAGGCACTATATTACCAATGTATGGTCAAAATATGATCACCTTAATTGATGATTTAAACCCATGATTTATAGATCATTAAGTTAGGTTAGGAATCTTTTGAAATATCCTTATATAAGAATGACGTGTGTGATTTTTAACGAATCACGTCTGCCAGGAGCGTTAACATGTTTTCATATGTTAACAGGGATCCGAATCTTTTAAATAGGTCTTACCATCTTGGCCAAGTCTTATAATGACATGCAGGTTAGGCTATACCTTTGAGATTCTTATTTAATATATAATAGGCAGATTATTTTAAAAGGAATGAATTTGATTTATTTATTTCATGTATAATATATTTATGCATATAATGATAAACTGAAATTTATAAACTTAACATTCCATTAATATTAAAAGAGTACACATCGCCCTAAATGGGACTTTTAATAGACAAATTACCCACGCAGGGGTCAAACTGAAATACAAGTCCAAGCAGGGACCAAATACTAGAATAGATGTCCACGCAGGGACTAAAAAGACAAGTCCACGCAGGGACTAAATACACAGATAAATGTCCACGCAGGGACTTGATTGAAAATAGAAAATACAACAGTACATGTAGGGATTTAATGATCCCTTTTCTTCTTCCCCTTTAGCAAGCTTGCTAGGCCCTTGAGGAATCCCCTGTTGTTCCTGCGTTCTTCTTGGAATTCATGTTCCACCCGACTTAGTCTTTGGAGGATTTCCTCCTGTTCTGGTGGGGAAAATCGTGGTGGTTGCGACTGCTGTCGAATCGGTGGTCGAGCAGGTACTTGATATCCATGAGTTGGATATCCCACTCCCCAAGGAGCTCCATACGGTCCTTCCGGATGTAGGGCGTTGTAGTTTGCCGTGACCCGGTACGGGTCGGCTTCAGCATAGTTATATTGAGTGTGAGCCGGCTGCTCAAACGGATTGTACGCCATTGAACCGGCGTATGCAGGAATCGGGTTGTCGAAACCCAATGGTGGTGGCGGTGGTGCAACTGGTGCAGAACTCACCTCTTGAATTGGGTTTAAGGGCCCACCCATTTGTGGGTCTTCATGCAGTGGCGGGTAGTGACTGCCACTGGAGTGTCGAGGGTTACTAAAGTGGAAATCCCCTCCTCGCACGGATATTCGTGCGCCTGTCCTCCTACGTCTTGGTGGTTCTGGAGGTGCTTGATGAACTGGTGGCGGTGGCGTGACTGCCACGAATCGCGAATCCCCGGAGGGATCCTGCTGCTGCTGGTGGGGCGATGAATGGTGAGAAGGTGTAAAGTACCATTCATGCTGGTTAAACCTTGCTTGGTAACTTTCCGGACCACCGTAGGGTGATCCATGGAAGGAAGATCCATCAGAGATCTCGATGGGATGGTTGGGGGTACCGCTTGCAGGTTTGACGGGGTCCGTGTCCTCGTCCATGTCCATTGCATTGTCTCCTGAGAAGTGGTCCTCTGGTCCAAGTGGGTTAAAACCCACTAGTTCTTGGATATAGTTTGCCGGGTTGAATCGGCCCTGAAAGACAGGAGTAGGGTCGCCAAAGGAACGGTGCGAGGCGGATCGCTGCAATGGTAGGAAGGAATGGCGGGAGTCTTCGGGCTCGTTTTCCGAATGCGGCCCAAAGGAATGGCGGTAGGGAGGCGTTGAGCTGTGCGAGACAGACCGTCTAGCGGGCTCCAATTGGTTCCTCCAGTTTCCCTGAGGATTGACACTCATAGTGGTAGAAGGAGTTCGTCGGTGCGAAGGCCCGGCTTCGTGATCGTTGGGGGCGCTCATCGGCCCCTTACCTCGTCCTCCTCTTCTAATTCTTGGTGGCATATTTCCTGTCAAAAATAAAAGATACAACAAAGAAATATATGCAGGACAAAGTAAAAATTTAAAACAATTTGGATTATTTCTAAGTTCTTTGTCTAGACTCAAAAATTTAGGAATGTGCAATTGTGTCATTGAGATTAAACACAAAAGGCTAGTGTTTAATTCCCTCAATGTTGGCTCTGATACCAACCTGTCACACCCCGGTATTTCCACGTATTACCGGTGGGCCCGGTGGGGAGTATCGTGACGTAGTTGGTAACATTACAGTCAAACAACACAATATTTAAAATGCACAGCGGAAGCAAAAGATAGATATTTTTCAACCGAATATAACTGTAATATCAAGTATCACAAATAGTTGAAAATAATCCACAGGTGGATCAAAATAAATAGGAAACATTGTTCAACAGTTTTGACATCCAAGCTTGCGAGACTTATTGTGGACGCTAGGAGAAAGCCAGCCTAGTTCGTGTAGTACCTGCACTTAACCTTTTTGGGAAAATACGTCAGTTTACACTGGTAAATACATTCAACCGACTCATTTTGAAAAGTTTAATAAAATTGATTTGAATGCACATGGCACAAACTTTTTATAACTTGGGATAATTATTTGAATATAATACTCGTAAAAGAATTACAATGTTCCTTATGCGTTCAGTAGCCCGATCCATAGACCGGGTTAAAGATCAATAGACACACCACATTATTTATTTATGCACTGATGGGTGTACGCCTACACCCCGTGCTCAGGTCGTGGCCATCTCGTAAGATGATGCCAAGGATATCCGGGACATGGTCATTAACCCCCCAAAGGCTTTAAGCAAACAAAACATTTCAAAACGGAGCATATCAATGATTTAACCTTTATTCGATTAAAGATTCAATGCCGGACCAAGCGGTATTTTATATACCGTACCCCAAGCCCGTATAAGGGAAAATAAGTTAAAAGTATTTACCTTTACAAGTATCAATCACAATTAGCAAGTGCGTGTAGCTTTTACCTGGTCTCCTATTCCAGAACGAAGGTTTATAATAACCTATTAGAATCCTAACGGGTCTTTAATTAAGCCTAAACTTAGACCGGTTAGTTTTAAGGAAAGATACGGTTCAAACGCACGATTAAGGGAAGACCGGAATAGAATGTGATTTATACCCGACAAGTTTGAAGACTTGTATAATATGGGTAATCTAAACACATTCTGGATTTTGAGATAAAAACGATAAGGTTTGACCCGTTTCGGCAAGTTTATGCAAACTAGTTACATAAACCGATCCGAACGCGCAAGAGGCGTAACGGGTAATCATGAGAGTCATTTACAGGTTTCCTAAGTTAATATGCCTTAAATAGGTTGTGATATCAGTAGGATACCTTCCATTATGCCCAAAACGAGTTTAACCTTAATTTAAGCCCCGTAGGGGTATTTTGGTCATTTTAAAGATTATAAAGAGATTAAATGAAATTATGAGATTCGGGTCTGAATAAATCAGTAAAATAACTTAATTTATCAGGTTATATCAGTTGGTGATAAGTCTTATATGACAAAATGGTTTTAAACCCATACTAGGTGTTTAATACGCGTAAAAAGCCGTTTTAAGCGATTTCCGGGTTATACAGGAAATCTGAGTTTTCTGATCAGGTTATAAAGTTTAAAATACTACATTTATTATATAAAATCAGTAGCAATTGGATTGGTGTCAAAATACTATGTAAAACTCATTTTATACAAAAAAGGGTATAATCGGTATTTACCGAATCAACGCCATAACCTTAGGTTATGAGCAGGTTAAAAATAATTTAAAATATTCAAAAATCCCAAAATATTATATTACATCAGTGGGTAAAAGGTTTGGTGTCAAAAATTGGGTTTAGATAGGCTTTATGCTAATGACGCCGTTAAATTACTAAAAAAACGTTCTAATTACGTCATTGAGCATAACTCCTAATCTAGACCTCAAACTGATGTGAAAATTTAGGGACATGTTTATAAATCAGTAATAAGGATTATTGTCCTCTCACATCTCCAAAATTCTCGTTTTATGGTCAAAAGGGCATTATGGTCAACATTAAGCAATTAACGGAAACGTGTAAACGACACGGGCAATCAATGACCCAATCGCAGAGGGTTATACCATCATGTAACCTGGTCCTAAGGAAGCTCTAAGGCATTTCCAAATCATACTAAATCGGGTCAGAACTGAAGTCAAAGCAGAAGTCAAAGTTTTGCGACTTTCGGTTCCGAACCGGGTCTAAACAGAAAATTGCCGGATCAAACAAGCTTAGACCAGTTCTTATACTTATTACCAAGTTATATGAGTGATAAAATAGGTTACATGCCTTCTACATTGCTAATTACATGTTAATTCGCAAATTAAGTTTCTTGACTTTTTATAAACAACTTTGACCCAACATTTGATCTAGTTAGAGCGGGAATCAGAGGGTGCCCTTTTAAGGGTTTAATGCCCACATAATTACCAACTTATAACAACCTTCAATTCGACTAATCCCTGTACCATTAATGATTAATCGCTAAGTCAAACGTTAATTACGACGGTTTGACTTTTAAACTAATAACTAAGTAAAACTCAATTAAGGAAGGTCAAGGGTACTTACCAAAGTCTAATGCACTATTAGAGATGCTTGGGGACTGATCTTATGCTCCAGGAAGCTCCACAAATGCAGATGGAAGGTATGATCAAAATGTTGCAACATGAGGGCCTTTTATAGTGAATTTGGTTGCTCATGATCATGCCACACAAGTCTAGCATTGTTCCTAGATCATTTACAAGTGCCCCTAAGCCTAAAAATCAGTAGGGGTCGCGCATGGAAGTGGAAAATATCTTTCTAAGTCGGTTACATTCTCAAAACAGCCAATTGTCAACATTCTGGTCGCTGTGCATGCCTTACGGACCGTAAGGCTTGACCTTTACGGTCCGTAAGCTTGTTCCAGAAGGCAAAATTTGTTGGCCTTTAAAGCTCCGAACAGGCAACCATGTAATTCAAAATTGGGCCACTATTTTTAGTAGGGGGCCTCTTGAACAGGTCCTAAACAGTTAAGACCACCATGAAATGTTCTAAAGTTGCCTTGGACTTTAACGAAAGCCATAAACGAAGGTTTGTCGTGCATTTCTTCGTAGGATTCCACTCTTGCAAATACGAATCAATTATTACTAGAAATCACCGGCTTTGAAGGTATACCAGATGTTTATTATTCATATTAGGGTCTTGGGATTCATAATGAGGTTGTTCAGTGGTATAAATTTAACATGACGACACTTTTAAATCCTGCCATACATCTTTAATTGGATCCGGGTTTATAACACTTTTGTCTCACGTGTCATTATTTTATTGAACACGAATTTTCGAGGTGTTACAATAATTAAGCAAAAATCAGCATTTTAACATGCTAGTAACATACAAAAATATGGCAAAATGGTCCTGAATGCTTTCCTAAGTGTCGGGAATTAAAAGTGTCACAAAAGGGTACTTAAAGAACACTAAACGGAATAGTTTGACACCTTAACGAACCGGTATCTAACCGAACAACCGGACACTACCCGAAACACCAAAATTATACTAGAAGCATTGTTTTAATGTTTCTGAGCTAGTTATGATCCCCGAACACCCTAACACACTATATATAATGCATCATACACTTAAACACTAACTAATACACTTAACTTCCAACTATATTATCTAACTTACCATTTAAACTTACGTTTACCCCCCCCCCCCTTCATGATTCACGGCATCAAGGGTGTGGCCCCACACCTTGATCTTCATAATCTTTCAAGATTCCTATAAATCCCCCAATGATCTTCCTTGGATATGCATAAGATCATGTTTGTACTTCTAAAGACATTAGAACCATTGGACTAAAGGAGTTAGAGATTATATAATGGACATGAACTTATCATTCTCACACCATGCAAACAACTTCATCTCTCTCCCTTGCTCTCGGCCGAGCATAGTACCACCACCACCACCATTTTTCGTTCATCATCCATCCATTCCAAGGTCACTACATGATGCTAGAAGGTGTATAAGGAAGCTCGGTTCTTGTGGATCTTGAAGGACCTCCATCAATTGCTTTTATCCATCACTTTTATCATCTTCTTCATCAAGTGTTCTTCCCTAGCTTAGAGCTAGTAGTAAGACTCTCACAACCCTTTGTTACTTCTATTTTAGTTGGTTAAAAGATGTATTATGTTGTAAATCACAAGAACACTAAAAGACATGAACATGAATCATGAAAATCAAGCTTATGTATGATGAAATCTTGATGAAATAGTGTGGTTTAGTATATGTATGATACTTGTTGTTGTTTACTTGAGATTATGATGTTGATCATCATAAGGAGCTTGCTAGATTGTAATTAAACACATGATCTAGCAAGTTAGAGGATGATTACGTGTTAACACAAGAAGATCATCCTCATATATAAGCATGAACTTGAATAAAAAGATGATTTCTTGAAAAATAATAAACAAAGTAAGCTAGTAATCTTATGAATCTAAGGTTTATGAATGGTTTTCCAAAAGAACCAAGTTTAAAATGTGATCCTTAGAAGATCTTGGTTTTTACTTAAATATACACTATTTTTAGTGGTAAAACAAGTGTATAAACACTCATGAAACAAGAAGATCTCACAAAGAAACATTTTTGTAAAATATGTTTACAAGTTGTAAACACCTAAATTCTTTAAGAATAAGATTTTTAAAGAAATAAACACACTTTAAAAGATAACTAGACCTACTAAATACACCACCAAGTTACTACAAGTTTTTTTTTTATGAAAGATCAAGTTCGTGTTATTATGTAAATTGAATAGTTTTTGCACTTGGTAAGTGTAAGTTGTTTAGGGATTGATTGTTGATTGTTGTGATGATTTTTGAAAAGAAAATGATATGCTTTGATAGCATGGACACCTCCATTTTTAGGGGAAACTATGGCAAAATTTTCTAAAAATATAAACACTTAGAAAATGTTTTCTAAACAAAAGTTTGCAAGTGTGTTTTAACTATGGTTTTCAACATAAACTTTGCCATAGATTTTGCTACAAAAATACAAGTATTGGAGGTTGGTTTTTGTAAATAAAAAGGGGTATATATATATATTAAGGACACTTGTGTGAATATTTGTATATTTTGTGAACTAGTTATATTATTTAAGGTTAAAATAATATAACTTGACGAATACCATGAAATTACAATCCAAAACAATACCAAAAGTTACAAGGAATAAATATATAAGTTACACGCTTAATATTGTGAAACCGAACGCAAAAACGTAACTTACAAATATTCCGGAAAATACCGTTACAAATATATTTTTGGTAAATATTGTTTTGGATACAAGAAATGAAAATATGATTTTTTGTAAATATTACAAAGTTATATCATATTTTGACAAGGAGAAAAATATATTATTTTTTAGAAGTAAAAATATATTTTCCTAGAATATTTAGAAGATATACGATTTTTGAGAAAAATATATATTTTCTTGAAATGCATTATTTTGGACAAAATAAGTTTATGTATATTTTCTAAGTGAGACTTGAAAATATATTGTTTTGGAAATATATATATTGGGAATATATTGGCATATTTTCATTTGGAATAATACACCGGAATACGACGCCAATACATGGCAGGATATACGAAAACTAGAATGCGGATATACATATATGAGATACCCCCATCCTTGGGAAGGAAATATACGGATAAATACTTGAGAAGTATTATTACAAAATATTGTTTAACAATTATTCCAAAACTAAATAAATATAATTTAAGTTAAAATAATTATTATTTTAACAAAGTAATTATAACTTGGAATAATAACGAAGACACTTTGAAACGTAACTCAAAGGCATTAATCAATACAAAGACAAGGCACGACCCGCTCGTCTAACGGACCATAATACGCATGTAGGTAGTCGTGCGTTCTAGAGGAAGCTTTGAGTTACATCGGATACAAGGAACGCAAAACTGTGAGTTCATGTCCCCCTTTTCTTTTAACTGTTTTCAGTTTTATAACTTCGGGGGTGAAATACATGTTACATACTGCTTACAAACAATTACCATGGTATGATTAGCTAAGGAAAGGTACTGCTAGATCACGTGAATGGGTAGGACATTAGCTTAAGACCATTAATCCTTGTATAAGGACCGAGGGGCATGAGTGATAGATCTATTGGGTGTTGCGAGCCCCACCCATGGGCCTGCGAGTTGGCCGCATGTGGTGACTATGTCGTTCCGTCGGAGGGGCCGGTACGAAATACGCATACAGGTTTGAGTGCTTCCTGTGCCATGTCACTTACATTAATGTATTAGCTACACATTAATTGATCTGTTTTTCCTTATTGCTTCATACCAGTTTACAAGTACATACATACATATAAAGGTTTTCAAGGATGATTCGTGCACAAATACTAAACACATGAACTCGCTCAACTTTTGTTGATGTTTTCAAACTACATGTATTTCAGGGAATTATTAAGTGGATCTGGCGGGCATTGAAAGTTTTATGCTGCGATAGAAATAAAGTTGTCATCCATGGTCTTCGGGTTGGTCAGTGTGTCTTACTCCTGGACGAGACACGTCTTCCAAACCTTAGATACATCTAATATCTTTTGACGAGTCCTTAGTGAACTCATAAACAATTTGTAAGGTTTGTAAAACTTGAATTTGAAGTCTACGTTTTAAACAATGTTGTTATGTTTTAAACTCATTCAATGGATGACAAATCTATGGTTTTATCATATAGTTGATGTTATGATTGAATGCAATGATATTAAGAAAGTCACACCATAATCACGCTTCCATAAAAGTCAGGGTGTGACAGCTTGGTATCAGAGCTTCGATCGTAGCGAACTAGGATTCCTTCTCGAGTCTAGACTATGATCATTAGGGCTCTCACGAAAATGTTTTTACAAACATGTTTTCATTGCATACACGAAACGCCCAGATCCAGGAAACAAACATTTTTACAAACAAAAGACATGAAACACATTTCAAAGTTTATGCTTATAATTCAGTCTGAGAGACTGGGGAGTTAGTCTGAGAGACTAGATGGGGCAGTCTGAGAGACTGGGTAGTCTGAGAGACTAGTTGGGACAGTCTGAGAGACTAGGGAGTTCAATTTGAGAAACTGGGTAGTTAGTCTGAGAGACTAGTTGGGACAGTTTGAGAAACTGGGGAGTTCAGTCTGAGAGACTAGGTGGTTCAGTCTGAGAGGCTGGGTGTTTCAGTCTGAGAGACTGGGTGGTTCAGTCTGAGAGGCTGGGTGTTTTAGTCTGAGAGGTCTGAGAGGCTAGGTGGTTCAGTCTGAGAGACTGGGTGTTTCAGTCTGAGAGACTGGGTGTTTCAGTCTGAGAGACTGGGTGTTTCAGTCTGAGAGACTGGGTGTTTCAGTCTGAGAGACTGGGTGTTTAGTCTGGGAGACTAGGTGGGTAAGTCTAGGAGACTAGGAAGGTTAGAAAGTTTCAGGAAGAATAATGTGAATACATGACTACATGGCAAATTACCTTGTTTGCATACACTAAGTGTTAGTGATTACTATGGATATACATGCTATGACTATTATGTATCGACACACATGTCGCCTTCCTCAGAGGGCAAGTTGTCAGATGTTGACGACCCTATGGCCACCGCCACATATAATGAGACTGCACCTGCACCGGGGATATTTGCGTCAGACACTGAGAGTGATCCTGATATGATGACCGAGGACGAGGACGACTTCCAACCATCCGCGCTGCCAGATTTTGGTGATGATTTATCCTTGCTGATGGTTTCCCTGACGAGAATCCTTCCTGTTCCAGTCTGTGACCACCTTATCATTTGGACACCCCGATGGCGAGCATATCATGGCTCCGATCCTCGACGCCGTACCTTTCATGGTCATTCCTTCTGAGGGTATGCCTTTTGACGATCTGTTTGATGATGACGTTGATTTGTTTATTGATGACCTTCCTGTTGACGCCCAGGGTGATGGAACGATAGCTGAGAATGTCATTGCTATGCTACCTCCTAAGATTCCCGCCATTGAAGTATCCTCTGCTTCCATTCTGCACTCGATTTCAGACTCCTTTGAGACTATGACATCTGCAGCCTTACAGATGGTCGGATTGCAACTTTCTACAACTGACTCAGACGACGACACCGCTATGACTACTGCACTATCACCTGCTCGAGATCCCACACCTTCACACGACCCAGAGCCTACTCCTGAGCCAGCTCCAGTTCCTTTTGGGACAGCCTGATGTTGCACCTATTGACCTTGAGCCAATTTCTGATCCTGACTATGTTCCATTTGAATTACCAGACATTGCACCCCTTGTACCTGAACCAGTACATGCACCTGTTGATCTTCCTTTTGTTGGGACAATTGCTACTGCACCCGCACCCGCTGATGTTGCTCCTTTCCTCCTGAGGAGTCCAACGTCCAACGCACCGGTTTGCCTATTACTTTCTTTCAAGACATACCCGCACCCCATCCAGGGGAAGGTACCTTTGGCCAGCACCTGCATAACGGTCTTTTTGTATCAACAACTTTTCCCACAAATCCTTCAGGCTGTACTGTTTATTTCTTCACCGCTGGACGAACCATTTCGATGGTCCCTACCATACATTATGCTGATTTCAGACCCTCACCATCCTTCACATTATGGAGGCTACACACGGATGAGTTGCTCCTGTTACTTCAGCTACAGTTTGAGGTTTTGAGTTATAGAGTTTTGGAGCTTGAGCTGACGTTACGTCCTCCACCCTGTCAACGCCAGTACACTTTGATCCTCCACATTCATCACTATCTCCTTTTGCACTCTTACCTGCTGCTATTACACCCTTCTCAAGTATTGATGCTCGTTTCTTTACTGTCAAGCAGCAGATCAGATACTTGCTTCGCCTTATATTCAAGCTCGAGGAGAAAGTCGCACATGTTAGCAGTTTGTTTTTCTTCACTCCTCCACCTCAGACACCAGTATAATTGGCTTTTGGTTTTATGTGGATTGCATTACTTTTGGGGAAAAGACACTACTCATAAGCCGAGACTGTAGGGACTTTTGAAGACCACTTTCGACCATGTGATTTTGGTACACTGATAGACTTATTGGACGAGGGTAGGGTGACCCTGTGTCCCTTTTGATGTAAGGCATTTTGTAAACAATGTGATTGTGATCGATAAACAATGAAAGCTCAGTCGCCATGTCCTCACTAAGCACGTTGATGACCTACATGTGCGTACTATAATTATAATGCTACGTGCTTGCTTGTTATGTTCTCATTAAAACATGTTCCTATCTACAAGTTGTGCTATAGTTATGACGTTATGTGATTGATTGATATAACGATTGCTTATATATGTATATATACACACCTCCTGGGTCTCATTCGTTAAGTAGATACTTTTGTGCTCACGTCTTTAATAAGACCTGACCTAACCGATCTTCTTCTAGGAAGATGTCGACTCAAGGGAACACCGATACCAACACCCCCTTCTGACGACAGAGGCGGAAATACAAGAGCGCATCTTACAGGCCATCGCACAGTACGAGGCCCTTCGCTCCGAGCGCAGTGGAGGTACCTCAGGAAATAACCCACCCAGCGACTGCACCTACAAACAGTTCTTGGGCTGCAAGCCCCTAAATTTCGACGGCACTGGGGGTGCCTTAGCCTTCGTGCGCTGGGTTGAGAAGACGGATTCTGTTTTGCGGGTGAGCAGATGCGCCCCAGAGCATCAGGTCGCATACATTTCTTGACTACTTCAAGATGGGGCTCTGTCATGGTGGAACCTCCAGGTTCAGACATTGGGTGAGACTGCTGCGTATGCTTTGACATAGGACGAACTGAAAGAACTAATGCGTAAGAAGTTCTGCTCGAGAGCAGAAATCCAGAAATTGGAGACTGAATTATGGAATCTCAAGATGGATGGTCCAAAGATTGCTGAATACGTGCAGAGATTTCACGACCTATCTCGCGTCGTTCCTTACATGGTTGATCCAGAATTCAAGTGCATCGAGCGTTTTATTTGGGGATTGGCACCCCAAATCATGAGCATGGTGACGACATCAAAGCCTGCAACGATCGTTGAGGCCATTGATCTAAGTGTGGCCTTGACTGAAGAGGCAATCAGGTTGAACAAATTTTCAATCTCTGAAGAGAAAAAGGAGACTCATGTGGAGTCATCTGGAGATAACAAGAGAAAGTTCGGAAACTTCAAGCAGGGTACCCATATGAATAACAACAACAAGGCCAAAAATGGAAAAGAGTACATGGGTAAACTACCTAAATGCGACAAGTGTCGACGTCATCATACCGGGCGATGTAAAAATGGAAAGTGTGACAACTGTGGCAAAGTGGGGCACTACAAGGAGACGTGTTGGCATGAGACGAAACGTGGAAAGAGAGGTCAAGGATGTTATAACTGCGGTGACATGGGGCACTTTAGGAAAGATTGCCCACAGGAGATTAAACAAGATCGTGGGAAAAATGTCTAACACCGGAACTAGGGAAGCACGCCAGGATCCAAACATGGCCATCGGTACGTCTCATAGTAGTCAATATTGTGCGTCTGTGCTATTTGACATTGTTGTCGAATTTTAGCTTCAGAATATACTTGTTTTAGTAGTAAGTAAGATAGATATCCAGTACTTGATAGAACTAGCTTAAGGGAAGCTTCGACGTGGTAATTAGGATGGATTGGTTGTCGAGCAATCAAGCGGAGATTATTACCCGCACCCCAATGGCAAATGAAGAAACACTCATGATTCATGAAGGTAAGCAGAATACGCCCTTACTGCTTCCAAATTGCTTGAAGGCACGAAAGTTGTTGCGTAAGGGATGTGTTGTTTTCTGGGCTCATGTCGTGGACAAGGGAACCGAAGAACCAAAACTCGAAGATATCCCTGTGATAAGGGAATATTCTGAAGTCTTCCCCGAAGACTTGCCAGAATTATCTCCTCGACGACAAGTCGAATTTCGCATCGATTTGATTCCGGGCGCCGCGCCTGCTGTTAACGCACCTTGGCGACTTACACCTTCGAAAATGCAAGGATTGTCAGTGCGACCTCAGTGGTTGATAGAGAAGGAAGATAACAGACCAAGTTTCTCGCTTTGGGTAACCCCAGCTTTGCTCGTCAAGAAGAAGGACGATAGCTTTCGTACGAACATCAAACTACCTGGAGCCGAACGAGCTAACCAACAAGAGTTGGTGACACTTGCTAAGGATTAACGAAGTACTTATTTAACTAACTGTGAGGATCCAACTACTATTTCACGACGGGTCAATGATCGAGTGTCATTAGCTGTGAACTCAGGAAGAAAGTATACCGGGGAAATCGTGGGACAATAACTTGTTTTAAACTTACACAAAAATGGTGTTTCCTACACAAGTATTACACAGGATACGAAACTTTGAGAATCTAGAAAACATGTACTTAGGACCTTTGGGAACCCAGGTCCAAACTCGTAAAGGCTGCTTAGGAACCACACATGTTAACTTAAGCAAACCCCATCATCCTGACATATATGCTATTTCAGTTAACCAAACAGAAAGTACTCAAATTTCTTTTGTTGAAATCTTCACTTTTACTTCTAGCGAGTAGATGTTTGCATCTCTACTCCCCTTAATGGTAGTTGCATCGCGTTAATTTTCTTCGCTAAGAGCGAACACACGTTTGCTTCGATACTTGGTCATTTCTTCATACTCATTGTTTCATTACTTGAAAACTTATATGTTACGCATGCACTGATGTGCACAAAATGCAACATATAAATTACATCAATTGTGGCATAAAACTAACCCTTTTTTAGTACTAATGTTGGAAAAAGTGTGTTTTTGTCTTCCTTTTGTATTTTCAGGATTAAATGAGCTCAAATTAACAAAAGAAGCAAAAAGGCAGCTAAATCTAAAATAAATACAAGAAAAGGAACAAACTTGGCATGCCCGACCCCCCCCCCCCCCCGACAGCATCTTCCCAAGCAAAATCAAGAAGACAGAAGGCTGAACACGCCCCGTGCTCAGTGAACACGGGGGCGTGCCCAAGTGTCAGCATCAAAGACAAAGCTATAGAAGCTTCTATCACCCACCACGGGGGCGTGCCCAGCGGACACGGGGCTGTGGTCAACTCTAAGATTCGCAGAATCTGGGGAAATCTTGATAGTACAGATATGCTTCTGCACAGGGGGGCGTGCCCAGCGGACACGGGGGCGTGGTCAACTAATGCAAACAAACTGCAATTAATGAAGACAGAGAAGAGGATGGACACGGGGCCGTGCCCAATGGACACGGGGCCGTGCCCGAGCTGCTGTTCAGGCTATAAATAGGGGTTCTTGGCTCATTTGCAAACCATCCCTTGGCACACCACCTCTCTCACACTTCACCCACCACCATCACAACACCATCATCCACCACCATCATCCATTGTCCATCATAGAGTGTGTGAGTCGTCTCGGGATCCAAGATTGATCATAAGAGTTCTTGACAATCAAAGGCCATGTTTGCCTAAGTCTCTTACATCACTTTGTGAAGACAAGTGTCTAGTGTAATACTTTTTATTTTTAATCTTTTCGCACTTTTTACTTGGTTTTGTATTAATGACTTTAATAACTAGTTTCTTATGTTGAAGGTGATTCTTCCTTATCATTTGTCCGTGGTGTCTTGACTTTAATAACTAGTTTCTTATAAAACAACAATAGGTACAACCCCATATAAGCTCGTCTATGGAAAAAGTTGTCATTTGCCAGTAGAAATAGCTCACAAAGCCTACTGGGCAATTAAAAATGTAAACTTAGATTTAGAATTTGTTGGTAGAAATCGATTTTGTCAATTAAATGAATTAGACGAACTTAGGAATTATGCATACTCAAACTCTGAAATTTATAAGGAAAGAATGAAAAACTTGCACGATAAACATATTAAACCTAATGAATTTCGAGTAGGAGATCAAGTTCTATTGTTTAATTCACGACTTTGACTATTTCCTGGTAAATTAAAGTCTAGGTGGTCAGGACCTTTTTCCATCACCCATATTTTCCCACACGGTGCAGTAGAAATTAAATATCGGAATGGACCTCCATTCAAAGTCAATGGCCAACGGTTGAAACTCTATCAAGGATTCATTGAGGATGAAGAGGAAGAAATCTCGCTTCAAACGGTCGAAGAATGAAAGCATCAACATCATACCTGGTAAGTTACGAACAAACGGGTTGACATCTAAATCGGTAAGTATTCTGGCCAAGTCTTTGGGAAATGAGGGCACTCACACGAGCACTTAAAAAAAATTCAACTTTGCTCGGCACGAGGCCGTGTCCAATGGACACGGGGCCGTGTCCGCGCGACTGTCGGGATAAAACCCCTTTTCCAAACAGTTTCTTCATTTCCACACGCCCGTTTCCCCAAAAACGCTCTGGTTCAGGCGATTTTCCGCAGATTTTCGACGTCTCCTCTACTTCTAACAACATCAAGGTATGATTCTATCATCATTAGTAGTTAGATTAAGCATTTGCATGTAGTTAAAACATCAAAAATTTGGGAAAATCTAGGGTTCTTGAACTTCATTCGGATCGAACCTCAAATTTTTGCATAAATCTGTTAGCATTAGTTTAGATTAGTGTTATAGGAAGTAAATCCACTTGTATTGTTCATAGATTTGCCCGATTTCTCACAAAAACCTCAAACCCTTGTTTTTGAACCGAAAAAGATAAAATCGAAGGGGTAAATGGTTTGTTTTGGGAAAAACGGCACTTGGGGTTTCATTTTCGGGGGAAACCGCACCTATTGGACCAAATATTTTTAAGTTTTCAGGACCGGGTCAAAAAATGAAGATTTTGAGTAACAAACGCCTGGACACGGGGTCGTGTCCGCTGAACACGGGGCCGTGTCCAGCTAACTGTTTTCATTTTTCTCTGAAATTTCAACTGTTTCGTGCTAACTTTTGGTGTATTCTTTCAGATGTCGAAGAAATTCACAAGGTTCAACGCAAATGAGCAAGATGCTAAGGCTAGATACGACGTGCTTCGAACCCGGCCGGAGGAATACCCAAGACAAGTGTGCACGGATCTTTTGGGGTTAGTAAACCAATGGGACCGCTTCAACAACCTAGTCACTGGGCCGCTGAGAGTCGCCCTTACTACTCGCCTTCGCTCGGTCCCGGAATATACTTTGGAATTCTATAGCACCTTCATGTTCAATTCAAGGAGTGATCCGTTTGATAATGAGAGGATAGAATTCAGATGTGGGGGGACCAAATACTCGATTTCGACGGCACAGTTTGGGTCAATAGTTGGGTTGTATGCGGAGGAAGATGCGGGTAATGAAGAAAACACCGGAGGGGTGCGAGAGTTGGATGAAAACGAACGCCAAGCCGCTTGGGCTCAGATTGGTGAAGGGCACTACAACCCGAGCAGCACTAAGAGCACTAAGCTGAGGGACCCGCTTAACCGTTACATCCATAGGGTCCTCACTTACTCTCTTAGGCAAAGGCATGATAGCGGTGGCGTTGTTGGGTTGAGAGATTTGGTGGTCCTTTATTGCATTCATAACCGCAGACACCTCGATGTTCCGTACCTCCTGCTCCGCAACATGCACTTGAACCGGCTTGCTACTCCACCAACCCCTATCTTCTTCGGGGGGTGGATATACCGTCTCTTCAAGCGCTTCGTGAACATGCCTCGATCTTTCCAAAGAAGTCCATGGTCGGGAAGAGTAGACATACACATCTGCCGCTCCATGAACTTGATCTATGAAGCCGAAGACGGGTCGGTTAGCTTCCAAAGAGTCCAAGGGCATGCATGGAACCCGCAAGAGGCACTCGTCCTTCACGCTCCACAGCATCATCAGTACCAGTACCAGCCCCACGGTGATCCGGGGCAATCCTCCTCACAAGGAGGCGGTTTCCTAACTTCCAAAGTTTACATGACTTATTGCAGGAAAACCTCAGGTACACTTGGAACACCTATAACATGGCAAGCAACACGTACACCCTGGTTGGAGCAATCGAGAGAAACATATCCGATATCCAAGATGATATTGGGAATATCCGGGAGTACATGGCGGGGCACGGAGGCGGAGGTGATGACGATGAGGACGAGGACATGGACTAGGAGGGAGGAGTAGAGGCAGGAGCGGTTGGTTGGTGATCCCACAGGTTAACCCCTTTTCTTTTGAACAATTTCCGGCCTACCTGCCGTGTGTTGAACAATTTACTTTCCTTTAACTCTTTTTATTTTCTGCATTTGTTTTTCTTTTTAAGTTTGTGATATGGATGTTGAACGATGGTAATTTAGGATGCTTGTTATGGTTTGGAGTAGTGTTTATTGATAAAACAGGTACATACGAGGCTTAGAGTACTAACCATGAGTACTACTAAAGCCGGAGTAGGAAAAACGAAGCCAGAAACCTGTTTTTCACCTTTGCAGATTGTCTACACGGGGCCGTGTCCAGCCGACACGCCCCCGTGCCCATTGCCCCAGACCTGCTGTTTGTTTAAATCTGCAGATTTTTGCCAGACACGGGGGCGTGTCGGTGGCACTCTGACCACGGGGTCGTGTCCATCCGACACGGGGCCGTGTCCAGACGCCCAGTAACATAAATTTTGCTTGTTCACACCTTTTTACACATTCAATAAACCTAAAAACTTATTTTTGGGACACATTGAGGACAATGTGTAATTTAAGTGTGGGGGGGGTGGGATGCTAAAACTTTGAATCTTGCAAGTCCTAATCACAAGCCTTACACAAAACTCTATTGGAACCGCTAATCACCCCAAATTTTTTCAAAAAAAAATTTCATTTTTTTTACTTGTCTAGGTTTAACTTGGGAATTTCAAGTTCTAAAAAGGTTATATTTTTACAAATTTACAACCGATAGCGTCGTGATAAAAAGAACCAACATAAGAAAATTATGAAACAGCATGACAAGCTTAATTAAAATTTGATTATATATACTTGATCACATAAAAAACCCATTCCCACAAAAAGTGAGTTTTGAGCCTTTATTGAGCATACAAATACATATCTTTAAACTAAATGCTCATTTTTCGTTTCTTGTGTGAATAGCCGCTTGGTTCTTACGACTCTAGAACTTGCCACGACGATGCATTCCCGGTCCTTACCAACTTAAACCCAAGTAAGTAAATGACGGAGGCATTAGGACTAACCTTTTTTTTTCTACACCATTATTTTTTCTTTTTTTTTTACCACCTACCCAAAATCCCCCTAGTTAACCCCTTTGAGCCTAAACCTTTTCATTTCTTAACCCAAAAACAAACACCCTTTTTACCCACCAAAACCATTTTTATTTTAAACCCTTTGTTTTAGTAACAAGCTCGGTTTTTCTTATGACTTTTTCAAAAAAAAATGATGATGATGATGAAGCAAAAGAGAAATAAACAAACAAGTTTATCAAAAATAACTTTGTTTGAATAATGGCTTCATCAAAATAAAAATTTCAAAAATAAAAAGTCTTACGAAAACCGATGCTTTTTACGCCTTTCGCCCTTTTACTAACCACTAACCCAACCACCTACCTTTAACCCAAGCCTAACCCTTCACCCAAAAGTCCTCTTGATATTTACAAAGCTATATAGTTAAAAAGGAGGAGGATTGATTGATTGGCAAGCCTATGGTAGGAGGAAGTTCCATGCCGCTTTCGAGTGATTCACTAAAATACATCTTCGGCCGAGTGTTGAGTGATCCCCCGTGAGGTATGTGAACTTGTATATAAGTGGAATTTTAAAAAGGCATGTTATGCCCTAATAAGTAATTTATCTTATGTAATGTTTTAAATAAATCATGACGAATAGGATTGTAAATAAATAAAAATAAAACTTAATAAAGAATCTTGGAAATCCCGACACTCTATGACAAGCCCAAAAACCTTCTCTTCTACCCATTCCATTTAGGAATGTAAAGCCACATTTTAAAGAGTTTTGCTTGAGGACAAGCAAAGATTCAAGTGTGGGGGTATTTGATGTGCACAAAATGCAACATATAAATTACATCAATTATGGCATAAAACTAACCCTTTTTTAGTACTAATGTTGGAAAAAGTGTGTTTTTGTCTTCCTTTTGTATTTTCAGGATTAAATGAGCTCAAATTAACAAAAGAAGCAAAAATGCAGCTAAATCTAACATAAATACAAGAAAAGGAACAAACGTGGCATGCCCGACCCCCCGACAACATCTTCCCAAGCAAAATCAAGAAGACAGAAGGCTGAACACGCCCCGTGCTCAGTGAACACGGGGGCGTGACCAAGTGTCAGCATAAAAGACAAAGTTATAGAAGCTTCTATCACCCACCACAGGGGCGTGCCCAGCGGACACGGGGCCGTGGTCAACTCTAAGATTCGCAGAATCTGGGGAAATCTTGATAGTACAGATATGCTTCTGCACACGGGGGCGTGCCCAGCGGACACGGGGGCATGGTCAACTAATGCAGACAAACTGCAATTAATGAAGACAGAGAAGAGGATGGACACGGGGCCGTGCCCGAGCTGCTGTTCAGGCTATAAATAGGGGTGCTTGGCTCATTTTCAAACCATCCCTTGGCACACCACCTCTCTCACACTTCACCCACCACCCACCACCATCACAACACCATCATCCATTGTCCATCATAGAGTGTGTGAGTCGTCTCGGGATCCAAGATTGATCGTAAGAGTTCTTGACAATCAAAGGCCATGTTTGCCTAAGTCTCTTACATCACTTGGTGAAGACAAGTGTCTAGTGTAATACTTTTTATTTTTAATCTTTTCGCACTTTTTACTTGGTTTTGTATTAATGACTTTAATAACTAGTTTCTTATGTTGAAGGTGATTCTTCCTTATCATTTGTCCGTGGTGTCTTGGCATTATTTTACTGTCTATATAAAATAAAAGATTTTCACCATTCATGTCTCCACGGTCTATATGGAGATATGTTGGCTACCTGGTCGGGGGTTAAGGGAACGGTTTGGTAAGAGTCTTGCCTTGTTCAGTGTATAGATCCTGCAAGGACCTGGGTCAAATTTAGTAGGACCTCCTTCAATACCCACCGGTATTGGATGGCGGGGGTCCAAACTCTTTGATCCCCTCATATGTAAGCTACTATTAATACTTTAATCCGGCTATTTAGGACTGTATCCCTGCTGACTCAGACTACTTAGCCGAGGGTAATGTCACCTCCAAAAGAGGGGCCTACCATAATATGCATTAATAGCTTAATTAATTATCTTTCAATAATCCGACCCTTTAGGATTGTATCCTTGCTGACTCAAACTACTGGGTTGAGGGTAACGTCACCTTCAAAAGAGGGGCCTACTACAATAACTAAGATAATCTCTTAAAAAGTGCAAAAGTGCGGAAATAATCAAAGGTTACACTATACACGAGTCGGAACCAAGTGATTCATCTTGTCTATCTGTTTTTATTTTTATTTTATTTTTCAGCATTTTAGTTAGTTTTTATTTTTACTTGTTTAAAACCTTTTTCTAACTTTTGATTTGATTAGACGTTGAGGATAAACCGGTACTAAAAGCTCTTGTGTCCTTGGACGACCTCGGTATCTTGCCAACACTATACTACGCTCACGATGGGTGCACTTGCCCATATGTGTGTTTGGTGTTAGTAAAATATCGTGTTTTATAAATTTAAAACTTGACTAACGTGTAAAAAGGTTTTAAAATATACTTAAATACCTATCACACTTTACGCACATCAGCACCATTTGCTACGCATGAGGTTTCGTTTTGAATAAACGCTTCATTGAAGTTCACATATTATTTTGCTAAAGCTAATTGTTGGTTTAACCTACATTATTGAAATTGTTGGCTTCCTTGTTATCAAGTCAACACACTTTCTTGAGACTTCATTTCTTTCGAGTTACATTCATGGTTTATCTTTGTAACCATGCTGAGATACCCTCGTTGATACATACGTTTATTGTCAGGTTACCAAGTTCAATTGCTTGAACTTATCCATTTCGCATATTCAATTTAAAACTCCATATGATGTATTGAGAGCATCATATTCAAACATTTTTTGCAAAGGTTCTTTTGTTTCGAGTCGTGGTAGACTTGATTGGTCTACGACTCCACTAAATCGTTTATTGATTTCAATACCTTACGATGATACTTTCACAAAATTGAAGCTTGCGCTAATTTGGTTACGCACCTCATACACGGATTTAATTGTCTATTTATTTGCTCTAAATCCATTTTGTTTATCACAATTAAAGTGGTCCCCACATAGTTGCGTGTTAAGACAATGGTACATAGGTTCATTTCATGTCACGATGTACCTCCTAACGATTCCTTCATTCCGAGGACGAAATTTTCTTAACAGGGGGAGAATGTGACAACTGTCAAATTTGCATGCATCCGTACAATTTAATTGACTATGATTAGTGCTTAATGACTGTGCTGAATTACAAATGACTGCTTTCTGATTTCTGTATCATACTCACATGTGCATCACATATTGCATATTGTCACATCATTTATCACATACAAACTTTAGTGACATAAACGATGCACAAAGCACAATTAGCGGATAACTCAGAAAAATGCTGACGATGTCAGTACATAGACAAACAGTGATTTGAAACCCCGTATGGGCCAGAGACAAGGTTTTACACTAGTATGGTGTGTAGGGAAGTAAGGACCATAAAACTGCGTCACTAAGTGATAGTTTAAGTGCCGGAAAGTGCCTAAAACCCACACAAAGTGCAGAATTCTGCATAATTAAGCAAAAATCAACATTTTAACATGCTAGTAACATACAAAAATATGGCAAAATGGTCCTGAATGCTTTCCTAAGTGTCGGGAATTAAAAGTGTCACAAAAGGGTACTTAAAGAACACTAAACGGAATAGTTTGACACCTTAACGAACCGGTATCTAACCGAACAACCGGACACTACCCGAAACACCAAAATTATACTAGAAGCATTGTTTTAATGTTTCTGAGGTAGTTATGATCCCCGAACACCCTAACACACTATATATAATGCATCATACACTTAAACACTAACTAATACACTTAACTTCCAACTATATTATCTAACTTACCATTTAAACTTACATTTACCCCCCCCCCCCTCATGATTCACGGCATCAAGGGTGTGGCCCCACACCTTGATCTTCATAATCTTTCAAGATTCCTATAAATCCCCCAATGATCTTCCTTGGATATGCATAAGATCATGTTTGTACTTCTAAAGACATTAGAACCATTGGACTAAAGGAGTTAGAGATTATATAATGGACATGAACTTATCATTCTCACACCACACAAACAACTTCATCTCTCTCCCTCTCTCTCTCCCTTGCTCTCGGTCGAGCATAGTACCACCACCACCACCATTTTTCGTTCATCATCCATCCATTCCAAGGTCACTACATGATGCTAGAAGGTGTATAAGGAAGCTCGGTGCTTGTGGATCTTGAAGGACCTCCATCAATTGCTTTTATCCATCACTTTTATCATCTTCTTCATCAAGTGTTCTTCCCTAGCTTAGAGCTAGTAGTAAGATTCTCACAACCCTTTGTTACTTCTATTTTAGTTGGTTAAAAGATGTATTATGTCATAAATCACAAGAACACTAAAAGACATGAACATGAATCATGAACATGAATCATGAACATCAAGCTTATGTATGATGAAATCTTGATGAAATAGTGTGGTTTAGTATATGTATGATACTTGTTGGTGTTTACTTGAGATTATGATGTTGATCATCATAAGGAGCTTGCTAGATTGTGATTAAACACATGATCTAGCAAGTTAGAGGATGATTATGTATTAACACAAGAAGATCATCCTCATATATAAGCATGAACTTGAATAAAAATATGACTTCTTGAAAAATAATAAACTTATGAATCTAAGGTTTATGAATGGTTTTCCAAAAGAACCAAGTTTAAAATGTGATTCTTAGAAGATCTTGGTTTTTACTTAAATATACACTATTTTTAGTGGTAAAACAAGTGTATAAACACTCATGAAACAAGAAGATCTCACAAAGAAACATTTTTGTAAAATATGTTTACAAGTTGTAAACACCTAAATTCTTTAAGAATGAGATTTTTAAAGAAATAAACACACTTTAAAAGATAACTAGACCTACTAAATACACCACCAAGTTACTACAAGTTTTTTTATGAAAGATCAAGTTCATGTTATTATGTAAATTGAATAGTTTTTGCACTTGGTAAGTGTAAGTTGTTTAGGGATTGATTGTTGATTGTTGTGATGATTTTTGAAAAGAAAATGATATGCTTTGATAGCATGGACACCTCCATTTTTAGGGGAAACTATGGCAAAATTTTCTAAAAATATAAACACTTAGAAAATATTTTCTAAACAAAAGTTTACAAGTGTGTTTTAACTATGGTTTTCAACATAAACTTTGCCATAGATTTTGCTACAAAAATACAAGTATTGGAGGTTGGTTTTTGTAAATAAAAAGGGGTGTGTATATATATATATATATATATTAAGGACACTTGTGTGAATATTTGTATATTTTGTGAACTAGTTATATTATTTAAGGTTAAAATAATATAACTTGACGAATACCATGAAATTACAATCCAAAACAATACCAAAAGTTACAAGGAATAAATATATAAGTTACATGCTTAATATTGTGAAACCGAACGCAAAAACGTAACTTACAAAATATTTCGGAAAATACCGTTACAAATATATTTTTGGTAAATATTGTTTTGGATACAAGAAATGAAAATATGATTTTTGTAAATATTACAAAGTTATATCATATTTTGACAAGGAGAAAAATATATTATTTTTGAGAAGTAAAAATATATTTTTCCTAGAATATTTAGAAGATATACGATTTTTGAGAAAAATATATATTTTCTTGAAATGCATTATTTTGGACAAAATAAGTTTATGTATATTTTCTAAGTGAGACTTGAAAATATATTGTTTTGTAAATATATATATTGGGAATATATTGGCATATTTTCATTTGGAATAATACACCGGAATACGACGCCAATACATGGCAGGATATATGAAAACTAGAATGCGGATATACATATATGAGATACCCCCATCATTGGGAAGGAAATATACGGATAAATACTTGAGAAGTATTATTACAAAATATTGTTTAACAATTATTCCAAAACTAAATAAATATAATTTAAGTTAAAATAATTATTATTTTAACAAAGTAATTATAACTTGGAATATAACGAAGACACTTTGAAACGTAACTCAAAGGCACTAATCAATACAAAGACAAGGCACGACCCGCTCGTCTAACGGACCATAATACGCATGTAGGTAGTCGTGCGTTCTAGAGGAAGCTTTGAGTTACATCGGATACAAGGAACGCAAAACTGTGAGTTCATGTCCCCCTTTTTCTTTTAACTGTTTTCAGTTTTATAACTTCGGGGGTGAAATACATGTTACATACTGCTTACAAACAATTACCATGGTATGATTAGCTAAGGAAAGGTACTGCTAGATCACGTGAATGGGTAGGCCATTAGCTTAAGACCATTAATCCTTGTATAAGGACCGAGGGGCATGAGTGATAGATTTATTGGGTGTTGCGAGCCCCACCCATGGGCCTGCGAGTTGGCCGCATGTGGTGACTATGTCGTTCCGCCGGAGGGGCCGGTACGAAATATGCATACAGGTTTGAGTGCTTCCTATGCCATGTCACTTACATTAATGTATTAGCTACACATTAATTGATCTGTTTTTCCTTATTGCTTCATACCAGTTTACAAGTACATACATACATATAAAGGTTTTCAAGGATGATTCGTGCACACATACTAAACACATGAACTCGCTCAACTCTTGTTGATGTTTTCAAACTACATGTATTTCAGGGAATTATTAAGTGGATCTGGCGGGCGTTGAAAGTTTTATGCTGCGATAGGAATAAAGTTGTCATCCATGGTCTTCGGGTTGGTCAGTGTGTCTTACTCCTGGACGAGACACGTCTTCCAAACCTTAGATACATCTAATATCTTTTGACGAGTCCTTAGTGAACTCATAAACAATTTGTAAGGTTTGTAAAACTTGAATTTGAAGTCTACGTTTTAAACAATGTTGTTATGTTTTAAACTCATTCAATGGATGACAAATCTATGGTTTTATTATATAGTTGATGTTATGATTGAATGCAATGATATTAAGAAAGTCACACCATAATCACGCTTCCGCAAAAGTCAGGGTGTGACAAAATTCTCTCGGTTTTCTCTCGGATCGTTATTGGATAGCGTTCTTCGGCGTTTGTGGCGTTTTCTTCTCGTTCTTCCTATACGGTACATTTTCGTATAATATACTTTCAAATTCTGAAACATGTTAGATTATGCTCTTGTATAGTAAAGGATCGAATAGCGTAGATAGGCGTAACGATTAAGATTGTATAATTGAATTTGAAAAAAAAATTGTAACTGATTATTCAAGTGTATACGGTCGTATACAATTTATACGATCGTATACAAGTTGAATATTCAAACTGTATACGATCGTATACACTATATACGCTCGTATAGCAGTTGAATATTCAAACTGTCTACGATCGTATACACTATATACGCTCGTATAATGTTTGAATATTCAACCTGTATACGATCGTATATGATATATACGGTCGTATACTGGTTGAATGTTCAAGTTGTATACGATCGTAAACATTGTATACGATCGTATGAACTTATATTTTATTCCTAATTTTTTATATTTTTAGCGTATCCGCGACGTATAATACATGCGTATAGGAAACGTATATCTGAGGTGTACGTAGCGTATACGTGCGTATAATACTTGCGTGTACGGTCGTATACTTCATGTTTACGGATCGTGTACGAGATGTACAACACGTGAGTATACGAAACCTATACTTGATGTTTACAGAGCGTATATGATATGTACAATACATTCGTATACAAGAAAAGTAGTCGTATAATACGTTAACGCTAATCGTATAATGATTACTAAGTTGTAATTGTTATTTTTACAGACGATATGGCTGAGTCATCAGCAGCTGCTGCGGCCCATAGAGGTCAGGGTCGGGGTCGTGGACGTGGACGCGGACGGGGACGTGGACGTGGACAGGAGGAGGAGATTGTGCCCGATTTTACTGAGACGGGGCAGTTTATTAGAGATATCCCCCGAGGTACGGCTGCCTATAGGGTTCTGGGCAGATTACGAGAGATGGTGCTGGATGCGCCTCAGACCATTGATATTCAGTTTTTTACTGATATTGGATCGATCGGTCGGGTCCGGGAGCTCATGCCAGCTAACTCCGCGTGGGTCCGCTTATTTGATGCCGCCGCAGAGCGGGCCCACAGGGAGATTAGTTTAGAGTTTTTATCTACTTTTACATTTACGGACACCCGGGGTGGGGGTTTACAGCATTTTTTGACGACAGACGCCGTAGCTTTTACTATTTGCGGCAATCCTCAGAGGATGACACTTCCTCAGTTCGTCGTTGCCTTGGGTCTGTACTCACAGGAGTACTCAGTGTCCCAGGAATTTTTTGATGCGCACATCAGCACGTCCAGTGACGTGTTGTGGCCTTGGTGGCGCACTATTGGGTTCGGGGAGTTCGCGAAACCGAATCAGCGATCCCCGAAGGCACGGGCGACTGATCTTTACGACCCGTTACACCGATACCTACATCGTTGTATCGCCGTGACGATCGCCGGTCGTCATGATAGCAGGGAATGGGTCACACAAAATGACCTCTTCTACTTGCACGACTTACTTACCGCCGGGGGGGGGGGGGGCAACCTGGCGTACAGGTTGGCTGCATATCTCGCCGAGTACGCTTTTAAGCGTACCTCTACCCACATCAGCTATGGGGCCTTCGTCACCCGTCTGGCGAAGCATTTTTTTCGCCTCTTGTCCCCGCAGGTGGCAAGTGGTATGACTCTGACACTCCAGCTTGACAGGGTTGGGAGGGACACAGCCCAATCGATGGGTTTGGCTCGCGAGGTCGTGGGAGGGCAGCTGGTTTGGGCGTATGGTGTGGGTGAGGGACCCCATGGACAGGGAGGCAATGGGGAGGGAGGCGATGGCGAGGGAGGCGAGGGAGAGGGAGAGGGAGGCGACGGAACGGGAAGCGGGGTACGTGAGGGGGTCGATCATATTGTTGATCGATCGCAGGTAGCTGCGGAGGATTTACAGGGTGATCGCACGTACGTTCGACGGACCGTGAGACAGCGTGTGATGCCTCCACCGGGGGTGGAGGAGAGAGTCGTTCAGGTGGAGGAGAGACTCGTTCAGGTCGAGTCGAGACTCGGTCAGGTCGAGTCGGATGTAGCTGCAGTCAGAGGGGGTGTACAGTGGATGGTCGAGGCGATTGTGGCTATGCATTCTGGCGCGCCCCTACCTCCACGAGCTGGCGCTGCACCACCACCACCGTCGTAGCTGCTTATTGTATTTTTTTTTTGTTAATTTACATTTGAAACATTGTAAAAATTTATCTTTTTGTTTGTTTTAGATGTAAAACATTCTAAATATTAATCTTATGTTCAGATGTTAAGTTGTTTGTTTAATAATTGTTGTCGTAGTTTATCATAATCATATCACATATTTATCGTTTTACAAAGTGGAAACTTATTAAACATTATAAATACGTTTAACTACAAACTCGTAACATAATCCGATATATACAACACTATTTTAAAATTTACAAAACTTATTAAACGGTTTACCGATTGCAACAAAAAGTTAACTTTTCTATACATATTTATCGTTTTACAAAGTGGAAACTTATTAAAAATAATAAATACATTTAACTACAAACTCGTAACATAATCCGATATATACAACACTATTTTAAAATTTACAAAACTTATTAAACGGTTTCCCGATTGCAACAAAAAATTAACTTTTCTATACAAATTTATTATTTTACAAAGTGGAAACTTATTAAAAATAATAAATACGCTTAACTACAAACTCATAACATAATCCGATATATACAACACTATTTTAAAATTTACAAAACTTATTAAACGGTTTCCCGAATGCAACAAAAAATTAACTTTTCTATACATATTTATCGTTTTACAAAGTGGAAACTTATTAAACATAATAAATACGTTTAACTAAAAACACGTAACATAATCCGATATATACACCACTATTTTAAAATTTACAAAATTTATTAAACGGTTTCCCGATTGCAACAAAAAATTAACTTTTCTATACGGGCTATACGGGCCGTATAACATTATGCAAATAGGTATATGGCCAGTATATATGTAAACGTCCCGTATACATATAAAAACAAAAAAAACATTCCACCGCATTAAATTATGCGCATAAACATTCTATACGGCCCGTATCAGTCTATACGGGCTACGGCCCGTATACAAATAGGGATGTGAAAATAAGATTATAGGGGTTTGGAAATAGAACAACCCTTCATTTTATTCCATCAGAATGATTCATTCCATTCCACCTTCGTAACAAACGCTACCCTCTTAGTGTTGCATTTTACGTGCGTAAATAGATACAAATACCCCTCATCCATTAAACCATCCACCTCATTTCCTCTTAGGCAAACCCCATATTGTATAGCAACCACCCCTATATATAGTGGAGAGCTTGTTGAGACAATACACTTAAAACCATGAGTTTCTTACCAAAACTTTTTGTTTGCATTTTCCTTTGGTTCCATCTTTGCGATATTCTGAAAGCCAACACCACCCCACCTTCAAGCAAAGCATTTGAACCATTTAGAATTAGCATCACTAATAAAGATGTTCCAAATGTCATGATGAGATGTGATGATCTTGGAGGCGAAGTACTTAAACCAGGAGACTCGACCTCTTGGAAATTTCGTATGAACTTTTTAAATACGGATCGTTATGGTTGTCGGTTCTTTTGGGTTGAAGGTTCTAATATTCGTAAGTTTAGCGAATTTAATGCTTTTGATGATGAGATCTATGGTTTATGCATGGAGGGGCTTTCAATGAACAGATGTTATTGGTATGTCTCTCAAAATGGTTTTTACTTTTTCAATTACAACGTTAGTTTTCCAAGTTCCCTTTGGAGTCTGAAGCATGAATGGAAAGATATGTAGACTATTTAGTTGTCATTCTTCTTTTTTCATTGTAATAAAATCCATCAATCTGTTATAAAGATTATTGTGTTCCATTTATGTTAGATGTCATATAACTTACTCGTTGCTATTTATAAACCTACTAGGTTATCATCCATGAACTTAACAGGTTGGAAAATTTTAATTTACACTAATCATGAGTGTATAGATAAAATAAAGGAATATTTGATTTTAGTAATCCCAAATATTCGCCGTTGGCCGACAATAGTCTCAACTTCAAAAATAACTACTGACAGTCCCAACTATTAACATATTCGCCTCCAATGGACTCTGACTAACAAAACTCTAACGCCATTAGTCTCTGGTTGCCAGAAAAACGTTTTTGGCCAGAAAAATGTATCTAAAGGTCCGATCTAAGGTTACAAAGAGGTTTGAGACGAAAATGTTGATTCTTCCGGCCAAAAATTGGGTTTTCTGGCCAAAAAGAAGTTTTCCGGGGAAGAAAAGTTTCCTACGACCTCAGTAATTGAGGCCTTTACTAGAAAAAAATTCCTAAAGGTCCATAATAAGGTTACAAAGAGATTTGGGACGGAAATGTCGAGTTTTCCGGCCAAAAATTTTCAATGGTTGGTTTATCTTAAACTACTTTGTATGTGGCACTCACATTTTATAAACACTTTTTTTATAATATAAATCGTAGTGCGCCTTTTTTATAGACATCTCTTTTTTTCATTTTAACTCGTTTATTTTGTTTGGATATAATGGAAATTATATTATTATATTATATTATAATATTATATTATATACACAATAATAATAATATATAATATATTAATTACACACCCCATATATTAAAATTAGAAGCTAATGAATAGTAACTTTAATATTATAATAATATATAGTTTTTTTAATACTTTTATTATTTTAATATTATAACAATAGTTATTTTCTTTACCTTTTAACTTTAATCATTTTTTAATCACGGGTTGGAATAAACTTGGTGTCAACCGGTATCGAGTCAGTACTGGTATCAAAAATACCGGTACGGTCCTGTTTGGTTTGGGTACATGAAGGTAAAAACCGGCAATAGTAAAGAAAATGTCAAAAGTTGGTGCCGAATTGATATTGGAAATCTTTTGGTTCGGCAAATTCAGTGCTGCTACCCGGTACCATTTGCTCATCCCTGATCACGGGTACCGTACGAACAACAATTATTAATTAATTAATTATTACTATATATTAATAAACGAAATGAAATGAATAATGATTTTAATATTATAATAATATATAGTTTTTTTTAATACTTTTATTATTTTAATATTATGATAATAGTTATTTTCTTTACTTTTTAACTTTAATCCTTTTTTTAATATCAGGGGTTGGGAAAAGCTTGGTGTTAACCGGTATCGAACCAGTACTGGTATCGAAAATACCGGGACGGTCCACAACATAATGAATAGTGTTTTATTATTATAATAATAGTAATATATTGTTTTTTAAATACTTTTATTTTTTTACTATTATAACAATAGTAATATATGTATAATTTTCATATTTTTCTTAACTTTAATTTTTTTTTTTTTGTATCACGTGTTGGGATAAGCTTGGTGTCAACCGGTATCAAAAAAACCGGTACGGTCCTGTCTGGTATCTGTACATGAAAGTAAAAACCGGCACTAGCCTGGTACAGAAAACGTCAAAAGTGGTACCGAATTGATATTGAAAATCTTTTACTTCAGGAAATTCGGTACTTCTATGCGGTACAATTTGCTCATCCCTGATCATGGGTAACGTACGAATAACGGCATCGTACAACTTTTTTTGTTGATTTTCTTCAACTTTTTATGACTTCTTTCTTTTTTCAATGGTAGGGATGGGCTCGGTGACAACCGATACCGAATCAGTACTGGTACCGAAAATACCACAGCACGGTACCAGTATATAAAGGTAAAAAACAGTAGTGAACCGTTACCAAGAACGTCAAAAGTCGGTACTGAATTGGTACTTAAGATCTTCTGGTTCGGGAAATTCGATGCCAGTACCCAGTACCATTTGCTCATCTCTGACAACGGGTTTCACCTTCTCTAATCATAATTTCCGTGCATAACAAAATGCCTACATAATCTATATTAGTTTTTGTTTCTTTGTTGTACAAATAACACTAATCTATACTATATAATAAAATAAACCTGTTTTGGGATACGTGTCGCATTTCTACTCATCATCAGAGTTGTTTTCCCACTGATTTATTTATCTCTAATTTAGTTAATATCCTTAAATTACTCATGATCTTCTATCTCTAATAAATATGTAATTTTTTTCCACAAAATGAGCCATAATTATAGGTAAGTTTTATTTTTTGTTTTAAAGATTTTTTCAGTTTAAATATTATTTATACGTTTTGTAATTGATAAGCGATAAATCATAATTATAGATAAGTTTTTATTTTATTTTATGCATTCTTTACATACAAATTTGGCTTTAAGAAAGATGATGATATAAAATAATGACATCTATTATATATAATAAATGAAAGTTATTTGGGCCACGTGTCAACACCAGAGAGCCCCTAAATGCCCTTTTTCCCGCCCAACAGTGCCACTGCCCTCTTCTATTTATATCCTCCTTCATTTACTCATTCAGGACTTCTTGCTTTCTTTCTCTCTCTGCTCTGCTCTATTTCCGATCGATGTTTATCCTCTCTCATGTTTATCCTTCTTCTTCTTCTCATATTCATCTCCTCAACAACGTACGGCAGAGGTTACTTCTATTGGATACATCTTCGTTTGAAACCCTAAATCATGTACCGTCCAGTGGTTGAAGAAGAGAATAATCATGTAAGATCTACTTTTTTATCTAGAAATTTTATTTCGTTTTATCTATTTTGTCATACTGAACATGATGAACCCTTTTCTACCCTCAGAAGAAGAAACAAATCTCCTTATCGTACTCGATGAACGCTTTTGTACAACCTCCTCTTAATCGGTGACTCTGGTATGTTTGGTTTGTTGTATCATGTGATTACGAGCAGATTTATTTTGATATGTTTTGTACTTTGTCTTTCCAGACCTTTTTTGTTGGATTATAGAGTTTGTTGATTAGAAACAACCTCTGCCGGACGGTTGTTGAGGAGATGGAAATGGGAAAGGTTATACCAGGTGTGTTGATAGGTGATACCAGTGCAAAAGTTTAGGACATCACCAAGGTAACTTAAATTGGTGTGATTTATTTTTTTGGGTATTTCTAACGTTTTGATTTACTGTTTATTGGTGCATTGATTCATTTGTAATCCTTTGCAGATCTCCCGTCATCTCAATTTGAGCAATTAAACGTAGTTTTGTTAATCACTATCGGTGTTTTAATTACTAGCAGTGGTTAAAAAGTTTTCCATCAGCTATTTGACTTAACAATAGTTTGCGTTATTTATTCTAAATTCATCAGTTTTTGTAGGTAAACTGAAGTTTCCACCAATAGGCACTGCCCAGCTAAGTTTCCTACAATGACAGTGGTTATAACAAGTTAATATGGCACATCACTGATCTGCCTAACAAGTGTTGGATATAAGGATGGTTGTACATAAAGTTTGATGAACATCATCCACTGTTCAATTATGAAGAACTACTGATCAAGACCAAAGTCCAGACAAGCACCGATCAACTAAATGTGAAACACTCTCCAACAACAGTGGTTCCTCATCAACAAAACATCTTCTATGTTTGTTTATGTTAACAGTGTTTATTCTATCTTTGTTTATGTTAATAGTGTTTATATGTAACAGAATTTATACTATCATTTCAGTGTTTTGATCTGTACTATTAATTGAACAGTTGTTTCATCTTTGTACTAATAAAATTCCTATACACTTGGATGAATATTAAGCACCTCATCTTGATTGTTTGAGTATAGTATTCTTGAAATTGGTTCAAACATTTGATTGTTCAAAATATTCCACTGCTGAAATACAACCACTGTTTCTTCAATCTCCATGTTGACCACTGATTGACCAAACATCAGAGTTTTGAAAACTGGTTGGTATCCACTGATCGGAAAAAATCCACCAACTTTATTCTCATCAAAAAATTTAAAGTTAGATTAAAAAAAATTCTTGATGACAATTTGTTTCAAACAAATCACTATTTTAATGCTGATTTCTTGATCTTTTGACATTTGATTAAGCAAATTTTGTATTTCAAATTGACGGTTATTATATGTTGATTAAAGTTAAAATAAAATTTAAAAAAGTCATTATGGCATTTGCTATCAAATCAAGTCAGTAGTTACTGACAATATCAGTAATTTTGAAATTCAAAATATGTAAAATGGTAATTTAAAAGACTTTGTTTATATATAACAGTGTTTTCCGCATCAATGTTTTAAAGACTGTTAGGTTGTTAGATGTCATCACCTCAGTGTTTTATATGAAACCATTTTTATGGCATCAGTGTTTATATGTAACAGGGTTTAGTACTTTTGTTTATATGTAACACTATTTATCACATCAGTTCAGTGGTTTGATCTGTATTATTAATTGAACAGTTGTTTCATCTTTATACTAATAAAATTCATATACACTTTGATGAATATTAAGCTTCTTATCTTGATTGTTTGGGTATAGTATTCTTGAAATTGGTTCAAACATTTGATTGTTCAAAATATTCCACTGTTGAAATACAACCTCTGTTTCTTCAATCTCCATGTTGACCACTGATTGACCGAACATCAGTGTTTCGAAAACTGGTTGGTATCCACTGATCGGAAAAAATAGTCGCTGCTCACTTTTACATTGTTGACAACCAATTACATAAGAGTTCCACCAACATTATTTTCATCATAAAATTTAAAGTTAAATTAAAAAATAAAAATAAATTCTTGATGACTATTTGTTTCAAATCAAATCAGTAATTAATGCTGATTTCTTGAGCTTTGGACATTTGATTAAGCAAATTTTGAATTACAAATTGACGGTTATTATATGTTGATTAAAGTTAAAATAAAATTTAAAAAAGTCATTATGGCATTTGCTTTCAAATCAAGTCAGTAGTTACTGACAATATCAGTAATTTTGAAATTCAAAATATGCAAAATGGTAATTTAAAAGACTGTGTTTATATGTAACACTATTTATCACTTCAATTTAGTGGTTTGATCTGTATTATTAATTGAACAGTTGTTTCATCTTTATACTAATAAAATTCATATAAACTTTGATGAATATTAAGCTTCTCATCTTGATTGTTTGGGTATAGTATTCTTGAAATTGGTTCAAACATTTGATTGTTCAAGTATTCCACTGCGGATACACAACCTGTGTTTCTTCAATCTCCATGTTGACCACTGATTGACCGAACATCAGTGTTTCGAAAACTGGTTGGTATCCACTGATCGGAAAAAATAGCCACTGCTCACTTTTACATTGTTGACATTCACTGATATTGACCATCAGCGGTTTCCCTAAAAAATAGTCAGTGCTCACGTTTTTATTTTTGATGTTCTTAATTAGTGATACATTGAAATTATCAAATGAAAACTAGAATTACAATCAAATTACCATTTTACGTAATCTTTACATTCCAATTACATAAGAGTTCCACCAACATTATTTTCATGATAAAATTTAAAGTTAAATTAAAAAATAAAAAAAAAATTCTTGATGACTATTTGTTTCAAATCAAATCAGTAATTAATGTTGATTTCTTGAGCTTTGGACATTTGATTAACCAAATTTTGAATTTCAAATTGACGGTTATTATATGTTGATTAAAGTTAAAATAAAATTTAAAAACGTCATTATGGCATTTGCTTTCATATCAAGTCAGTAGTTACTGACAATATCAGTAATTTTGAAACTCAAAATATGCAAAATGGTAAGTTAAATATTTCGTTCTCTCTCTTTTTTTTTCCCTACAGTGCATATCAGTTCTAATATTTAATTATTTTATTAAAGCAGCATATTACACTACTTTTACCTTTGAAATTAAATCTGAAATTTATGACGTCCAATAACAGTGTCAAACCATAACAGTGGTTCAGCATCAACTTTAGTTATTCTATGTTTCTTTTTATTTGTTTATGTTAACAGTGTTTATATGTAACAGTGTTTTCCGCATCAGTGTTTTATAGACTGTTAGGTTGTTAGATGTCATCACCTCAGTGTTTTATATGTAACCATTTTTATGGCATCAGTGTTTATATGTAACAGTGTTTAGGAACAGTTTTGTATTTCACATCACTTCAGTGGTTTGATCTCTACTATTAATTGAACAGTTGTTTCATCTTTATTTTAATAAAATAAAATTCCTATACACTTGGATGTTAAGAGTGTTTAAGTGTTTATATTTAACAGTGTTTTTCGCATCAGTGTTTATAGTCTGTTAGGTTGTTAGATGTGATCACCTCGGTGTTTTATATGTAACCGGTTTTATGGCATCATTGTTTATATGTAACAGTGTTTATCACCACAGTGGTTTATATGTAAGCGTATTTATCACATCACTTCAGTGGTTTATATGTAACCATTTTTATGGCATCAGTGTTTATATGTAACAGTTGTTTTGGTAAAAAATTACCGAAGTAATTAAGTGATCAAATTAGTTAAGTGAGGTAGTGTGCTAGAAATGAGTGTCGAAAATATGTTAACCAAGTTAATTTGTAAAAACAGTTTCAGGATACGGCTCAGGATATAGAGCTGTATCTATGATCAAACAATGAGCAAAAGTAAAGTAAACGACACGGGATGTACGAGGAAAGCCCTTGATCAATCTAGATCGCCGGCATAAAACCTCGGGAGCTGACAATCGCAGCTGCCTAGTTCTTCTATTGCTTCAAAAATCAGGATACAGTGCAAGATGTGGTACGGATCGACTAAGTGTTACAACGAAACTTGAATACAAGTGTGGTGTTTGCGATGAGCTAGAGAGTGTAAGTGTATGAGAGTGTTAGTGAAAAATCGTGTGTTCTAAGCTGATCCGCCCCCATCTATTTATAGTAAAGATAAAATAACAAACTAGCCTAAACTTGCGGGATCCGCCGAATATTCCTTCTTCGAACGTTGTAGACCTGGTCTTTCGGGCTCAACGTCTCTTCCTCAACAAATTCGTCCGAGTCTTGAGGAGAAGAAGTCCTCTCGACCGTTAGCAAGTCTCAGCCCTTAACCTGCACGTGGTTAATTCAATAAGCCTCAGGATATCGCCCAAGATGTCAGCAATATCCTCTTCCAGCATCCTGGTCACAAATGAACAAACATAGGCAGGATATTGGTCAGGATATATACGTTAATAAAATGACCCCTAACAATTGTCCCCAAATATGTCGGTTGGTATACCAATCCAACGGATATATTTCAAAAATCTTATCCCACAACTCAAGGCATTTAAAACAAAGCGACGGTCAAGATCACATCGTAACTTCCAACGCGTTTTTTACTCAATGGAGATCCACGATGCCCCTAAATCTTCTCTTTTCTTGTTTGAAAAGCAAATATCTTCAACAGACCCTTCAGGTAATTCTCCATTTCTGATTTTCTTCCTGTCAATTTACTTCATCTTTCTAGCAATGGCCGCCGAGACCTTCACCCAGCAGAATCTTCTTAAAAATCCCGAGAAGGAGATCTGCGCTTTTGACAACGCAGACATTGCAGCTTTAAGAGCCTCCGGCGCTTTCCCCGACAGCACAGTCTTTAGGCCATTCGATCGGTCAATCCGATCGGATGTTTCTTCTACCGAATGGATCTGTTTTCCAGCATATCCTTTTTCATTAGGTCTTCGATACCCTTTTCCTGAATTCATGATGCAATTCTTTCGTATTACTGGCATCTCTTTTGCTCAAACCATGCCCATGGTTTGGAGAGTACTAATTGTACTCAACCAAATCAAAAACCTCCATTGCTCTGACCTCTGCATCGAGGATTTACCTATTGCTTATCGCCACCGATCCCACGGCTCTAGCCGGTTCTTGCTTTTTTCAACCTCTAGCAAACCCCTGATTCTCAAAGCCACCAAAAACGAAGACGGATGGCAACGCAAATTCTTCTTTGTCAAACGAGATTCCATTGCTGAGGGTGCCAACCTTCCGGTGGAGTGGTTAACCACCGGTAGGATCATAAATATCCTCAGAGACGATTTGATTGTTATCCTCTATT
This sequence comes from Helianthus tuberosus, assembly GCA_030545235.1. Taxonomy (NCBI): domain Eukaryota; kingdom Viridiplantae; phylum Streptophyta; class Magnoliopsida; order Asterales; family Asteraceae; genus Helianthus; species Helianthus tuberosus. The sequence continues at coordinate 211,359,565 of CM060424.1, forward strand.
AATATTCTTCGTTTTGATCTTTATGCAGTGAACTTCAAGGAAGTTGCTCCTCCTACCGCTGAGTCAGAAGAGAGAATCAATACCGTTTACCGGTTACCTGCAATAGACAGGACTTTTACCACACACGTCCCGAGTTCAAGTCAGTACTCATCATCCGAGATGTCTGGTAAGAATTGCTTTCAAAATAATTAGTCAAAATAATATAATGATAAAGAGTAAAACTTTTCCCTTTACGCAGCACCAGCTAAGATCCCTGAAGTCTTTGATCTTGACGAACTGGATAGCTATTCTGACCAGATCCAGGTCAAGAAAGAACCTGGCTCCAAGACCACTGCTACATCCAAACCCAGCAGCTCCAAAGCCATCATCATTCCTAAACCTTCACCGGCTACCAAGCCCCGGAGTTCAAATTCCCGCAAAAGGAAAGAACCCGATTCCCCTGTCATTTCTGACACCTTTCCTTATGAAAAGCACGGGTTCATTGAAGCCAATGGTTTTATGACTTCTTTTCTTAACCAGGTTAGTATCTTCATATCATATCCTGCAATTTAGACTATTTTTAAAGATTTAATAATATTAATCCCTGTCCTCTTACCTTTGTAGGGTCTTGAGCGTTTGGTTCACTTATATCAAGAATCCTGCAAGCTTAACAAGACACTTGAATCTAAGCTAAAGGAAGCAGAAATCACAATCTCTGACCAAGGTATGATCGCGGCCGCCAAGTCTCGTCATTACGAGGAGAAATACAAAGCTATGGCCCAAGAACACCAAGTTGCTCTCAACAAAGCTACTCTCCAAGCCCAGGCCGATCTGGAAGCTGCCCATGTGCAGTACGAACGGGATATGGTCAGTTACCGAGAAAGCCTCAAAAGTTCCGTCGTCATTTCTCTTCTCCAGGCTAGGTTGAAGATGGCTCACGAAGCTAAAACATTAGGCTTCGAATGCCCTTCTTGGGACGTTGGTGCTTGGAAGACCAAGCTGAAGAATCTTGGCGGTACCTCTTCCAAATCTACTGTCGATGAACCTTCTAAAGCAGTTGAAAAGGCAATCGATGCTGACAAGGATGCTGAGGCGGATCCCAAGATGGATGTTGCTGAAACCGCTATGGACCAAGAAGGCACTACCCCCTAGAGCTTATTTTCATTCGAACAATTTTATGTCTTTATGAACAATTTTCATTTCTGTCTCTAAACAATTTGATAACCGAAGGCGGATGGGTCCTGAGTTTCAGGATGAAACCTTCGGTTATCAACCAGTATTGATTGCTTTAAGAATAATTTCATCTTTTGACTTATTTTCTGTTACCTTGCATTATTTTGCATTACTTAGTGTGAGTCTTATTTTTGTAAAGATTTTGTATTGGTATCTTATAAAACATCCTGATCAGTATGCTCAGGAACATACTGCAAAAGCCTTTTATTAAATAGATCTTCCAAACGTTCCTTCAACTTTGTAAAAATTTCTTTAGAAAGTAAAAAATAGTTTATCTTTTCAAAACCAAGTTTTGATAATGATCAAAGTTCCAAACCAATACTAGTTTCAAACATCCTAATCAAATATCCTTAAAAGGACTTTGAGGATATATATCAGGATACTTAACATAATGTCACCAAAAACCTAAACGAGGCTTATAAAGGAAAGATCATACCAGAAATAGGACATAAACCTATTAGCAAACTTCAATCCCTTTGCAACTCTTCCAATGAAGATGTCCCCTGTGCAAGGTACTTAGTGCATTAGTCGCAAACTTCATCCTTTTAGCTTTACACCACCACCTTGGAGGGAATGTCCCCTGTATACAATGCCTTCAAGTATCTTAGAAATCTACTTAATGTCAGTTTCCATTGCATAAGAGATTTTTTTACATCCCAAGGGTAAAACCCAAGGATGTACTGGAGATAAATCCCTTGTATCCTGGGGAAAATCCCAATTTTTCATACGCTACAGGCGGGAGTGTATAAACTCCAAGACTTAGAAAGGTGAAAACCTTTAAACCTTAGAGAGTATGAAAATACCCTTTCGTGAGAGAGGGTGATCAATCCTCATATACCTTTAGGATTCAGGATATAGCCAACAGTAACGAAATTGTCAGCCACTTTTACATGGACTGGTCCCGCCACCTTGAACTATCCCTGAATAACTTGCGCTCCAGGCGGGGTGTTTAAACCCAATTCCGAAGAAAGGTGAATACCTTTAAACCTGTGAAGGAATCAGTATCCCTTAAACGTAAGAGAGGGGGCCAATCCTCTAATCTTCTGAGTTATCCTGAGTGCATATCCTGGAGCTATATCCTGGAACATATCTTGCAAAACAACTGTAAACTAAGGTGGGTGTTAGCTTGGCTAACACCCCTCCGATGCTTAAGTCAGTATTGAGTTTCAAAAAATAAATTAAACCAAAACGTATTTAAAAAAGATAGAATTCATACCATTCTGAGTTAGAAATTGAATTCTAAACTCACTTGAAATAGAGCTTAAGGTGTATAGCATTCCAAGATCTCGGTAGCATATCCCCCTCCGTATTCTTGAGTCTGTATGCTCCTTTCCCTGCTTCTGATTCAACCTCATATGGTCCTTCCCATTTTGGAGCTAACTTGCCATCGGCAGGATTAGTAGTATTTTGAAAAGCCTTTCTTAACACCCAATCTCCAACCTTAAATCTTCTGGTTCTAATATTCTTGTTATATGCCCTGGATATTCTCTGTTGATATGCTGCCATCCTTAGCCTTGCCGCATCTCTCTTTTCATCTATAGTGTCTAAATCCTGACTCAAGGCTTCAGGATTCTTCTCAGGATCACTTAAGACAGATCTTGTAGTGGGTATCGTCATTTCCGTTGGAATCATTGCTTCTGCTCCAAACACCAAGGAAAATGGGGTTTGGCCTGTTGCATTCTTTACCGTTGTCCTATCAGCCCATAAAACAAAGGGTAATTCTTCTGCCCATCTTCCTTTTTTGGCTCCAAGCCTTTTCTTTAAGTTATTGACAATTATCTTGTTTGAGGATTCTGCTTGTCCATTTGCTTGAGGATGTACCGGAGTAGATGTGATCATTTTGATTCCCCAATTCTTGCAAAAGTCAGTAGTCCTCTTACTTATGAACTGAGAACCATTGTCACAGATTATCTCAGCTGGTACTCCGAATCTGGTCAGGATATTCCTCTTTATGAAGGATACTACTTCTTGGTCTCTAACTTGAACAAATGCTTCAGCTTCAACCCACTTAGAGAAATAATCCGTCATTGCTAGCATAAAGACTTTTCCTCCCGGAGATTTTGGTAGCTTTCCCACTATATCCATACCCCACTTCATAAATGGCCAAGGGGAAACAATAGGATACAATGGTTCAGCAGGTTGATGCAGTATGTTACTATGTCTTTGACATGCGTCACATCTTCGAGCATATTCTGCGGCATCTTTTCTCATTGTTGGCCAATAATATCCTGTCCTTAATACTTTTGAGAATAACGACCTGCCCCCAGTATGGTTACCACAATCCCCTTCATGTATATCCTGAAGTACTTCTTTGGCTTCAGGATCCTCCAAGCACCTCAAATACGGTCCTGCAAGAGATTTCTTGTATAAAATATTATTTATAATAGTGAATCGTGATACCTTCATCCTAAATGCCTTAGGATTTTCATTTCCAGGGATGTGTCCTTCTTTGAGATATCTCATGATTGGAGCCGTCCAGGATTTAGGATCCTCTTCAGGATGCTCTGCTCCAGGATCCTGAATACCAGCTACTTCTTTATCCTGAGGATTCGTTGCAGGATATAAGACATGTAATATTGGTATTTGCGTCCCTTCAGGTATCTTGATCGATGATCCCAAATTTGCTAAGGCATCCGCTTCAGCATTATCCTCCCTTGGTACCTGTTTAAGTACAAAAACATCGAAATATCCTGCTAATTTTTTGAGAATATCGAGATATTCGATTAATTTCTCACCCTTAACTGCATAGGATCCATTAAAATGGTTAGTAATTAACAAAGAGTCAACATATACTTGCAAATTTTTGATACTCATGCTCTTAGCCAACTCTAATCCTGCAATTAAAGCCTCATACTCTGCTTCATTATTAGTAGCAGGAAATTCACACCTAATAGCCTGGGGTAATATGTCCCCCTGTGGAGATTTTAGTAGTATTCCTAATCCTACTCCTCTTACATTAGATGCACCATCAGTATATAATGTCCAGGATCCTGAGGATTCTCCTAGCTGTTAAACTTCTAGATCTACCTCGTCCTGAATGTCACTACTAAAATCAGCCACAAAGTCAGCTAAAGCCTGAGAGTTTATGGCATTCCTAGGTTCATATACTAAATCATAAGCACTCAACTTTACTGACCACTTGGCCATCCTGCCTGACATCTCTGGTTTCCTAAGCACATTTTTGATAGGATAATTTGTTTTAACATGTATCCTATGTGTCTCGAAATAATGCCTAAGTTTCGTTGATGCCATAATTAATGCTAGTATCAATTTTTCTAAATGAGAATACCTAGTTTCAGCATCTAACAAACTTTTACTAACATAATAAACAGGATACTGCTGACCTTCATGGTCTTTTATAAGAACGGCACTTACAGCATTCCCTGATACAGCAAGGTACAGGGATAGTGGTTCACCATTTTCCGGCTTCATCAATAGAGGTGCGGTTGAGAGATACCGTTTCAAATCCTGCAGGGCTGCTTCATGCTTTTCCCCCCATTCGAATCTTTTGTTCTTCTTTAGGATATCATAGAAGTCTTTGCATTTCTCTGAGGATCTTGAGATAAATCTGTTTAGAGCTGCTACTCGGCCTGTTAATCTTTGTACGTCCTTCATATTCGAGGGTGATTTTATATCCAGGATAGCTTTAATTTGCTCCGGGCTTGCCTCTATCCCTCTTTTCGTCACCATATACCCAAGAAATTTTCCTGCCCCCACTCCGAAATGGCATTTAGCAGGATTCAGCTTCATGTTGTATTGATCCAGGATATCAAACGCTCCCTTGATATCCTGGAGGTGATCCTCAGCCTTTTTAGATTTTACCACCATATCATCGATATATACTTCCATGGTGTCCCCCAGTTTGTCTTTGAACATCATGTTTACCAATCTTTGGTATGTTGCACCTGCATTCTTCAAACCAAAAGGCATAGCTGTATAACAATAAATACCTGTTGGTGTCATGAAGGCAGTATCCTCCTGGTCAGAAGGCTCCATTTGGATCTGTTGAAATCCTGAGGATGCATCCATAAAAGTCAGCATTTCATGCCCGGCAGTGGCATCTACCATTGCATCAATGTGGGGAAGAGGAAATGGGTCTTTAGGACAAGCTTTGTTCAAGTCTGTGTAGTCTACACAAACTCTCCATTTCCCATTCTTCTTCTGTACTACAACCACGTTTGCTAGCCACCTTGGGAACTTAACCTCTCTGATCATTCTGGACTTTAATAATCTTTCAACTTCCTCCTGGATAATCGCGTTCCGCTCAGGAGCAAACTTCCTTCTTTTTTGTTGCACAGGCTTGAATGATTTATCAATTCCAAGCTTGTGAGTGATAATATCTTTGGATATGCCTGTCATATCCTCATGCTTCCATGCAAACGTAGACATCCTGCATTTCAAAAAGTTAATTAATTGTTCTTCAATATCCTGAGGGATATTGGTCCCTACGAGCACCGAAATATCGGGATTATCCTGGTCCAGGATAATTTTCTTCACATCCTGCTCCGGATCCTCCACGATATCCTGGACCCGTGTCTTTAATTGTTATGCTGCACTAGGTTTGGTTGAGGATTTCATTGAGGATGAGTAGCATTCTTTCGCCTCCTGCTGATCACTATCCACTTTGACCACTCCCCAAGGGGTAGGTATCTTGATGCATTGGTGATATGTTGATGGTACGGCCTTCATATCGTGAATCCACGGTCTTCCCAGTATGATGTTATAGCAGGATAGAGAATCCATCACACAGAAACGTTGTATCGAATTGACTCCTTCAACGTATACTGGCAACTTTATCTCTCCCACTGTGTTTCTAGCCTCCCCACTGAATCCAACAAGCACGGTAGACTTTGAAGTGATATCCATTGGAGATACGTTCATTCTCTTCAGAGTTTCTAGTTGGATTATGTTGACGGGGCTGCCATTATCAACCAGTATCCTGCGTACAAAATGGTTAGCCACATATAATGTTATTACCAGAGCATCATGGTGAGGATCTTGGACAGTATCCCTGTCATCAGCATCAAAAGTGATCACTTTATCAGCTGTGAGGGTAGTCATCCTGACAGGTTTGTCTCCCCTTTCGGCCTTGGATTCCTTTGCATGTCTCTTTGCCGCTGAATACGATGTTCCACAAATGTCGGATCCTCCCGAAATGAAGTTGGTTATCTTGGCATCCGCGGGAGGTGATGCTGCTCGTTCAGGATCCTTCTCAGTATCCTGACCCTTATTCTTCTTTCTTCCTAAGAGATCTTTCAGATATCCCTTGCTTAGAAGATAGCTTATTTCTTTCCTCAGAGCAATGCAATCCTCAGTCATATGTCCGAAATCTTCGTGGAAAGCACACCATTTTTACTTATCTTTCCAGTCAGCCTTTTGTTGATTCTTTCGAGGCCATCTAGCCTTGTCTCCTAGACCCTGCATAGCATACATCAATTCAGGAATATTAACAGAAAAGCAATATTCGGACAACTCAGGATACTCTTCAGGATCCTCATCTTCAACAGCGTTCACTCTTTTGTTTTCGTTTCTATTATACGGCTTAGGCCGATATGACTTGAACGAGGATTCTGACTTCCTATTAGTTGACTCATAAGTGTTGGACGAGTTCATCCTTTCTTGCATCTTTCTGTCATCTTCCAGACGGATATATCTCAAAGCCCTGTTACGAGCTTCGTCGAGATTCCTGCAGGGATTCATTACAAGATCCTGATAAAACTGAGAATCCTTTTGTAATCCCATCTTGAAAGCTTGCACAGCTGTTGCAACATCAAGATGTGGGATATCCAAGGATTCTCGACTGAATTTGTTCACATAATCCCTCAAGGATTCCTGAGGCCCTTGAGTTATCCTGTAAAGATCACTGGTTAGTTTCTCAAAACTCCGACTACAAGAAAATTGACTGTTAAATAAATTAACCAAGTGAGCAAATGAAGTAATTGAGTGAGGAGGAACGTTTAATAGCCATTTTAAGGCCGATCCTGTTAGAGTAGAACCAAATCCCTTGCACAAGCACGCTTCCTTGAGCACCGGAGGGATAGGGTTAATCTCCATTCTTTCCCTATACTGAGCAATATGCTCCTCAGGATCCGTACTCCCATCATAAAGCTTCATGTTGGGAGTTTGGAATTTCTTTGGGATCTCAGCATCACAGATAGGATATGCAAAACGAGATATCTTGTGGCTGTCTTGAGATGCTTCCGGGATCGGTTGGACCACCCCAGGTACACTAGATATCATGTCCTTCAATTTCTGAAGTTCCCTGGTAAGTGCTGATGTTACACCTGTATCCTGCAAAGATCCACCACTGTTAGTAGCATAAGTATTGTTATTATTCGACACGTTACCCGTTGGAGGATTTTGCCCATATCCTGAAGCATATCCTAAGCTCCTCATGGTTGACATCCTAATCGAGGAGGGTATTTCAGGAGTATGATTCTGAGGAAGACTGGGCACGATATTCCCCCTTTTATCCTCGGTATATACAGCTGAACTAAAGTTCAACGCTCTGGGGTGTAACGGAGTGACATTGTCCTCAGCAGATCTGCTCGAGCCAGCCTTCAGGAGTTGTATTTCCCTCAAAAGCATTTGGTTTGTTTCCTGTTGCTGCCTCATTTGTTCCTGCACACTTCCAAATAAGGTTAAAATTTCATCATTGGAAGCTAAAACGGGAGCAGATCCATGGATACTCCGAGTTGGGATAACATCTTGAGATTGTGTAGAGGCTGGCATCCTTGGAGGAGGTGGTGGAAGCACCGAACCGGTAGTAGCAGAAGTCATAGCAGACACAGTAGAGGAACTCATGTTTGATCTTGAGGCCATTATGGATAATGTGGCAAAAAGTTTTGAAAATAGAAAACCGATTAGCGATTTGACAAAAAGTTTTAGTAAAGAGAGCACCACTTGCCCCACGGTGGGCGCCAAATTGTTTTGGTCAAAAATTACCGAAGTAATTAAGTGATCAAATTAGTTAAGTGAGGTAGTGTGCTAGAAATGAGTGTCGAAAATATGTTAACCAAGTTAATTTGTAAAAACAGTTTCAGGATACGGCTCAGGATATAGAGCTGTATCTATGATCAAACAATGAGCAAAAGTAAAGTAAACGACACGGGATGTACGAGGAAAGCCCTTGATCAATCTAGATCGCCGGCATAAAACCTCGGGAGCTGACAATCGCAGCTGCCTAGTTCTTCTATTGCTTCAAAAATCAGGATACAGTGCAAGATGTGGTATGGATCGACTAAGTGTTACAACGAAACTTGAATACAAGTGTGGTGTTTGCGATGAGCTAGAGAGTGTAAGTGTATGAGAGTGTTAGTGAAAAATCGTGTGTTCTAAGCTGATCTGCCCCCATCTATTTATAGTAAAGATAAAATAACAAACTAGCCTAAACTTGCGGGATCCGCCGAATATTCCTTCTTCGAACGTTGTAGACCTGGTCTTTCGGGCTCAACGTCTCTTCCTCAACAAATTCGTCCGAGTCTTGAGGAGAAGAAGTCCTCTCGACCGTTAGCAAGTCTCAGCCCTTAACCTGCACGTGGTTAATTCAATAAGCCTCAGGATATCGCCCAAGATGTCAGCAATATCCTCTTCCAGCATCCTGGTCACAAATGAACAAACATAGGCAGGATATTGGTCAGGATATATACGTTAATAAAATGACCCCTAACAACAGTGTTTAGGAACAGTTTTGTATTTCACATCACTTCAGTGGTTTGATCTCTACTATTAATTGAACAGTTGTTTCATCTTTATTTTAATAAAATAAAATTCCTATACACTTGGATGTTAAGAGTGTTTAAGTGTTTATATTTAACAGTGTTTTTCGCATCAGTGTTTATAGTCTGTTAGGTTGTTAGATGTGATCACCTCAGTGTTTTATATGTAACCGGTTTTATGGCATCATTGTTTATATGTAACAGTGTTTATCACCACAGTGGTTTATATGTAAGCGTATTTATCACATCACTTCAGTGGTTTGATCTGTACTAATAATTGAACAGTTTCATCTTTATACTAATAAATAAGGTAACATAAAATACACTTGGATGATTATTAAGTTCCTCATCTTGATTGTTTGGGTATTGTATTATTGAAAGTGGTTCAAACATTTGATTGTTAATGACTATTTGTTGCAAATCAAATTAGTAATTAATGCTAATTTCTTGAGCTTTGGACATTTGAGTTAAGCAAAATGTGAATTTCAAATTGACGGTTATTGTTTCTTAATTAAATTTAAAATAAAATATAGAAAAGTCATTATGAAAATTGCTTTGAAATCAAGTCAGTAATTTTGAAATATTGAAATTCTTAATATACAAAATGGTAATTTAAAATTGACGTTCTTTCTCTTTTTTTGCCTACTTTGCATATCATTTCTAATATTTTATTACTTTAATAAAGCAGCATATAAAGATATACACTCCCTGCATTTGAAATTACATTTGCCACTGCATTCAGTTAAAATTTTTATTGGATAATCGGTAAGCTTGAATTTCAACCTTGATATTTTTTTAAGAACATCCATGCTTATTGTATTATCATATTACGTTTAGCAATACTTATATTTTGCTTATTCTTTTTTTTTCATGTACAGTCTTCAAATGGAGGTTGCAAAGGTTAGCATGCTTAACGATCTTAATACATTCTCAAACAACTATTCGATTAGAGTGAAGATTGTTAGCATTTCGAAGAAGATGATGAATGATAACAAAAATGAAATCTATCGTCTTGATATGATCTTCATGGATGAGATGGTACCGTATATAGTTGTGTTATAATTTTTTTGGACATGTGAATATCCAAATGAATATAACACCTTTTTTATTTAATCGGATGTTTCATATTCTTAGGGAACTATGATACAAGCCAGCTGTTTGCATAAGATGCTAGGAAAATTCAAACACTTTCTTCAGTTGGATGAATGTCTTCTTATCACCAAACCTTCTCTTGCTACTAATAAGTCCTCTGCTAAGTATACCAAGAGAAACGACAAAATATCACTTTATTTCTATACTTCTGTTGAGAAATGCTTTGACTGGTCAGGACCGAAATACCGTTTTAATTTCGTTAACCTCAAGGATGTTGTTAAAAATAAATTTGAAGTTAATACAGTTATTGGTATGTAAATCACTACATGATATATATCTATTGTTTTGTCTTATTGTTTTTTTTATTCTTATCACTTCTTAATGCTGTTTTCTTTTCACAATATATTTTTGTTTATAGATTGGATTGGTTATGTGGATGTATGTTTCAATCTAGAGGATACGTCAAAGAAGGATAGGAGCAAGGGCAAGAGACTTAATCTTAGACTTGAAGACCTTGAGTGCGTTCTTTTTATTAAGTTGTTGCATTTTGACGTTTAAACCATTATAAGGTTGTTTGATGTTATTATGTTTTATGTTAATATTTTAGAGGCCAAAAGTGTCCGGTTACTTTGTGGGATGGTTTTGCTATTGACATGTTTGCTTACATGAATGATAAGAAACGAGAGAAATATGTTGTTATCCTTTGTCATTTTGGTATGGTCAACCTTTACAAAGGTACAATTTTAACTTAATTAGTTTAATTTTTTTATTGTTATAGATTTATCTTTAGATTTACTTATATGTTTTAAATTTGACACTATTTATATTGATCTACATTTGGTTTAAATTTTAAATTCAGGCAAGCGTGGCGTTGCAAACGGCTTTGAGCTAAGCAGACTTTTTATTGACACTGACATTGAAGAGATATCATCTTTTAGAAAGAGGTATAGTTAGTATGCATATAAACATTGAACAGTATTATTTTGTACCTACATTTATTTTTTACGTTTTAATTTGATCACATGAATCTGTTTAGATATGTAGAGAAAATGTCTGCTTCATCTTCATCAAATGATCATGTTGGTTCAAACGTCATCTCAAGTGTTGAAGATGAGTTTCTTAATAACCCTGATTTCATGCTTATTGGTTTCCTGGGAACCATATCAACGGTGTGTATTTTCTTATAAGTACTCTACATGCTGAGTTTTTTAAAAGTCTTTTCTAAGTGTTATTATTTTTGTTTGATGTTGATAGACAAAGAAGGTTTTGGTTGTTGGCACAATCACAGCTATATGCACTGATAAACTTTGGTATTACAATGGTTGTAACCACTGTAAGTCAGGTGTGGAGGAAAGATTTGTAACGAAAGAAAATCCGGATGGTTTATCTGGTGTTGATCATGAAAAATCGTTGGTGTGTACAAATGATAAATGTGAAGGAGTCGACATCTATTCTATTCCGCGGTTTGAGATTACAGTTTTATTTCCTTATACTAAATACTAATATGAACGACACTTTTGTTTTTAGTAATACTAATGTTTTCATTTGTTTTTAACTTTGATAGGTTCAAGATACCTATTAGGGTGCAAGACTCTTCCGGTACTGTGTCTTTGACACTGTTTGATTTTGAAGCTTACAAGATTCTTAAGAAAACTGCCAAAGACTTAGTTTCAATTCAAGATCAGGTAACAAATACATGCATTCAGTTATTTGGCCATGTACTATATATAATTTAAAATTAATTTTTATAAAATTGTATGTTGAAATTATGGAATCATTCTGCTCATTGTAATTATATTAATTTTTATAAAATTATAGGTTGTTAATTCTGGAGAGATACCGAACCCATATCCTGAGATCTTTGACACATTGATTGGAAAGAGGTATGCTTTCATCATAAGTGTTAAAGACTATAACATTGAGCATCAGGTTGAAAACTATGGTATTTCAATGGCCACTAACGATGATGAGATCCTTGCCGCGCTCTGCGCCAAATTCAATCTTAACCAGGTCTAAATCTTCATTATGTCATTCTTTTAATTTGATATACATATCCTTTTAAAATATATTTATACCATTATGTGTATTTTATGTTATTATGTATTATGTACTTAAAGCATGAGCAGTCCGAATCGTTGGATGTTCCAGAATCCTGCAGTTTGTCTACTCCTGTTGACCTTATGAAGGTTATATGAGAATTTCCTTATTTGTAGTAATTTTTTTTAAACGTTAGCACTTATTGTCTTTTTATATCAGGATGAGTTGTCATACTGCGGTGAGAATGTTACACCTGCATCCCAAGCACTTGTAGGCACTAAGAATCCGTCTTCTGATGAAACAAAACGTAATATTCGTGAAGTGTTCGATGTGGATGATGCATTAGGTTGCTCCTCGACAAAGCGCCGCATCAGTGATGAACTCTCTCAGGATGAAGATGCTGGTGTTTCGACGCTTTTGATTCCAAAGATTGAGAAATAGTGTCTTCTGTATTTTCAAATACATTTATGTGTTGATTTCATATGCTGTTGCCATGTTGAACTTATGGTTTTCGTTTTGTTGCTTTTGGGTGTTTGGTGGGTTATGTTTTGGACTGATTATGTGGTTTTGAATTCCTAAAAACTTATCTGCTTATTATAATGTATATTGTTAAATAAATATTGAGATGTTCAATAGTCAATATTTATGTTTAAAACTTATGTGTATGAATAGTAGCAACAATTTATAATATATATTGTATATACCCAATTAACAACTTTTTTATCTACAAACATTTCTAATCTTTAAGCAATTTTAATGTTATTATTTTATCTCATAATTTATATAGGATTATCCGTGGATGTGGTTGTTCTTTATTGGTTTTTACCGTTATCCATGCCCACTAAGATTTAGTAAGTATCCGTCATATGTTACAGTTTAAAAAAAATATTTAATTTGTGCCTGTTTCTCCCATTACTTATTTAAGTAATCTCATTCAATAGGTTTTTTATATACTTCAAATTTTCTCTAAGTCATTCAAAGAATGTTGTTCAGAAAAATCGTAACCAAGTATGAAGCGTAAATTCAAACCCATTTTATTTGGTTTTTTGTTTGCTTTATTGATCCATGTTTTATTTTATTTTTTTTCTTTGGTTTATTTGGATAACTGAAGAAAATACCGTTTAACTTAAATAGTTATTAAATAAAGATAGTAATATTTTATTTTAAAAATTATATACAAATAAACCATAAACCTAACCGATGAACATCCGATTTACATTCCACAAAGATTACAAAATTTGTTGTTAAGTTTTTTATCAATGTAATACATTATTTGGAATAATTAATTCAATAATATGAAACAATTTTATTTTACTTTTCATGAAATGATTTTTAATTACAAAATGATAAAATGCAATATTATAATTTATTGAGGTTATGTTTAATCCTTAGGTATTATATATTGTAATTCAAAATTTAAAAACCACTGTTTTCTTCTATTGTTTTAATGTTCCTGATCTTAATACTCTTTCTTCTTTTGAAAGCTTCTCCTTCTTTCAGAATTAACAATGTCAAATAATTCACGTTCATTTTCTACAACAGCTAATTCATCTCAACGAAATTTACATAGTAAGTGAAATTATAACTTCTTAACTCATCATTTCCGAAATTTACTTGTGCATATATTGATCATTCCTTTAATTCACATGTATATGTTTACTTTTTCATCAAGGGGAAGAGAGCTGCCAACGTTCAAAAAAAGCTTAACCATAGAAATAAGATTGCAAAGACTGCAAAAAAAACATTCTGGACATCCTCTTGACCCTGAGTTCTTTCATTTTGATCGCAAAGGAGACTATAGGCTGGTATACCATTTTTTATAATAAACTAATGATTTACGTTTATTTGTCTGACTGTTATTTTTTTCCACACAATACATGTAGCGTCTTCCTGCTGAAGTTGCGAGACGAGCAGGTCTTTTTCTTGATCTTTATCCTTTGAAAGTTCAAAACATGATTGGAGTTGTGCAGGTTTATGATGTTAAGTTGGAGTTAAATGAATTGAAGCCACGTTATGCGTTGGAAGGTTGACGAAAGTTTATGACTGACAATAACTTGAGGTTTGGTGATATGTTGCATTTCACATACGTGTCTTCGCAACAGAAGATAGTATTAAATCAAGTTACATCAGTTTAACAAACACATTTTAAGTCTGTTCTGATATCAGATACTAATTATGAATTTTTTGATGGTGATGTTGTAGGTTTTTTTCTTAAATTATTAACTTGATGTTTTTGTTGCTATGTATGGCTAAGATGATAAAACACTGTTATTAGCACTTTATGTTTTATATTTGACCAATTAGATTATGTATTAAATTATAGTTCTTTAAGTCATTGTTCCATTTTCTTGAATTCTATCTAATTTTTTAAAGAACATTAATAACAAATAGTGGTTTGAACATCTGTTTGCCTTTTGGTCAATAGTTAATGGAAACCTATGTTAGGTTCAACAATGTTTTGAAGAGGAAAACTGTGTTAGAAGACAGTAGATCTTAACAAGTTAAACATCTGTTAAGGCTTAAACAGATGTTTGCCCTTTAATAGATGTTTGGCCTTTTATATCAAATGTCTGGACTTAAACAGTTGTTTGACCTTAAACACATGTTTGAACCTTAAACATATGTTTTGCCTTAAACAGATGTTCTTCTTCTATATCAGATATTTGGACTTAAACAGATGTTTGACCTTAAACAGATGTTTCGCCATAAACAGATGTTTAGTCTTAAACCAAACATTTGTTTAAGCTCAACATCCGTTTGACTATTTGTCAATATCTTATTGACTTTTGGTTAACATCTGTTTCAAATTTGGTCAACATCTTATTTTGTAAAAGAGGTACAAAAACAAAGATTTTTTCAAAATCTCAAAACACCCTATCATGTAAGTGCATTGATGTAAAAGTGGAAATGATGTTATTCATATGGTCCTGTTGTGCTTTTGTTTGTCCTCTAATATGAGTTCATGATATAATGCGGTGATTTCAAGACATTTTTGTTGAATCGAATGAGATGGTTGATGTAATGCGGTCGTATTAATAACAAATAGTAATTAATTAATCTAAATAACTTTCTCGAGCCCGGGAAGCAATCCCGGGTAAAAACCTAGTTGAATAATAAAAAAAAGCTGTTTTGGGACACGTGTCGCATTTCTACGCATCATCAGAGTTGTTTTCCCACTGATTAATTTATTTATTTATCTCTAATAAATATGTAATTTTTTTCCACAAAATGAGCCATAATTATAGGTAAGTTTTATTTTTTTTTTTACAGATTTTTTAGTATAAATATTATTTATATGTTTTGTAATTGATAAGTGATAAATCATAATTATAGATAAGTTTTTTTTTTATTTTATGCATTCTTTACATATAAATTTGGCTTTAAGAAAGACGATGATATAAAATCATGACATTGAATTTGTAATCTTCTGAAACTGAGAGGATGCGTTGCATAGGTGAGATATCTTATGCAATGAATTTAACATAATTTAAAAATGTGTTTACAGATATATTACACAAAAATTAAAAGATGGCTACGATTTTGTATAACACCTATACTTATACCGTGTAACACAAAAATATTTTGTTTTGTTTATATATATTTCACACAAAGTCCATATATTATTTCGGTTACACACCCTCAAATATTAAAAAGAAATAAATAAACTAAATGATGTGTTGACATGTGGCATTATTATTAGAAGTTATAATATTTTAATCTTTATTATTAACTATAAATTATTTTATTCAACCCGTGTAATACACGGGGTTGTAACCTAGTTTATAATATTTTAAATACAAAAAAACTAAAACAATTTTATATTAATTTCTTTATCTAAATTAAGTTTTATTTTTGTCTCCAAATTTACAAAATTCCCTCTTCACGCTAATTGATTTCCCTCCACAAAAAACCCCCGCCTTCCCAAAATTCCCACCAAATTAATTCATATTCCGTAACTTCCTAATCGTAAAGCTAAGCTGTCTCTCTTTTGACTCTTGGGTGGTCACTAGTGATAGAATTCTATCATTCCTAATATCCAATCAACTCATGCCATGTCATCACCCAATATTCTATCACTAGTGATAGAAATATAGTGGGGGTGGTCACTAGTGATAGAATATACCCCAAACGGTCAAAAATCAACACCCATCGGTCCCTTTCCAACGTTAACTTTTTGAAAATCACGAGTGATATTTAGTACGCGTTGAAAAAATAACGCGTTATAATAAGCGATTTTTAGATATATTGTATATAGGCTGTTGTTTTTTGCTACTATTGTGTAAGTTTGTATGTAAAATTTAGCAGGTTTTGTTCCTGTAGAAAACTTATATTATTGTTGATTTTTGTGAATGGAATCCCTGTAGGTAAATGCAGGGTAAGTGATATTGTACAATATATGGCAGAGGATGCAATTTAGTCTTCAACCCATTTTGGGCATTTATTAAACATGAGTCCATTTGGGTAATGGTTTATCCCTAAGGGTTTAAATAAAAAATTAACTAGAAGAGAAATGATACAAATGGGTCAAGGTCAAGAGGTCACAAGTGACCCCATTATATTTAGAGTAAACTTCCGTTTTGCTCCCTGTGGTTTGGTCACTTTAACGGTTTTGCCCCAAACCTTTAAAAATAGCCATTTTACTCCCTGATGTTTTGGTTTTGTTGTCAGTTTACTCCCTGCGAGGAGCAAAATGGAAACACAAACAATTTGGATGGAGTTAGAGGCGGGGAGCAAACTAGCAAAAAAAACTGAAACATCAGGGAGCAAAATGACTATTTTTAAAGGTTTGGAGCAAAACTGTTAAAGTGACCAAACCACAGGGAGCAAAACGGAAGTTTACTCTTATATTTATTGTTTTTATGTTCGCAGCCTTGTAAAATATTTTGTATAAATAATATATTATTAGTGTAATAATAGTCTTTGTAATCATATTTGATGTAGTAACAGCTTATTAACAGACAAAAAACGTTTGCAGGTCAACCCGACCTGACTTGTTATGTTCCGTACTAAAAACAACCCTAATTTGAACCATTACCCAACCTGTTGGACCCGCCCATGTTGCCACCTATAGAATCTAGTGACTAGACTACTGTTAAGAGAACAAACCAAAGTGGCTAACTTTTTCATCATCCTTTTTCTAAGAACATAGCTGGACGTTTCCCTTGTGGGTTGATGTGGAAAAGCTTTGCCACATCACTGAATGTTTGCTAGATGCTTACATCAAGATACTGGACAACAAATATCAATGGAATTAGTTGGTGGGACAGTGTCTTTATTTTATGGTGTATACACAAATAGACCTGTATATACAACATCATAATTAGATTAGAATCATATACAATGATAACTGCAAAATCAGGCTTAGCCACATTAGCATTCAAGTAGTAGACTAGTCCATATTTTCATTCAAATAGCTATTACATAATTTACATCAGATCAGCCCAAACACAAGTCATTACTGTTCTAAAACTGCACAATAAAAGATTCCCTTTTTCACTTTTTATCATCTTATTTTTTTTTTTTAGAAAATTGTCTCTTGAGTTCAGATTTCTTTCAAACCAATTACACCAAGATAGCCGGTAAGCGGGCAACAAGCTGCGCCGCTACCCCCTTTTGAATAGCGAAACCTAACCTAGTAAAAACGAAACCCCGATCTCTAGGATACGAAATGTTGCTGTGAACAACCCGTTGGACCCGTTCAAGAAATCTGATGGCTTCTGGGGCTAGCGAGCCAAAGGTATCAAAGGCAAAAGGGATAAAAGAATGTTGATTATCCTCGCAGGCTTTTGCATGTTTGTCCATTTTCTTCGCTGCCGCCCTTGCAATCGCCTGACCAGGGACAAAACCTGTATCCCGAAAGCCTACAAGGGGGGAATGCTATCCATAACCTGTTAGCTTCTTCCACATCATTGTATCACAAGAGACAATCATTTGGTATGTGCTAAAATGTTACTATTTCTCTATATTCATTACTTGTTTTGTTCTGAACATTACATGCGCTTTGTTTTGCAGCCACGTTCTTGCAATCAACACTGGTGGTGGTCACAGGTGCAATCAAACACGCTTGGTATGCGCCTGTAGAATCATCACCTTTTCATCATCTATTCATAAAGTTTGTCTAATTTACTTTTATGCTTGATTGATTAGAACTGATACTGATTTTGTAATTGCTCTTGATTAATCTTGATACTAAGTTTGTCCGGTTGGTCGGGGTGGGTTTGGTCAGGAATGTCGTTTTAAAAATTGCCATTCTGGGTTGGGTCAGAGCGGATTTTGACCAAAATGGGTACAAGTCAAAATGACCTGTTTTAAAAAGATGGTTGATTTGACTCTGTTCAAAACAAGTTTTGACAAATATGACATAAAAAAATTATGCAATACAATAAGAAAGATTGCTTGAAAGCTTAAAGAGTTTGGCACCTATACAATCATACTAAAGAAGTCATACAACACAAACTCTGCTCAAGAGTAATGTTCCTATAAAACCAACAGGTAATAGAAGAATTCTGCTCCAAATCGTATCTCCGGAAAAATCAAAGACTGCTAGTATGTTGTTCTAGCACGACTAGTCAATAGCCCAATTATTGTGAAGGGAATACCCTCAACCACTGCATCAACAATATAAGATGGATCAATACACATGGAGGAGCAGCGATTTGGATCTATAAATCTTGTTAAAGTTTACATAGTTATCCCTTGTTGACTTTTATACAAATGATGCTCATCATTAGACTAGTCGGTATGGGGGCCGGCTGAGGCCCGGCTAGGACCGGCGCCGGTCCCCCACACCGCCCCCCTCAAAACGGCCCGGCTAAACCAGCAGCCCACAGCCGATCTCGACGGGCCCATGATTCAAAGAAGTAGCCGTTATAACGGCTAGTTTCAAATTTAAAAAAAAATGTACTTTTTCACTTTAAATATATACCACTTTCAACCATTTTTTATACCATTCTCATCCATTTCTCCTCATTCTTCTCCCATTCTCATCCATTTTTATAAAAAAACACTCCCATTTTTTATACCAATCTTTTATAAAAAAATATATTTTCATCCACATCCACAATGGCATCTAATTCTTGGTGGTCCTCGTCTTCTTCGGACGAAGAGGAGATGTTTTTCGCAAACGCTGTGGTAAAGGCGGCGGAGATTCTTTTGGAGGAGGAAGAGGGCTCGTCTGAAAACGTTATTACCAGACGAATACGGATTAACAGAGACCGCGAAGGTTTGTCATAAATGTAAATTTTATATATTTATATATTTATATATTTCCTCGTATTTATATATTTTTTACGACAGGAGCGCACGAGAAATTGGTGAACGATTATTTTTCGGATGCACCCCTTTACAATGCCGACATTTTCAAACGAAGGTTCCGAATGAGTCGCCGGTTATTCACACGGATTGCTGATGATTTGGCGGGGCTAGACCCGTTTTTCACGCAACGACCCGATGCTCGGAATTATGAAGGGTTCACCACGTTACAAAGTGTACTGCGGCCATTCGCCAACTGGCGTACGGGACAGTGGCCGACGCTTTGGACGAGTACTTACAGATGTTGGCAAGAACTTCGCGGGAATGTTTGTATCGGTTTTGCCATAATGTGGTGAAACTGTATAGCAAACAATATTTGCGGAAACCAAACGCGTATGATGTTCAACAGTTGTACCAAGCTCATGAAGCAAGGCACGGGTTTCCGGGAATGCTTGGTAGCATTGATTGTATGCATTGGGCGTGGCATAACTGCCCGACTGCGTGGCGAGGCCAATACACGCGAGGTGATCACGGCCATCCAACCCTAATACTTGAGGCCGTGGCGTCACAAGATTTGTGGATCTGACATTCTTTCTTTGGGCTCCCTGGTTCACTCAACGACCTCAACGTGCTATACCAATCGACGATCTTTAGCGATGTCGTTAATGGAATCGGTCCGGACACCCGTTTTACAGTTTCAGGGGTTGAGTATAGACGCGGGTATTATCTTGCTGACGGAATATATCCGTCTTAGTCTACAATTGTCAAGACTGTTTCATTTCCCGAGGACGAAAAAAGGAAAAAATTCGCCAAGCGTCAAGAAGCTGCAAGAAAAGACATTGAACGTGCTTTTGGTGTTTTAAAAAAAAATGGGCCATCCTTGAACAACCGGCACGTGCGTTCACACCGAAGAGGTTGCGCATTTGTATGTACGCTTGCATTTTGCTCTATAACATGATTATTGAAGACGAAGGTCGGGCGATTTGTGAATATGATGAGGATGCATCTTACGGGAATACTGTCCCGGTAGATCCGACGCAACATGATTTAAACTCGTTCGCGCTAACCAACGACTTCACGCATGCAAACCTTCAACAGGATTTGGTAGAACATATATGGAACAACGTAAACGTCGGGGACGGTGACGGAGACGAAGACGAAGACGAGTAGTGTAATTTTTTATTTTTAGGAAATGTAATTTTTTTTTTCGGAAATGTTTTTTTTATTTTTAGGAAATGTAATTTTTTTTATGTTATGAAATTAATTTATTTATGTTGTTTTATGTTGTATTTTTTTATTTTTATAAAGTTTTTATTAAGTTAATAAAAAAAACTTAGGAAATTATAAAATATTAAGGTAGGGTAGCCCCATCCTCCACCCCCCTCAAAAGTGAAGGATGCCCATACCCCATGAGCCGGTGATGTGGCGCCTACGTGGCTGCCCATCCTCATGGGGATGGGCCTCACCATACCCTTTAGTCTTAAAACTCCATTAGCACATATGATTCTTTTTTTGTCAGCTTTATCTTTCCAGCAGTATTTCCAAAACCCATACATCAGTAGTAAAATAAGAATTGAGAACTTATCTAAATGTTCACTTGTGGTGACCATGACCGGCAACTTAGGGGTACAAACGAGCCAAGCCGAGCTCGATCTCGAGCTCGGGGCTAGGCTTGTTTCAAGCTTTTTTTTTCGAGCCGGTCTCAAGTAGCTTGGCTCGCTTGCTCCTCTAGCCGGCATGCTTGTTTTCTGCTTAACGTAAGCATAAAAAGCCCAAAAAGGCATAAAAACAAAGGAAAAAAAACACATGATAATCCTCATTACTAGGGCTGTGCCTTGAAAATTTGTTGTAACAATATTTGTTTTGTATATATCTGATTGTACCTTCTGAAAATGATCGACACACACATCACTACAAAAAGTATTTGCAATCAAACAAACAGTTGAAATACCCCGTTTTCTAGGTAGTGGTTTCAAAACAAGCATGTCAAAAATAGTTTTAGTCACAATTCTGATGGTCTCAATTGGTCATTTTTGTAGTAGTGAATAATAGTCATGTATTTATTAGATGCTATACAACTTTTCATTTAAATTTTAAAAATGCAACCTTTCTTTCTAAAAAAAGGTTGCAAATTTTATTGATATTTGCAACTTTTTAAGAAAAATGTTGCAAGTTTTAGTAAAATTCGCAACTTTTTCATTAAAAGGTTTCATTAGATCTTCTAATGCAACTCATTTAAAAAATGTTGCTTCTAAAAGGTTGCATTAGGCCTATTTTCTAGTAGTGATTATTACTTTTTATAATCTGATAAACAAAACAAGACGAAGTAACGAAACATAATTGTATTAAAAACGACAAAAATATAATTGCCTAAATAATAATAATAATATTTCAATGGTAAAAGTTAATAATAAATTTTTTATATATATTAATATTAGTATTAATATTATAAATATAAATATAAATATAAATATAAATATAAATATAAATATAAATATATTTCTTTCCATTTCTTGAAGGATTGATAAAAAACACCCCTTTAATAAGGAATGAAAATTGTTATATTTGGAAGGGGTTAAATTCCTTAGGAATACTCCATTCCATTATCACATGATAACCAAACATGTTTCCTTTCATTCCATCAGAATGATTCATTCCATTCCACCTTCTATTCCTTCATACCAAACGATACCCTATTGTGTTGCATTTTACGTGCGTAAATAGACACAAATACCCCTCATCCATTAAACCATCCACCTCATTTCCTCTTAGGCAAACCCCATATTGTATAGCAACCACCCCTATATATAGTGGAGAGCTTGTTGAGACAATACACTTAAAACCATGAGTTTCTTACCAAAACTTTTTGTTTGCATTTTCCTTTGGTTCCATCTTTGCAATATTCTGAAAGCCAACAACACCCCACCTTCAAGCAAAACATTTGAACCATTTAGAATTACCATCACTAATAAAGATGTTCCAACTGTTATGATGAGATGTGATGATCTTGGAGGCGAAGTACTTAAACCAGGAGACTCGGCCTCTTGGAAATTTCGTATGAACTTTTTAGATTCGAATAGTTATGGTTGTCGATTCTTTTGGGTCGAAGGTGCTAATATTCGTAAGTTTAGCGAATTTAATGCTTTTGATGAGGAGATCTATGGTTTGTGCATGGATGGGCTTTCAATGAATAGATGTTATTGGTATGTCTCTCAAAATGGTTTTTACTATTCCAATTACAACGTTAGTTTTGCAAGTTCCCTTTGGAGTCTGAAGCATGAATGGAAAGATATGTAGACTATTTAGTTGTCATTCTTCTTTTTTCATTGTAATAAAATCCATCAATCTGTTATAAAGATTATTGTGTTCCATTTATGTTAGATGTCATATAACTTACTCGTCGCTATTTATAAATCTACTAGGTTATCATCCGTGAACTTCACAGGTTGGAAAATTTTAATTTACATTAATCATGAGTGCATAGATAAAATAAACGAACATTGAATTTTAATAATCCTAAATATTCGCCGCCGTTGACCGACAATAGTCTCAACTTCAAAAATAACTACTGATAGTCCCAACTATTAACATATTGGCCTCTAATGGACTTTGACTAACAGAACCCTAACGCCGTTAGTCTTTGGTTGCCAGAAAAACGTTTTTGGCCAGAAAAATGTATCTAAAGGTCCGATCTAAGGTTACAAAGAGGTTTGGAACGAAAATGTTGATTTTTCCGGCCAAAAAGAAGTTTTCCGGAAAAAAAAAAAGTTTCCTACGACCTCAGTAATTGAGGCTTTTACTAGAAAAAGGTTCCTAAAGGTCCGTAATAAGGTTACAAAGAGATTTGGGACGAAAATGTTGAGTTTTCTGACCAAAAATTTTCAATAGTTGGTTTACCTTAAACTACTTTGTATGTGGCACTCACATTTTATAAAAAACTTTTTTTAATATATTAAAGTATTATTGATATTGATTTCCCAAAAGTAAACCCAAAATTTTCTGGAAAATATAAATCCTAGTGTGCCTTTTTTATGGACATCTTTTTTTTCATTTTAACTCGTTTATTTTGTTTGGTTATAATGGAAATATACTTTATAGTTTTTTTAATGCCGTTCAAAAAAAAAAAAAAAAAACTATTTTAGCAGACAGGCGTATTAAATGGGGAGACAAAGTAATAAAAATTTAATGAAGAAGTTTATGTTTTAAAATGAGATGGCATGTTATTAATTAATCAATAAATTACCTTTAAAAAAAATTAATCAATAAATATAAACCTAGTTTTTTTAAAGAGTAAAATGCACGGATAGTCCCTCTGTTTTGGTGAAATTTCACTTTTAGTCCCCAACTTTTGAAAATTACACTCTTAGTCCCTGTGGTTTGAAAAGTTGTTACTCGGATAGTCCCCAAAGTGGATGGAGGTTAGTTTTTCTGGTTAAGTGGGTGTGAAATGACAAGGACTGTCCGAGTAACAACTTGTCAAACCACAGGGACTATACGAGTAACCTTCATCCGCTTTAGGGACTATTCGAGTAACAACTTGTCAAACAACAAGAACTAAGAGTGTAATTCTGAAAAGTTGGGGACTAAAGGTGAAATTTCATCAAACCACAGGGACTATCCGTGCATTTTACTCTTTTTTAAAGGTAAACTTCATTGTAAACACGCACACCCCAAAATCTGGACAACCAACCATACAACAAGGAAAAACACCTGTGGAAACCAATTTTTTTTAACTTTTAGGGACGACTTATCGTCCCTATAGGTCTTTTTAACCTATAGGGACGACATATGGTATCCACATCTTTTGTTCCTATAGGCCTCTCCCTACAGCTTATTAAGGTGGTCCCTATTGGTGTTGTCCCCATAGATCAACTTTTAGAGACCAAAAGTCGTCCCTATAGAGTTAAAATAAAAAAAAAACAGGTCTAAACTTTTAGATACCAAAAGTCGTCCCTATAGAGTTAAAATAAAAAAAATGGTTTAAACTTTTCGAGGCAAAAAGTCGTCCCTATAAAGTTAAAATAAAAAAAATTGGTTTAAACTTTTAGAGACCAAAAGTCGTCCCCATAGAGTTAAAATAAAAAAATTGGTTTAAACTTTTAGAGACTAAAAGTCGTCCCTATAAAGTTAAAATAAAAAAATTGGTTTAAATGTATAGGGACGATATGTAGTTCCACCAAGTTCAAAATCATTTTTTTCTATTTTCTTCTATAGGGACAATATGTCGTCCCTACATATTATTATTTTTAATGCTTTTTTTTTTTTTTTTACAGTTATTAACCTGCTTTTTTAAACTGAATTTAAACATCAAATTTCAAAACTACATATTATACTAAAGATTCAAAATACAAAATATTCGTTATAGTTATCAAGTCCAAGCTTCAAAATAAACATTAGTTATCGAGTACAAACTTCAAATTAAATGTTTAATGCAAATATTTAATTCTAATCGTCATCTTCATCATCTTCGTCAACTTGACGCATTTTTCGTTTCAATTCATTAAGTCGGCATTGAAATTGTGCTTCCATTTGATGCATTTGAAACTCATGTTGTTGTTGTAGTTCCATTATTGCTTGGTTTGAGAATGGTTGCACTTGCACTTGCACTTGTTGTTGTTGTTGTCGCATTTCTTGTATTTCTTGTCGCATTTGTTGCATTTCTTCTTGCATTTCTTCCAATTGTTGTTGTCGTGGCGGGGGTATGAGCTCGATATTTCTTGGGTGACATTTTTAACAACACGACCAACACCGCGTACGTGCCCATTCCTATGACCCAAGGCACTTTTGAGTACCTCTAGTTCATCAACCGGTGAAGTATCATCGACATCTCTCGACGCTCTAGTTAACTCGTCTTGAATTTTACCCTACATTAAAAGATACATTAGATTTTTTTTACTAAAATTCGACAACATAACTGGATTAAAATTGATAAAACTAACCTGTTCCATCATTAATAATAAAGAATAACTCATTTAGTAGAAAAGTTAAGGGGCATCGGGGATTCTAGAGTTTATTTAACCAATATATGATGTTTTGGATTAAGGGAGGCATGAATCCTATGGCAGAATTAACACAAGGGTTGTTCTGTTATATGTATCATATTACATAAATGGAGGATATTATATGCTGCATATACACATACATAATATATATTGCATACACACAGTTTATACTACATATAAACTTAGAATTAAAAAAAAAAACAAAAACAATTTAACTTCAAGCTATAGGGAGGACTTTTGGTCCCTATAGAAAAAACTTATTTGAAATACTACAAATCTATATATGAACCAAAAGTCCTCCCCATAGCTTGTTCTATAGGGACGACTTTTGTCCTCCCTAAAAATTTTGTCCCTAAAAGTGTTTTTTCTTGTAGTGATAAACAATAACATAAGTACCTAGTATTAATAGCAACAAGGTTCTTCTTGATTTTTACGATGTTAATTTTGGCAAGGGTGTAGGCCTCAAATCTTTAGTTCACTTCGGGCCTCCAAAACGGTCGAGCCGGCCCTGCTTTTAACTTGTAAGGTCCCGACTCTAGGAACATGTAGATCCTAAACTTAAATTTAACTATATTGTTGGCAACAGAAATCAAAACATTTGAATTACAATATTTGTCTTAACAAATCACTACAAATAAAGTAATAACATTAAACTTAGATGCAAGTCTTCGTCAAGTTCCCTTACGTCCAACTCTTCACATACTCTAGTTTTACAAACACACATAAAACATTCGTATAATTCGTTCTTTAACTGAAGATAAAACAATAAAAAGATAAAACAATAGCCTTAACTCATACTATTACGAGGGAAAGTTTCACCTTACGTATAGTACTGTTACAAACCAACATCTGTATTAACCTTACTCATTGTTCCCGAAAGAACCATCCTATGACCGTCGTTACCTTACCATAGTCGTCACCATGGTAACCATCCCATTACATTGTACAAAGACACTACCCCCAGTTCCTTGTCCTCGAAGACACCATTCATACGGATTAAAGACTTTGTAATAATTACTTAAAAAACATTTCATTTCTTGTTAAGGTATTGTTTAGAAAACGTTCATCATTCTTTTATAAGTTTTCTTTCAAAGTTTTACTTTAAGTTACTCATATTAAAACTTGTACCTTATTAACATACCCCCCCCCCCCCCCCCCCCCATGTTAACCATTCTTTCATTTCATTCAAAACATTTTCATTCCAGATAAATAGCGAGCCAAACCGAGCCAATTTGGCTCGTTACGAGCCGAGCCGAGCTAGGCTCACTTTCTTACCGAGCCGAGCCAGCTTGGCTCGGGTTCAAACCGAGCCATATCGAGCGAGCTTTTTCCGAGCTAAATCCGAGCGAGCTCCGAGCCGCGAGCTTTTTGAACAACCCTAGGTGTCCTTCTCTTCTCATACTTGGTGTTGTACCCCGACTAAACTGTTGTATTCGCTTTCTTAGACTGTTGCTAGCTTTTTCGGTATATATTTTCCACTGCCGTTCAAATATACATATATATATAAACGAAACATGTGATTGATTAATTGGTTTAAAATTGTGACCATTTCTTATCTTTTTAGAATTTAGTAAACAGTTAAGGTGAAATAATTCAATAGGCTTCTCCGTCAGTCATAATATCTTGCATGGTCCTCATAACAATTAACGTGGTTTATTCCCAGGGTCGGCCCTGAGAATTCGCATACCATGTTCGAGCTTGAAAAAACGTGTTCTAGGCCTTAACGAAATTGGATATTGAGCTCACTAAAAGTTTAAACCTAATGCCAATGGGCTAATAACTAATATAAACCATAAGAATAGTTATATAAGTGTGCCTATGTTGGTGGTTGTACTTGTATACCCTATTAAAAAAATATTTAACATATATATCGGGGTTTTTCAATAAAAAACATGTCCTTCGAAATATTAAGGCCTAGGCGGCGGTCCTCCTCGCCGACCCCCAGGGCCGGCCATGTTTATTTTTAGATTAAACGGTCTAAATTGTGTGCTTTTCTTTTTAAAAGAGACTTTCACAAGGCTACTCGTTATAGTTTACGATACCAAACTTAAATAAAACTTCTTTTTCATTAAAATGTATATAAGAAGACTAACGTGTATTCAACTTCGTTTAAAAAGGTAATGAATGCAAGTAATTATAGAAAAATTAAACTAAATAAAAGATGTAATGGATTAATGACGTATATTATATATAGTATAAACTGTGAAACTGAAAAAACATAACGTCAATTAGGGTAAAGGACGTACTTTGTAATAAACTGGTTATGCTAGCGTAACTACTAAACATTAAGGATGTAACATGCAATGAGGTATCTAGATAAAGGACGGAATTTATAATTTACTTTTTTTAAGAGTAAACTTTCGGTTTGCTCTCTGTGGTTTGATCGTTTTAATTCTTTTGCCCCAATCCTTTGAAAATAGTCATTTTACTCCAATAGTTTACCATGTTTTTTCCATTTTGCTCCCCGACTCTTAACTCAGTTAAATCATTCAACTAAGGGTATGGGTATGTTGGCTCATGTGATCCTTCCTGAAGAACAGATGATACAAAGCCAAAATTAGTTCAGCAACAACTAATCCTAATAATAGTGCTTTGAACTCATTTTCCCTCCAATGGCAGTGGCATCCAACATCTGATGATCTCTAAAGTCTGCTGATACTCAAAGTCTGTTATGTACAAAGGTCTGCTGAAGTATAAAGTCTGTTGAAGACCGATCCTCTGTTGAAGTCAAAGAACTGCTGGAAGTCAAAGGCCATATCAACCTTTATGGAAAGCACTCCTCAGTCTTCATCAATGGTTGAGCCCATCAGCGGATATCATTCATCAGTAGTTTGATCATCAGTGTTTAATGTAACAGTGTCTATAATCATCAGTGTTTAGAGGTTGTTAAGATTGTTAGCTATCACTATCTAGGTGATGTCAGCAAAGATGCTATAGTGTTTAAGATTGTACTATAAATAGACAGTGCTTGTACTGTTCTATTAGCTCTTTCACAGTAGGGATGAGCAAATGGTACTCGGTACCGGTACCGAATTTACCGAACCTGGTACATTTTCGGTACCAACTTTTGACATTTTCGGTACCGGTCCGGTACGGTACCGATTAGGTATCGGTATTTACCGGTTTTTACCCTCAAATACAGGTACCGTACCGGTACCTACTTTTGGGGATTTTCGGTACCAGTACTTTCGGTTCGGGTACCGGGTCGGTACCGAGCTCATCCCTATTTCACACACTTGCATTTTGTACGAACTAACACTGTGAGCTCAGGCTAAGGGGGAGAAAGTGTTCACGTCACACCCCAACCAATGGCGGAATCATCGGAGTGGGACGGAAATAGATTGCTCATCACACATAACGCTAATTGTGACAATAGAATTAAAGATAAACTGATTTCATTCATAATCAAAAGTGTTACAATACATGGAACTTGGAAAATACCATATGTCCAATACAAGAAAAACAATACAACAAACAAGTACAAAATTGATACAACATATTAAAACCTAAGACGTCTATATGAGTATCTAGGTATCGTCACTACTTCAGCTTCATATCATAGTTATCATCAACATGTAACATGTTTAAAATAAAGTTCAACACAATAATGCATTGGCGAGTATACAGGTTTTCATACATAGCATAAAAAGATAAGTTTCAAACAATTCCACATGGCAAGCTAGTCGAAACAAGATAAACAATAAACTGGCATGTGCATAACCAATCAAACCAAGATGAAATGCAATAAGCTCTTAACATAACCCAACGTTCACAGGCGGTGCGTTAATCCTATAGCGCTTTATATGTCAAGAATAGGCTCGTACGAAGTTTATGATAAGTCTAACACAAAACGTATAAACCTAAATTTAAATTATCAAGTAACAAGTATGCATGCATGTATAAGGAATGTTTGTGCATTTTAGAAATATGTATAAGTGTAAGTTTTCATAGTTTAACATGTTACACCCCAAAAGTGGTAAACGAAAAGGGGGTTTCAAGTATACTCACAAAATTGCTAAGTCTTTCGATTATCCAAGTGTTGACGAGTGAATGAGTTTAAGAGGTTGAATGTATACGGATTGGAGTTCAAGGTACATTTAGAGTCGGAATTCGGAATTTAAAAGTATATGGAAAGTAAATATATGAGAAAATAACCATCTAGTACCTAATACTCGCTTTTGACACTATGAAACCCATAAGGGTTTGAATGTTTGCATGGGTTAAAGTACACATTAGAATCGTAACGAGAACTAGGTCCTTAGATGGTGTAACTTAGGATTTTGACAAATAATCATTAGATTATCATCAAAGGTTCGGTTACTATAGGTATTATTTATTCTATATAGTATATATCATAAGTCTAGTCCATCAAGTATAGCAAGATTATCATAGAAGTCATGCATAGAGGTAGGAAGATAAATCTTCCATTTTAATACAACAAGGATGGTCATGAATGTACAATAAGGAAAATGAAATACACACTAGCTAATAAGGAAAACTTCAAGTGATGTGTGGATTTGTATGTAGGATGGCCCAAGCTATCCAAATAATCACACATATTCAAGTTCAAGACTTGTTCATCACTTGTGGGTTAAAACCCTTTTAAAACAGAAAGTTTTGAGGCTTAAAACCTCTGGATTTATATGTTACAACCTTGTTTTTAAGCACACATAATCATGGTCTTGATTAGTGGCATAAGGACATAGGAATGTATGAAGAAAATATAAGTTCATGTATGTTTAATAAATTTTTCTTCCAAAACAGAAAGTTGGACTCATTTTGGTGATGTTTCACCTTGGTTTTCCATGGAAAACCTTGTGAGAACAATCCTAGAGGTGTTCCACACTTTGTAGAGGAAGAAGAAGTGAAAAAGATGGAAGAAAGGTGAAGAAAAGTGCTCATTTAGCACTTAGAATAATTTGCCAAGAACTTGCATTTTCAGCTGAGATTAGGGTGTTTTGAGAGTGTAAATGAGTTGGAAAAATGAAAATAAGTGTTGGGTGGCTTGGTTTTATAGTTGAGTTTAGGGTTTGGGGTATTAAATGCAAGAAACACAACATAAAACACCAAAATTTGACCAATACATGAGGCTGATTAAGGATTTTGCGGATCGCGGCCTCTGGCGGGGCGCGAGAGAGGAGCACCACTCGGTCGCGGGGCGCGAGCCTGTGTGGGCTGGGTGTTTTGTTTGATTATTGACACTTTTGGTCCTTGTACTCTCATATACGAATGTTTTAAGGTGTTTTAATGTATTTTAAGCATAAAGAACAAAGTGTAGGGGTATGTAATGTAATTAAAGCATAAAATAAATATAAAACGAGTATGAATAAGTATGGATGTCGAGAATAAGTATCGTATAAGTGTGAATTTAGCATGTAAGTCAAGTATTTGTAAGTTTAACATATTTTGCATGAATTACGAATACAGTATCACATGTATGGTCATTCCAAACGTATGAACATGTATGAAGTATGTAGGACATGAACTTTAAGAAATACGAATTTTATTTATGATCTAAGTCTCGGATTTTACAACGATTACAACGAAAAGACGATTACAAGGACTACGAGATTTCCAAGAATAGCATTACAAGGCGAGCTTTATAATTATGGAAAGTATGAAAAAAGCAGGGTGTTACAGTTCATGCATACGTTGAATCTTTTGTAATCAAATCATTCAACACAAAGTATATATGATGAAAGCTTTTCTTTCCTTGTTTATGTTATAAAGTTTTTCTTCATTTCCGATGCAATTATTCATCTGTTTATCTCCTTCATCTTACATTTCTTATAAAACAACACAAACAAGTAAACTCAGATCCTAACAATTGGTATCAGAGCTTAGGTCAGTCAAATTCGATCTAACAATCAATTTAACATAAAAGATCAGCTCAATTTCATTGATACTATGTTATTCGTATTTGTTGAAAAACAGAGTACAAGTGTAATCACATTCAAAGTTGATTATTCAAAAATTCTGTAAAACAACCAAAATGTCTTCACAATCAAAAGATCCTCACAACACCGATACACTTTACAAGCCACCTATGCTTGTCAGATCTGAATACAATATCTGGCAACGTAGGATGGGCCATGTGTTAGCACAGCAAAACACCGGTTGCTGGAAGTCTGTCACCTTTGGACCTCATGTTCCAATGGTGCCAAGTGCAGAAGATCCCAAGGTCCAAGTACCTAAAAGCCTTGAAAATTACTCTTAGCAGGATTTTTAAAAGATTGAGTTAGATGCTAAGGCATTCAGTATAGTGGCCACAACACTACCCAATGACATATATGCTGGCTTGTTACACTGTAACAATGCAAAAGAGCTATGGGATGCACTCAAAGAGCAATTTAGTGGGACATAAAAGGTTATTAAAAACAACACAGAGGTTTTAAACCAACAATACGAAGCATTCTGTCATGTTAAGGGAGAGTCATTGACCCAAGAATTTGAAAGGTTTAGTTGTCTGATTAGTGAGCTAAAACTGGTTAATGTTGAATATGCTAAATCCACTTTAAATAGTAGGTTTCTTAGATCATTACCAGAAAAGTGGGACACTATAGCCTTTTTTACCAGAAATTTTGTGGGGTTCAAGGATTTAAGTCTGACCCAACTTCATGGTAGACTTCTCACATATGAAAGAGAGCTTAACCAGAAAAAGAAGTTGCAGGAATCGGGAAAAGTTGCTGATGATTACACTTTTGGTAACACAACACTTTTGGTTCAAGAAGAGTCATCTGGTGGTAGTAAGAACCAGAGTTATGATCACTATATTGACATAACTGTAGGTGGAGCCTTCAACTCTGAGCCTTACTCACCCAATTATGCTTTCACAACTAATGGGGAAAACCAGATCTCTGATAACTTATCCTTTGAACTAAATGACCTTCAACACTTTGATCCTACTGATCTGGAAGAGATGGACATTTTGCATCAGCTTGCCTTGTTGAGTGTTAGAACAAGCAAGTTTTATAAAAGAACTGGTAGGAAGTTTCTAGGATTGCATGGAAATTTGAAGGTAAGGTTGGATAAGTCAAAAATCAAGTGCTATAAGTGTAATACCCTTCCCCATTCTCAATCGAACGAAATTTATTGTGAGGAATACCCCCAATTTTCATACAAGAAACCCTAATTTCAAACACAACTCCAGCCGCAACCAACAATAACACGCTCTCTTCTTCTATTTCTGTCTTAAACAACAACAATAACAAACTCTTTATTTCTTTACGATTCAGGCTCCTCAAACAACAATAAGCATACCTGTTTTTACTCTTTCTTTTCAAACAACGATGATATAGATCTGTTGTAAGGCGGCGATGACGATGATTGTGAGGTGCGAAGGTTGGTGATGAAGATGGTGACATGTGATGGTTAGTGGTGGTTATTTAGGTTCGGGTTGGTTATACTACGTTGTGGTGCTGGTGTCGTTCACTGTAGGTGGTGGATCTGGTAGTGGTGGTAGCCGGTGAGCGGTGGTGGTCGGCGTGGTGTGTCCGATGAGTTAGGGTTCCGACATAAACAACGACAGCGACATCTGTATTTGGGTGCATCGACTTGAGATGATGGTGGAAGGATGCGGTGGTGATGTATGGTAGTGGTTACAGTAAATTTGGGTTCTAGGGTTTGGGAGTAATGTGCAGACAAGGAGAATGTGCGGACAAGTGTTTATAATAGTTATCTATTATTTATTTATATATTAATTAAGAACATATCACAAATGCCCTTACTTTTATTTCTTAAAATTACTAAAATGATCTTCTAGTTAACAAACATTATGGATGAAGTTAAGGCCATGGGCCAAAATGGAAAAAACATAGTAAACTATTGGAGTAAAATGACTATTTTTAAAGGATTTGGACAAAACCATTAAAACGACCAAAGCACAGAGAGCAAAACGGAAGTTTAATTTTTTTTTTAATTTAAGTTCACCTTTAACATAAATATATAATTAGCCATAATATCGCAATAACTCTAATGGGAACAAAAATTATACTGTACGCAATAACTCTAAGGTTTTGCGTAGTGGGGCGGTATGCCCGGTCATGGCGCCGGCATGGCGCCGGGCACACCAAAACGAGGGGCGCCATGAAGGAGAAAGAAAGGAGGGGCGCGAGCTCCATAGCGCGGTATGGGGTGTTAAGTTTGAATATTTATTTGTTTTTGAGTAAATTGCCATTTTAGTCCCTGAGTTTTGTCCAAATATGCCAGTTTAGTCCAAATAGTTTTTTTTGTGCATCTGGGTCCCTGTCTTTTACATTTTGTTGCCATTTTGATCACAATGCCTAACTCCATCCATAAACCCCATCTGTAACCAGGGGTATTTTGGGGATTAACTTAAAAAATGTTTTCAGTTGCCATTTTGATCCAATTCCAAAAAATCAAAAAAATTCAAAAAAATCAAAAAAAATTCCAAAAAATCTAAAAAATTCTAAAAAATCATAAAAAATCATAAAAATTCTAAAAATCAAAAAAATTCTAAAAAATCCAAAAATCATTAAATGTTTCGGCACGAACCGTTTCGACCCGTACCGTTTCGAACACGAACCGTTTCGAGCCGAACCGTTTCGACCAGTACCGTTTCGACGCGAACCGTTTCGAACCGAACCGTTTCGACGCGAACCGTTTCGAACCGAACCGTTTCGACCCCTACCGTATCGAACCGAACCGTTTCGACGCGAACCGTTTCGAGCCGAACCGTTTCGAACACGAACCGTTTCGACCCGTACCGTTTCGAACCCGAACCGTTTCGAGCCGAACCGTTTCGACGCGAACCGTTTCGAGCCGAACCGTTTTCGAACCCGAACCGTTTCGACACGAACCGTTTTAACGCGAACCGTTTCGAACGGTACGGTTCGAAACGGTACGGGTCGAAAACGGTTTCGCGTCAAAACGGTACGGCTCGAAACTGTACCGTTCGAAACGGTTCGCGTCAAAACGGTTCGCGTCGAAACGGTTCGGGTTCGAAAACGGTTCGGCTCGAAACGGTTCGCGTCGAAACGGTTCGGCTCGAAACGGTTCGGGTTCGAAACGGTACGGGTCGAAACGGTTCGTGTTCGAAACGGTTCGGCTCGAAACGGTTCGCGTCGAAACGGTTCGGTTCGATACGGTACGGGTCGAAACGGTTCGGTTCGAAACGGTTCGGCGTCGAAACGGTACGGTTCGAAACGCTTCGCGTCGAAACGGTTCGGCTCGAAACGGTACGGGTCGAAACGGTTCGTGCCGAAACATTTAATGATTTTTGGATTTTTTAGAATTTTTTTGATTTTTACATTTTTTTGAATTTTTTAGAATTTTTATGATTTTTTAGAATTTTTATGATTTTTAGATTTTTTTTGAATTTTTTTTTATTTTTTGGAACTTTTTTGATTTTTTGGAATTTTTTTGATTTTTTTGAATTGGATCAAAATGGCAACTGAAAACATTTTTTAAGTTAATCCCCAAAATACCCCTGGTTACAGATGGGGTTTATGGATGGAGTTAGGCATTGTGATCAAAATGGCAAAAAAATGTAAAAGTCAGGGACTCAGATGCACAAAAAAAACTATTTGGACTAAACTAGCATATTTGGACAAAACTCAGGGACTAAAATGGCAATTTACTCTTTGTTTTTTTTTTCTAGTTTTCTCCTCACTCACAAACATATATACATACATATATGTTGCAGGTAATGAAGAAGGTTGAAGGAAGAAGAAGGTTGTTGAGGTATTGAAGAAGGTTGAAGGAAGAAGAAAAGAAGGGTTTATTAATTGGTCCCTACAAAATTGGTTTTTTAACATATTTGATCCCTACAAATTATGAAAACTTATTTTATTTAATGTTTTTTTAATATATTCTGTTTTTTTTTTTTCGTTTTTTTTTTCTGTTTTTTGCAGTGTTTTTATTTATTTTCTGTTTTTAATTATTTTTCAATTTATATATTCTGTTTTTAATTGTTTTCTGTTTTTAATGTTTTTTTTTAATTTTATTGTACTCTTTTTTCTATTTTAATGAAATGATTTTTAATTTTAAAAAAGTTAGAAAATAATTATAAAAAATTAGAAATTAATAATTAAGTAATGATTAGGCGGGGGCTTTATGACTACGGGCTTAAATGCATAACGCCCCATAACGCTCACCCGCACACGTGGCGCGCCACATGTCGCATAACGCCCACAAAGGGGCGTTATGACTACACATGGCCTAATGGGAACAAAAATTATACTGTACATTTTAGCCATTAAATTACTATTAATTAATTGTCTCTTTTTTATTACAACACAAATTAGTATTTGAAATTTATATTTTCATACAAAATGTGAGTTTTTTTTTTTTTTTTGTATTTTTTGCAATGATCAAATTAATTTAATTTCTATTCGATTAAGTTATCAAATAAGTTATATATACATACTTTATTATAAATTTTTTAGTAAAGTGGAATTTGCCTTCCTTTGGTTTGATGACGGGAATAGGTTGCCAACCTCAAACTTTTTTTGTTGCACTCTGCATCCTTATGTTTGCAAAATATAACAATATGCAATCTTCTGTTATAATAATAATTTCTCTATATTAACATACTATTCTAATATGATTAACATTTTATTGTATTCAATTTAGAGTGCATCTTATGAAAAAAAAAAATCACCCAAAGCTTCAAGTTGTTGTGTCATTATTATTCAAGTTTGGAACATTGTTTTAAGATAAGTAAAGATGGATAACAATATAGTTCAGGTAATAGTTTATGATATTTCATTATACTTCGTGCGATGTTGGTGGTCGTTACATGCAATTTGATTATTTAGTTAATGATCAAAATCTGAAGAAAAAAAAAAGTTGTAAATATTTTACATCAAGGGATTGACTAGATATATTTGCTGTTTTGGTCCTTGTGGGTGTGAAAATACCATTTTACCCATCGTGGGTTTGTCACGTGACCATCATTTAAAGGTGGACTAAAATCACAATAAATTAAAACCTGGGTGTTTTTTTTTTCTTTTTTTTTTTTTTTGCAAGACTTTTCAGATTTGTAAATTATAGCAATTAATTTGGTATTAATCACAGGGGCAAAAACAACAATTTAATCCATATTTTTATTTAATATGTATATACTAATGTGTTGAAGTAAATCATAAAGGACATTTTTCTTAAAAATATAATTTATTGTATGGAAACTGTGTTATTTCATTATAATGATTGTGTTGTTTCTACCACTGCAATAGTTGCACCATATATATATAATGAGAACATGTTAAGATGTTATACTTTGAACCATGAGTTTCTTACTAAAACTTTATGTTTGCATTTTCCTTTGGTTCTATCTAAGTAATATTCTAAAAGCCAACACCCCACCTTCAAGCAAATCATTTGAACCATTTAGAATTACCATCACTAACAAAGATGTTCCAAATCTTGCGGTGGGATGCGACGATCGTGGAAGTGAAGTACTCAAACCCGGCGATTTTACTTCTTGGAAATTTCGTATGAATTTTCTTGGGACAAACAGTTATGGTTGTCGGTTTTATTGGTTTGAAGGTGGTAACGTTCGTAAGTTTAACGATTTTCCCGTCTTCGATAAGGACATCTACAACTCTTTCCCACACGGGTTTTCGATGAATAGATATTATTGGTATGTTGCTCAAGATGGTTTTTATTTTTCCATTAGGGATGCTGCTTTTCCAACTGACTATTGGATTGTGTATGGGTGGAACGATATTTGACTATCTAGCTATCATTCTTCTTCTTTCATTGTGATAAGATTTATTAACCTTTTATAAGTTATAGTTAATGATCATGGTGTGTTCTATCAAGTTTTCCTTTCTAATATTTTCTTAGTTGTTATATAAGTTACTG
Source organism: Helianthus tuberosus (assembly GCA_030545235.1). Lineage (NCBI taxonomy): Eukaryota > Viridiplantae > Streptophyta > Magnoliopsida > Asterales > Asteraceae > Helianthus > Helianthus tuberosus. The sequence continues at coordinate 211,396,703 of CM060424.1, forward strand.
CTAGTTAGACTATACGACGTGGGTGTGGAAATCTGGCGTGGAAGGCAGTGCACGTCGCACACACCACCCCGGAAATGGTGTTGTTTTTGACATGGTGTGGAGGGCTTGGAATTTCGACCGGCGTTGAGGACAATGGTGGGGTGACGTGGCCGAATTGTATTGGGTGTGGTCTAACTAGCCGTTGACTTAAAAAATTATTTAAAAAAAAAAACAATATATTCACTCATTGTACTAAAAAAATTTCACATAAAAACACAACCAATCCAACCATTTCTCTCTACATTTCACTCCCATTTTTTAACATAATTTTAAAAAAATAAAAGGCTCGAGTTCATCATTTTCATCGTCTTCGCTTGAGAATTATCTTTTATTTTAACTTTATGTGATTTTTTTATTTTATGTTATTTATGCAATAAATATTAACGTTTTTTATTTATATTTTTTTTATATTTTTAAATATAAAATAATAATAAAAGTGTGTGTCACGTGTCGAATAACGTCATCCTTTGTCGCCCACTCCCACTCCTACCTTTTTTGCAGCAAACTACTTTTTTTACGCGTGCTAACATGATTACCATATGTCACATAACACCCCGCTTTTCATGCCCCTCCACTCCGAATCTTCTTACCTAGAAACATATTAACACTGCTATTTTTGTCTAAACTTCTGTAAAATACAGATCGTAGTAGTAGCCTTTCTTTAAAGAATTTATAAATCAATCAACTTCATGCGTTACTTCCAATTAATTTACAAATCAAAAGTAATATGCAAATTTTAATCACAATCTTGCCTAAAAGAAGATCCAAAATATAGACAAAAGATCAATACAAGAACTCTTATCATACAAAACGCACGAATATGGTGAAAAGGTAAAAAACGTGGTGGCATTTTCATAATTATTTACTCGTAGAGTAATTATTAAAATTACCCTACAAATGATCTTGTAGGGTAATTTTGCAAAATATTCTTGTAGAGTAATTTTGATCTTGTATTGTAATTTTGAAGAGTATCGTAATTACTCTACAAATGATATTGTTGAGTAATTTTGAATTGTATGTTGTTTGATAAACTTGCAGAATAATTTTGATACACTTGTAGAGTAATTTTAATAATTACCCTACAAGATCATTTTACAAAATTACCCCGACAAGATCAAAAGTTACTCTACAAGATCATTTGTAGAGTAATTTTGATAATTACCCTACGAGCAAATAATAACGAAAATGTCATCACGTTTTTTTGGCTTTTTCATATCTTTCGTACGTTTTGAACGATAAACACTTTCTATGTGATCTTAACCCCAAAATATAGTTATTATAAAACTGAGCTTAAACTTCTAATTCGGTCCACCCCCATGCTCACCAAACACATATTTATTACATAATTAACTATTAAAGTTATCATATAAAAAGAAATTTATTTACCATAAAGTTACATAAACTTAAGATTCATGTACCTAGCTTTCATTTAATGATGGTGTACATGTATTAATTTAAACTAGTGGGTTTACCCGCGCGTTGCCGCGGGATCTAATGTGTACAAAAACGCAAAAATGCATCTTTAATAGTACAACCAAGTAGTCGACATTGTGTTTCAAATAAGCCATTCTAAAAGAAAGAAAAAAAAGACGTGAAAATACAAAATAACATACTTATCCAAATTAATCGTATACACATCCAATTTAAAAGACTTTCTTGAATAAATAATTTTTATTATACGACCATTGACCCTTCCCTATCTCTTCACACTTCAAACTCTAAATTTTTTAATGCAAGTAACATGAAATAATACATAAATGTCATGTAATTAAAAATATATACTCAAAACAACTCGAAACAGGTATGTTCTAGATTTCTAACCACCTTCAAGTCTTCAGCCTCAAACCTCAGAATCATTCAACTCGAACTCAAAGTGAAGCGCCCTCGCGCCCCCTTCACCAACCATTGATTCAAATCGTACCCAAGGTTAGCGGTCAGACAGGAGGCGGCGTAATGGTGGCGATGGTGATGGCATTGTCTCAAAAGATTTACAAATATTATTTAATAATATTAGGCCACATGTTTACATCAAGATTTTGCATATAGTTGGTTCATAAACATTAAACTGCAAATTACCATAACTTTAACTAAACCCCTCTTTATCCCCCGTCTTCAAACCCAACCCACTTTCCAAACCTAATCTTCTTACTAATAAAGCAAAAGTTTCATAGGCCATGTGTCATCACCTCAACCCCTTTCTACTCCCACGTGTCACCTTCTCTGATTTCTTTATTTATTTTTTTATTTATTTTATAACCCTAAAATCAAATATGATGGAGAAGAAGCTGGGCGAAAGGTCACTTTCTCTTTCCTGCAGGTCAAAACCCTCGCTCCCAAACTTCTTTCCCTTTCCTCCTCTTCTTCTTCTTCCTTCCATTTTCTAACTTGCAGTATTACTTCCACTTCGAGCTAGGGTTCAAAAAAACCCAAAACAACAGCTGTGTATCTTACTTTAATTCTGAAACACATATCACATAGTCCCATCTTTGCATAAAACGCCAATTCCTCTTCAAGAAACACAAATCTCAAACAACAAACACAGATCCTACGGTTGTCCCTGATTTTTAGACCTCATCTAACGGTGTAGATCAGCATTCACACGGATTCACCTTCTAATTTCGCTTCATCTTCTGCATATTAATCTTGTGATGGAGTCTATAAAGCCATACTATATCATACTCTCTCTTCCTTCTGCATCTTGTGAAATTTCTGGTAAGTTGTATTTTTTTTAGAGAATATTTTTTTTTTTTGTAATTTGTGAAGGTAATTACAGAAGTGTATGTACAGGGTGGTGTTTATTGAAGGAAGCTTTCTGTTGTTTCAAGAAATCAGGTTCGTGAATGTCACCTTTCACTTAAATTTTGATTGAATTTGAATGTTTGTTTCAGTTATTATGCATAAATGATATTTTATTGTTCAATTTTTTTTATTCTGATCAAATATGGGCACATCCTTGAAACACAGATCCTACGGTTGTTAGAGAAATAGGGTTTTTTTAGTAGCTGTTGAATCGATAATTTGTGTTTAATTTCGTGTTTGAAGGTGAATTTGTGGTTAATTTAGTGTGAATTTGAGGTAATTTAGCCGGTTAGGTTAGTTAGATAAAGTGGAAGAGGTTTGGCAAGAGGTGATGTTTTTGGTGTGAAGTGGAGTATTATTTGTGGACCTTTTTGGTGTTGATATGGATTTGATGCTGAAATTGTCAGGCGATTGATCCGTAAGGTACGAAGGAGTGCACTGTTGTGAGATTGTTAAGTTAGGGTCCCCTCCATTAATAAGTAAGTTAAGTAGGACCTTTGTAGGTTAATGATTTGTGGACCTTTTTGGCATGCTTATAAACAAAAAATGGATCGATAATGTAACAAGAACTCAGAGCTCAAGAAACAAGACAAAAATAAAACACGTAATTCCTTATAATTGGATCTATACTGTAACAAGAACTCAAAGATGATAATCTGATTTCAGTTTTGTTTACAATTATAGCTGAATAGAGGATACCTCAAGCCATCCCACCATTTCCCATGAACCAAATTTGACCAAGATGAACACGTTTGAACTATGTTACTCCTCAGTCTTGCTTCTCGTGTTGGTCCCTTTCTATGAGCTTACAGCTAAAAATTAAAAGTTCAATATGTTTCACTTTCACCAAGTAAACTTGTATGTGTTTATTATCAGCATAGCCAGGTTGACAGCTTGACATGCAGGAAATCTCTTAGAGAAGCACTGTTGTGAGATTGTTAAGTTAGGGTCCCCTCCATTAATAAGTAAGTTCAGTAGGACCAGGTCATCTTATTCATATACTAGGGTTTATGTTCACAAATCTGCTAATTTATTGTTTCGGAAGTTAAATTCTCTGTTCGTTCACTGTTTGTGTTGAATTCAGACCCCAGATCTGTTTAAATGAGGTAATTTTGATGATTTCTAGGGTTACATTCAGTTTCAGTAGCTGTTGAATGGATAATTTGTGTTTAATTTCGTGTTTGAAGGTGAATTTGTGGTTAATTTAGTGTGAATTTGAGGTAATTTAGCAACCAAAAGTATTGTGATTAAATGGGAAAAAATGACATGTGGATGGAACATTTGAACTTGAATAAAAAGCTGATACGTATTATCTATGTTATTTGTTAAATGGTGACTTAGTTCAAGTAAGCTTGAGATAAAAACCCTTTATGCATAAGGGATGCATAAGGGTTACTGATGATATAACCTTTTGATGATATTTCCTGTTTTTGTAACAATTGTAGAATTCAAAATTGCTACTGGTCCTTTAAAAAAATTAATTAAAGATAAAAAATAGAGTAAAATGTTTCAACTTCTATGAGTGAAAAGCATCTGTCATTTTGTAAAATGGTGACTATATGTATATATTTATATTTACTTGTATAAAAACAAGCACTCACAATCTGCTCATGTCTGCATGTCCTGTTCCTACATACTTGGCTTGCAGATGCTTAAGTTGAGTGTTGATATTAAACCTAGGGGTGCTAAACGGGTCGTGTTCGCGGGTTGGCGGGTTCAACCCGACCGAACCAGAAAATTTTACAAGAACCCGAACCCGACCCGAACCCGAAAATTGTATCATACATATGAACCCGAACCCGACCCGAACCCGAAAATTGTATCATACATATGAACCCAAACCCGAACCCGACCCGAACCCGAAAATTGTATCATACATATGAACCCGAACCCGAACATATGAAGACACTAACAATCATGTTTGAAATTTGGATGTCATTATATTTAAATTTATAAGAAATTTTGGTACTACAAACACATTGAAGTGCATGCCATATAATTACAAGTATAACAGAATAGATGAAGTTTAAGTGTACTAGATGCAACTATCAAGCTGCCATTGCTCTCTACGGTTCTACCTTTCTTTTTTTTCTAAATTATTCACAAACTTCTTTATACTCAAGTTCTAAATTCTACGGTTCTGCCATTGCTCACAAACTTCTTATAAAAACAAGCACTCACAATCTGTTCATGTCTGCATGTCCTGTTCCTACATACTTGGCTTGCAGATGCTCAAGTTGAGAGTTGATATTAAACCTAGGGGTGCTAAACGGGTCGTGTTCGCGGGTTGGTGGGTTCAACCCGACCCAAACCCGAAAATTTTACACGAACTCGAACCCGACCCGAACCCGAAATTTTGGTTGCTTCTCAAGTGACTTGTATTCGTATTTTTAGTGTATTTTGATTAAAAGAATTCTCTTTGGTTGGTTAATTTCAATGGATTAATGGATTTTGAGTTAAATTGATTGTGTCTATGCTAGCTCAATTGTTTCGATGTTCTGTTTTATATTGAAGTTCTGCATATGCTAGAGTATTTACCTTCGGAATCTGCCTCATCTTGGTATATTTATAACTTGGTAACTTTGTAAAAAGGCAATTTCTAATTTAATGTATTAAAATATTTAACTATAAAGGTCAACAATGGTGGATCCTACCATTGCCTCTCTTAATCAATTGGATGTAACCAAGACAAACGTGACTATTAAAGTCCGCATAGTCAAGCTTTGGAAGCTACTATCATTTAAAGTGAAGAATGCTATTCATGCTGTAGAATTGATCCTCATGGATGAGGAGGTACTTTATAAATTTATAACACATTCATTTATATTAATTTTATATTGTAGGTTACACCATAAAACTTTATATTTTTTTGATAGGGTTCCAAAATTCAAGCAACTGTGGCTGGTAATTATCTCGTAAAGTATGGAAAACTACTTCAAGAAAAACGTTGTGTCTTGGTTACTAAGTTTCAAATTGGCGACAACCTGTCTCCGTACCGCCCGACTAACCATCCACATAAACTGTTTTTCAATTTCTCTACCGACATCATGAATTGTGATGACTTTGGTGGATCAACTCATGGATTCTCTTTTACTTCTTTTGATGTTCTTCGCAATCGTGCTATTCCACAAAACTCTCCTGTTGGTAAGTGCATATTCATTGGATGTTTAGTAACAAATCTATTTTACTTACATTACTCCCGTTCTATTATACTAATTATTTTTGTTGTTTCTTTATAGATATAATTGGTTACGTTGATGGTTGGTTTCCTATGATTGATCATACAAGCAGAAATGACAAACTGACCAAAAAAATGAGCTTACAACTTCGTGATTTAGAGTTACATATAATTTTTTTTTTGAATTTTTTTATACATTGATCAATTACGTCAAGTTTTATAATTTTTTTTTTGAATAGGTACCTTAATGTTTATGTCACTTTGTGGGGAGATTATGCGGTGCAAATGTCAAAGTTTATGGAAAACAATCCGAGTGATGTTTTTGTGATACTGCAGTTTGGAAGATATACCTTTCATGAAGGTTTTTTACTTATTTAATAACCTTATCTTGCTCATTAAGATTCTATATAATTTTGCATAACTTTTTTATATAATTTTTTTCTTAACTATCTAGGTAAGGCATATGTCTCCAGTTCTTTTCAAAACAGCACATTGTATCTGAACGAAAGCATTGATGAGTTAATTGATTTCCAAAAGAGGTAATGCATACCGTTTTTTTTTTGGAAATTTATTTGTTTGATTTTATTATTTTATGTCACAACTTTTTAAGTTTTCATAATTTATTGACCAATTATATTTTTAATCATATCAAGGTTACTTGAAAGAAAATCGGATCTCGGTTCTTCAGGCCGTCCTTTGGGTTCATCTCAAGCTGGCAAAAGTATTCATGATGATTTTTTGCTTGAAACTGAGTTCAAAAACATTGATGAGGTTAATAAAATCAAACAGGAAAAGAATGTGATTGTGCTTGGTACAATCATAAGTTTCCCTCCTGGTGTTGAGTGGTATTACAATTCTTGTAAGGATTGTATGAAGAAGGTTACTGTTTTGTATTTTATAAGTGATGATGATGATGGATTAGATTTAAGTGAGGACAAACAGATCATTCGATGCATAAATGATGTTTGCAATGAAAAAGGTGTTTCTGTGGTTCCCAGGTAAATTCGTAACCTTATGATAACTTTAACAATTTTATACTTTAGAATGTATAAGTTAACTTCTTTTATTAATCTGTTTTAGGTTGAAACTTCAAATTAGGATACAAGATGGTACCGGTATTGCATCTCTAACTTTGTTAGACCATGTAGCTCGAAAATTACTTGGAAAGAGTGCTCAAGAGTTGGTTGATAAGTTTGTTGATGTATGCGTTTTGGTTTTACTGTTTTCCCATTTACTTTTAATTTATAAAAACTCATACCTTACCACTGTTTTTATATCTTTTGTTTTTATATAGGGTGAAACAGATAATTTGCTCCCTGATGAAATTAGTAATTTGGTTGGCAAAAAGATGGCGTTTAAGATTGAGATTTCTCACTTTAACGTGGAGAATAACTACAAGTCATTCACTGTCAAAAGATTTTCTGATGATCCCGCAATAATTTCACAGCTTGAATCAAAGTTAGGGATTGACCATGTAATTATCTAACCTTTTTTATACTAAGTCGTTATAGTTATACCGTATTGGACCTACATTCTTGCTTCATCAATTTTAACACTCCTTTATTTGTTTACCAACTGTAGGTTGAGCTTTCAAACTCGGTGAATATCACATCTGGTGATTTTGAAAGTACCGAAACTGTCGATCTGAAGGTATTTTTTCTAAACAAACTATTTGATAAAACCTATTTATTCTTTTACTTTCATATTTAGAATTACGTATTACGGATTGTTATTAGCGATTTTAGCAAATATTGTTTACAATAATATATTATCTTCATATCAATATTAAGGATGATACCCCGATATCACTGATTGGCTCAAGCACTGGATCAATATCTACTGCTGCAAAAAATGCTGAAAACATAAGGGTACATTCCGAGCTGAAGCGTAATCTTGTGGAATCATATGATCATGACGAATCAGCAACAAAAGCTCCTTTAGCTTGCAATGAAGGTCTACATTTTGTATTGTTTTATCAGTCTTTTTTTTGTGACTCTATATTTCTAATTCAGGTTTTTTATTTAAATTAGATTTCAACACTTATAGCAAAGAGAAGCGCAAGATGAGAAAACATACTACTTACTCGAAGGTATTATGTTTTTTTTTATTTTAAACACATTGCTATTTCAAAATACAAACTCTTATCTATATTAACAAATCTATTTACCTTGATATGAAGGATTCTATATCAGTCACCACTGATTATCAGACCCCAGTTTCACTGATGGATACAAGGGGTTCGTTGATGGATTCAAGTGCTGGTGGTATAGCTTTGCGTAACAAAAGGGGAGGAAAGATAAAGACACCACTTGAGCTGAAGCGTACTCTTGCGGAAGAATTTGATTGTGACGAATCTGAAAGTAAAGATCCTTTATCTATGAATGAAGGACCTAAGTCACTTTTGATTCCCAAGAAGGAAAAATGATCATATCTATCTATTGTTAAGACTTTTATTAATCCATGTTTAGGATATCTATTATCTGTTTTTGAAAACTTATTTTGTTTAAGATCAGCTGTATTTTTGGAAACTTATGTTGTTTAACTCAGCTGTATGAATGAATGTTTAATGTTTGGATTTGGTTATTTAAATTTATCCTAGGTTTTAAATCTAAAAAGTTGAGTTTTGAACAATATTATCTAAACTTGTCTTCATTTTATTATTGACATGTATACATTCTTTTCCAATGTCTACAACCAAATAAATGAACACGAGTTTAGAATCTCAAAGATAATATCTCCAAAATTAAATCATTGCTATTTTAATGTAAACGTTAATTCCTAATATGATTCATCTTGCTCAAAGTTAGGATATATAATTTTTTAATTAACTACTTTTTTATTATTTTCACAGATATGCATCATTATTCCAACATAAATACAACACAATTGTCAAATATTACTACAATGTCTATTAACACTCATCGTAAGTTATTTGTTTAATGATTTATAATATTATTTTTTCAAGTAATTTCCTATATCTTATAATTATAATATTATCTTTTTGTATAGGTTTAAACACAGGCACTACCAAGTCTGAGAGTCAGGACAGGAGAAAATTACGAAAACTGTATTTGGATTCAAGAAAGGCTAAAAACTGTTCTGTTGTAGATCATGTTTTTAATAACAAAGAGAATGTTATCAAAAATTCACTATCTTTTAGTAATTGTACCAATGGAAGTATGAGAAGCCATTTCTCTGACATTAAATCAGGTACTATATTAAAATTCTTTTCCCCACAGCACGTACAAATATATTCTTAACGTAATTTTATTTTCATTATCATAGATATGGCCGGTTTTTTTAATGATTTATAATATTATTTTTTCAAGTAATTTCCTATATCTTATAACTATAATATTATCTTTTTGTATAGGTTTAAACACAGACACTACCAAGTCTGAGAGTCAGCAAAGGAGAAAGTTACGAAAACTGTATTTGGATTCAAGAAAGGCTAAAAACTGTTCTATTGCAGATCATGTTTTTAATAACAAAGAGAATGCCATCAAAAATTCACTATCTTTTAGTAATTGTACCAATGGAAGTATGAGAAGCCCTTTCTCTGACATTACATCAGGTACTATATTAAAATTCTTTCCCCACAGCACGTACAAATATATTCTTAACGTAATTTTATTTTCATTATCATAGATATGGCTGGTTACAGAAACAGAAATAATTCCATGGACATTTGTAACAGTCAACATAGGCAAAATTTAAGCAAGAGTATTTTTGATAAAAGAAATTTGAATGACTTATCCATTGAACAAGTTCATGAAAGTGATATTAAAAAAGACGAATTTGTCGGCATTTCAAAAGGTACATGTTACATTAATATATAGTGTACAATTAATATTAATTGTAATTTACATCCAACTTTAAAAATTCTAATTACAGGTATTTTTAAAATAATTTTCAACAGATTACGTTGATCACTTTGATCAGAATGTCACTTGCCAAATATGCCAAGCAAAATTATGGGGTGACGAAGCTCGTAGAATGAGTACAAAAAGCCAATTAAATTCAAGTTATTCAATGTGTTGTGCATATGGTAAAGTTCAACTTCCTAACATGAAGGAACCACCTCCGAGTTATCAGTGTCTTTTTAATTCTTTAGATTCAAAAAGCAAGGCATTCCTGAAGAACATCCGTCGATACAATTCCATGTTCTCATTTACGTCCATTGGTGGAAAAGTTGATTCTACCATTAATAGAGGCAATGCTCCTTATATATTCAGATTGGGTGGTCAGAATTACCATAGAATGGGAAGTCTTCTACCAGAAGATGGATCTAAACCAAAATTCTCCCAGCTATATATATATGACACTGACAATGAAGTTTCAAATAGACAAGTCGTTTTTGGGTACGTATTCAATGTTACTATTACATTTGTTAAGAATGTGTTATATTTTGAAATTAAACCTGAATGTGTTTATTTTTTTAGTGAATCTAATAAAGCTTCTTCATCAACATCTCGGGATCTTGATCTTCAAGTTATACAACATATACAGAATATGTTAGACTCGGAGAATGTTTTGGTTAAAACATATCGGATTGTAAGAGATTTTTTTAAAGAAAACTGCCAGGCTGACCTAAAGTTGCGGCTCATTGGAAGAAGGCAACAAGATGGAAGAACATACAACTTACCAACCGCTTCTGAAGTGGCAGCTTTAATTGTTGGTGACATTGGCGATTCCTTAGAAAATAGAGATATTATTGTTGAAACGAAATCTGGTGGTCTACAACGTATTAGTGAGTTACATCCCTCGTATCTTGCTCTCCAGTATCCTCTTTTGTTTCCTTATGGTGATGATTGCTATAGAATTGACATTCCTCATAGAGGTGTTACTCCTTCTACATCAACCAAACGAACATTTGTCACTATGAGAGAATTCTTTGCATATAGGATACAAGACAGGCAGGGTATGTTTTCATTAATTCTAAATTCACGTCGCCTATTTCAACAATTCTTAGTTGATGCGTATACCATGATTGAAACTGAGAGACTAAATTACATACGTCGTCAACAGAAGGTTCTAAGATGTGATACTTATGAGAACCTTTCCAATTTACGTAACCATGGTAATATAAATGTATCCACCACTGGAAAGCGTGTCATATTGCCTTCGTCATTTACTGGAGGTGCTCGGTATATGATGCAGAACTATTTGGATGCAATGTCTCTATGTAAGTGGTATGGATATCCAGATTTTTTTATAACAGTAACATGTAATCCGAAATGGCCTGAAATTAAAAGATTTCTTAAGGACAGCAATTTAAGTCCTGAAGACCGGCCTGATATCCTATCTAGATTGTTTAAAATCAAGCTCAATGCTTTGATTAAAGACTTGAAGGAGAAGTCATTACTTGGCAAAGTGTCAGCAGGTATTCACTATGAAGACTATTTTTTTATGGATATTTAAAATTTTAATACAAACATTTAATATCTTATTTTCTTTCATTTTTGTAGTTGTTTATACTGTGGAGTTTCAGAAGCGTGGGTTGCCGCATGCGCATATATGTTTATTTATGCATCCCGATCACAAGTTTCCAACTGTTGAAAACATTGATCCCCTCATTTCCGCTGAAATTCCCGACAAAAACGATGATCCAGAGTTGTATACTCTTGTCAGTGATTTCATGATTCATGGTCCTTGTGGTGATGACAACATCAATTGTCCATGCATGGTAGATAATAAGTGTTCGAAGGGCTTTCCAAAGAAATTTCGTGATCATACATCTATCGATAGGGATGGTTTTCCTCTCTACAGAAGAAGAGATTCAGGAACATTTGTTGAAAAATCTGGAGTTAAGTTAGATAACAGAAGTGTTGTTCCTTACAACAAAACACTTTTGAAGAGATATCAGTCCCACATCAATGTTGAATGGTGCAATCAGGCCGGATCTATAAAGTATTTGTTTAAATATATCAACAAAGGTCCTGATCGGGTTACCGTTTCCATTGTTGAAAGTAACACATCAAACGAACCTGACCCGCCGGTGGATGAGATCAAAAAATACTATGATTGTCGATATTTGTCTGCATGTGAGGCATCATGGCGTATATTCGCATATGATGTTCACTATAGGTATCCTGCTGTTATTCGTCTCCCATTTCATCTTCCGAACCAACAAAATGTCGTATATGGTGAAGACGATGATATTGATCAAGTCCTCAACAGGCCGTCAATGAATTCTTCAATGTTTTCATCTTGGATGGATTGTAATCAAAGTGATGACGTGGCCCGAGAGCTTACTTACGTTGAATTCCCTACAAAGTTTGTGTGGAAAAAGGAAGAACGGTGTTGGAAACGAAGGAAAACTACTGGTTTTTCAATTGGAAGAATTCATGCTGTTTCTCCTACTCTTGGCGAGGCTTATTTTTTGAGGATTCTTTTAAACAAAGTTAAAGGTCCCCGATCCTTTGATGATATCCTCACTGTAAATGGTCGTAAATTTAATACCTTTAGAGAAGCATGTTATGCTCACGGTCTATTAGATGATGACATGGAATATATAGAAGCTATCCAAGAAGCAAGTCATTCAGGCTCCGGTTTTTATCTTCGCACATTGTTTGCTACGATGTTGACGTGCCACACTCTGTCTTTGCCGGAACGTGTATGGCAAAAAACATGGGAATTATTATCAGATGGCATCCTTTATAAACAACGACTTATTTTAAAGGCTCCAGGTATAAGTACTTTATAATAATTACTATTTTTAGGTTTATTTATAATCTTTATGTTTATAATTCACATTCACATATATTTATATATATAATAATATATATACTTCTTTGAAGAAAATTTATATCACGTTAAAATGTTATATTTTATCCAATCACTTCTTTTAGATTATAACAAATATTTGTTTCTGATACATTGGATTATGTTAATCTAAAAATATATCTTTAATGTGTTATTTCAGATTTATGCCTTACTGATGATCAAGTTAAAAATCTAACATTGTACGAGATTGAGAAGATTTTAATTCGTAATAATTCCAGCTTACGAAATTTTAATACAATGCCTTACCCTGATCATGAGTTGATTTCTACTTCAAATAATCGTTTGATTACTGAAGAGCTGGATTATGACAGAATTGATCTTCAAGAGGAGTTTGAGAACCTTTTAGTTTCATTAACCGATGAACAAAGATTTATTTATAATGATATCATGAAAGCCGTTGAAGACAACGAAGGTGGTGTTTTTTTTGTTTACGGTTATGGAGGTACCGGTAAAACATTTCTTTGGAAAACTTTATCTGCATCTCTAAGATCGAAAGGGGAAATTGTTCTAAATGTTGCCTCAAGTGGGATTGCATCTTTGCTTCTTACAGGAGGTAGGACAGCTCACTCTCGATTTCTCATTCCGATTAATCTGAATGAAGACTCAATTTGTCCTATAATCCCTAACAGTGATGTTGCAAATCTATTAAAGAAAACATCATTGATTATATGGGACGAAGCACCAATGATACACAGACATGGTTTTGAAGCTTTGGATAGAACTTTAAAAGACATATTGAAATGTGATGGTTCTCATAATTCCGAAAGTCCATTTGGAGGTAAAACAATCGTATTTGGTGGAGATTTCCGACAAACTCTTCCTGTTATTCAAGGTGGTACTAGACAAGACATTGTTAATGCTTCGTTGACTTCTTCGTACATATGGGACCATTGCAAAGTACTCACTTTAACCAAGAACATGAGATTGACTGCAGGAAGTGGAATGCATGATGTCGAGCAAACACAAATCTTTGCTCAGTGGTTGTTGGATTTGGGTGAAGGGAAACTAGGCGGATCTAACGATGGTGATGCGATTATAGACATACCCGATGATCTTTTAATCATGGATTCTGCTGATCCCATTTCAAGTCTTATAGATTTTGTTTATCCGTCTCTTCTTGAAAATTACCAAAATTCCGGCTTTTACCAAGAAAGAGCCATTCTTGCACCGACGAATGAAGTTGTTGATGAAATTAATTCTCAGTTGTTGTTCCCAGGAGATTCCAAGGAATACCTCAGTTCGGATAGTATTTGTGAGACAGAAAATCTACAGGATGGTTTTGATCAAAGTTTATACTCTCCCGACGTACTAAATGGTCTTAAGATCTCAGGTGTTCCAAATCACAAATTAGTACTAAAGGTCGGTGTTCCCATTATGCTCCTCCGAAATATTGATCAAAAAAATGGGTTGTGCAACGGAACTCGCTTAAAGGTAAAATCACTTGGAAATCGCGTTATTGAAGCAGAAGTGATATCTGGAAGCAACATTGGTGCTCGAATTTTTATTCCTAGAATTGGTATAATACCGTCGGATAAGAAGGTTCCTTTTAGATTCCAAAGAAGACAGTTTCCTGTTGCTTTATGCTTCGCTATGACAATTAATAAAAGTCAAGGGCAGTCATTATCCAGAGTTGGTTTGTTTTTGAAAAATCCAGTATTTTCTCATGGTCAACTTTACGTGGCTGTGTCGAGAGTCAAGAGCAGAGACGGACTCAAATTATCAATTCTTGATAATGATGGTAACCTTAGTAATAGGACATCTAATGTTGTATACAAAGAAGTTTTTACTTACTTGTAATTTGTATTGGTATTTCTATATGTATTTTGTGTAGTTTGTACCGAGCCACATTTTCAGGCTAATTGTTTAGATTTTAGAGTTAATTAATGCATAAAATACTTATGTCATTATACCATTGATGTACCCGACAACACTTTAAATAAGATATTTTTCTGTGAGGTAAATGCTCTAATTTATTCAATTTATATTTTTTTGTCTCGGTAAGGTCTGTCAAACATGTGTCTTACTATGTGAAGTTATTATTTTATAGATATAGATTTTTTTAACACAACCCATAACCCGTGAAACTCACGGGTATATAACCTAGTAAAAAAGAAAGAAAGAAAAAAAGTAAACCAACAATACAAACAAACAAAAAGTGGGCAAATCTGCAAATTTAGATTCATCAACAAACTTAACAGCAAAAGAGATTAGCCCAGCAAATTTCCATGTACATCAACAGAGTTTCGACCTGTTTAGCCTAGCAAATTTCCATGTACATCAACAGAGTTTGATCATTTAAAAAGTAGGAAAATATGAGATAGAAACAACTTACTTGATGAATTAGCCGAGTCATCCAGAAATAATATGCTAATTCTACATCTAAATTATTATTGACTAACATAGGATGAAACCCCAAGTTTTTACTTTCTACGCATATAAAAGGATGCTAGCATGAATCATTAATTGTAATGCATGCTAAATTCATATTTGATATGCTAAATTCATGGAGCGGGTGGACCAGTTAAAACGAATCAGAATCAAACCTGCAAATAATTAAACTTTTTATAAGGTTTGAGTTTTGGGTATAACTGCAAATAGTTAAACTTTTAATAAGGTTTGACTTTTGGATATGACTTTACCTTGCAATTTTCAATCTTGGTTGGTGTCGGACCATAAAAAAGAAACTTGGGTACCTGCACTGTGACATCGAACAAAAAACTAATTAAAACATTAAAGTAATTATACTCATGAAAAGAACGTAACATTTAATAAGCGAATCACCACATTTGTAAGAGCGCTATTACGCTATGAAAAGACTTGATTGTTCCAATATCCTTCCAGTAGTCTCTAAATTAATGCGCCTTCTGTGATCATACAAATTTCATAAGAAGAAAACACAACTAAAACACCAAAAAATGGACAATATTTCCTTACTTGCACATTACACAGCAGCAGGATGATCTCAGATCGAAGTCGCTATTCAAACGTTTGGTGTCTATGTTGGTGTGAGGCGCACTTTTTAAATCTAAAAATAACCCATTTTAATTCGTGAACCACCTGACCTGCCCAACATATCGCCACTATTTAATTTCAAAATTTTAACGCAATTACCTCTGTCGATGGCATATGTAGAATCTGATTTTTCGGCCCTTTGAGCATAAAAAAACACGCCGATTACAAAGCGACATCCAACGGGAAACCTTCTGAGTAACCCGTAAACGCTATAAAAATAAAAGAACACCCAGATGAAAAAAAAGCTCTATATGCATCACATAATGTAACTTATATCCAAGCACCCATTGTCCTGTTTGTTTCTTTGCTGAATTTAATAAAAATCATCTTAGTATCAAGCTCAGTGCCAGCTATTTGTTATAACTACCTAGTAGTATAGTTTCTCTATAACTGTAATCAATGGATAACATTGAGTGAGATTGGTACCGTAGCCATCATCGATGTCGCCGGCCGGAGAGCCCTTGGCCTACTCCTCTCCCTCCGTATTCTTTAATTTACATCAAAGAATGAGGGGTACCATTAATCACATGTTCATGAATGAATCTATAAACACATGACCTCAATGGACATTCAATCGACATTCATACCTGATGAGCATTCAATGGACATTCAATAGCATTCACAATTAACAATAATCGATTAGGGTGAAGGAAAATTGAAAGAACGATGGTTGATTCTGCATTCAAGATGGCTAATTATGGCATTCAATAGGTTGAATTTCTTGACTGGAATGTCATTAACTCTTAAAAATACCTCTTAACCTTTGAGTTTCTTTGGATTAAATAGGTTGGTTTTTAGACAAATTTACCCTTAAAAAATAGTTAATAGATGCATTGTGTGTTATACATTAAGCATTTCTACATGTACCTCTTAAATTTTAAGAAGTCCCTAAGGAAATGCTTTATAATATAGTATAGATAATCATAAAAATATAATATTTGATAAACGAGTCCAAACTATAAGTTAAAATTTATTGTAAATTAATGCTAATATATTTCAAAGTCAAATGCAAATTAACACTGATACATGATAATATGTTGCAATGAGCTTAAAGTTCAAAGGGTCGGTGAAAAATGCATGGTTAAGTGTTGTTTTTTTTTTAAACGTAAACTTTATTAAAATACGACCATTAAGCTCACACCGAGCAGTCTAATCTTTCTCACTCATTAAGCTCGATTGCCAATTTTTTGTATGTAACATTAAGGGGCTGTTTGGTAGCCTCTGAATGGTCATTAAGAATTTTACCAATGAGAAGGTAGAAGAATGTGACATGATAATTTACCATTCAGCGGTTACCTCTTAACCATTCAGACTTGAGGTTACCTCTTATTCGTTCAGAGGTTTTAAACCATTAAGAGGTAGCATCTGAATGGTCATTAAGAGGCTACCAAACAGCCCCTAAGACTATGTGTTAGGCTATGAAGTGTGGGATGGAGCCCTTAGGGGCTTTATCAGGACACGTCAGCGCCACGTAGGATCCACGTCAGCCAGGGGCTTTATCACGCCCTCCCTTAACTTGCAGGGTGTGAGATAAAGCCCCATATTAAACAAAATTAAAAAAAAAGATTTTATTGGATTAAATCATGTGGGCCCCACCTGAACATCTCCTTCTTCCTCGTTACCATGGTAGCGGACAACCCATGGCGCCCCCTCCTTAAACTCGGCGGTGTGGGTGGTGGTGCCCTCCAGGCGCCATTGATGATGATCTGGCGGAGGTGGCTCCCCCACACCCTCCGGCCTTAAGGTTGCGGATGTGCACCAATGCCACTTCGCAAACACCGCTAATGCCACCACTGGCTGCAAGCTATCTATAAAAGGAGAAATCACAATGACATAAGAAAAGCTGAGGTGGCAGCCATAGAGGCTGTCTAACAAGGCTTTTCTTATGTCATTACTGCATCATAAACCTTAATATATAAAATCACTTTAATTTTTAAAGGTCTGACCCACATCTATACTTTCAAAGGTCTGTTCGTTATTAAAAATTGAAACCTCTGCCCACATACAAAAGGGCAGCTGTTAATACACACTTTAAAACTCTGCCCATAACTTCTACCTATATTCAAAATTTAAAATCGCGGCTCCAAATTCAAAATTCAAACTACATATGAATCTAGCTCCCTATAAATAACATGTATGAATTTGGCTCCACATTCAAATTTCAATTTATCTCTCTCACTCGTATTTGCGATTATATCTCTCTCACTCAAATGCATAGCTCTCA
Organism: Helianthus tuberosus; assembly: GCA_030545235.1. Classification (NCBI taxonomy): domain Eukaryota; kingdom Viridiplantae; phylum Streptophyta; class Magnoliopsida; order Asterales; family Asteraceae; genus Helianthus; species Helianthus tuberosus. Next base: position 211,414,741 of record CM060424.1, read on the forward strand.
TGATTGAGCCGATTAATTTCCGATTACATTTCTTTGTTCGAACATTTTTTGACTCTATTTACACATTATCCTTCCAATATTATTGTTCCAACATCGTTGTTTCATTGAAGCTCTGTTTCACACATCAACGTTTCACCTCAACTTTTCTTATGTCACTTGGTTTTCTCTTTTTATAGAAAGTATAGATAGATTATTGCAGAATGCAGAATTTCCATATTCAATCTGTTCATCTCCGATTACAGCTTTTTGTGCTTCACATAATTTTTCCAACATCATTGTTGCAACATCGTTGAGAGTATGTTTTTTTCTGTAATTTTGAATCTTAAATTTTGAACTGATCTATTCTAATTCTCGCTTTATATTTCAGCCTAATCAGAGTTGTTTAAGATTCAAACAATCAGTTGCGGGTTATTTTAGGTTTGTGGATTCTTTTAAAGTGTTGATATATGTTGAAAATTATTATTTTAGAGTGTTGATATATTTCAGCTTTGTTTTTTTGGAACGAGCAGTGGGAAATTCTTCTGCACTGTTCTTGAAGTCTGATGTAGGAGAGTGGAGGACTGAATGAAGCAATCCGATGCTGCTCCAGGTTTTCTTGTATTTATTATCTCTGGTGATGTCGATTTTATATATTAGTTCTTCATTAGGCCAGTTGTGTTCCAACTTTGTTTTTTGAGAGGACAGGTTTTTAAAACACAATTCTTGATGTTTTGAATCAGTCTAATCATCAGCCTTTGGGCTGTTAGCTATTTCACTATATAATATGATTGTCAGTTCACCTGTTTTTCATCACGTTTTACTACTATAATATCCTTCTTTTACATCAGAGTTGAAGAAATATACAAGTTAAAATGTCATCATACCCTTTTGCAGACTCTGGTGATTTAAAGTATCGTTTTATCAACCAAGTTGAGGATTAGGTATATGAGGATAGGGCTACTCTTCAAGAGCTGAAGAGGTGTTTTGATGGACTACATCTTGGACTGTTTACGAGAGACCAGGTGTCCAGAAACTTGGAGTTCGGTGTTTTGTGTTGTCAGTAATACAGAGTACGGTGATAGAGACTTGGAGTTCATGGCGATGCTCAAAGATATACATAGAGAGGTTCAGTACTCGATGGAGTTGATGCTAAAACTTCGTAATTTTTTCAGTTAGATTATTAAATTTCGTTGTTCAGTACTCGATGTAATTGTTGATCTATCCTCATATGTCATAGATAAATTTTATTTCTATTAATCTTTGTGGAGCATTTTATTTTTACTAATTTTAGTAACAACAGTTGTTAGAGTTGATATCTGCTATTGTAAAGGTCTGTTAAAGTTAAATTTTGTTAAAAGAGAACAACTGCTTGAAATCATCGTCTGCTGATGATGAAAGCATTATAATGTCTTCAGGACATCAAAAGTCCATTCTTAACAAATAGCTATTTTTTAAAAAATTGTCAAAAATCTTTAAAAGTCTGTTGAAAACAACTGTTTTTTAAACATCTGTTTGGATAAAAATTTATCCACTGCTGAAAGGTATTGTCTGTTCTCATAAGTTCTGTTTTAGGTAATGACTGTTGCCAATATCTGTTATTGCTCAACAGCGGTTTCCAAAGAACTGTCATCCATTAACACAACACAAGTTCTGAGGTGGGTAGTTGTTAGAGTTGATATCTTCAATTGTAAAGGTCTGTTAAAGATAAATTTTGCCAAAAGAGAACAACTGCTTGAAATCATCATCTGCTGATGATGAAAGCATTATAATGTCTTCATAACATCAAAAGTCCATTCTTAAACAATAGCTATTTTTAAAAAGATTGACAAAAATCTTTAAAGGTCTGTTGAAAACAACTGTTTTTTAAACATCGGTTTTGCTAAAGATTCATCCACTGCTGAAAGGTATTGTCTGTTCTCATAATTTCTGTTTTATGTAACGACTGTTGAGTTGGTACTAAATTTTCAGAACAATCAGAATCAGGATCAAGGCCCCTAAAACTCAGGGGGGGGGGGGGGGTAAACCCTAGTTACGATTATCTAAATAAAATGCTGTCAAAATCGAATTTTACGAAACTACTGACTCAGCAAGCCTACAAACACACGTAGCTACCCTATGGAAATAGGTGACCCTTCGCGTCACGCGAAGCCCCAAGGGGTACCCCTCGCGTCACGCGAGGGGGGTCAAAATTTGTGTATAAATAGCAGGCATTGGGACTTGAATTCTGGAGTTAAAACGACGTAAAATCTCGTTACGTACACTGAGTTATAGCAGAAACACTTCTCAAACACACACGATTCACGAATCGCTGCCGCAAACAGGGTAATAACTCGATCGCTGCTACGATTCAATGTCCGGTCGATTAAACTATCCAATGGATGTTTAAGTGCTGCCCACATTAGGGTTTATGCTTTGTCATTCGTCGTTAAATCGATGGATGTTTAAGTATCGCACTTTGTCATTTGATGTGAGGGTTTAATCTCGTGAGTTATCGTAAATGCTGTATTAAGTTACTAACCGAGTTGTGTCCATGATATCAATTTAGGTTAAAAAGGCTAATCAGTAGGCTAGGCTCTGCTCAAATTAAATCTGCAATGTGAGTCATTCTCTTTTTATCAAATTACTTTCAAAATCATGTTTATTTTCAAAGTTATAATTACAGGGATTAAGTTTATGTAATCACCAAATTACAGCCAGTATGTGGGGTTTTGTATACATTACTTGATAATCTTTGCCATTGGACAAACGGGTGGCCAATGGTGATATGACCATAGTCACAGATCCGGTCGAGTGACAAATACCGTGGGTAGTTGGTTGATATCTGAAACATTGTAATCTCCCTTAATACTGTAAATTATAACAAACAGGTCATTTTACTAAAAAGAATGATTCACCAGTATTTCTCGCTGACAAAACCTTTTTCAAACATGTTTCAGGTGATCTGTTGTGATCCAGGAAAAGTGCCGAGAAGCACTACAAGCTTAAGGAAGTGGCTCAATATAAAATAAAGAAACATGTTTTGTAAAATAAAAGATTTCTCCGTGAAATCTTATGATTGTAAATTACCGGGATTTTATCCCGAGTTGTGAAATAAAATAATCGGGAAATTGCAGTTTTAAAAAGATCCTGAAGAAAACTTCCGCTGTTAAATTAATACCACGGGATTTTCTGTCTCGCGGCTCCTGAAACGGGTCAAACCGGGTCGGGGGCCGTGACACCAGTTGTTTCAACAGTTGTTAGTCAATCCACTTATTCTACCCAATTTCAATTCCCATCACAATCAAACCTTACACTCATACCACGTTTTTCTTCCCAAACTCCTCCTTCTCCAAAATCTGTTTACACAAGAAAGAGAAAATTCATGGTGCATGAAGAAGAGAAGGAACAAAAAGATATACCCGCACCAATTCCGTTATCAGCTACTCCATTCATTCAAACTTCACCCAAACCATTCATTCCACCTCCATCAACAAAAATCAAACCATTGGCAGTAAATTTCCCTCTGGAACTGCTTGCAGTTCAAGATGAAATGACTCAATTTTACACAGAGGATGATCCATCCAAAAGAACCTTTCCATCTCTTCATGGATTCGAAACTCCAAAGAATATTGACGAATATCTGAAGCTAAAGGACAAGCAAGCAGAATATCAGGCAAAAGAAGATAGTAAAGGGCTAGGAGACACCAACTTATCAGGTCGCATGCAACATTGGCTTAGTCAAATCAAGAAGTTAGAAGATTTTGCTAGAGACCTGAGTAAGAAAATGTCAAATCTGTCACCAAATGCTGAGCTTCAAAAGATATTAAGGAATGATTTCTTGAACATTACCATGGATACCAAGCCCTACGAAGACTACAGGTCTGATTTCAAAGACTGGCCCCTTGAAACTCTTAAAGAGGAAGTTAATAGAATTGAAAAGATGAATAAAAATCTTCAAATGCAAAAATATGCTCCCAACTGGAAACAATACAAAAAGGTTGAAGTGTTGAAGTACAAGAGAATGAGGGCAGAACTTGTAGCAGCTAAGTATGGGACAACTAGACAAATTGGAAAATGGTCTAGGCAGTATATTGATCGAGCTTACAATAAGCTAGAAGAGCGAAGAAAGACAAATCCATCCCTTCCTAAAAAGCCAGTATACAAAGATGAAACCACTGTTAGACGTCGACAGACCATTACATCTAAAAAGCTGTTCTCATCAGCAAATGTATCCATCGCTGCCTTGAACCAAAGAAAAAGACAACAACTGCTGGATGAGGAAGATGAAAAGAGAGAAGCTGAATCCAGAAAAAAGTCTACCGGAAATCAGTTACGATATGGATTGGATGATGCTTCGTTGCAATTACAAGCTCAAGATGCTCAAACACTTCAGAAGTTGGCAAGCATGCCTCAATCGCCAAACTCCTCTCAAATAAAACTTCTCCCAAGAAACCCATCAGACCCAAAAATACTAAAGTGGAAGTCTGATAAACAGACCCATGAATTGACTTTGATCAAGTCTGATGGTAGTGTTGAAAATATATCAAGGGAGAATGCACTTGGTCTGAATCCAGTTGACCTCCAAGATCTTTTTAACCTTCAGCTTGATAGGGATGAAGATGATACTGATTCCTTAGTTTTGAGCTCCAATTCAAAGGGCAAATTCGGGAAAGGTTGATGTGAGAATAAAGATCTGCTGATTTCTAAAGTCTGTTGATTCCTTGATTTAGCTTTGCTGAAAGTTGTTGAGGCAGGTGATTGTGTGTTTGTAGTTAATGTTTGTTGAACCTTAAGTTGTATTCAAATTCTATTAAGTTTTGTTATACATCTTTTATATGTACTTATGTCTATAAACAGTTTATATTGTCTTTTTGGGTAAACAGTTAAATTGTCAATGAGTGGATACGCGCCTTTTTGGATAAGAGAATGGAAATAATTGTATGTAACCGATAATCTATGTTTATAGTTGTCTTTTAGCTATAATAGATAACACGTTTTGGTACAATATCTATATACCTATCTATACTTTCTATTAATATGTGTTATGCATGGTTCTCTAAGAAACCACCCGTGTTTGCACATGGGTCTTACCACTAGTTTAGAAAAAAAAAACTTTTCTACTTTTGTTTCTGTTTTTTCCGTTTCTATTTTACATGGTTAGTTATAATAATGTTAGTTTTGACACATTATATTATTTATTTGTCACACTCATACTTATCAAGAGCCCCGCTTGCGGTCTGCTCATATAATGTAATATATGTGTGGGCGCTCGGGGGGGCAAAAGCAAAAGTGCACTAATTTTTAACGTTATTTTACTAATTTCGTGAAAATAACGTTAAAAAGAGGGGATCGTTAATCAGGCATCATGTGGTGGCGTTGATAGCCGAAAGACAAGGGGGTACATGCACCAATTGGCGTTTGTCTCAATTGCTGAGTGTTATGTGCCTTATGTCCAAGGCTTGATGCAAAACCACAATCGAGCCGGGGGTCTCATTGGAAGCAGCCTCTCTATTCCTACGGGGTAGAGGTAAGGCTGTCTACATCCCACCCTCCTCAGACCCTACCTTAGCTCTGCTATAGGTGGGATATACTGAGTACGATGATGATGATGATGATGACTCATACTTATCAACCGAATTAGCGAATATCTGAAAAACCTGAATCCGACCAACCCGAACTTTAAATGGTTCGGTTATCGGGTCACTTTTTCCCCACCAAAAACCCGAACAATCCGACACGAAAAACCCGAAATCAGAAAAAATACGAACATTTACTGTTTTTTTTCTTATAGAAGTGTTTTGGTTTGCAACCTTTAATATAAGAAACATTAAGTTTTGAGACTTTTAAATATTATAATAGCACATTGTGAAAGAATGTTTGAACTTTAATGATATTTTTTAAAGTAGTAATAAATTTTGATGATATTATGTAAAAAAACATTCATTTTTCCTTTTATATCTAAACCTGAAAACCGAACAACCCGACGCAAACCCGAACTTTATATGAGTCGGTTATCGGGTCAATTTTTACTAGACGAAAATCCAAACAACCAGACTCGAAAACTTGAAGAAAAAACCCGATAAAAAATCAACAAACATATACCGTGTAACACGCGATTGCCCATACCGTGTCACATATTTCATTGTTAAACTAGGGGGCTGTTTGGCAAGTGCTGGGGGCGGAGGTGTTGGTGATGAGAGGTGAAAGGGAAAGGGTGGAAGAGAGGGAGGATGAGGGCTGTTCGGTGGTGAGGAGAGGGAGGAGGAGGGTGGCGACCGACGAGAGGTGGTGAGGAGAGGGAGGAGGAGGGCGGCGATGTTGGTGATGAAAGGTGAAAGGGGGAAAGTGGTGAACTAGGTTTTGATACAGAGAAGAGAAGGGAAAGGGTAGCAAGAGTCCTTTTTTTGATTCAGCATCTTCTTATTTCTGAATGGTACAGTACTGAATGGTACCATTAAGAGACTGGTATTTTGCCAACCAAACAAGTAACTGTCCAAATAAGAGGGGAACCTTTAATGATTCATTAAGAGGGTTGCCAAACAGCCCCTAGGTTTTAACCATAACAATAATAAAAAAAAAAATTCATAAAGCCTAAAAACTTTAGTTTAAATCAGAGCCAATCAATCTGAGCGATCAAATTCAAAATCCAAGCGGGAGAACTTCTTCACACAGATCGATATGGAAGACGAATCATCGAAGAAGAAGAAAGCCATGGGTTTAAACCAGCTCCACAATCGCTTCCTCACAGCCTCCTCTCATTCCAAATCATCCGCTGCTTACGGTTTCCTTTCTGGTACTCCTTTTTCACTTCTTATTTCACTTCTTCTTAATCAAATTCATATCTATTTCATTTTGTTTTCATATAGAAATGAAGAATCCAGAACAACGGCAGCATGACTACGACGGACCTTCCTTTGATTTCGATTCCGATTCCGATTCCGATTCTCCTTGTTGTAAGATGTTTTTATATTTATCTGGAAGTATTTGTTAGTTTGTGTATCGATACTGACCTAACAAATCGGTACTGGACTACCGGTATTATTGTTAGGGTTTTTGGTTTCGGACTTTCGGTACTACTGAGTTTTTGATATTTTTAGGTATACAGATTATAATCGGTACCGTATTTGGTTTATTTTTTTTACTTGTAGTTAATATCCCGATAGGGTAGGGATCCTGTACATTAATCCAGAAGTGTGAGAAATGTATTATAACACTATATAACACCATATAAACACCGTTTAACACTATGTAACACCATATAACACTATGTAACACTATATAACAATTTATAACACTATACATCTATCATAGACATGCTATCAGACAAAATATAGTGTTATATTTGTTATATAGTGTTACATAGTGTTATATGGTGTTATATGGTGTTACATAGTGTTATACAGTGTTTATATGATGTTATATAGTGTTATAATACACTTCTCACACTTCTGGATTAATGTACAGGATCCTCAAACTATCCCGATATATCCAGATATATCAGTGATATATTGGTTATTGGTCCTCTGCCGAGAAATTAGTGCAAAATATCGGTCAGAATATCAGTACCGATAAGGCGATAATATTGGCGATATTGATCGATATTGGACCGATATATCACCGATTTTCCCGATATGAGTACCTTTCTGCTTAGTTCTAGCATTTGTGTTTCTTCTTATTGTTGCTATTACTGTTTTAAGTCTTCATTGTTAGTTACTTAATACAATTGTTAGTGTTTTGCAAGTTGCAAAAGGTTAATTTGTTAATGGTATTGTTAGCGTTAAATTTCTAATATATAAATTTAGCATGATATTAAGATTACCGATATCCCAGTGCGATAATTGATATCTCAAATATTGGTCCTTGACCGATATCCGATATTTTACCGCATTAACTACTTAGCATGGTTTTTTGTTAGTGTGTGTGCTAAACCCTAATTTGATGTTTGACCTGGAATGTAGCAGCTAAAACCCTAGAAAATGATACGGATGGAGAGAAAGTTTTGTCTGTTGAACGGTCTGGTGGTGCTGAAGAGAGTGAGTTTATTGTTAAACCTTAATTTGAGTCATTTGACATGTTTTTCGTGTGTGTTTGACAATTGATAAACCCTAATTTGTTGTCTGACTTGAAATGTAGCAGCAAAAAGTCTAGAAAATGTTACGGATGAGGAAAAGGTTTCGTCATTTGAACTGTTTGATGATTGTGAAAAGAGTGCGTGTATTGACAAATCTGCGATCAACGGTCTAGATTACTCATCTTCTGGTACTAGTTGCTTCGGATTTATTTAATTATGTATTTAGTTGATTTACTGGTTTTTCTTTATGTTTTTGTAAACCAAAGAGATTAATGTGATTTAGAAAACAATACTTGTACATTCTATGTTTGTTGCTGATGTGGTTTTATATCTTATGTTATATTGTTGGTGTTTAAGATGGTGCAGAGAAGGTTGTGTCAAAAGTTATGAATGAAGATGAATTCGAGAGTGTTAAGCAAGTTGAAAGTAGAGAATCCTTCGGTGAACCTGTTGGTATCATTGAGGATGATGTCGATTCTCAGCAAGGTATACCATTTTCGTTTATATATCATGTAAACGTATGAGTATTTTGTTTTGGAGTCTGTTAAAAAGGGTATGCATTTGTGATTATTAGGGGACCGACATCAAAAGGTGAAAATTAATGGACGAAGGAGACTCTGCAAAGTAGTGGTGAATGATGACGATGAGGAAGATGATAAATTTCACGATGTCGAGTCTGAATTCTCAGCTGCCGTTGCTGACTTTGACTCACCCAGTCCTGCAAAGAACACCGCGAACAAATCCGACGGGGGTGATGAAATCAGAGACATTCTCAGCAATTTAAGCTCAAAGTTTGAGTTTCTATCAATCGAGAAGGGAAAACGCCCTGCCAAGCAACTTTCAACCTCATCTGATTCGTTTACAAAAGAAAGTTTCAATGAACACAAGCCTGTTAAAGTCTCTGAACGCATAGATGTTGAAAAAACGTCATTTTCCTCTGCATCGAATCGATATGATTCATCAACAAAGGCAACTGCCACTAGAAAAGAAAATATTAACACTGGATACGTAAAGAATCACGTAGGAAAAGCTGTAGCTACTGAAAGTTCTGTTCATCTTCAGAAAAGCAAGAATGTGAAGGTTGATGATGACGATGATGACGATTGTGTTGTTACGAGTGGCCAAAAGTTTGTTCAAAAGGTGGAGGGTAGGCACAATGTTTCTAGCACGGTTTATACGTTGACTAACGAATCAAATGACTCTACTTCACGAGATGAAGTACCTTTTTCTCTAAGTAACCCTAAATTCAATTTTTCGTTACCTAGTAAGATTGCAAATATGTTATACCCGCATCAACGCGAAGGTTTGAAATGGCTTTGGTCTCTTCATTGTAAAGGCAAGGGTGGTATTTTGGGTGACGACATGGGCCTTGGAAAGACTATGCAGGTATGCACTTTTATCATCTTTTCTAAAGTAAATTGTCAGTTTCGTCCCTGATGTTTGGCCACCTTTGCGACTTTGATCAAAGGTTTGTTTTACGCATCTGGGTCCTTGTGGTTTCAAAATCTTTTCTTAACAAACTTTGGATCAAAGTCGCAAAAGTAGCCGGACCTCAGGGATGAAAATGACAATTTACTCTCTTTTCTATATGTTAAAACTTAAGAAAGTACAATGACTTTAACGTTTTATGTAATTTCAGATATGTGGCTTTTTAGCGGGGTTATTTCACTCAAAGTTGATAAAACGTGTATTAGTTGTTGCGCCCAAGACACTGTTACCCCATTGGATGAAAGAGCTAGGTGTTGTTAATCTTTCAAGGATTACAAGAGAGTGAGTTAGTTTGAATAACTGGTGGTAATTTTTGTAACGTCATAAACTTATAGTTCTGCGAATTTGAGACTGTTAATTTCTTTCTTAACGTTACAGATTTTTTGGGACATGTCCAAAAGCTCGACAGTATGAACTCCAGTATGTACTCCAGGTAATCTTTGACATAAATAAGGTTTCTAATTTCTACTAGTATTTAGTTATGCACATCTGTGTTATAATTATGGTTTTTTATTTGTTTTGTAGGATAAGGGTGTTCTTCTTACTACTTATGATATTGTTCGCAATAACGTCAAAGCGTTATCTGGAGACTATGATGAGATGGAGGATGATGCTGTGACCTGGGATTACATGATTCTCGATGAGGTTTATATATTTATTATTTGTTTAATTTCTTTTGAACTGCAAATTTATTTATTTTTTAAAGTTTTGAACATCTAAATGCAGGGTCATCTCATTAAGAATCCTAGTACACAAAGGGCTAAAAGTTTGCTTGCGATACCTTGTGCTCATCGTATAATAATTAGTGGCACTCCACTGCAAAATAATCTTAAGGTATGCATCTTGATAATTATGTCATCTGTTATGCATTTCAACTGATTATATATCACACAATAGTTTGCATCAAAATCCCGTTATTGATCTTTTTCTTATCGAATCTAGGAACTGTGGGCTTTGTTTAACTTCTGTTGTCCAGAGCTTTTGGGTGATAAGAAATGGTAAGTTATTATTCAAGTTTTATTTTTTAATAAGAGAATGTTTCTTGCATGTAACTAGTTTTTCATTCTTTTCAACAAACTTGCATGTAACTAGTTTTTCATTATTTTCAACAAACTTGCATGTAACTAGTTTTTCTTTCTTTTTCTTATTTGTTGTCATTACGTTTGTGTTTTGTTTTTCAGTTTTAAAGACAAATATGAATCAGCAATTCTTCGTGGAAATGACAAAAATGCATCGGAGAGAGATAAGCGCATTGGTTCAGCTGTTGCACAGGTTATATATTTTTTGAATTTTATGCAGTATATTTATACCAAAAACCTACAGGTTCATAGATATTATGCCCTTGGTTTTAAAATGTGCGCATCATGGTTTAAGAAGTGTCGTTTTTAATAGTTTACCAATCATGGTTTCTATAGCTACATGACAGTTACTTTTCTTTCATTCAAGGTTTTAATCATCATAAAACAAATACATGCTAATGATATAACAATAACTCAAATGCAATTTTAGTAAAGTTTATTTACTTTTGTTCCAACTCAAAACAGGATTTAAGAAATTGCATTCAGCCCTATTTTCTTCGCCGCCTAAAAAGCGAAGTGTTTCATGAAGATGACGGTAATACCAACACAGCCAAGCTTTCTAAAAAGAACGAGATTATTGTTTGGTTAAGATTGTCCAGATGTCAGGTACTTACAAGTTTATAATTAGTGACCACTTTAAGGATAATAAACTTTCATATCGCTTATATGATTGAACTTTTTCGGTTGCAGCGTCAACTGTATGAAGCCTTTTTGAAAAGTGAGATTGTTCTTTCAGCATTTGATGGCTCACCTTTGGCTGCTATCACGGTATTGTAGTTGGTTTATCTTTTACTTAGGCCTATAAACGAACCGAATGTTCATGAACTGTTCGTGAACTTGTTTGGCGGTAAGTTCGTCTATGTCTGTTTATTAAATAAATGAACAAACATGAATTTTTTCTGTTTATGTTTGGTCATTTATTTTCGTTTGTGTTGTTTTAAGTTTCTTTATGTTCGTTTACGTTCAAGAACTGTTCTTTTAGGTATTTAAATTAAACAAACTTAAACGAGCACGAACATGCCCATTTTTTTAATGAACAAACACGAACAAAAAAATGTGTTCGATTATATGTTTGTGTTCGTGTTCGTTTGGTTCGTTTACAGGCCTCCAATTTTATTTCAATTGTGTTAATTACATAATTTTTTTTTATTTGTGAATCACATTATTATTATTATTATTTTAATTTGTTTGCTTTTACATAATCTTTTAGATATTGAAAAAGATATGTGATCATCCACTTCTATTAACAAAACGAGCTGCTGAAGACGTTTTAGAAGGAATGGAATCAGATCTAAATCAGGAAGATCACGGGGTTGCAGAAAAACTTGCAATGCACATTGCAGATGTCGCGGATAAATACGATATCCGTGAAAATAACGACATTCTTTCATGCAAGATTTCGTTTATTGTATCTTTGCTGGTTAGAATACTATCTAACTATCTAATCTTGAGCAGTTACTAAACGTGCGTGTTTTATAGCAGCAAGTGTGAAAGTTGTTTTTTGATTTCTGTAACAGGATAATCTGATTCCCGAAGGTCATCATGTTCTTATCTTTTCGCAGACTCGCAAAATGCTTAATCTTATTCAGGTTTGTTTTAAATTGTTGTCATTAACATTGTTATATAAAATTATAAACGTGCTGGTTGCATCTGAAGCCAAAATAGACCTTGTTTTAACTGTTACTAAATACGATTAACACTTTTCGTTCCTGAGGTTTGCCTACTTTTGCGACTTTCGACCAAAGGTTTGTTTTTCCGCATCCGGATCCAAAAGGTCAAGTCATTATCATACAACTCGTTAACTCCATCCATTGTTTAACGGAGAAAAATGGATGGAGATGACGAGTCTGATGAAAATGACAAGATTTTAAACCTTTTGGATCTAGACGCGGAAAAACAAACATTTGGACGAAAGTTGCAATAGTGGCCAAACCTCAGGGACGAAAATGGCATTCTACTCTAATTTTAATAGTAGTAATAATCTATTTTAATAAAATCATGTAGTAAACATACACTTTGGGTATCTTTAATTGTTTAAACTTTTTTGAATTATATTTTTTTAAGCTAATGATTTTCTCTTTGAACTATTTTGATCTTTTTACACTATTATAAGTAAATAAATTGAAAATGCCACATCTGTTGTATCGTTTAAGCAGATAATATATTTCTATTTTTGTTTGGTCTTCCTTTGTGCTCAGGATGCTATTAATGCTCAAGGCTACAAGTTCTTACGGATCGATGGTACTACCAAAGCTAGTGATAGATTAAAGATCGTCAACGTTAGTATTTCTCTTTTAGTAACACCCTAAATATATTTTATTCCAGCTAAATATGACATTATTTTAAATTTTAACAAACAGGATTTCCAAGAGGGTGTTGGAGCTCCACCTATATTTCTTTTGACGTCTCAAGTTGGTGGTCTTGGACTTACACTTACAAAAGCCGATCGTGTTATTGTGGCTGATCCCGCTTGGAACCCGAGGTTGGAAAGGGCATTTATGTCTTTTCAGTTAGACCACGATGAATCTTTATCAAATTCAGTGACAGTTAGTCAATTCTACTTTTGCACTATTTTGCAGTACTGATAATCAAAGTGTGGATCGTGCATACCGTATTGGACAAACGAAGGATGTTCTCGTATATCGTTTAATGACTTGTGGTACTGTGGAAGAAAAGATATACAGAAAGCAGGTCAAACATTATCCTTGTTTTAATATAATATGTTTTCGATATTCTTGTTTCTCGTATTTTATGTGACCTTTTTAAGTTTATCAAGACAGATATACAAAGGTGGGTTATTCAGAAGTGCTACAGAACAAAAAGAGCAAATTCGTTATTTCAGCGCACAGGTGAATAACTGAATACCAGAAAGTTAGATATCATTGTTATTTGTACATAGAGATGGAAAAACGGGTGGGTTAGGGCTGCAAACGAACCGAACGCGTTCGTTTGTTAAGGAAATATATGTGTTCACGAACTGTTCATGAACACTTACAGATTGAGATTTCCTGTTCGTGTTCGTTCTGTAAGGAATTGAACTTGTTCGTGTTTGTTTGTTAATTTTAAGTAACGAACGTTCATGAACACAAACGAAGACAAACTAATGTTTATGAAGACAAATGAAAACAAACACAAACAAGCGTCATGAACAGAATATATAATACACTGATAATTATTAAATCTTTCATTTGTCAAAATTTTGAATTTTTTAAATAAAATATAAAAGTTAAAAACACTAATGAACTATTGAACACAAACGGACATAAACGAACACATTAGTACATTACCTAATGTTCACGAGCATAAACAAACAAATGCTGCCTCTGTTCATGTTCATCTGTTTAAATAACTAAACGAGCGAAATTACTTGGTTGTTATCTCAGGATCTTAGGGAGCTTTTCAGTCTCCCGAAGCAGGGTTTTGATGTCTCTCTAACTCAGCAACAGTTGCATGAAGAACATGATAGTGAACACACAATGTATGTAATACTTTCAATCGTTATTACTTTTTTTTTATATAGTTTTTATTTGAAATATGCTCCCAGCTTTTAATTTGAATGATTAGTTTTGAATCTGCTAAAGAATGATGGTTCTTTTCTACAAGAGTAAAATTCCATTTTTGTCTCTGAGGTTTAGCCAGTTTTGAGACTTTCGTTCAAATGTTTGTTTTTCTGCGCATCTAGATCCAAAGGGTTTGAAATCTTGCCATTTTTATCTGGCTTGTTAACGTCATACATTTTTCTTGGTTAAGTTGAGTATTTTCGTCTTTTTTGTGAACTTAAAGGACAATTCGGTCTTTTCACTTTATGTAAAAAGACCAAATACCCTTAAAAAAGACTGAATTGCCCTTTAATTTAACAAAAAGACGAAAATACCCCTGATTGAACGGAGAAAAATGGATGGCGCTAATGTGCTGGATGAAAATGTCAAGATTTCCACCCTTTTAGATCCAGATGCGGAAAAACAAACCTTTGGATGAAAGTCGCAAACCTAGCCAAACCTTAGGAACAAAAATGGCATTTTACTCTTTCTACAATTATTTTCCGAATTATATAACCATTTCTTTGTTTGATATCATAGTTACCGGTATTATATTTTTATAGGGATCCATCGCTCAAAGTCCACACAAAGTTTTTGGAATCTCTCGGTATAGCCGGCATCAGTCACCACAGTTTGCTCTTCTCGAGAACCGCTCCTGTTCAACCTGTAGCAGAGGAAGAACTTACAAGGTGAGCCTTTTTCAACCTATAAGCGCATTCTGGGCATTTCACATTTTAACGCTGTTATCTGATTGGTTTGTAGGATTAGACAATCAACATATGTGGGCCACTCAACGTCGCGTTCCTCGCATGAACAAAATGTTGACGCGTATGTCTTCTCAGAATCCCAATACTTCTTTTAGATGAAATACTTTTATCGTTTTATAGTGATCTGATTTAATATATGTCTTCTTCTTTAGCAGTGCTCAATTTGCTGTCAATCCTAAGGACATTGTGCAAAGAAAGCATTACTCCCCAAATATTTCCAACAAATTAACGGAATCAGAAATCAAACAACAAATCAACCGCCTATCTCAAATCTATGCAAACAAGGTATCATCTAACTATGAAGAAACTACGATGAAAAATCGTTCAAAATTTGTTAAATATTTAATATTGTAGTTATCTGTTTGGTGCAACTGGTTCAGGCAATGGTGGCGAGGTTAGGGGACAATGGGGCGAAGATACAAAAACAGATCTCGGAGTTGAATTCAGAGCTTAATAAGCTTCGTTTGTCGAAGACCGGTGAAATAGAAACCATTGATTTAAGTGATGATTTTAACAGGGTGATTAATATTTGAATGAGAACATGAAACTGTTGTGAAACATATCCTCAATGTTTTGAAAACATTAAGCCATTCTATTTTTTGATACATTTTCCATTGCACAGAAGACTTTCATGTTTGATGTTTCCATGAAATTGGTTATTTTTGTTATATTCGAAATTGGACAATACTGCAAAATGTGTTATTGATTATAATCAAGTTAACAGTTTGTTTGGTTACTGACTAAAATCCACTATATGTTAAAGTTCAGAAAAAAACACAAATAAAGCCTTTTTTTAAGTGCGTTATAACATTATGATCATGACAGCACATTTTCACATAGATAGTTCAAAATTATAGTTGCATTATACTTTTATTTTGGAATAAAATGCTATGGTTCTTGAGTTTAAGCTATTTTTGACACTTTAGTCCAAAAAAGAAACTTTTTGTACCTGGGTCTTTGATGTTTCATTTTTGTTAAACTAGGTTAGAGTTTTGCCATTTAAAGAAACTATTTTTGCCATTTCTATCAAATTGATAAACTAGGTTAGAATTTTATGTTAAATTCGCCTCTTTTTGTCATTTTTCTCATTTAAATAAAGGGTATAATCATCATTTTATGCATAATATATTTTAATTTAATGAGGAAAAGGACAAAAATGGGAGAGGTTAATAGAAAATTTTAACTCAGTTTGCCGATTGAATGAAAATGACAACAAAAAACGAAACAACAGGGACCTAAATACAAAAATTTTCCCTTTTAAACTGAAGTAACAAAAATGATCTAAACTCAGGGACCATTTTTGACATTTTCCTCTTTATTTTGAATACAAAAATGGTAGGGGAAAAAGCTTTTAAGATACCTAACAATGTTTTGCTTCATTTAAAAATGATATATTGTTATTCATAAGGAAAAGTACTTTTCCTAAACGCTTTGCAACCTTATTAATTTGATAACTAGATTTTTCCCCTGTCCGCGTTGCGGGACACTAAGTCGAATATTTCTCTCTCATAACATGTACGTATGTGTTTCGGTTACTTGTACATACTACTCATAACACGATCTAAAAAAATACATCTAGTCAACCAATTAAATTAAAACACTATAATACTTTTGCTTAAGAAAAACAAAAACGATAGGAAAACAATAATTTTAAACTGAGGGCAAAATTGTAATTTTTCAGGATAAATGAGTGTGTGTCACGCACTCACCTGACACAAATAAAAATTAGACCGAGTCAAACAATTAAAACAAATCACTACTATAGTTTTGTCCAAAAAAGAAAAAAAACTAAAACGATTGCATGACTGTAATTTTACGCTGGGGGCAAAATCGTAATTTGACTGCGAAAGCAAAGGAAAACGATGGCAAAAATGTAAATTTAGATTGAGGGCAAAATTGTAATTTGGCTGGGTGGGGAAAAAACAAAACTAATGGCAAAACTGTAAATTTAAACGGATCAAAATCGTAATTTTGAATAGAGGGCAAAATGGTAATTTTTAGTTGGGGGCAAAAGCATAATTTTTTTTTCAACTGTGGGTAAAAACGTAATTTTGAACTGATGGCAAAATCGTAATTTTAAAGCGGGGATAAAATCGTAAATTGGTTGGGCCAATGGGGGAGTGTCAGACAGTTTCCTGACACTATTCCCCCATCCTGTGTCTGTAGTTATACACTGGGAGCAAAATCGTAATTTTACTGGGAAAGCAAACAAAAACGATGGCAAAAATGTAAATTTAAATTGAGGGGAAAATCGTAATTTAGCTGGGAGGAACAAAACTAATGGCAAAACTGTAAATTTAAACGGGGCAAAATCGTAATCTTGAACCGAGGGCAAAATTGTAATTTTAACTGGGGCAAAAGCATAATTTATTTTGAAATGAAGGTAAAAAGGTAGTTTTAAACTATTGGCAAAATCGTAATTTTAAAGCGGGGACAAAATCGTAACTTGATTTGACCCAAAGCCTAAAAGCTATGAGGTAAAACAAAATAAAAAAAGAAGAAAAAGAGGAAAAAAGTCAAAAAGACTAAAAAAGAATACCGTTCATCGAATTTCCTAAATGTTATATAGACTAGAAGTGATACTCGCACTACGCTGCGGGATAATCCTTATCTTTTAGTAGTGCCTTGCGACGTGTGCTTTTGAAAATCTAAAAAATATGTACTTAATGACGATATATTCCAAAAGCCAGAAAATATGTCTTTATACGTTAAGAAATCGAATAAAAAACGTAATGTTAAAAAAATTGGTGTTAGAATAATAAAAGGGAAAAACAAAAAGAAAAACAAAAAAGTAAAAACGAAAAACAAAAAAAAATGTGCGAGCCACCAGACGGTTTAAACTCTCTTCCCTTACGTTAGAGGGTCGCTATTGATAATGAAAATGAAAGTTAAAAATGTCTTTAATTACATTGTTAATATGGAATATCGTTGACCAATAAAAAAAATTTTGTGTACTAAAAATCCAATAAATTTAGTGCCAAATAAATCTAATTGTCAAATACTCTCTAAATAATCCGTATCATAATTCTAAATTATTTATGTAGAAAATAGTGTTTACTATAATGTATAATTCATTCACATATATATTATTACATAAATCTCTATTAACTTGAATCTCTATTTGTTTAGAAATTTAAACATAACACATGGTAATCTTCTTAATATATCAATTATAATGTATAATTCATTCACATATATATTATTACATAAATCTCTATTAACTTGAATCTCTATTTGTTTAGAAATTTAAACATAACACATGGTAATCTTCTTAATATATCAACTAAATTACCTAAGGTGTAATGTGTAGTTGTACGTCTCGCATAATTAGTGTTTTGTGCATAGGGACTTGTATGATATGTTAATATGTTTGTAAGTTTTGGTCACTACAACACGTGTACTCTGTACTATGCATGTAAACTTTCCTCCATAAAGTTGTGTAGAGAGCAGTGTTGTAAGAATTGCTAGGCGCTAGTCGGGCGGTGGGGTACCGATTAACGATTAATCGGGATTAATAGGGATTAATCGGGATTAATAGGGATTAATCGGAATAAATCGGATTGAGATTTTTATATGTAATTTTTAGTTACATATATACACACACATTTTTATATGTAGTTTTTTTAAAGTAGACATGTTTTAACCCCTCATCGACCCATTTTTTTAAGTAATTGGAAGGAATTTATATGGTTTGGTCAAAATTTGGCCAGCATCTAGCCAAAATTTGGCCAGAATAGGACCGCCAGTGACTGCCTAGCTATTAATCGGCCATTAATCGGTGAACCTCCGATTAGTGATTAATCGGAGACTAGTCGGGATTTTTACAACCATGGTAGAGAGAGAAACACTCCATCGTTTCACCACCGCTCTCACTCATTTCCCCTTCCAGTTTCACAACCCAATAAAACCCTGAACGCCATGGGCGAACCGACCATCTCCGCCTTAGCCACCGGCTCTATATCACCGCCATCTCAAACGATCACCACCACACCATCTCCGGTACAACCGCCGGCCACTGCACCATACCGACAACATATCACAACCCGTGTCTGGTGCTTCTTCTTGGCAGGAGAAATCACTCAAATACTTGAATATGTTAACGGTCCGACGTGGTTGCTCTCGAATCGCTACAAATACCTCCTACAACGAAATCCGGCGATGTTTCCGGCTACAATTCCGGCAGTTTCGTAAGGTGGTGGTGGACCTGTGCGTGTACCCTATGCTTCTATGTATGTACCTTAATTCTTAGTTAACAAAAGTTTTAACAGATTGACGGAATGCGGATGTTGAAATTTAATACAGGGCACTTTCGTAATTTTCATTGGTGGCGCAAGTTATCAAGCAGGTGAACTACTGTTCACCGCAAGTGCAAAATGTTATAGAGACTAGTTGATGCCCCGCCCCCGTTGCGGGGCGATGGCCGAATAATTCTCAATCAATCAAAGAAAACACTACTATAATTTTGCTAGGAAAAAAAATGTAAAATGATATTTTTCGGATCAGGGCAAAACTGTAATTTTTCAAGACTAATGAGCGAGTGTTAGGCGGCTCCTTGACACGGGAAAAAATTAAATCGAGTCAACCAATTAAAAAAATGTTTTCTACTTTTGCTAAAAAAAACTAGAGTAAATTGCCATTTTCGTCCCTGAGGTTTGGGCACGTTTACCATTTTCGTCCAAAATGACACTTTTGTACCATTTTGCCCCCCATGTTTGGCATTTTTTTTACCATTTTCATCCGAATGCCTAACCAAGTTACTTTATATTTGTCTGATGTGGTAATTTTGAAAATTTTCAAATATAAGGGGGTAACTTTCAATTTATGTGTTATAGATATATCACAACACATACATACATATAACACATACATACATATTGCACTCATCTCCCACCCTCAACAAACGTCGCTACCACCACGACCATCAACAACCTGCAACTTCGACACCATCTCCGGCACAACCTGCAACTCCGGCACAACCATCGCAAATCCGACCCATCTCTCTCTCTTCTCTCTCTCTCTTCTGCGATCGTGAAGGGTGATGACAGATGAGGAGTCGCCGGCCACCACCACCACTCTCTCTCTCTTTCTCACCGTTTTTCTCTCTCACTACGGCAGCCAGATGTTTCTAATCTAGGGTTTCGCTCAGATCTGATGAAGATGATGCTAATGGCGGTTGTTGGTGGTTGTTGAGTGACGAAAGGCGGTACAGATGACGTGATTGAGAGCTAGATCGTTTTTTAACCAGAGATTTGGTGAATTTAACCGTTACGGGTGGTTAGGGTTTCGATTTTCAATTGAACAAGATGACATTGGATCGGGTTGTTGATGATGATTCGCCGTATGGTCAAGGGTCGAGCTTTTTGTTGAATGATAGACCTCCTGTGGATGATGCTGATGATGATGTTAATCCGTCAGTTTCTACTCAAGGATCTGTTTTGGGTTCGTGGGGGAATATGAAATAGGGTGATACTGCTTCTTATTTTGCTAAAAAGGTAAATATGGTATTCAAGTTACTTTTTTGTTGTTTGAATGTACGATGAGTTCAGATATATGAATCGATCAGTTAGACTTTCTTGATGTATTTTGCAAAATGACTGTTATTGAAATGCTTATGTGTATACAGATTTGCACTTGTTGCAGAATTTGTTGAGATTGTTGTATGATGTTTGCTAGATTTGATTGAATCACTGGTTGGGGGTTATGGTGGTGGTTGGAGAGAGAGAGTAAAGAGAGAATAAGAGATATGAAGGTGGTTGTGGAGGTGGTGGGGATTGGTGGCGGAGGTGGTGGGGAATGGTGGTGGCGGTGATGGTGGATGAGAGAAGAAAGAGAAAGATGAGAGAGAGAGAGATAGAGAGAGAGAGTGGACTGATGAAACTCTATAAATTAAAAAATACTGATTCACTCTATAAATTAAAAAAATTATTAAAAAAACATTATAAATTAAAGAGTAAACATTACAAGTTACCCCCTTATCATTAACAAATTTCAAAAATACCCCAATTTGACGTTAAGTGACTAGGTTAGGCATTTGGACGAAAATGGCAAAAAGTTACAAACGTTGGGGGCAAAATGGTACCAAAGTGTCATTTTGGACGAAAATGGCAAACGCGCCCAAACCTCAGGGACTAAAATGACAATTTACTCAAAAAACTATAACGATTGGAAAAACGTAATTTTTAACTGAGGGCGAAATCATAATTTTAATTTGGGTATAAATCGTAAATTAAATAGACCAACGGGGGAGTGCCAGGAAGCTGCCGGCACGACTGTAATTTTACACTGGGGGTAAAATTGTAGTTTCACCAAGGAAAACAAAGAAAAACAATGGGCAAAATGTAAATTTAAGTTGAGGACAAAATCGTAACTTGGCTGTGAAAAAAAAAAAAAACTAATGGCAAAATTGTGAATTTATACGGGGCAAAACCGTAATTTTGAACCGAGGGCAAAGTTGGAATTTTTAGCTGGGAGCAAAAGCGTTAATTTATTTTTAAGTGAGGGTAAAAACATAACTTTGAACTGATGACAAAATCGTAATTATAAGGGAAAAAAACTAATGGCAAAACTGTAAATTGAAACGGGGCATAGTCGTAATTTTTAACCGGGGGCAAAATTGAAATATTTAGCTGTGAGCGAAAGCGTAAATTTATTTTTAAGTAGGGGCAAGAATATAATTTTGAACTAATGGCAAAATCGTAAATTTAAAGGGGGATAAAATCGTAAATTTGTTGGGCCAATAGGGGAGTGCTAGACAGCTGCCTGGCACTATTCTTTTGCCGTTCATTTAGGCCAATAAAGGGGCACTACTATTCCCGTGTCGGCGCCGACATTTAGGATTGTAGTTGTTGAAAATAATGTATTATAAAATTCTGAGCATATCTTTGCTACGTGTTTATTTTTATCCACAATTTGATAATACTTTTATTTGAACTAGTCAGATATAGCTATTATTATTATTTTTTGTGTCTTTTGCCGTGACGAACCAACTGATTCTGCCAACACCAAATTCGTTTTCTCCCTCGACTTGACAATGTAAAATCCCTTTAAAACGAAGTTATTCACAGCATAGTATTTATTTAATTTTTACCAAAAGCTATATTAAGCGCATGTACCATACTTTTACTATGACAAATTGGACAGATAACGTTGAACAACATTAACACACTACCAACATTCATCTTTATGATTTCAATCAATACGAAATAAAACACGTGTCGACATCCTCTTCTCTAGGTGTCCGTATCAAACCAGTACCCAAAGCAACAAATCAATACCGACCAAAATCCCGCTAGTTTTCGTTTTAACATATATCAATGAACCAAAATTATCATCAACATCATCATCTCCACATGTTCCTTACGATGTCTCTCCGATTAACCCACTCTCGAATCACACACACTCTCATTCAAATCCGTACACTCTGTTCATCATCTTCCCCAAACGAAACCCTAACCCTAACCCCAACAATCAAACCCTCACCAGACGCCGATCGACTCTCACAGATCCTAATCCACCACCACAACCCTTTCCACTCCATGGAATCCTCCCTCCAACTCAACGGCATCACTCTCTCCCACTTTCTCGTTCACCAAACCCTAATTCGCCTCAAACACACCTCCAAAATCGCCTTTTCCTTCTTCCGTTGGGCCCAAACTCACCCCAATTACACTCACACCACTTCCACTTACACCCTCATCATCGACATATTAGGTAAAGTTAAACAATTCGACACCTGTTGGAAATTAATCGCAGAAATGGATAGTAAAGGTATAAACCCTAATTTCACCACTTTTTACGTGTTAATCCGTAGATTAGTTTCCGCAGGTTTAACGAAACAAGCGCTTCGGGCTTTCGATGATATCGGTTGTTTCGTTGACAATGTGGTCAACGATGATGTTGACCAAGAACAAATGGAGCAACAAGTTGATGATTTTTGTTATTTGTTTGATACATTGTGTAAATACGGGTACCCGAAAGTGGCGGCGGAGATGTTTAATAAGTGGAAAGGGTGGCGGTTTAAGCCGGATGTGAAGATGTACACGGTTTTGATTAACGGGTGGTGGAAGGTTAAGAATGGGAAGATGGCGGAGCGGTTTTTTAACGAGATGGTGGCGAGTGGGATTGAGCCGAATGTGGTTACGTATAATGTGGTTTTGAATGGGATGTGTCGGAGGGTTAGTTTGCATCCGGAGGAAAGGTTTGAGAGGACGGTTGAACGTGCACGTAAGGTGTTTGATGAAATGGCTGAACGAGGGGTTCAGCCGGATGTGACTAGTTATTCGATTTTGTTGCATGTTTATAGTCGTGGGCATAAGCCTGACGGGACCCTCGAGATATTAAAGACGATGAAGGACCGAGGTATTCATCCGTCACTAGCGTCGTATACGTCGGTTGTTAAATGTTTATGTTCGTGTGGTCGAGTTGACGATGCATACCGGTTGCTCGATGAAATGGTGCAGAACGGGGTTACACCGTCTGCGACTACGTACAACTGTTTTTTTAAAGAGTATAGGGGTAGGAAAGATGTTGAGAGTGCATTGAGATTGTTTAAACAGATGAAAAAGGATTCGGTACCTGATACGCACACGTATAACATACTTTTGGGGATGTTTATAAAGCTGGACCGATTCGATCTTGTTAAGGAGATTTGGGATGATATGAAGGGTAGCGGGTCGGGGCCAGATTTGGATTCGTACACGTTGTTGGTCCATCATTTGTGTGACCAGCAAAAGTGGCAAGAAGCGTGTGGATATTTTGTTGAAATGATTGAGAAAGGGATTTTGCCGCAAAAGGTGACGTTTGAAACGTTATACAGGGGTTTGATACAGGCTGATATGTTAAGAACGTGGCGGAGATTGAAGAAGAAGCTTGATGATGAATTTGTGTCGTTTTCTTCGGAATTTGAAAACTACCATATTAAACCTTATAAAAGATGAAATGATCAATGCAGCTTGGGATCTTGAATGCAAAAAGACTTGGTTTTAGGTGATAAATAGTTGGTTAATTGTGTCTTCGAAGTAGTTGTGATGCATGAGGTGACTGAGGCGGTGATGAAGACGTCTTGGAGCGTCTCGCGCTTTTTGAAACCAAGGGTTGTATACTTATATGACTTCATTTTCTTAGTTTTAGTGCAGATGCAGTAGGAAAAAGTCAAATACATGCAGAGAAATGGTACTTGCTGAGATATCTTTTAATAGGTCTTGCATACATTTGTTTGAATTTATGATGATTACTGTTTTAGACTTACAGCTATAATTGAAAAGTTGTATTATTTATATAATGATAAAGAGTTAAATGCCATTTTAGTCCCTGTGGTTTGGGCTATTTTGTCAGTTTAGTCCAGAGGTTTCATTTTTCGCCTGTGGGTCCAAAAAGGTTTCATTGTTGCCATTTTAGTGCACTGGGTTAACTTCATCCATTATTTCTGTTAACGAGAAGGGCGATTCGGTCATTTTATATGGCCGAATTGTCTTTCTAGTTAACAGAATTGCATATAAAATGACCGAATTGTCCTTTTGGTTAATAGAGAAAATGGATGAAGTTAACCCAGTGGACTTAAATGGCAACGGTGAAACCTTTTTGGACCTACAGGAGAAAAATGAAACCTTTGGACTAAACTGGCAAAATGACCCAAACCACAGGGCTTAAAATGGCATTTAACTCTAATGATAATATCATATTTGAAGAAAACTATTTAGTAGGTTTTGTGAAATTTGGATACTCTTTGGTAGGGATGTTCACGGTCCGGTTTAGCTGGTTTTGAACTTTTGATGAAAATTGTGTCAACCGCTAACTAAGGTTCTAAAACTGTTTTGTCTTGGCCGATTTTATACTTTATTTTTAGAAATCACAAGCCATTCCACGTTCCAAACCGAACCGCAAAACCCGACCTTTTGGATCTTATACCAGCCTAACTGGCCCCCGGTTAGTTTCAACGGTTTATGAACACCCTAACTATTTGGATGGCTTCGGCTCGTTTATTCTGTTTCTACTTTCAACCAATAAACATTAAAAATGATTCTTGTTGTTTTAATTACAGTTTGTTACCACTTGATGCTAAAGTTTGGCCTCATGAACAGTTAGGTGATTCTTTTTCACAGAGCCACCACATCAAGAAATATGTACCACATAAGAGCATCAGCAACACGGGTTTTTGGGAGGTCCGTGAGCTGACGTGGAAGAGAGACGGTCAAGGTCCGTGGGCTTTTTTGGGGCAGGTTTGACAGTGTCCGCGCCTGTCATACCGGTCCCTACTGCATATGCTCTATCTGTGACATCAATAAATAATTTTCTTTATTTGTTTTATGGATTGTTTTAAAGTTGTATACAACATATCTGTGTTTCTATGTGTCATCAAATGAGATTAAGTTAAGCAACATTTCTGAACCACATGTGGTTGTTAGACTATCTAATTATTGATCGACGTTGCATGCATGTAAATTGTACAGAAATAAAATTAGTTTTCTAGATAATATCATATAATAGTTTGTAGGTAAAAGATCAAATACAAATAAAGTTAACGTACAAAACGTATGAACTGAAGGAAAAGACAAAAAACGCGGTGACATTTTCGTAATTATCAGTAACTATCAAAATTACTCTATAAATGATTCTATAGAGTAATTTTGATCTTTTGTAGAGTAATTTTGTAAAATGTTCTTGTAGAGTAATTTTGTTCTTGTAGCGTAATAATCAAAATTACTCTACAAGCAGCCAGTGACTGGAGTACTTATAATAGCCAGTGACTGGTGTTTATGGTCCGGTTTCACTTGTCTTGACAAAAATTTTGTGCCACTAATACATGACTACATGTTTCAAGTTTCAAAAAACATATATAATTAGTAGGATATATGACCAGTCTCAAGTTTCAAACAAACAGGACCATTAAATCAGTAAACCGTGAAAACCTAACCATACGAATCTTAAACCGACCAAACTGACTGACTTGCTTCGATTTTTCCTCATTGCACTGGCAAAGCTTTACTGGGGCCCCCGCGCGGGGGGGGGGGGGGGGGGTCACGGATTTTTTCATATGTAGTGTTAATTTTAACGAAAATTTCTGTTTTTTTTTCCGTGTAAGGCTAGAGGGTGTGGGATAACCCCTTGGGGCTTTATAAGCGCCACCTCAGCGCCACGTAGGCGCCACGTCAGCCAAGTGGGCTTTATAACCCCCCCTTTAACATGGAGGGTGTGGTGATAACCCCTAGGGGCGCTATAGAAATTTTTTTTTTTTTTTTTTTTTTATTGGTGCAAACAAGTGGGCCCCACCTGATACCCCCTTCTCCTCTCGTTACCATGTTGGCGAGTGAAGTATGGCGCCCCTCCTTAACATGGAGGGTGTGGGTGTATAACGCCCGGGGCGCTATAGAGGCTGAGGTGGCGGGTATGGCGCCCCCCACACCCTCCGGCCTAAAATATTGGATTTTTGAGAGTCAACCCCCACTTATTTGAATTTTGAGAGTCTGCCCCCCACTGAGTTTTCGTTAAAGTTCCGCGACCGCCTCCTCGGTTTGTCTTTATTGCCACCTCATCTCACTTCTAAACTCATTCGGTTCAAATATTACTTGCCCCAAATATTCCCATAATCATGAATAATAATAATATCACAAACTTCTGACACTTGATCATCTGACTTTAAACAAGATGAACAACAACAACAATAACCGATCCAGTGGACGCAAATTATCACCTAAATGGATACTCATTTTCAGCATCTTCACCTTCACATTCATCATCTTTTTCATCAACAGGTCTCAACCCATCACTCATAATCTCTATATTATCACACACCCATTTGATCCACACATATAACTGTTTTATTCTTTTTTTTTTTTTTTAATTTGTAGGGTGTGGGCCCCACTTGATCTTGATGGAACTGTTATGCGTAGAAGAGAACAAGAGATCAAGATTGTGTCTCATGATTGCCTGACAAACAAGGTAACATGTTCATACATTTATAAATATTTTGTTTATTAAAAGATGTTGTCTGATGTGATGTTGGTGATTTTGGCTCAGGATAATGATTTATTGGGAGCAATTCAAAGATCCGATGAAGCGATCCGGTAAATAATTTGTTATCGATACATATTTTACGTAATATGAAAAGGGTTGTGCTAAACGTACCTCATTCTCCATTTTTTACTGAATGTACCCTCGTTAAATCAGTTGGTGTTGATGGGTTTAATATTCGGGTTTTGGGTAGTTCGGGTCAGCTTATTCGAGTTTTTTGTGTATGATATTGTATCAGATAACCGATCCGTACCACAGTCGGGTTCATCGGGTTTGGATCAAGCTTTGGACATATATATACTAATAACCCTCATACCATTTGGAAAGTTAATTTGTATTCATGAATTCTTGATAACATGCCAAAAGTTGATTTGATGTAGTTCGGGTAAATCGGGTTTTGTGTTAATCCGTTCAGGTTATTCGGGTTTTTGATGTTTAAGTTTCTAACCGACACCCGACTGTATAAAAGGGTGAACGTTACTTATACGAACCATATAAGAGGCGACCTTCGTACGCTACATCTTATACGGGCCATTCTAAACAAAAAATAGAATAAATAAAATCAGTCAAATCAATAAGGGGTGCATTCAGCAACAGGGTACGTTTAGCCAACCCCTATAAAAATTACAACCTATTTTCATATTTTGGGTAGTTTTCGAGCTGCGATTACAAAATTAATTGATGTTGATTTGGATTCACAAATATCTTCTTATTTTGTTTTTTACAAATATAACACATTACACATTTAATGGATGACTGGAGTACTCTCAGGTCACTTGGAAACTCGATTTCGAGGCTGCGAATGGAGCTCCCTGGTGTCCAAAGTGTACCTGAGAAGGTTAACAATAGCAAGCTGCAAACAAACAAGACAGTTTTCGAGCACACAAGAAGGAAAAAAGCGTTTGTGGTTATCGGGATCAACACTGCTTTTAGTAGCAGAAGAAGGCGTGATTCGGTTAGAGAAACATGGATGCCTAGGGGTACTTTTCGTCCTTAAACGTTTGTACTCGAAAAAAAAAAAAACTTATATCAACAGTCAATTTTTTTTTTCTCCAAAAATGCATTTTTTAGGTAACCATTAGAACTCGATAGGGAAAACTCACGGGCCCCACCAATACCCTGCTAATGGACTGTAATGGTTTCTTTCAACAAACCACAGGGGCGAAAAATGTAATTAACTCTTTATTTATTTATATTTTAATTTTTAATAAAGTGGCATTATGGTCATTTCAAATAAACTAACAAAATAATTGGATGAGATGAGTGAGGGTGGACTGTAATTGTTACAAAAGTGAAAGTATTGGTACTGTCTTGGCAATTTTTAAACAAATGGACTGTAATGGTTATTTTTAACAACCTGGACCAAGAACGTAATTAACTCTAAAAAAATGCATTTCGGTGACTGTTGATCAACTTTTTTGTGTATAACTGCTAACTATATTTTGTGAGTTTAGACAATTATATGTGAATGTTTTAACATTGACTAGGCGAAAAGTTGATTCAGCTCGAGAAGGAAAAGGGCATCGTCGTCCGTTTCATAATTGGTCATAGGTGATTCGTGCTTTCGTTTCTTTACAATAAATGGTGCAAAACTCTTTCATTTTCATAATAAAACGATGATTTGTATACAACAAAATAAAGGATATGGTCTTTGGTTATTTTGCAGTGTGACATCTAAAAGCATTTTAGATCGAGCTATCGACTCTGAGGATTCACAACATAAGGACTTTTTGAGGCTTGTAAGATCAAACACACTTGATTTCATATTGATCACACTTACGGTTATTTGATATTATCATCATTGCAGGAACATGTCGAAGGGTATCATGGATTAACCGCCAAAACAAGAACATTTTTCGCTACTGCATACGCTAACTGGGATGCAAAATTCTATGTCAAAGTGGACGATGATGTTCATGTCAATTTGGGTATATAAAGTTGCAAGTTTAATATTATTTCGCATGTCTTCTTCAGTTTTTATTAAAAAAATATAAAATGCCATTTTCGTCCCTGAGGTTTGGCTAGTTTTGCGACTTTCGTCCAAAGGTTTGTTTTTCCGCATCTGGATCCAAAAGGTTTGAAATCTTGCCATTTTCATTGGCTCGTTAACTCCATCCATTTTTCTCTATTAAGTCAGCGGTATTTCTGTCTATTTTGTTAACCTAAAGGGCAATTCGGTCTTTTCAGGGGTATTCCGTTTTTTTTACATAAAGTGAAAAAGACCAAATTGCCCTTTAAGTTAGCAAAAAAGATGGAAATACCCCTGACTTAACGGAAAAAAGGGATAGAGTTAACGAGCTGGATGAACAAACCTTTTGTATCAAGATGCGGAAAAACAAACCTTTGGACGAAAGTCGCAAAACTGGCCAAACCTCAGGGATGAAAATGGCATTTTACTCTTAAAAAAATTTAAGCTAAAATGACTTATCTGCTCATTATCGTCATTTTGCAGGCATGTTAGCTTCAACTCTCGACAGGCATCAGTCAAAGCCTCGGGTCTACATTGGATGCATGAAATCTGGACCTGTTCTTTCTCAAAAGTAATTCCTCTAAATCTTTAATCTCTGTTTCTCATCAAAAGTGCAATATTTAAATGACGGAATTGTATAAATGTTTTGACTGATGGTCAAAGTCAAAATAATTGACTTTTGGTGTTATGTAGGAATGTCAAATATCATGAACCTGAATACTGGAAATTCGGAGAGGAAGGAAACAAATATTTTTGGCATGCAACCGGACAAATTTATGCTATTTCACACGATCTTGCAGCATACATCTCCAGCAATCAGTAAGAATCCGTTGACTTTTTTGTCTTTCCGGTTTGGTCAATGGCTTTCAAATCTTGTTCTTTCATACAAGTTCAAAAAATAAAACCATATATTCATTACATAAATCTTGGTTTTGATTATAGTTGTATGATAAACAAAGAATAATAGTGTAAAACGAAACTGAGTGATGCAGGCAAATACTACACAAGTATGCGAACGAAGATGTATCACTTGGCGCTTGGTTTATTGGTCTTGACGTTGAGCACATTGATGATCGAAACATGTGCTGTGGAACCCCTCCTGGTATGTACTTCTACTACAATTTTGTTAAAACTTAGAATAGAATTGAGGTTTGACTTTTACAAGTCAAAGTCAAAGTTTGCCAATGAAGGTTTCAACTTTATGTAGAATGTGAGTGGAAAGCAGAAACAGGCAACGTGTGCATTGCATCATTCGATTGGAGTTGCAGTGGGATATGCAAATCCGTAGAAAGAATCAAAGAAGTTCATAAGAAATGTGGCGAAAATCGCGCTGCACTTTGGAACCGACCAACATTGAAAATTTGAGATGCTAAATTGTACCCGAGAAATCACGAGGGAAGAACACATGACAATCATGGAGATGACCGCAGTGGACGGTTTCTCTCAAGGCAGTTCTTGTGAGTCTCCATACAATCACAGAACACCTTTGTAAAAGCTGTCGCAAGAAAAATCGTATTCGAAATTTTCATATTTAAAAATTGAAGTCTATTATTTATAAAGTACTTATATGTTTGTTTAATGGTACAAGTTACATTGTGTGATAACCTGTGAAGAAGTTAATCTTGAATTAGGAGATAAAGATAAAACAGGGTAATTGTTAGTTTAAATTAGATAGGTATATCTAGTTGTTTAGTTTATTTAATTAAATAGAGTTCAAGTCGGGTTAGGACTAGAATGAGTTTTAGTATAAATAAAGGGTTAGAGTTATTGTATTTGTGCGCTTCCATTATTTAATAATAAAAAGAGTCGAACAGTTCGTTCAAATTGTGTTTGTGTCGGTTTGATCAAGGGCCTGACTTCCAACAACTTGAATACACATATATAGACGTTCAATACAAAACCAGTTTTAAATAGAGAAATGCGTAAACACTTAAAACTATGGCTTAAACGTGATATTGGTACACATAAGTTATATTATCTTAGCGTCAAAACATTAGTTTCGACACCTGCTTACATGTACTCGAGACCCACCAAATATGGGTATTAGCGGATATAACCCTCAAAATAAAGATTACAAAAAATGCCAAACGTACCTAAAAAGGACTCGTTATATAAAAACAACATAAGCCGTACAA
Organism: Helianthus tuberosus; assembly: GCA_030545235.1. NCBI lineage: Eukaryota > Viridiplantae > Streptophyta > Magnoliopsida > Asterales > Asteraceae > Helianthus > Helianthus tuberosus. The sequence continues at coordinate 211,445,756 of CM060424.1, forward strand.
ATCAAAATGGCAAGATTTAGCTACAAGTTACTTCGACCGCAAGTTTCTTCGTTATGCCAGGGCAAAGCTCCGTCTTGAAATTCTCTTTTGTTAATTCTACGGTGCACTCGTTCTTGTTCAAGCATAGCTGCAGGGACAGTGAGAAATGAAACCACAATAAATGGGAACACAAATCTTTTTTGCATGAAGATGCATGTGAAAGCGAAACCAGTTTGTATCATAGTTATTAATAGCGCTCATAGTGAGTGCCATACCGAATAGCGTAGCGTAGCACTCATGTGGGATTTATAAGGTATAAAATAGCATGTTTTTGGCACCTCCATAGCTGGTAAATAGCGGGATTTTAGTTTTTTTTTTTCTGCTTTAATATAAATAGTGGGATTTTATAGGGTATAAAATAGCAGGATTTTAGGTTTTTTTGTTAAGCATACATATAAAATAGCTTATTTGGATATAATATACACATAAATATTTCTAATTTTTTTTTTCTCCTAGTGTGTCGCTAAACATAAAATAGCGCCCGCTATTTCATCGCCATTACTACATAACGTATAGGTAGCTTGTCGCTATCGTCTGATAGTCGCTATCAATAATATGGTTTGTATCAATACGTATATTCCTAAACCCTAAACTCTAAACACTAACTTGGATATATCGATTGCCAAATGCTACTTTAAAGACTGGGAAAGTGATTGATTACCTTTTCAAGAATAGCAATGGAATTAGGATCATGGCAATCTCCAATCGCAAATGATTGGCAAGTACCGCTAGGAGTTCCATAGCTAGCAAACTTGAAAGCGGAAATTTGTGTGTTCATCGGGCATTTTAACTCCAAATTTGCTTTGCTCTTTTGCAAGCTGTTGGTAACAAAAGAGGGATGATCTTCGGCTACATGAGCACAGAGAGCGGATAGTTTCCGTCTTGAAAACCTAATCTGAGTTGGGTCTCCACCTTTTTCTTCAAACATCACCAAAACGTTGCCTGACGGCTTGAACCAAGATCTTGGAACATGGTACCTATGATAACAATGTCTATAACTATAAGCTTTTTTTCTTGTATCTATGGGACAAAGGGGAGACGTTAGTAAGTTACCATCTTTGTGTCGGTTGTCCGCACCCCATATTACACTTATCGGGGTTAAACTTGCCTCTGTAATCACACGTTTTAACACACTTGTCGCTTGGAGCCTTTCGGGGCCAATATCTTCCGATTTGCTCTCCGTTTAACCATGCCAAGCCCTTTCCCATGTGAACCATGTCAAGTGCAACGGGTTCATCTCCAGGTGGCGCATCCACAACAGCCTACAAGATTCAATAATCGTAAAACAGAACCAAGAAAACGGTCTGAAATGGCTAAAATTAATGGAACCTAAGCTCGTTTGTCACGTACCTTGTACCATGTCAACGGCTGGTTTTTAGGTGGCTCAGAAACCTTAGTCCAGTTCGCGTTTTTCGAAGCGTCCACGTCGTATAGACTTAGATGCTCTCCTTCTAAACCGATCTGCAAAAAAGCCAGAAAGAAGTGAGTCATGTATAATACTTCAAATGTGACCAATTTGACTATCGAAAGTCAAATGTTAAAGACAAAGGAGTGTGTACCTTGTAGGTCCATGTGGCGTTAGATAAGTCAATGGTTCCATACTTTAAACCTTTAAGTGTAACATTGGTTACACCGGCTCCAACCCATTCGTAAAACGTTCCTGCATTCTATTAAACGGGACCCACAATCACGTCCGTATTTCCTCTCACATCATATAGATACAAGTAAGACACAAAACGAAAACGTTAAAACATTAAGAAGAGTAACTTACTTGGAGGCCTACAGTCATGCTCAAAATAGCAATTTCGTTCTTCCCTGCCTCCAAAGAAACCGGCCCTTTAAATTTAAACGGTGAAATGGTACCATTTCCCGATGCGCTAGCTGAGTAGAACCAAGTAAATCATACAAACAATGTTACTCAAGCGTATAACTAATGATCAAATGAGTGAATAACAAATGGTCAAACTTCTTGAATAATAAGTTTGACTTTAGAATAATGTATATAGGCATATAACCTTGAAGTATGCCGTTGACAAAAAGATGGAGCGCATGTCCCTTTGACTCAATGAGAAGAGTTGGTTTGTTTCCTTTCTTTAAAAACTCTTCATTCTTGTCAACAAATAAACTGCAAGAAAAATATAACCTCCATTAATTTTGACTTTTACAAGTCAAAGTTCTTTTAGACGTTTGACTTAAAGGTAAAGAGTTTTCTAAATGCTTTTAAAATACAAAGAAATCTAGGGGTGTCAATCGTGTCGGGTTGATGGATTGGTGGGTTGAAATGTTCAACCCGAACTCGACCCATATTATTATACGGGTTAGAGATTTCAACCCTAACCCGCACACATATAAATGTGGGTCAACCCGAACCCAACCCGTTTAACCCGTATTTTTAAATGGGTCATACAAGTTGACGATTTATAAACAAGTTGTTGGGTTTTAAGCGGGTTATTGATAAAAACTAATTCATTATTATGACTAACGATGTAAAATAAAAACGGAAAGAACAAAAACAAAAATGTAATATTTTTTTTCTAAATAGTTAAACGGGTTAATGAGTCAACCTGAACCCAACTTGTTTTTAATACGGGTCAACCCAAACCCAACCCGTTTTTTAAAACGGATTGTGTTAGTCGACCCAAACCTGTTTTTTTTGTGTCGGGTTCGGGTTGGGTTGGCAGGTCGTGTCAAGAATTGCCGCCCCTAAAGAAATCTTTATATATACAAACCTTGTTGTATGCCAAAGGTAATCGGTAGTATCTTTTGTGGTGTTGATGTGATCGACAAAACCGTTGATAGTAAAGTCAGGTTTTCCCCAAATGCCGACTTTCTCGACGTATATTTCCCAGTTAAGTGCTTTCAGATCTTTATTCGGTGACACCATTGAAGACTGCAATAGCTCTGGTACCATTTCAACGGTCGAAGTTTGAGATTTAACCTGTTTAAAAACAAGTATAATGTCAAATTTGACTTTTAAGGTCAAACAAACTACTTTTAAATCCGATAATTCGAGCACAGCCAGTGCTCTTTTTCTAGTAACTCTATGTCGTTTAACGTAGCCATAGATAATTTCTATGACCTTAAAATTTATAGCTCTTGAACTCAAATTTTGAATGTTCAACCCTTCGTTTTGTATATAGCATGTTTGACACTCAAAAGTCAAACATGAAACAGGAACATGAGAATAAGAAAACTGAAAGAGCGGTTACCTTTGCGGTATTGAAGACCACATTTTTGCAGTCGGGAAGAATGCTCACTGACCATGCTGGCAGTGTATATGAAACATTCCGAAACTGTACCGTTTTCTCATCTTTATCGTCTAAGTTAGCGATAAAGGCAGCACATGTCCCCGATTGATCATCATAGACATCAGCCTAAGTAAAAAAAAAAGAACACAATCATCACATCTAGTAACAATGGGCAAATAGGTAATTTCGCCTGAAAAACGAACCTCTTGTTTAGGACCAAGATGAACCAAGGTCGGTTTGTTGTTCAACAGTGCACGTTCACACAACTTTATAGCTCGATGTAGCTCCTTAAGGTGTCCCCATTTTGGAAACCTTGGTAACCCTACACCCCATATGTACAAGATATATACACTCTTGTAAGTTTGTGAGATACAAGTTTGACATTTAATGTTAAAGTCAAAGGTCCATATTAAAGAGTTTCATCAGCTAACCATATTCGTCAACTGGTGCATCATAATCATAACTAGTGGTAATAAACGGCCCACCAGACGTACGTCCAAAGTTCGTCCCACCGTGATACTAAACTCGAAAAGAAAAACAAAGTCAAACGCACAGAAAAATTATGCAGGGTATTAATACTAACAATTGCATTAATGAAATAAAAACTCATCAAAACAATACCATATAATAGTTATGTACACTTCCTCCTTTTTGGAAAAATCGAGCAACGGCGTACGCAACATCTTCTGCGGGCCGATGGGGATCTCTGCCTCCAAACGTCTTGAACCTATGCCACCATAACAAAGACCGCGTTTCATATATATTATTCACTTTAACTTCTATATTAAAAATAGAGTTTATTGTGAAATAAGTTTATTTGTATACTGATAATAACTAGGGCTGCAAATGAACCGAACGAACACGAACAAGACCTTGTTCGTTTGTTAAGAAATAATGTGTTCACGAACTGTTCATGAACACTTTCCTAACGAGATTCTATGTTCGTGTCCGTGCATTATGGAAATAAACTTGTTCATGTTCGTTTGAGTTCGTTTGTTTATTTTAGGTAACGAACACAAACGAAAGTTCATGAACACAAATGAACATAAGCCAAAACAAAGGGCGTTCATGAACAAAAATGAACATATGTAGAAAGGTATGTTATACACAATATGCTAATATTTATTAAATATTGTATTAATGGGGATTTTGAAGAATATAAATAAGATACAAGACGTAAAAAACCCTAATGAACTATCAAATTCAAACGAACACATTACTGAACATTCACGAACATAAATGAACGAACACGGTCACTGTTCATGTTCATTTAACTAAACGAACAAAAGTTTTTGTTCGTGTCCGTTCATTTATTAAACAAACGAACTTCTGGCCGAACAGTTCACGAAATGTTCGTTGAACGTTCTGTTTGTTTACAACCCTAATAATAACGTTAGATGGTGTAGGAAAATTCTGAGTTGCATACCATCCTGGCCAATTCTCAGTCCAGATTTTGGGCATCGTTGGATAGCTTGGCTTGAAATCATCACAGTAAAATGAATTACACGTATTGATCTGTAAATAATACAATGATGGTCAACTGGGTCATAAATATTATCGAGTTATGCGCAACTATGCATAAGGCGGTCAGCGGGACCCTTACCACTGGATCGGGAGCATCCCATTGCTGACACATTATCCACGGTACACCTATATTTTGAGAAAGAGCCATTTTAGCCGCCCATTGAGTGTAACGTTTGCCACCTTCACCATATGCAGCTTCGTAGTATCCGTACTCGTTTTCCACCTACAATAAGTCAAACAAAAAAAAGTTACTTTCCGACTAAATAAGAATTCGTATAGCCGTATCATTGTATGGTGTCAAGAGTTTGAGATTTGATCTTTACTTGCCTGAGCTAAGATAATGGGGCCTCCCTGTGATGCGAAAAACTTATCTTTCTTCATCATATTCACAATTAGAGTTGTGAAGTTTTGCATGTAATGCTGCATTTTCCACCAACAACACATGTTTATATACACAATATTCAGGATTCTTATGAAATTTAGAAGAAACATTAACCAATTTCTCACCTTGAAAGGTTCATTATCGGTTCTGAAGACGGTCCCAGGCACATAATGTAACCAAACAGGTATACCGCTGAATATTTTAATGGAAAGTCATCAGGAATCTTTGAAAGAAATATTAGTTTTAATATTTAAAGCATAAAAAACTCAATATTGAAATTAAATTGAGAAACAATAGTCATGGGCATACCCAAAGTTCCATTCTGCGGCAACGAATGGGCCGATCCGAAGAATCAAAAGCATACCGGCATCCTGAACTATCTTCACAAATTTGGGTAGATCATATCTTCCACCAAAGTAGTACTAATAAAACAACATCAAGAAAACGCACAAAAAAAGATTAATCAGTCAACATGAAGACAGTTGAAACTAGCAATTTTGACTTTTTGACAAAGTTGAAGAAAGCCTGAAATGCCACTCACATTGCCTGGTGATGGTTCATGTCCATTCCAAAATACGTATGTTTCAATCACGTCTACGCCTCCTTCTTTTGCAGTTTTTACCAATCCAGGCCACATCTATTAACAACAGAAAGTTGTATAGTTATGTAAATATCTTATGGAATCATGTAAAGCTTCTCATTGTCAAGGAAACTTAAATCTTGTAAAGAATCTGATTCATGTTAGAGATCAAAATGAAGAAATCATAAAAAAATGATCTTTTTGAATAATCTGATTCAAGAAAGTATATGAAATTGAGGAAACAATAAAGCTTTCAAGTAAAGATGTTAATTTCCCTATGATAAATTAATAATTAATAATTAATAAAAAATAATTTAATGCAATACATTAAACAGTTAACTAGCCAATATTAGACAAATGGCATAAATGTTCTCCAATAACTATACAACAGTTAACTAGCTAATATTAGTCAAATGGCATAAATGTTCTCCAATAACTATAAAACACAAGAATCCTTTGTAGATTAGAATCAACACATTCTAAGAACCTTGTACATTAGAATCAACGCGTTATAACGATAACGAAGCATAAGTGTGTCACTCTAGTTTGCAGGAGTGTAAAATAGACTAATCTTATCAGCTTCCCTCAAATTTAAGTTTCTCCAACCATAGTTTCAATAGTGGCTATAGCGCTCGCGTGCACCACATAGCGTACAGGTCATATGTTGCTATATGGTATATAGCAATAAAAAACGACATTTTTATTTCATTTTTTTCTCATCTCCACTGTGTTTTTGTGTTTCTTTAATTTATCTCTAAGCAAGAAATAGCAGGTGCTATTTCGTTGCAATCGCTACGTACCATATAGGTAGCTTGTCGCTATTGACAACTATGCCTCCAACTCAATCAAACAAATAAAAACTTCTCTCATTCTCCACAAAAAAAAGGAATAAAAAAATATAAAAAATTATCCATAAAACCCCTAAAATTTTAATAAAATCAATCAATGCAAAGACTTTAGCTAATAACTAGGGTCAAATGTTTCACTTTCATATAACTAAACATATCAACCAATTATACATCACTTCCCATTTTGCTCACATTGTTAAATTACTAAAAAACCAATAAAAACCCTAACCCACATAATCAAAATAGGTAATATTCCTTTATTATTATTATCTAATTCTTTTAAAAACACACCAATATAGCACCTTCAACATAATCCCATTTCAAGAAACTCCCAACTCAAACAATCAAACACAAAACCAACCAACCCAAATCACACATCATCAAAATACATAATCTTTAATCAAAATTAGGTTAAAAATATAAACTTTTTAAATAATGAGCATCTTACAGCAGGAACACTTCTAGGGTAGTGAATAGCAGCTGAAATAAGAAGCTTTCTTTGACCATCAATGATGAGTGACTTACTATCATAAGTCACATTGTTAGCTGCTTCTGCAAATAACAAAATGTACAACCACACAATGCACAAAAGAAACAGAGTACAAACAGATGAACCCATTCAAGAATGCTTCACTGGGTATCAAGATTTTCTACAATCTTGCATAAAGATTGAAACTTTTTATATGGGTTGTTATGGAATCAAAAGATCTGATACAATTATTAAACTTGCACATGCGAGTGTCAAGATTTTCAAATAATTTTTCTGTTTTTGGTGAGATAAAAATATAAAATCATAAAAAATGGGATTTTGAGGAAAACAGAAGTTGGATGAGGGACACGTGTGGTGATCTGAGAATGTGGAGTGGTGGGGTCAGGATGATGGACCAACCGGCAGCCTGCATTTATCACCATTAGTGTGTGTTTTGTTGGTGAGAGAGAAAGGGGAGATTTTCAAGAAGAAGGGTAAGATACAGAGAGATTGGTCTGCTAAACAGCTCATGTGTGGTCTGAGGTATTGATGACGGTGGTCGTCAGAGATTTTGCTGATTTAGTGGCAAGATTTTGGTAACAATAAAATATATAAAAATAAAAGAACTTTTTTTTTTCTCACATTGAGTAAATTGTCATTTTAGTCCCTGAGTTTTGTCCAAATTTGCCACTTTGATCCAAATAGTTTTTTTTTGTGCCTCTGGGTTCCTGACTTTTACATTTTGATCATTTTGTCTAACTCCATCCAAAAACCCAGTTTGTACTTAATCACTAATGTTTTCAGTTGCCATTTTGATCCAATTCCAAAAAATCAAAAAATTCCAAAAAAAATAAAAAAAATCTAAAAAATTCCGAACCGTTTCGAACCCGTACCGTATCGAACCGTACCGTTTCGAACCCGTACCGTATCGAACCGTACCGTTTCGACCCGTACCGTTTCGAACCGAACCGTTTCTACCCGTATCGTTTCTACCCGTACCGTTTCGACGCGAACCGTTTCGAACCGAACCGTTTCGACCCGTACCGTATCGATACGGTACGGGTTCGATACGGTACGGTACGGTACGGGTCGAAACGGTTCGGTTCGATACGGTACGGGTCGAAACGGTACAGGTCGAAACGGTACGGTTCGATACGGTACGGGTTCGAAACGGTTCGCGTCGAAACGGTTCGGTTCGATACGGTACGGGTCGAAACGGTTCGGTTCGAAACGGTACGGATCGAAACGGTACGGGTTCGATACGGTACGGTTTCGATATGGTACGGGTTCGATACGGTCCGAAACGGTTCGGCTCGAAACGGTTCGCGTCGAAACGGTTCGCGTCGAAACGGTTCGCGTCGAAACGGTTCGGCTCGAAACGGTTCGCGTCGAAACGGTTCGGCTCGATACGGTACGGGTCGAAACGGTTCGCGTCGAAACGGTTCGCGTCGAAACGGTTCGGTTCGAAACGGTTCGCGTCGAAACGGTACGGTTCGAAACGGTACGGTTCGAAACGGTACGGGTCGAAACGGTTCGTGCCGAAACATTTAATGATTTTTGGATTTTTTAGAATTTTTATGATTTTTTAGAATTTTTTGATTTTTAGATTTTTTTTGAATTTTTTAGAATTTTTATGATTTTTAGATTTTTTAGATTTTTTGGAATTTTTTTGATTTTTTGGAATTGGATCAAAATGGCAACTGAAAACATTTTTTAAGGAAATCCCCAAAATACCCTGTTACAAACTGGGTTTTTGGATGGAGTTAGACAAAATGATCAAAATGGCAACAAAATGTAAAAGTCAGGGACCCAGAGGCACAAAAAAAACTATTTGGATCAAAGTGGCAAATTTGGACAAAACTCAGGGACTAAAATGGCAATTTACTCTTCTCACATTATTCCTACATCCCTTAGGCTATGAGGTGTGGATGGAGCCGGGCTTTATCATGTCATATAGGATCTATGTCATCGCCATGTCAGCAAAGGGGCTTTATCATTCCCCACTTTAATTTGGAGGGTGTGGATGGAGCCCCGTGTAATGATTAAGTAATTATTTATTTAAATATTTATTTTTTTAAATTAAATGACAGTTTTAATAACTACAAAATTAAAAATAAAAACATAATTTCATTAAAAAAAAAACTACAAAGTCAAAAAAAAAAACATTACATTCTAGAAAAAAAAAAACATAACATACTAGAAAAAAAGGCAACATACTTAAAAAAAACTACATATATTTGGCCCGAATTTGTGCCTTACGAGCCTCCAAAATAACTCGGTCCTCCTCCGAGACATGTGACAGATCCCTTGCGAGAAAGTCCATGTCTCTCGCAATTTGTTTCTCCATTTTCATTTCTTGTTCTTTTTCCCTAATGGAGATTATTTGCTTCAGATCTGCCTGGAACTCGGTAATCTTTGACGGGCCATCTGATTTAGTAGACTTTCCACGTGCCTTTGCCTTGGCTTTACTTTTATCCCTACCAGTTGGACGAGGCAGCTCTTGGGGTTCTTCAAACTCGTCAGCATCCTCGTTTAGATTAATTACTGTACGAGCATCTGACCCAGAAGGTTCGGTGGTGGATGTCGATTTGGACCGTTTGGATCTAGGGCGGGTTGGGTCGAACGGTGGCACAAGGTGCCACTTTGGAGATTTGCGAAGAAGCTCCCTTGCGGTTACCAGGTTAAACATATGCCCATGGTGCATTCTATACTCGGTGTGGGCTTCGGTCAAGATATCGACATCGCTCGCACCACTTCTCCTTCGAGTGTTATTGACGAGGTTATTGTATATGCTGTTGAAGTTGCTAACCTTCGTCCTCAAAGCCCCCACTTTCCCGAAAAAGAGTCGGGGGTTCGATACCCGCCACGACCCATTGGGGCGAAAAACTTATCGCGTATACGACCCCAAAATACCTTTATGTCTTGGTCGTCTCCTAAAAAAATATTATTTACAAAAGCATAAAAAAATAGTATTTAGACAAGCATAAAAAATATTATTTACAAAAGCATAAAAAAATTATTTACACAAGCATAAAAAATATTATTTACCAACAATCTCGTCCTCCGACACGTCGAGCCATGCTTTTGCCAACTCGAACTCTTCCTTAGGCGACCAAAATTCTACCTTCTTTGTCGCACGTTTTTCGGTCTCATCATTCTTTTTATGGCTTCTTTTTTTCATAGAAGAGGATTCGACTTGGGTTTCGGGAACGAATTCCGGTTCGCTTGTGTCTTGGGCGGGTATGTTTGGTGGTGGCATGTTTGGCGGAAAAAAGGGGGTTGAGAATAATACCCGAAATATGGAGGAGGCATCGGTTGAGTTGTGGGATGAGGAGAAGTTGGTGGCATTGGATAATATCCAACCTCCCCCGTACGCGGGTCTCGGCGATAGCGGTCCTCTTGCTCGTTGTTTTGCAAAGTTTGCCAATACGGATTGGTCGGATCCCATGGGTTGTTGGGAAACATTGTTGGAAGTTTAAAAAAATGAAGAGAGTTGTATAAAAATGGAGGTAGAGAGTGAAAGGAATGATTTAAAAAGAGGTAGAAGTTGATATTTATAGTATGATTTTATAAATAAAATAAAAAGTAATTTTTTGTTTTTAAAATTTTGACCGTTTCAACGGTCAAAAACTTAAATTTCTCTCGGTCCCTGTGCGTTGACGCTCGCCATAGCGGTGGCGGAGGTTCAATGGCGCCCCGGCTATGGCGCCGGGGGTGTGGTTGATGGCGGAGTGGGGCGCTATAGGCGTCCAGGTGGCGAAGGGTGGCGCCCCACACCCTCCAGCCTTAATCTTATTCATACATCCGTTTTCACTCTATCTCTCACTCTCTCTATATATCTACGTATATATGAGCAGCCCCAAAACAAACATTACATCAAGTTGAAAGTACACCAAGACTCCTAATCACAATAACTATTCTTATTCCTATGTTTATACCATAAGAAGCCATACGATTTTACATCCGATATAATCTCCATCACTTTTGCTTCGTTGCCTCTAAAAACCAAATCATTCCGAGCCTTCCAAATTCTCCAACATGTAATGATGACAACGCCCTTGAACGCTTCTTTGTATACTAGTGCCCGACCACAATTGTTGGAGATCTCAAGCAAATCTTTTGTATCAAAAGCAAAGATATTCGGAATTCTGCACCACCTTGCAATCGCCTGTCAAAAAATACTCGACAAACCACATCCCGTGAATAAATGGTTTGCGGATTCATCACCTTCATTACAAAAATTGCACATTGTGTTGTCAATACGAACATTCCTTCTACACAAAGCAACCTTCGTTGGAAGTCTTTCGTTAATCGCCCTCCATATAAATATATTACACTTTAGCGGAATCCACCTGCACCATTTTAAAATATAATCAAAATTGTATGTAAGACTGCTGCACATCCACGCTTTTATAGCTGCCACCGAAAATCCATCTTGCGTCCCTTGCCATTGCCGTGTATCCGTACTATCTGACAAAGAGATATCCGAAAGTTGTACAAATAATTCCGTCAATTCATTTAGTTCCAGAACTGAAGAAGATACCTTCTTCCATCTCCACGCAAACATACTAGCTCCACCAGGTTTAAGAATCCGATCCTCCACATTGCAAAACTTCCCACCTTCTAAGCGAAAAAGATTAGGATATTTCACCTTAAGCGAAACATCACATAACCACGGTTCCATCCAAAAACGTGTCGATTTACCATTGCCAACTTTACTTCGAATCTGCGAATTAAAACTTGCCCCGTCCACCTTCACTTTAGTTCCAAGTTTGACAATGCTCGAACAAACCCCACCACCATTACCAATCACCGGATACACCTCTCACTTTCTAGCACTCGAATGAATAGACTCTTTCACTTTTTCCATAGCGTATCTCGATCCGATCTATATCTCCAAAGCTACTTAAGAATAAACGCATTGTTACAATATTCAATTTTATTCAACCCCAATCCACCTTTATCTTTCGGAGTCGCCACCTTATCCCAAGCAGCCCAATGCATTTTTTTTCACATCATTAGAGCCTCCCTATAGAAACTTCTTCAACAATCCTTCCAATAACAAAATAATTTTCTTTGGCGCTTTATAGAGGGAAAAATAATAGTTTGGTAGGCTTTGAAGTACTGATTTTATGAGAGTAACTCTTCCACCAATAGACAACACTTGGGCCTTCCATTTCGATAAACGAGCCCAAAACACATCCAAAATCGGATCCCAGTTCACTATGCGATACATATTTGCTCCCACTTTGATTCCTAAATAAACAAATGGCATCTTCCCCGACCTACATCCTAACACCGAAGCCATCCTAACAGTTTCATCTTCACTTACTCCAATACCATACAGAGTAGATTTATTTATATTAATTTTCAACCCTGAGCATAAATGAAAGGTTCTTAATATGAGTTTAACATTAATGAAGTTAAACATGGACCACTCTCCTAAAATCATGGCATTATCAGCGTACAACAAGTGATTTATTTTCGGCCCATTATTCGGAAGTTGAATCCCATCAAACGCCCCAAGCTCACTAGCTTTTTTGAACTAACCCGTAAATGCTTCCATGACAAACAAAAATAAGAACGATGATATTGGTTCACCTTGTCGTATCCCATTCTCACTATTAAATTCAAAAGTCGGAGATTCGTTCACCAAAACTGAGGACCATGCCGACACTAGAATACCCCGAATCCATTTGCACAAAACCTTTGGAAACCCCATCTGTTATAATATATCTAATACAAATTCCCAATGTACAATATCATACGCTTTCTCAAAATCTCTCTGAAATATAAACATCTGCTTTCCTGTACGCCTTGCCCATGCCGTGACCTCATTAAGAACCAAAGGACCATCAAGAATATACCTACCTGATAAAAAAGCAGATTGAGTCTCGGCCGTGATCCCTCCCATAACCATCCTCAACCGGTTAGCAAGCATCTTAGAAATAACTTTGCTTATGACCCCAATCAAATTATTGGGTCTGTACTCGGCTAAACCCGCAAAAGCTTTATTCTTTGGGATAAGAGTGATAAATGATGACGTCACTCCTGGACTAATCTTCCCATTCTCATAGAAATTATGCACAATATCTATAAAGTCCCCTGCACAAAAAAAAAAAAACTCCAAAAACGTTTAATAAATTTAAAATTAAAACCATCTGGGTCCGAAGCTTTATCGTCTCCACACCCGAACACCGCATCCTTGACTTTAGATTCTGAAAAAGGCATAACAAGCATCCTCGCCTCATCTTCAGACAATGATTTTAAAGCATGACAATTGAGCTCCAGTCTTCTTCTCATATCCTATACAAATTTACTTCTAAAGAACTGAAATACTTATTTCTTGACTTTCAGAGGTTTGGTTTCCTAAGTTCCATTAATATTTAAACCCGTAATGCTATTACTCGCCTTTCTCTTATTTATAAGCCCGTGAAAGAATCTAGTATTATCATCCCCGTACATCGCCCAACTACATCTCGCCTTTTGTTTTAAATCCTTATATTTAAATTCTTCAATCTCTCTCAACCTGACTTTGGTTTCCCCCCCACACCCAAATTTAAGAGTAAAGTACAGTTTCAGTCCCTGGGGTTTACACCCAATCACACTTTCAACCCTCATTTGAAAAAAAATCAACAGTTCAGTCCCTGTAGTTGTCGATTGCTAGCAATCAAGTCCTTATTGGAAGTCATCGTTAGTTGACTGTTAAATACTTAAACGTTGACAAGGGTAAAGCGGTAAATTCCCCTAAATTAATCCTAATGTGAACCATATCACTCCTCTATCTTCCCGTATAAGCTACACTTCAATCCCTCCTTCCCCAAAATACCTCCGGCTCCCAATTACATCATCCGATCACCCATAAGATACCTGCTTTCAAGTCCGATCAAGCACATCATGTTGTCGTACGCCGTGATTATGCGATCAGAGGAAGTAACAGGTACGACATTTCCTGAATTTCACTTAACAATCAAGTATCAAGTTGATACAATTCAATGAAGATGTTAATCTTTGAACTTGCAGTTGGTTTAAGGGTCCAATGTTGGAACTGTCTAGTAAGGATCCAAGTCCAAGTGGTTGTTCGGGGAGTGCTAGTATTGAAGTGGTGGTGAACAGGGGCCGTGTCAGACTCAAGATCAAGGTTGTGCAGTATTGAAGTGTTGGTGTTCTTTAGGGAGACCAAAACCCCTTATTTATGATGCATACTTATAAACTACGCTTAACTGTGATAATGGGTTTTTTAGTTTGACCGTTTTTTTGGTTTAGTTGTTAATGATCATGCTCAACCCATTATGAAATCATGTGATTAATATGTAAATTTGGAATGATTTGAAACTAGTAACTGCAGTTTTAATATTTAGCTTTTGACTGCATTTAAACCAATAAGTGAATGCATGTTCTGTTAGTGATTCTTGATTGATATTGTAGTTATGCACAATAGGGATATTGTTGTAATGTAGGTGTTGTAGGTTTTAATGGTACATGACAACATGCATATTGAGCCATGTTTGTGATAACCAAGGCCTTAACTTGATCAGGGATTTGTAAGATTTAGAAGAGTTATGCATATTCAAACTTACCTATAAATAAACAGGGATGAACATGTATTTGGTTTGCACAACAGGACTTATACTTTGGTATGCACATGTTTGTGATAATCTAGGCCTTAAATTGACCAAGGATTTATAAGATTTAGGAGAGTTATGCATATTGTGACTTAGTTATAAATAAAACCGGGATGCAAATGTATTTGGTTTGCACAACAGGAGTTATACTAAGGGTTGTTATAATCAAGGCCTTAACTTGATTAAGAATTTGTAGGATTTAGGAGATTTATGTTACAACAGGACAATAAGATATTTAGGATTTATACAACAGGACCCAATTGACACTAAGGGTTGTATACTAGTTTTGACCAGGGGTAAGCCATTGAATGGTAATTGTATGTTTTGGTTTGAAAACTTGTTTGTTTAGTTTTAGATAACCTGGTTTTTTTTTTTTTGGATGAACATGTCAAAACAGAAGTAAGTTGTTTGGAAATTGAGCAAACAGATGTTACAAAGGTCAAAACAACATTCTAGTTCTAGAAGTGAAACCCATTTGATTTTCGAAAAGTCAAACCCATTTGAAGTTCAAATCTGGTTACATGTGTTGTTACGGGGTTTTGTAGTTGTCGTTAGTAACTTCAAGTTGCAGATTAATCCAGGTTAATCGATGCTTAGCTGCAAGATTAGGAATTGGTTTGAATATGGAGGGAATATGTGATTTATACGTCCAGGGACTGAAATTGTAAGTAAAGTTATGATGGTATTTTAGTCTTTTCATTGAATTACAAATGTTTAGATAGTGGGAGGGACTTGATTGCTAGCAATCGACAACAATAGGGACCGGACTGTTGAATTTTTTCAAATGAAGACTGAAAGTGTGATTGGATGTAAACCCCAGAGACTAAAATTGTACTTTACTCTAAGTTTAAAGTTGGGAGTGACATAGATTGCTAGCAATCGACAACAACATGGACCGGACTGTCGAAATTTTCAAATGAATGCTGAAAGTGTGATTGAATGTAAACTCCAGAGACTAAAATTGTACTTTACTCTAAGTTTAAAGTTGAGAGTGACATAGTACAAATTAAAGGTTGAGAGTGACATAGTACAAATTAAAAGTTGGGAGTGACATGGTACAAATTGAAAGTTAGTAATGTTGTCGGTCAATTGATGAAAGTTTAGGAGGTTATCTAGATCGAGTAAATGTTATAACAATAATAAAATAGAGAATCGTGTAAGAAATATACCAGAAGGATGAATTTAGAAAACAAATAATATGTACTTTTAACCCTCAGATCACATTCTTGTTATCCGTATAAATAATATTTTCAAATTAAGGCCGGAGGGTATGGAGGACTCCATCGTGTCACATCATCGTCTATAGCGCCCCCCTTGGTGCCACCATCCACACCAAGCAAGTTAAACTGGGGCGCCATTTATGGGGCTTTATCATGGTAACGAGGAAGAAGGGCTTTATCAGGTGGGGCCCACATCTTTGCAGCCAATAATTTTTTTTAATTTTGTTTAATAGGAGGCGTTATCCCACACCCTGCAAGTTAAGAGAAGGCGTGATAAAGCCCCTTGGCTGATGTGAATCCTAGGTGGCGCTGATGTGTCCTGATAAACCCCCTAGAGGCTTTATCCCACACCCCATAGCCTAATAGTATACGCTCTTAATAATGGTTATCAAATGATTTGGTGTTCAAATCTTTACATATTATAAACTTTATATTTATGTATTGTTACAAGATATTTTTGTAGAGATCAATATGCATTTTATTAATATGTATTGTTGCAAGATATTTTTGTAGAGATCAATATGCATTTTATTAAGCGGCAGACCTGTGAATTTTTTCTGGGGCGCACACAAAGGGTTCAATCATATTTTTAAAGGGTGCGATGAAGTTTTTATCTAAAAATATACACGAAATATTTTTACAAAGGATGCGCCCGTCTACCCATCCGCCTGTCAAGGTAGGTCCGCCCCTGATTTTATATATTAGAAGAAGGCTTATTGGAGGTTACCTTCTTTTCCTTGCCGTCCAATGAAATTAAAAAAATTAAAAACAACCAACTTTTCCAATTAAAAAAAAAAAAAAAAACTATATGTTACTTGTTCAATACTAATCGAAGGAGTCAAGTCAGTCATGCTTCTGGATTGGAGTCACGAGATCCAGTCTCATTAGGGTGATCGGGGCACTCGCGGGGAGGGGGATCGGTGACCCCATTCACCGCTCGGGAACACCGGCGCCATCGGTGCGGGGAGGGGGTGCGGGGAGGAGACACCAATTGAAGGAGGAGAGAGATGGTGGGCCAGCCTATTTTTCAACCAATCAATTCAAAACCTTTTTTTTTAATAAAAAAACAGGGGGAGTTAAGAGGGGAGTGACGCCATCAAATTGAGGGTGTGAGGGGAGTTGAGAGGGGAGTTGACGTGACGCGTGCTGTTTGGCCGTGCGTAAGAGAGGGGACTCCCCTCTTAGGGGAGTGCCCCGTTCACCCTTAGGTTGATGTCCATATCATTGTGTCACAAAGTCCTAATAACAAATCATTTGTTTGGTAGTAGAATTTAGACATTGGTTTGATTCGTGAATATAAGTGTAAACGATGTGTTTTTTTTTGGGCAAAGAAAAGGAGTATTGCTAAAGTTTTTAAGGAGTTAAGAATAGATTGAAGTCTATGGACTTACTTTGGTCGGATTGGGTTAAATGCCTCTTGTAAGTTGTTTGCTTTGTTTAATGAAATTTGTCGTTAAAAAAAGCTATTTGAAATTAGCAGAGCGCGAGCCTAGAAATAAGAATGTGTAGTAATAGGGCCGGCTCAACGTTTCTTGAGGCCTAAAGCGATCATGAAAAATTTGAGGCCTTTATATAAGTTACTTTAGAGAGTAATTTTTTAATAGATCCTCTTATTTAAATAACATATCAACACAAAACATGTCAATCCTTAATATTCCTTGTCCCATTATTAAGATTTCAAAAATAATGCAAGTGATGTTTAAATTAAATATGCTATTTCGTATATTTTTTTTATCCATAAGCATTTAAATTTATTTATATACGTGAATAAAAATATATGTAAAACAATATAAATGAAATAAGCATGTATCTCAACACCAAAATACATATTTCATCAAATATAACCTAAATATAATTGAGTTATTTTAACATATAAAATAACTATAACTATAAAGTATAAACCACAACGAAGTATTAAAGTTTATAATATATGAAACAATAGAATTATATTATATATATATATATATATATATATATATATATATATATATATATATATATATATATATATATATATATATAGTTTACGAAGGGCAATGACTAGTGATTTTAAATTTATAATAATATATAGTTCTTTCATATTTATTATTTCAATATTATAATAGTTTATTATTATATTTACTTTTAAGTTTTGATATATTTTACTGTTTTTTTCCTTTAGTAAAACCATATTTCTTTTATTATTTAATTTTGTTTTCAATAATCATTTTTCAAATCATATTTCCTTTATCAACTAATTTGATATTTCTTTAGTAACTTACGTTAATTAATCTTTTTTTCTAAAAACTTAAGTACGTAGTTTGCTTATTTTTTTCTCGACAATCCTGTATTAGTTTTGTTAAAAAGAAAGTTATATTAAAAATAGAGTATTTTATTTTGGTATCTTAAAACGGTACGATGATAAACTAAACTAACTCTAACGGTTTGACTTTCTAAACAACATGTTTTATTCATAAATAACATTTTTGTTCCGTTTCGCCGCAACGCGCGACCGTTAACAAACCTAGTATATATAAAAGACAAAAGTAGTTTTTTGTAACGGCAAATTTCTTTTTATTCCTGTCGTTGTGGGACTTGAACCAAAGACCTCCCCCTCACAAGATGTTTAAAAGCTTTGCCTTTGTCAATGGACCACCACCCAATTGGTTAAAAAAAGTAGTTGACTATTCTTTTAATAGTTTCGTTAGTAGTAGACCACGTGCAACATTATCACTTTTAGGTTTAGGGATAAGAAAGTAAATTCATAGTATTCATCTCTCTCCCCTAGTAATCTTCTTGCATTTATTTTTCTGGTTATTTATGTCGACGAAAAAAACAGAGGAACTCACAAAATTATCATGTGTCGTCTCATGTTTTAGAATTTTCTTCCCTATTCTTTCTAGAAACATATATTATTTGATTGAAGATGTATTTACTTATACAAACAGATAAGAGTCGGTGCGTAAAACTGGAGGCCTTTAAAATTATGGGGCCTAAAGCCCTAGCTTTACTTGGCTTATGCTTAAGCTGGCACTGTGTAATGATTCTGAGTCTGAGCTTCATTTATCGAGCTCGAGAGGATCCGCGAGCCTAAACGACCTATTATTTATATAATTTTTATCTTATATGTTAAATATATATTTATATAATCATAAATAATATTTATTATTGTAATTATATATATAGTGCGGATCATGAGAGAACAAACAAGTTACTTAAGAACTTGTAGCGAACTAATATCAACCAAGCATTTTTAAAGTTTTTTATTAAACGGCTACTATTGGAAAAAATAAAAGAAATTAAAATAATATGTAAATTGACGAGCTACATATATTAGTTTTTCAATTTGCTTGGTTGACAGTGGTTCATTTAGTTTCTAACTAACTTTCTGATTGTTACATGATCTGTTTCTTGTATATGTGAAGTAGGTTGTTATGTAGAACCACTTGTACAATTAGATGGTCTTTTAAAGGTTGTCATGTCCTATTATCCGTTCTACAAACTAAAAATAGAATACAAACACAATTAGAGTAAAATGCACGGATAGTCCCTGTGGTTTTGCAAAGTTTCAGCTATAGTCCCCAGATTTTGGAAATTACACTCATAGTCCCTGTGGTTTGACAGTTTGTTTCGCTGATAGTCCCTGGAGTGAATGTGGGTTAGTTTTCTCAGTTAAGTCCATGTGAAATTACAAAATTACCCTTGCTTTTATTATATTTATCAACATCATTATCATTCATGTATTATTTATACTTGTCACTTTCTCCAAAACCATCTCGCCGCCGCACATCTCCAATCTCCTCCAATAATGGCTACTCCTACCACTCTTCTTCTCAGATCCCCTTTCTACACAAACCCTAATCCTAGAAGAACAACCACCACCACCACCATCAAAGCATCCAACAACTCACCTCCACAAGTCCACCACCACCGCCGCCCCGCCGACGAAAGCATCCGCCAAGAAGCCCACCGTCGCAACTCCACCGACCACAACTTCTCCGCCAAATATGTCCCCTTCAACGCCGACCCATCCTGCACTGAATCCTACTCATTAGACGAGATCGTCTACCGCTCCCGCGGCCTCCTCGACGTGCAGCACGACATGGAAGCCCTAAAAGCATTCGACGGAACCTACTGGAAATCGCTATTCGATTCGAGAATCGGCAAGACCACGTGGCCCTACGGCTCGGGGGTATGGTCCAAGAAGGAATGGGTGTTGCCGGAGATTGATGATGATGATATTGTCAGCGCTTTTGAAGGTAATTCCAACATGTTTTGGGCTGAGCGTTTGCTGATTTAGATCTGATTTGAAGCAGGAAGAGTTCCGATTTGAAACAGGAAGAGTTCCGATTTGAAGCAGGAAGAGTTCCGATGTTTGCTGATTTGGATGGAGTTCCGATCTCGATGTTTGCTGGTTGATTTGGGGATGGGTGGTTGATGGTGGAGGCGGGTATGGGTTTAGGAGGCGGAGGTGTGGTGGTGGAAGGGGATGGCGGTGGTGGGGAGTGGTGATGGCGGCAGGGGAGGTGACGGTGGTGGTGGATTTTAGTGAGAGAGAGAGAGTAGAACTGATGAATGATGATGATGATGTTGATGAATATAATAAAAGCAAGGGTAATTTTGTAATTTCACATGGACTTAACTGAGAAAACTAACCCACATCCACTCCAGGGACTATCAGCGAAACAAACTGTCAAACCACAGGGACTATGAGTGTAATTTCCAAAATCTGGGGACTATAGCTGAAACTTTGCAAAACCACAGGGACTATCCGTGCATTTTACTCAACACAATTATTTCTTTTCAACAGGTGGAGGGTTTGAGTCCCTAATAAATAAATAATGGAATAAAATTAGTTTGTTGTTATAAAAATAATCTGAACAATAGGTGTGGTTTTTACAAATAGCAAGCTTAAATACGCCATACTCAAACTTCATATGTTTTTTATAGAACGGCTAACTCATAGTCATGCACTCACTAACTATACTCCTAAATCTAAACTATTTGTCCACCACGGAACTCGAACTCTTAACCTTAGGATAAAACACTTTTCCATCTCATCTCAACAGGCTATATTGCATTTGCTAATTCCAATATCTAATAGCTAAGGGCTTGTTTGGTTTATTCATATCTGAATTGTTAAGATCTGACCGACTCAAACATCTATGTCTGAACCATTCAGCTTCATTCACAGTCTGACTGATTCAGACCTCATTTCACCCCCATTCAGACATCATTCTTTTTGGAACCACGCAGTCTGAATCTGACCGAATCAGATGTAGACCTCTGAATGGTTCCCATTCAGTGGTAAACAAACAAGACCTAAGTCCTAGAATGGATTTGAGTTCTCTTTGAGTTCAACGTTTGCAAAAGCGACAACATCTCAATTAGGTTGGCATATTGTGTTAACCCAACCTGTTATGACACAAAAACGATAAGACACAAATCCAAAATAGGTAAACACGGACACGACACGAAATCTTATCGTGTCAGATTTTCCAAACAAGAACACGAACACGATAATAAACATGTTACACGGAAAAATTAGCAGCGTATCATCCGACTTGTTAAAGCACGGACACAACCTGTTACTAAATATATGAGTAAACTGCCATTTTGGTCCCTGAGGTTTGGGCAGTTTTGCCACTTTAGTCCAAAACTTTCATTTTGGTCCCTGTGGTTTCAGTTTTGTGCCATTTTGGTCCAAAAATAAAATCAACTCAAATTTCTAAAAAAAACTTGTTTTTTGTCCTTTTCTGAAGGGCATTTTGGTAATTTTGCCCACATGCCCAACTACCCACCCCCACCCCACCCCTTTTCTTCTTTCCCCCTTCTGCATCTGAACTATTCCCCTCATTCTTGCAATAAACCCCAGCCGACACCCTCACTCCCTTCTCTCTCTCTCTGCTCATCGGCACCGATCATCGGCCGAGACACCCACACACCCCACCCCGCCTGCATCCTCTCTAAAATACACACACCCGGCTGGCGAAGATGATGGCGGCGCTGGAGGCAGCAATTCAGCGGCAACGCCGCACCGATGACGGAACCAACAGTGGAGGTGTTTGGTTGGGTGCGGTAGCGGCGATGGTGGTATGTTTCCGACAAGCCTTTTCGGTAAACCCCCACCTCCTCACACATATCTCTTCCCCTGTTTCATTTATTTTTTTGATGATTGAATATGATGGTGATTTCTGTTGTTGAAGTCGATGATGATTATGTCGATGATGGTGATTTCTGTTGTTGAAGACGATGAACGAGATGGTTGCAGGTTGAACGAAGGTGATAAAGATAACCGAGGATAAAGATCGGTGGTGATAAAGATGACCGGGAACAAGTTGCAGGTTGATGATCGGTAATCGTAGGGGATGAATGGTGGTGCAACATAGTTTCAACACTATCATCACTTGCAACTACAATAAATAGAGTCAAGAATAGATGTGACGGTAATGGTAGGGGATGAAGGGTGGTGCGATGACATCATACCACACCATGCCGGTGAAGAAACGGTGGAGTTGGCTCTTAATCGCCGTATTAGGTCTCGTGTTGCTCTCGATGCTCCTTCCTCTTGCTTTTCTACTAGGTCTCCACAACGGATTCTACTCCGGAGGTTTGTATCTCGATCTCATTTTGCCCTAATTTGGTTATACGATTGATTAGATTTGTTTTGTTACGGAATTTGTACGGTTCTTCATTCGTTTGATGTTTATGTTTATTCAACTGTCGTTGTTGATCTGGTTATGTATGTAATGGATTTGGATCTAGTGTTGTGATTACTCTATTGTGATCTGTATGTTGTTAGTTTGATTGGTGTGTAGATTCTGCTTCTGCACATTGAAGTGGAGAATGCAATCATTGATTCATATCAATCAGTAACAATGGATCTGGATTTTTTAAAGTGGGGAAAAGAAGGAGGTTGCAAGGGATGGGGGTGGGGGCCACTCAGTGATTAATTTGTTAAAATAATAATGGTAATGACCAAATTACCCCTGAGAAAAGGACAAAACATCAGAATTTAATTTGATGAATTTGAGCTGATTTCGCTTTTGGACCAAAATGGCAACAAAACTGAAACCACAGGGACCTAGATGCAAAAGGTTTGAGTTTTGGACTAAAGTGGTAAAACTGCCTAAACCTTAGGGACCAAAATGGTAGTTTACTCCTAAATATATAAACTTTACTTCCAGGTAGTTTTTTATTTAAAATTAGGAGCCCCACATATTTTTTTGTATTTAA
Source organism: Helianthus tuberosus (assembly GCA_030545235.1). NCBI lineage: Eukaryota > Viridiplantae > Streptophyta > Magnoliopsida > Asterales > Asteraceae > Helianthus > Helianthus tuberosus. Next base: position 211,468,906 of record CM060424.1, read on the forward strand.
AATTATAAACATGTCATTAACGGGTCTAAACATGTAATTAAACATGTATTTAACCTATTAAGACACGGAATTAAACATGTCTTAACGTATCGACCTGTTACAGACACGAAACCTCTTAAGGTTAAACACTAAACCTGTTAACTTCGTGTAGGTTCGTGTCGTATTATCATGTTCGTGTATAAATTGCCAGCCCTAATCTGAATTCCTTTTTGATTATAAAACGACAGGGGTTTGCCATTTCAAACACTTTGAACACACCATCGTATCCTTACATAACATTTGAAAACCATCTAGTTATGTAAATGATTATGTAAAAAAAAGGAAAAAAAAAACCCATCCACTTATATTATGTTGATATAAGGGCTGTCGATGTTTTTTTATTGCTCACACAAGATGAGATTCTACATTACTAATGGGCCAAGATGGTTTTTACTGGTTCAAGATATACTAAGTTTAAACTTACCAAGAATTACTACTTACTGATTCAAGATATATTAGGTTTAAACTTACTGAGAATTACTATTGTTATTAATAGGCGCTACTGAATCAACAAACACTTAAATTAATTTAAGTTTAATTCATAGTTTTAATAGCCTACTTCGTTGCTTAGATCAAATTAGAGTTGCATAACTTTATTTGAACAGCTGAACTAAATCAAACAAAAACAATTAAATTAAATGTATATGATGTGAAATAATTGAAAAATGTATATATGATAAACATAGGGTCCGGTCCGGTTTTAGACAACCGGTTTTCAGCATAAACCGCAAACCAAATCGTTCAATGCGGTTTAATTTTTTTGAAATTGACCGACCGAAATTTAATGAAAAAAAGACCGTCATACCAAACCAATGACCGGTTATGAATAAATATTAGAGACAAATATCATTTGAAATTTTAGTATTGATTTATATAAACCAACTGAAAAGAGTTAGCTAATCTCTCTATAAAACCACAAATATCTTCTCTAGCCTTATAATATTAGCTCACCTAATCTAATTCACCACAAATCATGTTCAACACAGTTCATAAATCCAAAATTTGCATACATATGATAACTCCACACTTCTTAACTATGGTACAGAATCCAAAATCCACATTAATTTCACATTCGAAACACATTAGATTTAACAATTAACAGTCTCAATTAAAGTCAATTTCTAGGTTAATCTAGATCAAACAACAGGCAACAGGTTAATGTAAAATCAATGTGTAAGATAATCAGTATCAAACACACAAACAAATGAAAGATAAAACCCTAAGTACGTATTCAATTCATAAATCATCAAAACTTTTGAACAACATAAATATGCAAAACTTTTTAATAAACAAAACAATGGAAGAGTAATCTTTGAAAATCATGCCCTAAAACACAAATAATAGACTAACATGTTATCAGAAACAACAAATTTCACAATCAATTCATGATGTGTCACTAACCTGATTTCTTCAAACAATAGCAAAGCTTCCTTCAAACAATAGCAAAGCTTCCTTCAATAACCTTCACCATGCACATACACTTCACAAATTCAGTTCACAAACTACATGAAATGAAAATCTCTCTATATAAATTCCACTTACGAGAGAATACAACCAGATCGACAATGAAGAGTGAAAGGGATCTGGTATGCCTTTATAGACTTCACCCAGACTCAATGTGCAGAAGAGGAATCCAATTTCAAAGAGCGATCCGTGTGAATGCTTCTGTATAACGTAGGATTAGGTTTAGAAATCGAGCACCACCGTAGGATTTGTGTTTCTTGAATAAGATTTGGAATTTTATGCAAATCCGGTTCTGTATGATATGTGTTTCAGAGAGAAAGTAATATACAGAGGGTTGATTTCGGTTTTTAACCATGGATTGAAATGGTATTGAACAAAGAAGAAGCAGAGAGGAGAACAAGAGGAGGAAGAGGAAAGGGAAAGTTGGTATGGGGCGTATAGGGTTTTTGACATTTTGTGCACTGAGAGAAAGAGATATTACAGAGACAAGTGAGGCTACCAAAGCTTTGACCTTTCCTTTTTGTAGAATTGAGTTTGTGATTTAATTAAACATAGAAAAATGAAAAATCTCATAAAATTACACATAAGATTATAGTAACCTAGGGGGCTAGAATTTTGACCAGTAGGATTGTCAAACTTTGCTTTATTAGATATATATATATATATATATATATATATAAGATAAATAAAGTTTTAGATGTAATGTAACAACATAAGTAAAATATGCTAGGATATCGTCTGCTTTATCTTCATGGGTTGACCATAAAAAACTCATAGTTTTGTTTTCACATGATGAGTTGCTCGTCCAGGCAAAACATGTCTTATAAATCAAATCATTAAATAACATATAATCGTAAATCATAATGTGTCATCATATGGGGTTCATTTATTTAACATCGGTGACATAGGGTAGTTGTCCCATACATTCATATGGGAAAAGGAGTGTGGGCAAATCAAACTAACTCAATTCTTTGAGGTTTCATATCCATTAACATTATCCTAGGATTGGTCCATATGCCTTCGTGGTTGTACACAAAGTACCATATTTCTCTTAAGTCAAGCTTATAATTTTGAGACGTCGTGAAGTTAACCTACCTTCACGGATGATGCCACATCATTTTATGCCACAATGATAGGTCTGTGGTCCTTACAGAGATGTGGTTTGTCACACCCCTTTCTGCGGCGGAAGCAAGAGGTGTGATCATGAAAGGTTCTCATTGCATACGAAGAGTAAACATACTACATGCTCAAAAATACCTTCAAATATTACATTACTGAAAACATATGTCAAGTGTTTACAACACGAGATAACATATTGTCTTAAAAGTCACAACTTTATTTAAAGATAAACAAAGCGACATCCACGAGCATGAGTAAGACCACGCGCACATCCATCCTAGTTACCTGAAATACATGTGAGTTTTGGAAAAACGTCAACATAAAGTTGGTGTGAATTCATGCAGTTTTTGTATTTCACGTTTGTATACTTTGTATGAAAACATAATTTGTATTTTGTATAAATCAAGTCTTTTGTGTACACCACGTACTCATGTATAAATCAAATATTTCTGTATGTATCAAGTGTTAATGGGTTGCAAAGCCATTAACATGTGACACGACACAGGAAGTCACCAAACCATAGGCATTTTTCTGTAGTCGATTTACGACTGAGACACAAAAACACTGCTTGGTAAAAGAGTGGCCAAGAGTGGGGCTGCCCGGAACCCATTAGATCTAACCTTTTGTTCTGCGGTCTAAGTATGTACACGATTAATGGTGCTTCTGTACCCTATTCGTGACACTATTTCTCATAACGCATCCTACTTGGTTCTCGTTCTCACCAAGCGCGTTTCTTATTGTCTTATATTTTGTCACACTTGGTTCTCGTTCTCACCAAGTGTACTTCTTGTATTTATATCATACCATTTATAAATATTGTACTTTTGTACATGTATTTCACCCCCGAAGTTATAAAAACTGAAAACAGTTAAAGAGAAAAGGGGGAGCATGAACTCACAACTTTGCGTTCCTGTGCGTCGTAAACTTCACCGGATTTGCTTAATTAACGTCGTAACCTATACGCGTTTTCTTAACGTTAGTCACTAGACTTGTATCGCACAAGTACAGTCACTCTCTTTTGTATTTGTATTGTTGTGTTAAAAATATTTCATATTTTTAACTACGTATTTTACTTATATTATTTCCTCTAAAATAAATATAAGTCTTTTGTGTTTTGCACTTCGCACCCGAATTATGTATCTTGTATTTTGTATGTGTATTTTTATGTTTATACTCCTCACGAGTATTTAGTGTATTTTTAAGTCTTAATACACTAGTACGTATAACACATACTATATACACTTAGCACATAAGTTGGTGATCAAATAATATATATTTTTCTCTAAAAAATATACATACTTATATCCATTTTTATTCTTGAAGAAATCCTCATTTCTTATCACCAAAAATTAGGGAAACCTTGGTAATGCTTTTAAACACATTTTTAGGGAATAAGTTTCTCAAAAACTTATATTTTTCTAAGTGTCAAATTTTATAAAATTTTTGACAGAGTTTCCCCTAAAAATGGAGGTTTCCCATGTTTTCAAAACATGTGTTTATTTTCTTTTAAATCGTCAACAATTTCCTCATTCAACAATAAACAATATGCAACTAGTTAAAATAGATATAATCGCAGAAATACATGAACTTGTGGTTTTTCCAAAATAGGTAGTATCTTTCTTTTATTTTTAGTGGATCTTTGTATAGATCGACTTCGTTTCTTGAAAGTCCCGTTTTTAAAGAAGTTACAACTTTACAACTTCCGGTCAACATTTACAAAATAGTTATTTTGTCGAAACTTTGTATTACACAAGTGTTTACATACTCGTGTGTTTGCTAAAATCATTCTTTCTCATGTAAGACTCGGCTTTAGAAAATATGATTTCTTGGACACTTGGTCCTTTGAAAGTACCGCTTGTAGATCCGTAGATCTACTAGTTTTAAACACTATTTCACACGTTAAATCGCTTTTACACAAGTTCATGATTCGTGTGTGGTAGAGTTTCATCATTTAACCCTTGTTACTACCAAAACAACCTTATGTCATGATCCATGATTATGACCACCCGGGTTAAATAACGATCCGAGCTACCACAACATAGATCGGGTCCAAATAATCACACAAATCAATTACTACAACTTTTACACAACATATGAGCTTTTAACCATCACTTTTAGTGTTTTTAGTAGACTTTTAAGCTTCAACTTGTATGTTTACGAGTTTTAACCGTTACAAATCATTTTAACCACTTCAAAATAGTTCAAGAAGGTGATTTAAGCAACTTACTACTAGCTCAAGGCTAGGGAAGATTCTAAGTGAAAAATGCGTGGATAAAAGCAAAGTAGAGAGGTCCTTCGTCTTCCGTTTGCTCCAAGGTTCCTTATACGCGATCCTTAACACTCGTATGAGCTTGGAAAGGCAAGATCAAAACTCGAAAATGATGGATGGATCTAGGGATGTTTGGCCGTGAGCTTTTAGAGGGAGAGAGAGGAGTGTTGTTGTTGATTTGTGAGTAAGAATGATATGGTGGGTTAATGTGGTAACTTATAGATAATTAGCTTGGTCATTAACCGAAGGTCATTATGCATTCTAGATATTAGACAATGGTGATTATAATAATCACAAAGGTACAAGGTATGTCTCCTCTAGTTGGGGCCGGTTAGAGAGGGGGGGGGGGTCTTGGTCCGATTCCAACTAGTTAGTTAGGTATTAGTTAGGTTAAACCAAGTTAGTTAAGTGTTTAACCCAGTTATTAGTGTATTGTGTTTTATGGCGGGTGTTTGGGTATTCAGGGACCCTAACTGGCTCAGAAAAAGAGAAATAATGTTAATGGCAATATTTTTATGTTCCGGGTAAAGTCCGGTTGTTCGGTTACATACCGATTCGTTAAAGTGCTAAATTGCACCTTTTAGTGTTTAATAAGTATCTTTTTGTAACACTATCGATTCCCAACACTTAGGGAAATATTATGGATGATAAAATGACATTTCTGCATAATATTTATATGTCCAAATGCTGATTTATTGCTGAATTTTATAAATTCTGCACTTAAAGTGCGTTTCGGGTGCTTTTTAGTGCTTATTTTTGCTTTCGTATTGCATATATATTAAACCCTTGTATGTACTCTTGGGTTTTAATGCATTCTTGCTGTCGGACCTACACCTAGGCTCCAATTTTTATTGTCTGGCTGCTTTCTGCAGTTCCGTTGACACATAGTGTCTTACCGGTGAGTTTACTTAGTATTTTTGACGCAACGCTCTCGTTTGTGCATAAAGCAATATTTTGTAGTATACAACGTGCATGAATTCACTTGTTTAGTAGGAAATCAGATATTGCTGACAGTTAAGCACATAATTGCAGTCATTAAGCAATAATTAATGTGTACGGAAATTACCGGTTTGGGCCAGTTGTCACATGGTTGACTTGGGTACACAATATATAAGTAACATCATCATAAATTTGTAACATATAAATATACATCAAGATCAAAATCTTGTAACTTGTACATATATAAACTTGTGCATGTAAAATAATTATAATTGTAGGCTTGGCATGTATGTGCAGCATATGGATACGTAAAGTAGTAAACTTGTATATTTGTATGCTCATAAACATGTTTTAAAATTTGTAAAATTTGCAAACATTTTAAATGGTACTTTCATGAAGATAAATATACTTTCAAAGTTATATTAATTACACGAATTCCATTATTAATCTAAATCATTGATCAAATGATCCTTACCTTATATGTATATCCCAATTGCTGAGTGTTATATGCCTTATTTCTAAGGCTTGACGCAAAACTACTATCGAGCCGTGGGTGCACCGGAAGCAGCCTCTCTATTCCTACAGGGTAGAGGTAAGACTGTCTACATCTTACCCTCCTCAGACGTACCTTTAGCCTTGCTATTGGTGGGATTTACTGAGTATTATATATATATATATATATATATATATAGTATGAGGTTCATTGGGGAACACTAAAAAATGGGGAACAGTGGGGAACCGACTCAAACGAACTCCGATTGGACTCATTCCAGCGGCGTTGGAACCGTCTCGTCGAACCCTAACTAGGATCTCTTAACCTTAAACCCTAAATCATAACCCCTAAACCCTAAATATATTAGCGTTTGGCTTTTAGGGTTTAGCTTTACGGTTTAGCCTTAGGGTTTAGCTTTAGCGTTTAGAGTTTAGCTTTAGGGTTTAGGTTTAGGGTTTAGCTATAGGGTTTAGCTTTAGGTTTAGCTTTTAGGGTTTATAGTTTAGATTTTACGATTTAGCTTAGGTTTTAGCCTTATTTTTTAGCTTTAGGGTTTAGAGTTTAGGAGTTAGGATTTAGAGTTTAGGGTTAAGAGATCTTAGTTAGGGTTCGATGAGTCGGTTCCAACACCGCTGGAATGAGTCCAATCGGAGTTCGTTTGAGCCGGTTCTCCGCTGTTCCCCACTTTTTTAGTGTTCCACAATGAACCTTCCCCTATATATATATATAGTAAAGTTCCCGTACAAATAACTTTAACGTACTAAACGTACGAATAGCATGAAAAAGACAAAAGACGTGATGGCATTTTCGTAATTATTTGCTCGTAGGGTAAATATCAAAATTACTCTACAAATGATCCTGTAGAGTAATTTTGATCTTGTAGAGTAATTTTGTAAAATGTTATTGTAGAGTAATTTTGTAAAATGTTCCTGTAGAGTAATTTTGATAAAAAAACTATACCTCACCAAAAAAATCCCAAAAAAAACCTAACCCCCACCCTCTAAAAACCTAACACCCCCCAAACTAAATGCTAAAAACTAAACCATAAAGTTAAATCCCATAACTAAATGCTAATTTTTTTTTACAAAATTACTCTACAGGATCATTTTACAAAATTACTTTACAAGATCAAAATTAATCTACATGATCATTTGTAAAGTAATTTTGAATTGTATGTTGTTTGATAAACTTGCAGAGTAATTTTGATTCACTTGTAGAGTAATTTTGATGCAGAGTAACTTTGATACACTTGTAGAGTAATTTTGATAATTACCGTACAAGATCAAAATTACTCTACAAGAACATTTTGCAATTGATAATTACCATACAAGATCAAAATTACTATAGAAGAACATTTTGCAAAATTAATTTACAAAGATCAAAATTACTCTATAGGATCATTTGTAGAGTAATTTTGATAATTACTAATAATTACGAAAATGCCACCACGTTTTTCAGCAAAACCTTCGGTTCGTACGTTTTGTACGTTAAAGTTATTTGTATTTGATCTTTTGTATATATATATATATATATATATATATAATATTTAGACATTCAAGAAAATCTATTAGATGGTAAGAAATACATGATTAACGAACAAATAAACACACCCAAAGACAAAGTCATGTATATTATTTATGGATGTTTCTCTAACTGTTAAATCTAAAATACACACAAGAATTACTAATGTGGACAAGTCCAAAGTATTGCAAGTTACACATATTTATATATTTTCAGATAGCCACACTTTGTTGCTATAACCAGTTGTACATGGTGCTTAAGTTGTTTTTGAGCAAGCTGTTGTAGGTAGGGCTTTGGTCGTTGTACAATGACTTCGTAATTAAGTTGGTTTTAAACTTTGGGGTGCGTCATTTGCACCCCACCGCTCTATTGTGTAACACCTCGTAAAATCGTGTCCAATAATGTGTTGACATATGTCCTAAACCCTAATGATGTCAAATGTTGACCATGATGGACTATTGTTGCCAAAGTGTGAAAAGATGTATGTAGAGGGACTAAAAGTGTCAACATGCATATATATCTTCGCTTGTGGTTTATTATTTATATTCAGGCTTACGACCTACGACCTCACTGGTAATGACGAATCAGTTGTTATTATGGTTATTGTGACCAATACAACATCAAAAAAATGAACAAATGAACGATACATTGATCTACGAGCCTCTTTGTTGCAACTTGATAATCAGTTTACATTCTTTTTTGGTTGTTGTTACTTAGTTGAAGTAAAGCATAATTGGGTTTAGAATGTCTATTTCTAACGAAGATGTGGGCTTTTTTGAACGATTGAGAAGTATTTTAGAGGATGTTGTAAACTCTGACCGCCGCCTAACCTAGTATAACGCTCCGCTTTTTCAGAAATTTTCTAAATTAGAAAACTTGTCTTACGAGTCTATTTTTAGAAACCTGTTTCTCTCATAATCGTATTTCGTCTTATCTTCGTAAATCTAAGATTTAAATCGTAGTGAAATCCATCATTTATTCTCAAATTATATCCTACTATTTCATTTATACTTATACGATTTTGATTCATTATACTTTGATTCACTATCCATGGTTATTGTAAACATATAAACACTTGACTTATATGCTCAATTTGTGCAAGATACGTTACGTATTCTCGACATCTACACTTAATCTACGCTCGTTTTATAATTGTTTTATGATTAAATTTCATTGCATACCCTTACATATGGTACTCTATACTTAAAACACCTTAAACTAACTTAAAACATCATAATTTAAAAGTACAGGGGCCAATAATGTCAAGAATCAAACAAAAATCACAAATTTGGAGGCTCGCCGGCCGCGACCCCCTCCCCCATACAGAGTCGCGCCCCGCGAGACCACCAGATCTGCAGAAAACAGATTCTAGCTTCGAGATTGGGCGAATTGTTGTGTTTTGTTGGGTTTTATTTGTGTTTCTTGCATTTAAGGGCCACCAACCTTAACCCTAATTCATCCCCTATAAAACCTAAGCCTCCTCCACATATTTTCACTTTGCAAACTCACTTAAACACTCTCTAATCACTCCAAAATCCAGCTGAAATCAGTAGCAAAGACATAATTGTTTCAAGTTACAAAAGTGAGCATAACCTCACTTCTACTTCATCTCTTTCTCTCATTCTTCTCCTTTGCACTTGGAACAACCTTAGGTGTGTTTCCACAGGTTTTCCATGGAAAACCAAGGCTGGAACATCAACCAAATAAGGTCCAAAGTGCAAGAAACCTTTCTGTTTTGTTTATATACTTGTTAAACTTGCTTAAACTTGAGATTTCTCAACACATTCCTATGTCCTAATGTCACTAATCAAGACCATGATCATGTGAGCTTAAAAACAAGGTTGTGACATGTAAATCAAGAGGTTTAATCCTCAAATTTTTTTTGTTTTAATAAGGTTTTGAACCACAAGTGATGAACAAGTCTTGCACTTGACGTTGTGTGATTATATGGTTAGCTTGGGCTATCCTACTTGCAATCCACACATCACTTGATGTTTTCTTAGTTAGATAGTATGCATTTCCATTTCCTAATGTATGTTCATGACCATCCTTGTTGTCTTATGACAACTTGTGTATTGGTGACAACTAAAGAGGTTCCTAAATGGAAGATTTATCTTCCTACCTCATGCATGACTTATATGATGTTCTTGTTGAATTAATGGACTAGTAATCTATGATATTTACTATATAACATGTATAATATCCAAGTAACCGAACCTTTGATGATGACCTAGTGGTCATTTGTCAAAATGATAAGTTACATCATCTAAGACCATAGAACTCGTTACGATTCTAATGGGTGTTTTAACCCATGAAAACATTCAAACCCTTTGGGTTTCATAGTGTCAAAACAAGTATTATGTGTGATCGGAGTGTCGCGCTCCGGTCAAAGATAATATTTATAGTCCCAAATTACCCTTAACAAATAGCTAGTGGTAGTAAGGGGTCGAACCACGAAGAGTATGTGGTTTGCGTATGGATTAGATCGAATTATGAAAAGATGTCACACTTATGAAGCTTGCTATGATATGTTTTTGTATTTTTGTTTAATTGAAAGGTGTGGATTAGAATTACTAAAATGATGGAATGGATTAACTACTAGTGATTAACAAATTGCAAGAATTAAAATTGATTGATGAAACAATGATAAGAAAACAAGGTTCACACCCGGTTCGGCAGTTGCATTCCTAGGGTTTCTACACGTTTTAGGTTTGAATCAATTGCAAAGATGATTTAACGGATTTAGTGTCGCGAGGCTTAGGTGCCAAAAGCTATCAACGTTATAAATAACGGACCACAATGCACTTTGTTACCAAGAACATGTAAACTCTAACCTAGACAAGGCATAATTGCACATAAACATTTCATAAAGTCAAATTTAATCTTCACTCGACAATTTATGAATTCAATACAAATGCAAGACAATTGTCATAAGCTTCAAAATCAAATAGCAAATTGTCACAAACTCAAACCAAGAACAATGTTTAAACCCTAGACTTACAATAACCTACACCGGGGTGAAACCTCCAAGGAATTAGCCGCTCATGGTGAAAATGGCACGATCAACGGATGACGAAAACTTGAATTGGATCATCTTGGAACTTGTAGAATGGTGAATGATGAATGATTAGGGTTTAGGATGAGTGATGATGGTGAGTGGTTGAGTGGATTGATGGAATGATGAACTAGGGTTTCGATTCAAGAAGATGATGTTGCTATCGTTCTTGATTCGGGTCTAGGAAGGATGGTTGGTGGAATGGTAGATCGATATTAGGTTCCCAGAACAAGTTTCAAACTCAAAAAAAAGTGTAACCCCCGTTTCTTGGTCAAAATTGATGTTATAACTAGTCCCCAACTCAAAAATCAAGTTTTTCGCGATATGAGAATGCAGGTGGCGTCGCCAACGGCCATTTAGGGCGTCCCCGACGGCCCCTGGAAGTCCCAGTTTCGCCCGACGGCTTAATTAGCTGTTTACGGAGGTTTCTGGCCGACGGAACAATCCAGAGGGCGTCGCCGACGGCCCTTTTGGGCGTCCCCGACGCTGCCTGGTTTTGTCGGTTTTGTCGGTTTCGTCCAAAACTGTTTTCTTCATAACTTCTTCGTTATAGCTCCGTTTTACTCACCGTTTTCGCCCACGTTCTCGTAATTCAGCCCTCTATCATGCCATCTTCCAATATATTCATTTTAAATCCATCAACATTCCCCAAAATACATCCAATCTTAGTGATTAACCCGGTTTTCTTCATTTCACATCCCCGGTTGATCCGTTTCGCGTCCCGGTGGCTCGTTTTTCGTCCCGGCGGTTCGTTTAGCTCCCAATTAACTCCTTAAACTTCACAAGACCTGCAAAACATAAATCCTTTTACAAGTAGGCTATTTGGGATAAAAAGTTAAGTAAAAACATAAACTTAGACATAAACGAACACCGGTTTTCAACCACGTATCAATGTGCTAGATGATTATTTTCCCGTATTTATACTTTTGTATTTAGATCCTTAAACCCTAATATAAACATCCCATAAACTCCAAATCGAATACATTCAATCCCGACAATCTCGTCACGCTTGGATAATCGGAAAGCATAAATATTTGTGAGTATACTTGAAACCCCCTTTTTCGTTTACCACCTTTTGGGGTGTAGCATGTTATCTATTAAAACTTACACTTAAACTTTATTTCTAAATGCACAAACATTCCTTATACATGCATGCATACTTGATTACTTGATACTTTAAACTTGGGGTATACGTTTTATGTTAGACTTATCATTAACTTCGTACGAGCCTATCCTTGACATATATAGCGCTATAGGATTAACGCACCGCCTGCAAACTTTGGGTTATGTTAAGAGCTTATTGCGTTTCATCTTTGGTTTGATTAGTTAAACACATGCCGATTTTATTGTTTATCTTGTATCAATAGCTTGCCATATGGAATTGTTTAAAAACTTATCTTTTTATGCTATGTACTAAAATCTGTATACTCGCCTTTGTTTTTGCATTGAAATTTATTTTTAAACATGTTACAGGTTGAGGATGACGATGCTTTGAAACTGAAGTAGTGATGATGCTTAGATACATATTTAGACGTCTTAGGTTTTAACATGTTGTATCAGTTTCGTACTTGTTTGTTGTATTGAACATGTTGTATTTCAAAGTTCCATGTATTGTAACACTTTGTTATGAATGAAATCAATTTATTTTTAAATCTATTGTCACAATTAGCGTTATGTGTGATGAGCAATCTTTCTTCGTCTCACTCCGATGTTTCCGCCATCGGCTGGAGTGTGACATATTAGTATAAGAGCCATAACTATAGGGAATTAGAAAAATTGTCATGCTCTTGACCTAGTCTATAGTTAAACACCAAATTCGGCCATACTTGTTTCACATGCTACTTTTATGAAACATCTTTATGTTCTATTCTTGAAATGACTTTTATGTGCTCATACTTGTTTTTATTATTCCATAACGTACGCCTTTCCTAAGGCATTTTACTCGATTATACTAAACTCGAAAACACTCGTAATGGAAAAACGAGAAGACTTCACCAAAATAGGCGTGAAACCCACAATTTAGTGAACGACTCTCAATCCACCTATTCTTTTTACACGATATTCTCCATCAAGTTAGGAGTGAAATCCTCACCTTGATGAAGAATTTCCATTCGAATTCTAGTGGACCCTCGTCGAAGTATAGAAATTAAATTTTGACCCGACGAGTACCAACCACACTTAGGGTATCAAGTCGTCGAGTTAGGGATGAAACCCGCATCTCGTCGACTAGTCCCACTCCTTGATTTTTTTCATAAATCACGCCAAGTCTTGAAATTTCGGTTGATTTGGGACATGTAGTAACCAGAAGGGTGAATACCGTTAACCGACATGTCGGCGAGAGTATTCCACCTATTAGACCAAAGCATGCTCCTCAAATTCGAAAGACTTTTCGACCACTTTGGTTAGTCAAAGTTCCGTTTTAGAACCATCTAAGTTTTAATCAAACCTATGTTTTACTGTTATCAATCTTATGCGATGCAATCTTTTCAAATTCAAATTTATTTTCGAGATTTTTTTCACACACATCATGCTAAATCTTTTCATACATCTATACTTCATTTACATGCATGATTTCAAAAACATCACCCAATTAGATTTACATTTCTTATAACCATAAAATGGAGACATATCATCGAGATAGGAATGATTTCCTTACCTTGACGATTAACTCCACTCCTTCTTTTCTTAAAACGACCTCACCAACGAGTTAGGGGTGATTCCCTTACCTAGGTGATCGTTACCAAAAATTTCCTTCAAAATACTTTATTATGCAAACACGATCATGTTTTACACCTAAATCGTTATCATTCGTCAAAATCCCTACTTATATCCATTTCAAAATGCATTGTTTTATCAAACGTAGTTCTTACCCTACAATCTATTTTCACATACTTGCATACACGAAATTCTTAATCATACCCTAAAACGTTTCATTACCCGAATTTCAAAACCCTACGAAATGCTACCTATCAACTTAATCGGTCCAATGAATCTCTTTGCCATGAACTTCATACTCAACCTAATCACTAAGACACGCTCACATTTTATCATCATACTAAAGACTTTGTTCACAATCGAAAATCAAACTAGCCATCTCACTTGCCTATAAGATCTTATAGTTATTATAAGGTCATTTTACTAAAGCTCTTTTCAAAATCAATAAAACATTTTATTAAAAACACTTTTCAACGTTTCACGAGAACCTCAAAATTTCAAATTTCTTATTTTAATGCAAGGTCCTTTAAAATGATGCAAACTTACTATTTTCAAAAACCTTTTCATACATCGCTCAATATATCATTTAAATTCAAAACACGTGGGCAAGAAAACTTCATAGGAACCGACAATTTTCAACTTACATAAATTCTTTTAAAAAAGAGTAGCATTTCCGTTCTTTTACCAAGTACATCTCACATAATCAATAGATGCTTTACACACTTTTGACATTCACAAACTAGATTCTACATTCCAAGTCAAACTCAATCTATTTTGATTTGATAAACTCAATGTTTTGCTCAAACAACTATACATGCATATCATCGCACATGTTTTATTCAATATCTCACAACGATTTCCTTATGTCCTTCGTTTTACATACTCAAACTCCTCGATCGTTTTATATGCTTAAATTGTTGTACTCAATATGTGTCATACACGAAATCATCATCATTTATACCTACTTACATTCATAATTATAAAAAATTCATATTCATACTCATACGTTTTATTTTCATACTTATACTCATATGCATACTCATACTTGTATTCATACTTATACTTATACGCATACTCATACTCATATTCATACATGTATTCAAACATTCGTACCTATACGTGGGCATAACCCGAGGGGTTCACTCACGTTGGTCCTACATACTTAAACATAAACATGCTTATATACTACATTCGTATATGTACACAATCTTGTTTTCAAATTTATGTATACCCTAATTCATACCCAGCTAGTACAAGCTATGCGGATCATGCGATGATAAAAATAATCGCGGGCGCACACAGATTATAGTGATAGGCATATGAGAACCATAGAGTGTACTACTGTGTATGGTAAGACTCGAAACGTAACATGACACCGAATACGAAACGGACGTAATATGGTCAAAACATGGTGGATACGCCGCTGGTACTTCCTATATATAAGTGTTTTCACCATGTTACCAAACTTTCGTAAAACGTGCCATGAGAAATTCGGTGTTTTGCAGACCTTTTAGACCCAATTCAAACTTTAACAACTCACAAACGTATTATATCCGATTATCCACGACTAGGGCTGGCAATTCTGACACGAACACGATAACACGACACGAACCTACACGAAGTTATCATGTTTCGTGTTTGACCTTAACATGTTTCGTGTCTAAAACAGGTCGACACGATAAGACCTTAACAGGTTTCGTGTCTAAACAGGTTAAAACCCGTTAAACTGTTAAGACCCGTTAAGTACATGTTAATAATAAAAAAATAAAAAAAATATTATATGTGGGTGTGGACACGGGGTCATCAGTCGTGGGGTCTGGGATGAATTATACACAAACACATGTGGTTCTTTTTCCACAATCCAAACCCTAATTTTCAAATCTCTCCTATAAACACCACCATTCCCAATTCGGTTCACACCTTCCCTAATTTTGTCGTGTTCGTGTCTTAAACTGGTCATGTTCGTGTCTTAACAAGTTGTGTTCGTGTCTTAAACAGGTCATATGATACGTTGGTAATTTTTTCTTGTCTTAACAGGTGTTAGTACATTTATGTCTATTGCCTTCGTCAATCCGAGCCGTAGCAAGAAACAGAAGAAAACGAGTCGTTATATTAGTGATAGCTAGACAAAAAGGCAAGGTGGCATAATTGTAA
The DNA here is from genome assembly GCA_030545235.1 of Helianthus tuberosus. NCBI lineage: Eukaryota > Viridiplantae > Streptophyta > Magnoliopsida > Asterales > Asteraceae > Helianthus > Helianthus tuberosus. Next base: position 211,484,674 of record CM060424.1, read on the forward strand.
TAATGAGAAATCTCATTAAATGCCTTGGACTATAAATAGGAGATTATGTCATAGATTAGGGACTTTTGCCATTTAGAACATTTAGAGCTTTCTAGATCTAGAGAAAGAATCTAGAGAGAGAAAGTGATTCGAGGTGCTTGTTTTTATCAAATTTTATATAGAATCACGTTTATATTACATCGTGTGTGTTAGGTTGCGTTCGTGTACGGATTCCGCACGTTTCACGTTCGTTTCGCAATCGTTTCGGAGTCAAAACCGGTCCTACAAGTGGTATCAGAGCAGGAGCTCGATTGCACTGATCTATCACACATTTACGCGCAGAAATTCATCAGATTCAGATCCGAATTTCATCACTTCTTTATCTTTTTCATATTTTTCACGTTTTTCACTGAAAATCATCAAATTGAACTGGTTTTTACAGTCCGAATCAGTTGATTTTTTGATATGTTGTGCGAGAACACTTGATTTACAACCCTACCAAGTTTCAGATCCTAATTCCTAACCGTTTAGGAGAAATCTGAGTTTTTGTGTCCGACATCGTTTGAAAATTGGCGTGACCGTTTGAACAATCATGTGACCGTTTGAACAAGTATCTGACCGTTTGAAATTTTCCTCTGACCGTTTGAAAACTGGACTGTCCGTTTGAAATTGACACATGTCCGTTTGAAGCAGTCCTGACCGTTTGAAGCAGTCCTGACAGTTTGAAGCAGTCCTGACAGTTTGAAGCAGACCTGTCCGTTTGAGGGTGTGACCGTTTGAAACACGATTTCAGTTTGAAAGTTGATTTGATCTGATCAATTGTGAGCGACCCATTAAGTGTTACAGACATACGGCCAATCACATTTCATGCACAATTAAATTTTGTCGACCCATGTGATATTAATAATTGAGAATTCAAAGTTACTTTATTCACTTGGTCAGAATTGAATCATAAGAATTGTCGGCACAAGAGATGATTTTGATGGTCAAATCATATTATTTTGATATTTGAATTGTCTGCCCAAGGTTTTGCTTGTGTCTTGAATAGAGCAGCCCACTATAGAGTTCGGCCCAATGAAATTGATTTGATATTAAAAGTTGTCGGCAAGAGTTGTTCTAGACCATGTGATTGATATCTTTGTTCAAGATTGTCGGCCATTGAGAAGTCCTTTGTGTTTGTATGCATATCCGAGATATTAAAGGTGTCTGCCATAATCAAGTGTAGGTCCAATGAAAATCGAGTGATAATAACAATTGTCAGTCAAAGTAATTCAACGGCCCAAGTTTCAACATTATAAATCAATCGGCCCATTTAGAAGTTTTAGAAATATTCGACCATTTGCAAAGTGTTTGATTTGAATCCACAGGTTGTGTGGTTTGTTATTGAAATCAGTTCGCATAAAATCAAATTCACTTAGTACGAAGTCCGAATTTTCTATCCGCACAGTTTGGAGTTCAAAGGGTCTGGTCGTTTGAATTTGATCCGGGTCATAGCAGTCCGCACAGTCTGTCAATCTTCAGTTCGCACAGAAAATTCACCAGTTCGAGTTTTTTTTTTAATTCAGTTATTTGATAGTGTTTAAACTGATAAGTGTTTGTTTGTTTGTTGATTCAAGGTGTTTGAAGATGTCGAGCAACGGTGAAGAATTTTACAACACATTCTACAATGCGTTTACTTCAGAATCAACAGAAAGAAGATCTGATATGAGAGAATATTCGAAGGAGATTTCAGAGAATTTGAAGTATGAGAACATGTATGGAAGCCAACAGAAGCCACCAAAGCTAATGAAAGTTGAAGATTATCACTGGTGGAAAAATAGATTTGAGGGTTGGGTAAAAGCTTTTGCTCCTGAAAGCTGGTTAAAACTGACAAATGGATACACTGAACCAGTAAAAGAGGGAGGAGAGTTAATAAATGCAAAAGATTTCTCAGACATAGATATAAAAAATGTTGTGGCTGAATATAAGATGATCACATTAATCAAACAGTCAGTGAGAGAGGATATTATCTCGTTACTTGAACAAGAGAAAACTTCAAAGAGTCTGTGGGAAGCGTTAGGGAGAAAGTGTGTAGGAAGTAATGAAATTGTTAAAAATAAAAATAAATTGCTGCGTAAAGAGTTTGATCTTTTCAGTTGTATGAAAAATGAATCTGTTTGTAAAATGATCGAAAGATTTGGGCATCTAAAAATGGAGTTGGCTAGACATGAAATCACATATTCTGAAGAGGAGCTGGTGGATAAATTGTTTGATTCATTGCCAAATGATCAAGAGAGGCAATACTTCGCTTTAATGTTGAAAAATACAATCAAGCCTGAAGATTTAAAAGTGGATTTGCTGATTGAAAGACTTGAAAGCCATGAGTTGGAGATAAAGAGATCTAAAGTCAATAATCCAGCTTATCAGCAGAATGTAGAGCTTTACTACAGAGGAAATGTACCGCAGGCTGGGTCTCCAAGAACAGTGTTTTCTGCAGAAAGCTCAAATTCAGTGAACAATGAAAGTCTTCACAGTGGTTTTCACAGTGAATCTTCTTCAAACACTTTAAGTCAATCTGCTTCCAAGAATTTGTTTCAGTGTAATATCGCAGTGGATCTGAAGAATGGGCATAATTTCAGCGAAGAATCGGCAAAACAACAGATGGTTTTCTTGGCATCTGTACTTGAATCGTATGAAAGCCTCGTTGCTGGGAAGATTGGTAACACCAACTTGACAAAAGAAGATTATGACCAATTAGACCCCGAGGAGATGGAACTAATGGATATAAGATGGTGCATGGCCAGTGCGGTTCGTCGGGCACAGCGGTTCATGGAGATCACGGGGAGAAAGTCAATTGGTGGACCATCTACCAAACTGGGATTTGATAAATCTAAGGTGACATGCTTCAAATGCAAACAAAGAGGTCACTTTAAGCGCGAGTGCAGAAATGCGTATGCTGATGATGATTCTGCAAACCCGTTCAACGAAGATTATTACAAGAAAGCGATTTACCATCAGAACAAGTCTGAGCCACCAAGGTTGAAACAGCCTGAAGAAAAATCAAGGGCTCTTGCAGTTATATATGACGATGAAGGTTATGACTGGAGTCAGGTTTGCCCTGAAGAAGATGCAGTTGGATATGCATTTGTGGCTGATGCTGATCCTGATAGATGGTGGAAAGCAGATTATGCAAGATGGGAAATCGGAAAATTAAACGAACCATTCAAAGAAGCCCAGAGAGCAAAAAGATGGAATGAAGAGTTGGAATGTTACATGGATCCACGGGGTAATCCAGTTGCTGACCCATCAAAAGTGGATTTCGAAGCTGTAACAAATTTGATTCCAAGGCAAGCTACTTTCAACACACGAAGGTTATCTGATAAAGCATATTTGCCTGATTTGGAGAAGAAAATTAGAGAGGTTTGTGAAGAAAGTCTACCGAAGGTGGTAGAGATGAAAAAGAGAAAAGAAGAAGAATTGCAGAAGATGATTGAGGAAGTGAAAACTGTCGCAAAGCTTGCTGTTGAAGAAGAACAGAAGATTGAAGAAGCTCAGAAAGAAGAAAAGGAGGAAGATCAGAAAGCTGAAACAGAAGAATCGGTGCTGAATGAGACTGAGGTTAGAAAATCTTCTGATCTATCGAATGTTGAATTGGTTGATGAAAAAAAAAACAAATGCAGGAATTGCATAGAAATGTGCAAAGCCTGCATTGAAAAAGATGACATCATAAAAACAAAAGACAATGACATAGTTAAACTTGAAAATGGTTTCACAACAAAATGTAAAGATATGATTGAAAAAGAAGAAATTTTGAAACTAAAAGTTGAAAAATTGACACAGAAATGTCAAGGTCTTGAAAAGGATAATGATGTTTATAGACAACTGTGTTCAGCAAAATGTGTTGAAAAAGAATCTAAATGTCAAGATTTACAAAAACAGTATGATTCTTTAAAGTGGTCGAGTCAGAGAGTACAAGAAGCTTATGATACTTTGAAAAGCCAAGTCAAAAGTTTTGATCAAAGATTGTCTGAAACTTTAGTTACTAAAGAAATGTATGAAAGAAAGTTTAAAGAAAAGCAAATTGAATTGAACAAGTGTGTTGATGAAATTGCTAATCTTAAACAAGTCTTGGCTGAAAAAGAAAATATTGTTACAAAACTTCAAAGTTATCATAACTCTTCGTACATTCTCGAACGCATTTTCAACATCACACCAGATAACAAAGATACTGACAATTGCAAAAAGGGTATTGGTTCAGAATTATCAGGTACCACCACCATTGAGAAACAATTATACTTTTTATGATGAGGAAAAGGTGGCAAAGGGTTTGAACATAGCTGACCAGTTACCTGAAAGTATCGATGTGACTTACTTCAAATCTGATGATGCTAATGATTCAGAGGTGGTAAGTAAGGTTGTTGAAAGTGTTTTAAAAGATGAGTCTACAAAAGGTAAGTCTGAATCACAGGATGAAGATGAAGGAAATTTTCATGATGGTTATTTGAAAAACACAAAATCCGAGAAATATTTGGATGATGATTCAAAGGGATTGGTCTATACCATGATTGGATCAGACAAACTATTCTTAGATGTATTCCCGATTCAGAATGTGATTTCAGAGAAACTATACCATAATAGACGAAGTTTTGTATAAGTTACGTGTTAGATGTGTTAGTAATTGACTCTTAGAAGTCAGAATGATGACGGGCTGTGACCCGGACAATAACCTGAGTATGGGCGGGAATGGTAAGCTTGGTAAGAGATATTGAAACGATGTAATAAGGTCTTTGCAAGTAAGCATGAATAGAAGGAAGTACAAGCGTGTACTTCAGTTGGCAAAATGATTTATAGAATGAAAGGATTGCATGTAAGAAATAGAATGTGTGGTACGTTATAGTAGATACGTAGGAAATTGTAGAAGAGCTATAAGTGGGTAATCACGTAGTATAAGGAATGTTGGAATGAAATGTGCTAACCGCCGATGTTGTTGATGATAATGTTAGAACTATTGATGTTAAGAAACCAATCGTATTGGTGAAAGGATGTGCACGAGCGGAAGCTCATTACATGGATGAATGAAACGTGGCCTGTTACGGCTAGTACTCCAGGAGAAGACGATCGATCTGGGTTGCGGGTCGTTGGTTTAGGAAATGAAAAAGAGGTTAGTAAAATGTTTAATTCATGTTGAATAGATATGAACTAGTATGGCACATTTATATATGAAAATTAAGTAATGCATGAAGTGAAAGTAATAGTATTGTGAAACGAACGAAATGATTTAAAGGTAACGTAAAGGTATGCAAGGTATAAGTAACTGTAGAGAATGTAGAATAAGGTTAACATTAAAGTTAAGTACGTATATATGACTATGAAATGGTAGTTTTGTGTGGTAACAAAATCAGAACTAAATGTTAAATAATATATGTATAGAATGAAATCTTAAGGGATAAGATGAATCTGGTAGATCCGTTATGAACAGATCATATGAATGGATGTATGATTACAGATTGAGGAAGTATGTGTATTGACCCGTTATTGACAGGTTAAGGAAATGAAAATGATATGCGAAAGTATGATAAGGAAGGTATGGAATTGTTATGAAGAAGTCAATAATATGAATAATTTATGAATCGATAATGGATAGTTACCCATTACTATGATGTATTAGTTAAAGTTAAACATATCTGAGTATATACAAATTTCGATGCAAGATCGTATAGTCGATGAAAACATTATGAATGATGAAATAAACGAATGGGAATGTTAGTAATGGGATGTTGGAACGGTTGTAAGTAAGTAAGAAGGTATATAATGCATATGATATACGAGTATTAGAATGATGAATGAACCATTAGCTATGAAGGCTGTTAGGTATTAGCGTTATTAGTGAAAGCGACACTAATAAGAACTCCTGAGCGGGTTCTTTAAGAAAGAAGATAGTCGTTGTGATGGGCTAGCGGTAGTGTTGATGGACATAGAGAAGAATTAGTTAGTGTTAAATAGAGGTAAGAAAGGTTTCGGGGACGAAACCTCATTTAAGGGTGGTAGACTTGTAACGCCCCAAAATCCGAATGTTAATATTTTTCGTGTGTTCCTATATGACACGTCATGAAATAAATAACTAGGCTATTTAACCTAGTCAAGGGTATGGTCAAAAGTATTAAATGATGAGGGTAGTGTCAGTTATGTTTTAAAGGCAAACCCGAGGGGCTAAAGTGGAACAAATGAAACTTAAGTTATTAAATAACTTAACCACACACAAACACACACATACGTGTGTTCGAGAAGGAGCAGGAGGCTCCCATGGAGCCTCAAACCCTAACTTCATCTTTTTGCTCAAATCGAAAGGCAAGATGACGCTTAAAATCATAACCGAGCATGGATAAATGATCACCATCACGAGGGGATCATAAGGTATGTTTTAAATCTAAGATTCGTGATCATGTGTGAAGTGGGTTATGCTCAAATCCGTGAGTTAATATGAAATTGATAATGTACAAGGGTTAGAATCATCGTATATAACATGGGTTACGTATGGTTTGTGTTAATTTGATGATTAGAGGTGAAACCCATTAGTTAGGGTGAAGATGATGACTAGAATCAACACCTATGTCAAAGTTTTGTTGAAAGATTGATGTATTATGTGGGTACGATGAATTCTTGTTAGATGAATTAGGAGAAATATGATGATGATATGTTTGATGTTTAATTGGGAATGATACATGATGATTAGTAGTAGGTTTTGATGGGTTATGTATGAGTTTAGAAGATTTATGCATGAATTAGTTGTACGTGATGCTTAAAAGGTAGTACGCACATTAAGTGTATGATGAAATGTATATAGTGTTGTCCGTATAGTCGATTATGATGTTACGAGTATATGTTGATAAGTCGATAGTTACATATGGTTAATAGTTGACTTTTGAAAGTCAACAAGTATAAGAAACATGATTTAACTCGTTGTTGTAAACGCAGGATTATAAGAAGTCGTTTGGTGCATGTTATGTCAATATGCGTTAATTGTGATTACATGATGAATTACATGTGTTGGAAAGGATATGAAGTTGATTATATGTTTTATGCTTGTTAGGAATGACTAAGGAAAGTTAAGTGTGAAATATGCGATTGATATGATTGTTAACATGTACAAATGAGTATGTTAATAAGAGCGTGATTTCGATGAAATGAAAGTATAGGAACCACGCCGAGACGAGCTCAAGCATGAGGTGTTAACGGGTCAAGAAGAGGCAAGGAATCGGATACGAGCATGGACGCATAAGGTAAGTGATTTCCGTAATCACTTCTTAGTTTGAATTAAGTAATATGGTGTTTTAATTAACTAAACATGATGTTTGAGGTCAAATATGTGTTGTAGACTTTCGTCGTAATTGATGGGATTAAAGTTGACCAAAATGCCCTTGATGGGTATTTTGGGCAAACGATCTTAAAAGTTGTTTAGAAACAAGTTATTCGATTAGTGTAACGTTTTGGTCAAGTACGAAAGTGAGGAGTATGGTTTTGTAAGTCAGAAACGTTTTAACGCGCAATTACCTTTAACGGGTCAAAATAAGCTTTGAGCGCAAACGGGTGGAATAAGATGTAAAGTATCCAGGAATGAATCTTTTATGACAAATAACCTTATTATTACCGATTCATATGAAGTTAAGGTCAAATAAACAAGTTATGTGATAGAATTATGAACGGGTCAATTATTGGTAAAAAGGGTAGTAAGCCGAAGACTTAAAAGTCTGGAATTGTGTTAATCCGGATGTCGGATCTTAACACCATAAGATGGGGAATTAAATTACGGACGCGTAGGAAAAAGAATCGGGTAAAACGGACCAATAACGAAGAAGTTATGACCGTTTCCGTGAAACACGGACGTGCTGGAAATCTGCAGCACAGCAGCAACAACATTCTGTCGTTTTGAGGGCGTCGCGCCACGCGAGGGGGGGTCGCGCGACGCGACGGGTCTTGTTTCTCCGAAAATTGTTTTCGTGCCTCGTTTTGGCTTGGGAACTCGTTTAAACGCGTTTTAAGTTGCGTATGACTAATTTAACTTATGTTTTATGACCATTAGGGTAAGCGCACATGTAGATATGTATGTATGCATGTTTGTATATCTCTATACACGTATGTAGAAATGTATGAAAGAATGTATGTACCTACGTGAGTATGTTTATAAGTATGTGAGCAAGAATAAGCGGATATATGATGGTATGTATGAGAGTAGGCATGTATGAGTTTGGTATGATGCACGTAGGGTTGTATGTATGTAAATATGTATAAAGTCATGTGTGTACTTAATGATGTTGGTATGTGTACCTATAGATACGTATATAATGATGTAGATGTGTGTATATGTAAGTATGCATGTAGATTGGCATGTATGTGTGTGAGTATGTAGGTAAGCAGGTATGTATGCATGTGTGTACGTATGTATATATATAGATAATATGTATGATGTAGGGTATGTATGTAAGTCTTTCGGTATGATTAAGTGTTTACGTTGTTTATTCGTGTACCTGGTGTTATAAGTGAAATGCAGGAATAGCAAAGAAGTCTCACCACGGATGGTATGACAGGATGGAAAAGCTGGGATGTAAAGAGTTAACGAAACGAGAAGTAAACGTGAACAAACCTTGTATGTTTATAATGCGTACTAATGTTGTGAATTTTATGTGGTGAACGCAGGTAGTTCCAGTCATGAGGATATTCAAGGTTTGGAGATCGAGGATCGAGTCACAAGATAGATTGTACGGGAGTGTTGAGTACGTAATTGAGTGAAGCTAGGTTATGGATTCTTATTAAAAATGAATTTAAGTGTGTCAAGGTGTTTGTAATGAAAGAAATTTTTATGGTACGATTTTTCCGCTGCGACTTTAGCCAGTTACGAATTAGGGTGTAACAAGTTGGTATCAGAGCCCTGGTTTGAGGGAATCAAGTACGAGAAGGTAAGTACTTGAACTCAAACTTGTGTGCTCTTGAGATAAGAAACCCGTACAATCTAAGACTCGATCAAGATCCAAAGGTAAAAGCTAATGTAAGTATGTACTTATGTATACGTATAAAGAAACTGACGGTTTTGTATGTGCGAGGTAAGCATAAGTGTTTGAAGATGATGATCTACGAATGCAGTCTAGGATGAATAATAAGGCATGCAAAGAGGTAATAAGCCAAATTTGAATCCAGGTAAGTAAATTCGATATGTGGGTATATGTAACATAAAAAATTTATTAAGAGAAGGAAAATGTTAAATGAAGGATAATGATAGTATAGTAATGAAGTACTGAAACTGATACACGCGCCGAAACCTAAGTCTACGGACATAAGGTGACAATTACATGAAGGCACGAAACTACTATGTGGATTGTGTACCTGGCCAGTACACGAGAAACGTATGACGTTCGTGAGATCATGATAGTTGTTACAGGTATGTCCGGTAGAGTTGGGCAGCGGACGGGCATGTGGGTGAAATGATAAGTAAGACTCTCGGGAAATTGAGAGTACTATGTAAGAATGAAGAACATGCCTAATAAGAATGAAGAATGTTGAATCCTTGATTAAGTGCGGATCAACCAGATATGAATAATATGTTTGAATCCGTAAGACGGATTCAGGGAATGAAAGGCATGAATGTAATGTTTGAATCCGTGAGACGGATTCAAGGAGGAAAGGCATGGATGATATGTTTGAATCCGTGAGATGGATTCAAGGATGAAAGGCATGGATAATATGTTTGAATCGGCGAGAAGGATTCAAAACGCAGAAGTAATGAAAGGCATGAATGTAATGTTTGAATCCGTAAGGCGGATTCAATGAATGAAAAAGCATGAATGATGCGTTTGAATCCGGGAGACAGATTTAAAAATATGAAAAGATGAAATTAATCCGTATAAGAAGATGTCGACAGTTTGACCATGATTGAGTCAAACGGGTCATAGAAATAAGTATAAAGTAAAAGGTGATAGTATAATAGACGAAGTTTTGTATAAGTTACGTGTTAGATGTGTTAGTAATTGACTCTTAGAAGTCAGAATGATGACGGGCTGTGACCCGGACAATAACCTGAGTATGGGCGGGAATGGTAAGCTTGGTAAGAGATATTGAAACGATGTAATAAGGTCTTTGCAAGTAAGCATGAATAGAAGGAAGTACAAGCGTGTACTTCAGTTGGCAAAATGATTTATAGAATGAAAGGATTGCATGTAAGAAATAGAATTTGTGGTACGTTATAGTAGATACGTAGGAAATTGTAGAAGAGCTATAAGTGGGTAATCACGTAGTATAAGGAATGTTGGAATGAAATGTGCTAACCGCCGATGTTGTTGATGATAATGTTAGAACTATTGATGTTAAGAAACCAATCGTATTGGTGAAAGGATGTGCACGAGCGGAAGCTCATTACATGGATGAATGAAACGTGGCCTGTTACGGCTAGTACTCCAGGAGAAGACGATCGATCTGGGTTGCGGGTCGTTGGTTTAGGAAATGAAAAAGAGGTTAGTAAAATGTTTAATTCATGTTGAATAGATATGAACTAGTATGGCACATTTATATATGAAAATTAAGTAATGCATGAAGTGAAAGTAATAGTATTGTGAAACGAACGAAATGATTTAAAGGTAACGTAAAGGTATGCAAGGTATAAGTAACTGTAGAGAATGTAGAATAAGGTTAACATTAAAGTTAAGTACGTATATATGACTATGAAATGGTAGTTTTGTGTGGTAACAAAATCAGAACTAAATGTTAAATAATATATGTATAGAATGAAATCTTAAGGGATAAGATGAATCTGGTAGATCCGTTATGAACAGATCATATGAATGGATGTATGATTACAGATTGAGGAAGTATGTGTATTGACCCGTTATTGACAGGTTAAGGAAATGAAAATGATATGCGAAAGTATGATAAGGAAGGTATGGAATTGTTATGAAGAAGTCAATAATATGAATAATTTATGAATCGATAATGGATAGTTACCCATTACTATGATGTATTAGTTAAAGTTAAACATATCTGAGTATATACAAATTTCGATGCAAGATCGTATAGTCGATGAAAACATTATGAATGATGAAATAAACGAATGGGAATGTTAGTAATGGGATGTTGGAACGGTTGTAAGTAAGTAAGAAGGTATATAATGCATATGATATACGAGTATTAGAATGATGAATGAACCATTAGCTATGAAGGCTGTTAGGTATTAGTGTTATTAGTGAAAGCGACACTAATAAGAACTCCGGAGCGGGTTCTTTAAGAAAGAAGATAGTCGTTGTGATGGGCTAGCGGTAGTGTTGATGGACATAGAGAAGAATTAGTTAGTGTTAAATAGAGGTAAGAAAGGTTTCGGGGACGAAACCTCATTTAAGGGTGGTAGACTTGTAACGCCCCAAAATCCGAATGTTAATATTTTTCGTGTGTTCCTATATGACACGTCATGAAATAAATAACTAGGCTATTTAACCTAGTCAAGGGTATGGTCAAAAGTATTAAATGATGAGGGTAGTGTCAGTTATGTTTTAAAGGCAAACCCGAGGGGCTAAAGTGGAACAAATGAAACTTAAGTTATTAAATAACTTAACCACACACAAACACACACATACGTGTGTTCGAGAAGGAGCAGGAGGCTCCCATGGAGCCTCAAACCCTAACTTCATCTTTTTGCTCAAATCGAAAGGCAAGATGACGCTTAAAATCATAACCGAGCATGGATAAATGATCACCATCACGAGGGGATCATAAGGTATGTTTTAAATCTAAGATTCGTGATCATGTGTGAAGTGGGTTATGCTCAAATCCGTGAGTTAATATGAAATTGATAATGTACAAGGGTTAGAATCATCGTATATAACATGGGTTACGTATGGTTTGTGTTAATTTGATGATTAGAGGTGAAACCCATTAGTTAGGGTGAAGATGATGACTAGAATCAACACCTATGTCAAAGTTTTGTTGAAAGATTGATGTATTATGTGGGTACGATGAATTCTTGTTAGATGAATTAGGAGAAATATGATGATGATATGTTTGATGTTTAATTGGGAATGATACATGATGATTAGTAGTAGGTTTTGATGGGTTATGTATGAGTTTAGAAGATTTATGCATGAATTAGTTGTACGTGATGCTTAAAAGGTAGTGCGCACATTAAGTGTATGATGAAATGTATATAGTGTTGTCCGTATAGTCGATTATGATGTTACGAGTATATGTTGATAAGTCGATAGTTACATATGGTTAATAGTTGACTTTTGAAAGTCAACAAGTATAAGAAACATGATTTAACTCGTTGTTGTAAACGCAGGATTATAAGAAGTCGTTTGGTGCATGTTATGTCAATATGCGTTAATTGTGATTACATGATGAATTACATGTGTTGGAAAGGATATGAAGTTGATTATATGTTTTATGCTTGTTAGGAATGACTAAGGAAAGTTAAGTGTGAAATATGCGATTGATATGATTGTTAACATGTACAAATGAGTATGTTAATAAGAGCGTGATTTCGATGAAATGAAAGTATAGGAACCACGCCAAGACGGGCTCAAGCATGAGGTGTTAACGGGTCAAGAAGAGGCAAGGAATCGGATACGAGCATGGACGCATAAGGTAAGTGATTTCTGTAATCACTTCTTAGTTTGAATTAAGTAATATGGCGTTTTAATTAACTAAACATGATGTTTGAGGTCAAATATGTGTTGTAGACTTTCGTCGTAATTGATGGGATTAAAGTTGACCAAAATGCCCTTGATGGGTATTTTGGGCAAACGATCTTAAAAGTTGTTTAGAAACAAGTTATTCGATTAGTGTAATGTTTTGGTCAAGTACGAAAGTGAGGAGTATGGTTTTGTAAGTCAGAAACGTTTTAATGCGCAATTACCTTTAACGGGTCAAAATAAGCTTTGAGCGCAAACGGGTGGAATAAGATGTAAAGTATCCGGGAATGAATCTTTTATGACAAATAACCTTATTATTACAGATTCATATGAAGTTAAGGTCAAATAAACAAGTTATGTGATAGAATTATGAACGGGTCAATTATTGGTAAAAAGGGTAGTAAGTCGAAGACTTAAAAGTCTGGAATTGTGTTAATCCGGATGTCGGATCTTAACACCATAAGATGGGGAATTAAATTACAGACGCGTAGGAAAAAGAATCGGGTAAAACGGACCAATAACGAAGAAGTTATGACCGTTTCCGTGAAACGCGGACGTGCTGGAAATCTGCAGCACAGCAGCAACAACATTCTGTCGTTTTGAGGGCGTCGCGCCACGCGAGGGGGGGTCGCGCGACGCCACGGGTCTTGTTTCTCCGAAAATTGTTTTCGTGCCTCGTTTTGGCTTGGGAACTCGTTTAAACGCGTTTTAAGTTACGTATGACTAATTTAACTTATGTTTTATGACCATTAGGGTAAGCGCACATGTAGATAGGTATGTATGCATGTTTGTATATCTCTATACACGTATGTAGAAATGTATGAAAGCATGTATGTACCTACGTGAGTATGTTTATAAGTAGGTGAGCAAGAATAAGCGGATATATGATGGTATGTATGAGAGTAGGCATGTATGAGTTTGGTATGATGCACGTAGGGTTGTATGTATGTAAATATGTATAAAGTCATGTGTGTACTTAATGATGTTGGTATGTGTACCTATAGATACGTATATAATAATGTAGATGTGTGTATATGTAAGTATGCATGTAGATTGGCATGTATATGTGTGAGTATGTAGGTAAGCAGGTATGTATGCATGTGTGTACGTATGTATATATAGAGATAATATGTATGAAGTAGGGTATGTATGTAAGTCTTTCGGTATGATTAAGTGTTTACGTTGTTTATTCGTGTACCTGGAGTTATAAGTGAAATGCAGGAATAGCAAAGAAGTCTCACCACGGATGGTATGACAGGATGGAAAAGCTGGGATGTAAAGAGTTAACGAAACGAGAAGTAAACGTGAACAAACCTTGTATGTTTATAATGCGTACTAATGTTGTGAATTTTATGTGGTGAACGCAGGTAGTTCCAGTCATGAGGGTATTCAAGGTTTGGAGATCGAGGATCGAGTCACAAGATAGATTGTACGGGAGTGTTGAGTACGTAATTGAGTGAAGCTAGGTTATGGATTCTTATTAAAAATGAATTTAAGTGTGTCAAGGTGTTTGTAATGAAAGAAATTTTTATGGTACGATTTTTCTGCTGCGACTTTAGCCAGTTACGAATTAGGGTGTAACATATGTTGTCTTTAATATTGTTTTGAATGTATGTTGATTGAATACGCCGAAACCCTCACGGCTGAACAAACATGATTACATTCATCAGATTGAAAAACGATTTTCAAACTGTAAAATATCAATGTGTTGTAAATCATGGGGGTAATTAGTACTATATGTATTATTTTTCTGTAAATCAGTGCATGAGAAGCAGAAAATGGATGGCGAGACAAAGCTATCAGTGTTGGTTGTCAAATTTTCTTTAAATGGTTTTGCATTTTAGGGGGAGAAAAATTGTCATTAGAAAATACAAAAACATTTGAAAATTTGAAAAAACCAAAAACATGATAAAATTCGAAAAATTTGAGTTTTGCGTAAAAAGAGGAAATGATAGTACATCAGTAGACAGTTACAGTACGCTAAAGAAATGGAAAGTTTAAATATGTTAAACGATCTCACTGTGGATGTGTCGGTAGATTTTTATACATTTAGTAAACTTTTTCGGGATATAAACCTAAATTCAAACACTTGCTTATTTCGTGGGGAACACTACTTGGATATATAGGTAACCCCTGAAATCTTGTTTGAAAGGTCTCATAATCTGATATACTAGGTTTTTATACTCAATGATGTCTGGGGTATTATTCCAGGACTTCTGCTGAATGGAAGTTCTGACCTAGTCCTCGAATAATACTTTCCGCAAATGCTTGAAACATAGCATAAACCCTCAGCATATATGATAAGACAATAAAATTGTTTAGCAATGTTGTTGTAAAAAAGATTCTCTAAAGGGGGCACACTCAAGTTGAGTCATGATCTCTCTGCTGAACGGTAGTTCTGACCTGAGCTCTCATGATTCTTCATAATTTATTAACCCCTTACAGATATCATTTTTGTTATAATTGCCTGTAAGACTGAATATTGGGATCTGGATACGGGAGTATATTCAAGAGGTGGGACACATGAATGGGTTTAAGTTCTTAAAATACCTAATTCGTATCCTGAATCAGTTGAAATTTGTATGAAAATTTAAGTGGATCAGTATATCGACAATCTAAGTGAATTGTTTAATTCTTAATGCGTAACTAGGCTCAATGGTACTTGTGACTTGTCAAAACTTGATATGATTCTCTGACGCATACTCAAACAAAAATATTGTCTATAAATATGTTTGTACATATTTCTTTACTGCTTTATATTTTCAGAAAATACAAAAAGATTTTTGATTCTTCTTTATTTTCGACAACCGATGTCTGAGTGCTGAGTTTCAAAATCTAAGTAAGCTGATTGTGTTTCTGAAAATAAAACAAGTTCATTAATTTGAAACTTGAATTTTTAACAAAAATCAAAAACAGTTTGTGATATCTCCAAGGTCATTAGTTTGGACTTGGATGATTAACTGTGAGGGATTTGGATGCTTATATTGTTATAGAGCTAGTTTCCGATTCATTTCGATGAAACTGCCAAATTCATGAAAATTGTTTGTTTAAAATGTTTGAGTGAGCCAGGTTACAATTCCTGGATAGCTGAAATTTGAAATGCTATTACTTATAAATGTTTGAGTGATTGCAGATGAGATTCCAGACTACGATCCCGGAAGCTGAGTCTAAGGGGGAGTCTGAAGACGAGCTCAAAGCAAGGGGGAGCTTGTAATCGAAAAGCAAGGTGTCGATCCCTATAACACGGAAGCTTGACGAAAGGGGGAGCCAGATGAAGAAAAGAGTCTACTGAAAGGAGAAGAAGCTGAAGCTGAAGACAGATCCACCGGGATTCTGTTCGAGAAGATTCAAAGAGAGAGAGAAAAAGAAGACGCTACGAGTTTGACTCAATGATCGAGATTGACTGCGGCAATATCCAAGGGGGAGTCTGTTAGTACATTTATGTCTATTGCCTTCGTCAATCCTAGCCGTAGCAAGAAACAGAAGAAAACAAGTCGTTATATTAGTGATAGCTAGACAAAAAGGCAATGTGGCATAATTGTAATAATGAGAAATCTCATTAAATGCCTTGGACTATAAATAGGAGATTATGTCATAGATTAGGGACTTTTGCCATTTAGAACATTTAGAGCTTTCTAGATCTAGAGAAAGAATCTAGAGAGAGAAAGTGATTCGAGGTGCTTGTTTTTATCAAATTTTATATAGAATCACGTTTATATTACATCGTGTGTGTTAGGTTGCGTTCGTGTACGGATTCCGCACGTTTCACGTTCGTTTCGCAATCGTTTCGGAGTCAAAACCGGTCCTACAACAGGTCGTTTCGTGTAACCTGTTTATTAACAGGTTCATGTTCGTGTTTCGAAAATCTGACACGATAAGATTTCGTGTCGTGTTCGTGTTTACGTGTTTCGTTCGTGTCTTAACAGATCGGGTTGACCTGTTATATCACGGGTGCATACGGGATTATAGTGACAGGCATATGAGAACCATAGAGTGTACTACTGTGTATGGTAATACTCGGAACGTAACATGACACCGAATATGAAACGGACGTAATGTGGTCAAAACATGGTGGATACGCCGCTGGTACTTCCTATATATAAGTGTTTTCACCATGTTACCAAACTTTCGTAAAACGTGCCATGACAAATTTGGTGTTTTGCAGACCTTTTAGACCCAATTCAAACTTTAACAACTCACAAACGTATTATATCCGATTATCCACGACGAGACCTCATTCTTAACACATCGCTTTCGTTTATCCAATTCTTATGCCGTTCCTATACTCGCATTCATTTATTAGATCAATCGTTCACTTTTATACCTCCATTATTCTCCGTTATTCTTCGTCTTTTATATAAACCTCGTTTACAATCAAGTCTGTTTAAACATTCGAAACCTAAAATACTTCCTTGCTTTAAAACTATCTTCCATTCTTACTTACGTGTAAACACACTTAGTTGGCCATTACCCCCAAAACCGTTTGTTTAAATACTCAACTATCTCGCTTCTCACCAATGAACAACTTTCTACAAAACTGAGACTTATCAATGCTCTTTAAAACCAATGAAACCTTTCATGCAAACTACCATGTGACCATGATTTTCATCAAAATACAAACTGTTTGTACAAAAATTCTCCTTCTTAAAACAACACATTTTTAATACATCTCCATTTGAACTATTCAAACTTGTTTAAACTCGCTTTGCTTGTACATGCACCTACACGATTTTACTAGTGCTTAATGCCTCAAATCATTTTCGCCAAACGAACTTTTTTTACAAACCCATCTTTCGTTCTTCAAAATTTCATACTTTTCAAAACGTCCCCAAACTTCAGAGTCCTAATTTTAAACAATCATCCTTTTGCTAAAATCTCCTTCAGGTCTTCCTCTTGAATAAATTTGGGACGAAATTTCCTAAAGGATGGGAGACTGTAACGCTCTGCTTTTTCATAAACTTACTAAATTAGAAAACTTGTCTTACGAGTCTATTTTTAGAAACCGGTTTCTCTCATAATCATATTTCGTCTTATCATCGTAAATCCAAGATTTAAACCGTAGTGAAATCCATCGTTTATTCTCAAATTATATCCTACTATTTCATTAATACTTATACGATTTTGAATCATTATACTTTGATTCACTATCCAAGGTTCTTGTAAACATATAAACACTTGACTTGTATTCTCAATTTGTGCAAGATAAGTTACATATTCTCGACATCTACACTTAATTTACGCTCATTTTATAATTGTTTTATGATTAAATTTCATTGCATACCCTTACATATGGTACTTTACACTTAAAACACCTTAAACCAACTTAAAACATCATAATTTGAAAGTACAGCGGCTAATAATGTCAAGAATCAAACAAAAATCACAAGTTTGGAGGCTCGCCGGCCTCGACCCCTTCCCCCTTGCCGAGTCGCGCCCCGCGAGACCATCAGATCCGCAGAAAACAGATTCCAGCTTTGGGATTGGGCAAATTGTTGTGTTTTATTGGGTTTTATTTGTGTTTCTTGCATTTAATGGCCACCAACCTTAACCCTAATTCATCCCCTATAAAACCCAAGCCTCCTCCACATATTTTCACTTTGCAAACTCACTTAAACACTCTCTAATCACTTCAAAATCCAACTGAAATCAGTAGCAAAAACAGAATTGTTTCAAGTTACAAAAGTGAGCATAACCTCTCTTCTACTTCATCTCTTTCACTCCTTCTTTCTCCTTTGCACTTGGAACAACCTTAGATATGTTTCCACAGCTTTTCCATGGAAAACCAAGGCTCGAACATAAACCAAATAAGGTCCAAAGTGCAAGAAAACTTTCTGTTTTGTTTATATACTTGTTAAACTTGCTTAAACTTGAGATTTCTCAACACATTTCTATATTCTTATGCCACTAATCAAGACCATGATTATATGAGCTTAAAAACAAAGTTGTGACATGTAAATCAAGAGGTTTAATCCTCAAAAACTTTTTGTTTTAATAAGGTTTTGAACCACAAGTGATGAACAAGTCTTGCACTTGACGTTGTGTGATTATATGGTTAGCTTGGGCTATCCTACTTGCAATCCACACATCACTTGATGTTTTCTTAGTTAGATAGTATGCATTTCCATTTCCTAATGTATGTTCATGACCATCCTTGTTGTCTTATGACAACTTGTGTATTGGTGACAACTAAAGAGGTTCCTAAATGGAAGATTTATCTTCCTACCTCATGCATGACTTATATGATGTTCTTGTTGAATTAATGGACTAGTAATCTATGATATTTACTATATAACATGTATAATATCCAAGTAACCGAACCTTTGATGATGACCTAGTGGTCATTTGTCAAAATGATAAGTTACATCATCTAAGACCATAGAACTCGTTACGATTCTAATGGGTGTTTTAACCCATGAAAACATTCAAACCCTTTGGGTTTCATAGTGTCAAAACAAGTATTATGTGCTAGATGATTATTTTCCCGCATTTATACTTTTGTATTTAGATCATTAAACCCTAATATAAACATCCCATAATCTCCAAATCGAATACATTCACCCTTCTAATCCCGACAATCTCGTCACGCTTGGATAATCGGAAAGCATATGCAATATTTGTGAGTATACTTGAAACCCCCTTTTTCGTTTACCACCTTTTGTGGTGTAGCATGTTATCAATTAAAACTTACACTTAAACTTTATTTCTAAATGCACAAACATTCCTTATACATGCATGCATACTTGATACTTTAAACTTGGGGTATACGTTTTATGTTAGACTTATCATTAACTTCGTACGAGCATATCCTTGACATATATAGCGCTATAGGATTAACGCACCGCCTGTAAACTTTGGGTTATGTTAAGAGCTTATTGCGTTTCATCTTTGGTTTGATTAGTTAAACACATGCCGATTTTATTGTTTATCTTGTATCAATAGCTTGCCATATGGAATTGTTTAAAAACTTATCTTTTTATGCTATGTACGAAAATCTGTATACTCGCCTTTGCTTTTGCATTGAACTTTATTTTTAAACATGTTACAGGTTGAGGATGACGATGCTTTGAAACTGAAGTAGTGATGATGCTTAGATACATATTTAGACGTCATAGGTTTTAACATGTTGTATCAATTTCGTACTTGTTTGTTGTATTGTTTTCTTGTATTGAACATGTTGTATTTCAAAGTTCCATGTATTGTAACACTTTGTTATGAATGAAATCAATTTATTTTTAAATCTATTGTCACAATTAGCGTTATGTGTTATAAGCAATCTTTCTTCGTCTCACTCCGATGTTTCCGCCATCGGTTGGGGTGTGACACCTAGGAACTTAACAAGCTAACTGAGAGAGTTAGCAACATTCATTAAAAATAGACTGAATTACAACTTGCGATAGATGCGCTTTACGCGAAGCCTAATAATGTTGAAAAAAAAGATTAGGATTAGATATATTAGTACTTTAATTAACACGTTGATTGTAAATTTTGTAATCTTTTTTGTAAATGATCAATGTTATACATTTCTTATTACTAGCTTCACTGACTAAATATAAACTTTTTTTCATATTTGTTATATAATGAAGAGGAAATTATAAAACGTACAAGACAAACACATATTTTTGTGAAAACAACACTCAAAAAATTAAAACCAAAATCTTTAACAAAAGTCACAACCATCACACATCACACAAAGTGTGTTATTTTTAATAATGTTATCATAGCACACTGAAAGCATAAAATTATCTTTTTGTTTACTATTATCATACCAAGCTAACTTCCGTATAGAGCCCTAATCCCTTGAATATCGTCCGAACTTAATCCTTTTGTTTCTCCTGCCATAAAGGTACCCCACATTATTGCACTTTGAAATTGGCTATGATCAAGTCCAAGTAGATGTCCTATTTCATGTAAAGCCAAAGTCTCAACATCATAAGCGTTTGGGACTGCTCCAATCACCCAACTTTCATCCGCATCATAGTGGAACCTTCCATCTGTAGGGTAAAAAGCATGGGCCAATACTCCACCCTGCCCGTCAAACGGGGATCCATCTCCATGGGATCCGCGTGCAAAACTAATCTTTATGTCAGCGCTTTGATAAGTTCTAGCTTGTGAAAATGTGAAATATTGAGAAGCAGTAGCCCATTTGCTAAAAGCTCGTGCAACAGGAGGTATGAATTGGGTAGGGAAACCTGACCCAAAAGCATACGTCAGATGCCTTTTTCCCTCGGGCCATCTTGGTGTGCCCTGAGGGAATTGATAATGAGAGACGGTATGGAAAGTTTTGTCACTATGTTGATGAGTTTGCTTATCAGGAAGTCCACAACGAGGCATGACCATCGTGGACACTGTTGGCGCATCAAGCGTTCCAGTGGCATTGAGATGGTGATAGACTTGGTACGACTTGATTGCTGCCTCCAGCTCCTCGTCAAAATAGTCTTCTTTAGGATTTGTGACGTTAGGGTTGCTTTGGTAGTTAAGGTAACCAAAATGGCTAAGATAGAGTTTAAGGTCACGTATGCCTTTTAGTTTCTCACCCTTATGACACCCTTGCATTTTTTTCAGAAACCCGAAAGGTGAATGGTCAGTGCTATTATCTAGTAACCCATTTGGTTGTAAGTGAGGGTATTGAAAATGAGAAAATACAGGTAGCACAAACAGAAATAGAAAAACAATGCATGAAAATGGAAAAGAGAGTTTAGATGCCATTAGAAAGACTATGTTCAAACTTTTGAATTTTGAGATACGTTTGTAGGATTTAGAAGCTCTATTTATATCGATATTCTTAAATTATTTTATTTATTATTAAATTCATTGAAAAGGGTATGAAACTTTCGTGATGTTAGCATAAGGTTTGCTATTTTGATATTAGTCAATAAGATGACTTCCATAACAAAGAAAACTCAACTTCCATGTCCGCTTGAATTTTTGTTTCATCATTTATGCTTTAATTTATGGCAAATTGGCAATGTTTTTAATCCTGTTGCTAGGGCTGTAAACGAACCGAACGAACACGAACAAGGTAATGTTCGTGTTCGTTCGTTAAGGAAATTAACATGTTCGCGAACTGTTCACGAACGCACACCGAACATAAGTTTATGTTCGTGTTCGTTCGTTAAGGAAAGTCAGTTGTTCACGAACAGTTCGTGAACACTGGTCCCGAACACAAACGAACGCAAGCAAATAAAAACGAACGTAAACGAACATTTAACTTGAAAATAAAAAATAAAAACATTCATATCCTTAACATTATATAAGTAGTTAAACACAAGCATCAAATGATAAATCAAAACACAAGAAGTCTACTACACTACCAAACAATAAATCAAGTTTAACTAACTTAGACATAATTATCCAAAAAAAAATGCTTTAAAATGTCCAAATTTTAGCTAACTTAGAAAAAATAGGGTTTCAAGTTTTCAATAGATAAAAGGTTTATTATTATTATTTTTTAAATATAATCAAACGGACACGAACGATTATTAACGAACGTAACTGAACATATTACCGAACGTTCACGAACGAAGTCGAACGAATGGGGCATGTGTTCGTGTTCGTTCGCTAAGCTAACCGAACAGAATTTTTTGTTCGTGTTCGTTCGTTAAGCTAATCGATCGAACATAAACGAACTTCCTGGCGAACGGTTCACGAACTGTTCGCTGAACGTTCAGTTTGTTTACAGCCCTACCTGTTGCTATTTGTTTTATTGTATATTGTATATTGTTTAATGTTATCATATATATAAGGTAAAGTTGTTGTACAAATAAGTACTAAACCTGAAAATTGAAAAGTATTTTTTTTATCTAGTCAAGCATATATTTTATCCTAAAATCTAAAAACAATAATAGTAAAAATACAAAATTATATAATTACTCTAGAGTATTTATTCAATTATATAATTATATATTATATTATATTATATTATATTATATATAGATATAATTTGAAACATATTGATGCAATGTTTGTTGTAATGTATGCATTATGGTTTGTATAGTGGTAATGATATGTATTATATTATAGTGTAAAATGCCCGGATGGTCCCTGTGGTTTTGTAAAACAACACCTGTAGTCCCTAACTTTTGGAAATTACACCGGTGCTCCTCGTGGTTTACTTTTTGTTACTCGGATGATCCCTCGAGTGGATGGAGGTTAGTTTTCTCTGTTAAGTCCATCTGAAATTACTTATTTACCTCTCCCTATAAAAAATAAAAAATCAATATGGATTATTAAAAGTGTGGGCCCACCTTATTCACCCATCCTTGTAAAGAACCTGCCACCATCACCATAGCCACCCACCTCCACCTCCACCATAGCCACCTACCTCCACCGCCATCCTGAACCCACCATCGACGCACCACCTCCAACCTCGTTACAGATCTGAAATCAATGAACCAGCTTTTGAAATGGTCGATGGGATAAAACTCACCTAAATCGGAGGTGTTGTAGGTGTGGAGGTGTTACATGTTAGCCAAATCGGAGGTGTTGCAGGTTTAGTGTTATGCCAGCTGTCAGAACAGTTATTCGAAAAACAACGTATGAAAACAGAACACCGGCGGTGTTTTCCGGCGAATTACACCGAAAACGGAAAATTAACAGACAAAATGCGGTTTATGAAGGTCAGAGACAGATTAATAATAGAGAGATTGTTGCACATTTGCCTTGTTTCTCTCTCAAGAAACTTTTTGTTTGTATATATCTGAATCGCCTTTTGTGTTGTAAAACTAAAAGCGTGTGTTTATATGTCCAAGTTGTGGTGGTGGTGTGGGGTAGGTGGTGGTGCTGGTGGCGGCAGGTGGTGGTGGGGGTTTTCCTGAGAGAGAGAGAGAGAGTAGACAGTCAGAGTGTGTGTTTTAGAGAGAGTGACTCTGTGTTGTTTATATATATGTGTGCGTATGGATTTTTATTATATTTTAACAAAAGCTAGGGGTAATTTTCTAATTTCACAAGGACTTAACGAGAAAACTAACCCCATCCACTCAAGGGACCATCCGAGTAACAAAAAATAAACCACAGGGAGCACCGGTGTAATTTCCAAAAGTTGGGGACTATTGGTGTTACTTTACAAAACCATCCGGGCATTTTACTCTATATTATATCTAGAGTAAATTGCAATTTTACCCCCTGTGGTTAGGGGGCATTGGTAGGTCTACCCCCCCTAAGGAAGTAATTGCAGTTTTACCCCCCACTGTTTGGGGTTATGTCGCACGTTTACCCCCCCTGACCATTTCAACGTTAGATGTTACCGTTAACTGTTAATGGTCAAGGGGCAATTAGGTAATTTGGCTTTCCTGTTGACCTGCAACCTCAATTAATCAACCATTCACCACATTGAAACCCTGAAGTTAACCTAAGTCGAAATTGAAGACCTCCGCACAGGCGAAACCAGCCATTCTTCAACAGATACAGCAGATTTGAAGTCTGTTACGAGCATGGATGTTCGAATGTGGAAGATACGAGCTGAAGATCAGTATTTCGAACCGGGTGAAATGTACCGTAAGTGACATGCAAGTTCAAAGGGTCTGAATTTGGTAAGATGTTAACTTTTTTCGGTATTAATTTGTTGTTGATGTGTGTTTACAGGAGAAACCCAATCTCAATTTACCATTAAATTTCACCATGGAGGTAATTTTGTAGAAAACCCAAATAGGAAATACTTTGGTGGGAAGATGAGCTACATTGATCATGTAGATTTTAGAGTGTTGAATACTGATGTTTTAGAGGAGATTGTTAAGAAATTAGGATACAATGATGGTTTGTTTTTCTGCATTCATTACAAGGAACCGTATTGTTCGTTGGATTTTGGTCTTAGGACATTAAAATGTGATGTTGACTTAGAGCCTATCTTCGATCATGTGCGTCAAGGAGTCCACACCATAGACATGTATGTTGAACACCGGATGTCAACAATATTGGAAAATACAAGTGAAGGTCCTGTAGGGGCATGTAAAGCAATTGTTCCAGCATCATTTACAATAAATAATCAGGATTATAGTATAAATGAAGATGAAGAAGAGAGTAAAGGAAGTGATGAAGAAGAAAGTAAAGGTAGTGATCCTGATTATGATCCTGATTATGAGTATGTTGAAGAAGATAATTTGGTTTATGAAATAGAGGTGGATATGCAGAGGTTCAGGGCTAATGTTGATTTTACTAGGGAAGAGTTGGATGGTTCAGGTGATGAGGATCATGATGATGACAGAACTGATGAAGGTCATGTGCCTGTTGACTTGGAGGATTTTGAAAGTGGACCGGATGACAATTCAACCCTTAGAGATAAGGTTGCTAGGAAGATAAGGAGGAGAAACAAGAGTGCTTCAAAAGGTCCAAATGATCTGCCATTCTACATTGGTCAGCTTATTAATGACAAGAAAAAGATGAATCAGATGGTGAAAGATTATGCTCTTAAGGCAAGGAGGGATGTTTTTATTCAAAAAAATGAATTGTTAAGGTATAGGGTAGTATGTTTTGGAAGCAATCCACCACTACTTGGTCATGTAAAAAATAAAGGAGAAGAGGGGTAAAGTAGTAAATGCACCAAAGTAGGGCAAAAATATAAGCACCTCAAAAGGCATACCAAGCCCACATGTCCTTGGGCAGTTCACATCTCAAGGAACACAGACAAGGACCGGTGGTGTGTGAAGACCATTCATAATCAACACAATTGTTTGAAGACAAGGGCTGTTTCTTTGTACACAATGAGTTCGATTGCCAAAGAGATCCAACCTATGATTGAAAGCAATCCAGACATGCCAATTCAAGCAATCCAAAGTCAACTGCTTCGGAAGCATCAACTTGAAGTATCACTACATAAGGTATTCAGAGCTAAGAGGATAGCAACTACAAAGATCTATGGTGATTACCAAGAACAGTATGGTCTGCTAAGGTCATACTGTGATGAACTTCTAAAAGCCAACCCAGGTAGTACAATTAAAATTGATGTGGAGCCATGTGGGAACCCAGCTACTCCTACAAGGCAGTTTCGAAGGGTTTATTTTGGTTTTGCCTCTATGATGAGAGGATTTAAGATGACTGGGAGACCATTGCTGGGTGTGGATGGTTGTTTCATGAAAGGTCCATTTCCAGGACAGATCTTGAGTGTTGTTGGTATTGATGGGAACAATAGCATATATCCAGTTTGTTATGCCCTTGTTGAGGCAGAAACAACACAAACCTGGAAATGGTTTTTGCAACTCTTGAGAGATGACCTAGAGTGTACGGCAGACTCTTGTTTCACCTTCATCAGTGACAGACAAAAGGTAATATGTTCTTAATTGTTAATTAAAACCTTGCAAAATAGTGTCATTAATTTCATTTTGTATCACAGGGTCTGATTCCTGCTATGCTAGCCGTTTTCCCTAATGCTGAGCACAGATTTTGTTTGAGGCACATTCATGAGAATATGAAATCCAAGTGGCGTGGAGATGTTTACAAGAATTTGCTTTGGTCAGCCGGAAGGAAGACATCTATTCCATACTTTAACCAAGCTATGGAAGAAATTAAGACAACCGAACGAGCCATGTATGACTGGCTGAATGAGATCCCATTCACCGCTTGGTCAAGAGCATATTTTTCTGGAAGAGCTAAATGTGATATGTTGCTGAACAACATATGTGAGGTTTTTAACAGACAAATCGTAGGAGCAAGGGACAAGCCGATTATCACATGCCTAGAATTCATTCGGGAGTACATGACCAAGAGGATAGTGAATGTCAAGAAATTACAAGCAAAGTGTATGGGGCCACTGACTCCTCTTGCCACTGAGGTCTTCGATCAGATCAAGAAACAGGCTGCTGAAATGTCTGTTTTAATGGTTGATTCGGACAAGTATCAAGTCACAGGTCCGAGATCACAGTGTGTTGTGAATGTTAAACATAAAACATGTGCATGCAGGAAGTGGGAGTTGACCGGGATGCCTTGCAAACATGCAGTTGCAGCCATATGGGATATGTCAAGGAATAGCATTGATGCTGGCATACCAGAAGAGTGGGTGGATGAAGTGTATTGGCTGTCAACATGGAAGAAAGTTTATTGCAATGTCATAGAGCCAATCAACGGGCCGGAGATGTGGACTCCTTCAGGGTGTCCAACAACACTCATCCCACCTAAGTATCATACACAAGTTGGAAGGCCAAAGAAGAAAAGAAAGAAGGCATATGGTGAAAAAGAACTTGAGAAAGAGTTCGACAAAGGAGGTAAAATGACCAGAAAGGGTAGTAGCATCAGGTGTGGTAAATGTGGGAATATGGGTCACAATGTCAGGAGCTGCAAAGGACAAGGGGCTGAACAATCCATTGCTTCACAGGAATCACACACTGCCACTCAAGGTGCACCAGTTTACAATCTTGATGAGTGATGGATGGTGTGTAAGTTTAGACAATGTTTGTTAGGTTTGTCAACTTTGTTCAAGACAATGTTTGGTTGGTGTGTAACTTTATGTTTGGTTTGGTCAAGACAATGCTAGGTTTGTCAACTATGTTCAAGACAATGTTTGGTTTGGTTTGTACCTTTATGTTCAAGACAATGCTTCACAGGAATCACACACTGCCACTCAAGGTGCAGCAGGTTTGACTTGTTTATAAGGTCAAAATAACCATATTATACATTAGCAGCAGGTTTGACTTGTTTATAAGGTCAAAATGACCATATGCACCATTTGCAGCAGGTTTGACTAGTTTATATGGTCAAAATGACCATATGATCCATTTGCAGCAGGTTTTGAGTTCATTATAACTGGCATGGTACATTTGCAGCAGGTTTTGACCATATGATCCATTTGCAGCCTATATCAATTTGCAGCACTTTTGGATAATTGGTTTGCAACATGTTTGGATAATTGGTACAAGTACCATGTGCCCCATTTTGGTACAATTAAGAGGCGGAAAGTGATTCGATTACATTACATTGCAACATTTAGTACAAATAAGATGTCCAACATACAAACTTAAAACCAAACAAAATCTAGCCTATTTCCAGTGACAATCATCCAAACAAGACCAATCCGAATCAGAACCATGCTCCCCTTCATATGGGTCAAAGTACGAATCATCATCTTCATCCCAATATGTGTAATCCTGTTAGACCCTAATTCGTATTTTACAAAAAGTCGCAGCGGAAAATCGTGCTATAAAATTTCTTTCATTTCAAACATATTGACTTATTTGAAGGTTCGTTTTAATATGTGTCTTTTACAAAAATAAGGCATAAGTCCTGTTTACTAATAGTACATACTCAATTAATCCCGTACAATTTATCTCGTGACTCGGTCTTCGATCTCTAATCCTTGTGATGATCACCCGTAATCTGTATAACCTGCACACACCACATTCATTCATAACATTAGCACACATTATATGAATAAGATTCATTCATGTTCACTTCATATTTCGTCATTTTTCAAACTTTAAGCATTTCATCTGCGTATCCATTTCCTGGTGAGGCTTCAATAATGTACCTGCATTACTTTTCATTCTCAAGGTACACCATTAATAACGTTAACACTCAATGTGTCTAAATCATACATACATACGTACTTACATACAAACATACATACACATCTACATACATTCATACCTATCCTACAGCTTTACATACGTGCATACACTCATACATGTCTTTATACATACATACCTACCTACTCAACTACATACGTACATACCTTTCCTACATCTTTACATTCATGCATACACTCGTACATATCTTTATACATACATACATACATACACTTCCACATACGTACATACCTTTCCTACATCATCACATACATGCATACACTCGTATATACCCTTATACATACATACATACACATCTACGTACAAACATACCTTTCCTACAACTTTACATATGTGCATACACTCATACATGCCTTCATACGTACTTACATACACAACTACATACATACATACCATGCCTACATCTTTACATACATGCATAAGCTCATACATATCCTTATACATACATACACATCCGCATACGTACATACTTTTCCTACATCATCACATACATGCATACACTCGTACATACCCTTATACATACATGCACACACACCCACATACATACATACATACACATCCACATACGTACATACTTTTCCTACATCATCACATACATACATACTGTCACACGTAGCTTCATATATACATTATAACTTGATGATTTTACATAAGTTTTAATTTCGGATAGCCTGATTTTAATCCAAAATATGTGTTGCCAGTTTGACAAGGTTAGGGAGCTTTTCGGGAGCTTTACATGCCACCGGGTTGAAAACCGAAGCACCCGGACACGTTACGGTTCAACCGGAAACACAAGACGCGAAAAATAAAAAGCTCACAAACAAGAGCCCGTCGCCGACGGGCCCCCAAGCCGTCGGCGACGGGTTGTAAATATGCCCGTCGCGCCATTAAGCCCGTCGCCAGTGAGTTAACCCGTCGGAAGAAAACGGCCAAACCAGAGCCCGTCGGCGACGGCCTCCTTGCCCGTCGGCGACGGCTTCCTTGCCCGTCGGTGATGGCCTCTCTAAATTGCATTTTTCCTGCAGATCCGTTTCATCGTCCGAACGCACTAAAACGCGCATAACTTTCGAACCGTTTACCCGTTTAACCTCCCGTTTCTTCCTACATGCTTGTAAATTCACATTCTATCATATAAACTTAAAATCCCACATCCGGATTAAGGAAATTCTTATCTTACGCTCTATCGACTTATTATCACATTCTAATTATTTGACCCGTTATGGGTATTCGCGCATTAATTGGTTTATGACATACCAGGACCATACTTTTCGCTTCCATACTTGTTCAAAACATTATACTCATCAAATAACTTGTTACTAAACTACTTTTAAGATCGTTCGCCCAAAATACCCATCAAGGGCATTTTGGTCAACTTTAACTCAATCGTTTATGACAAAAGACTTTAACAAATATTTGACCTCAAACATCATGTTTAATTAATTTAAACAGTATATTACTTAATCGTACTAAGAAGTGATTACGGAAATCACTTACCTTATGCATCCGCGTTCCTACCCGCTTCCTTGCCTTCTCTTGACCCGTTAGTCAATCATGCTTGAGTCCGCCTTGATATGATTCCTATACTTTCATATCACCCACATCGCATTTTCGTTAGCTTACATCATTGTACATACTCACGACCATATCAATCACATGTTTCACATTTGACTTTCATAAGTCGATTCTAGCTAACATAAAACATACAACCAAATTCATATCCCGTTAACGCATGTAATTCATCATGTCATTCCATTTAATACATTTCGACATAACAGGTACCATACCACTTCCTATAATCCTACCTTTACGACAACTAGTCACATCGTACTTCATATGCATAGTTGACTTTCTGAAAGTCAACAGTTCATTAATTTAACTTTCCTACTTATCATCATATACTCGTAACATCATAATAGACCATACGGACGACACTAAATACGTCTTATCACACCATTGGTGTGCGTACCACCTTTTAAGCATAACGTACAACTAATTCATGCACAATCTTCTAAATTCATACATAATTCATCAAATCCTTCTACTACTCAACATGAATCATACATGCATAAACATCAACATACTAGTATCATATTTCTTTCAATTCCTCTAACAAGAATCCATCATACAACTCAAAATACATCTATATTAAGCAAGAATTTAGACATAGATGATTTACCCATGTCATCATCTTCACCATAACAAACGGGTTTCATCCTTAAACATCAAATTAACCTAATTTATGCATAATCCATGTTCCAAATGATAATTCTAACACACACTCATACTCAATTTCATATCAATTCGTGATTTACATCATAACCCGATTCATGCATAATCACCAAGCTAACTTTTAAGACATACCTTGCGATCCCCACGAGGAGGTGATCATTAATCCGTGTTTGGTTATGAATTTGAGCTTCGTTTAGCCTTCCAATTTGATGAAATAGATGAAAGTTAGGGTTCTTGGCTCCTTGGGAGCCTCCTGCTCTTTCACGAACACACTATGTGTGTTTGTGTGTGTGTTTTGTTATTTAGTAACCCAACTTTCACTTTATTCCATTTAACCCCTCCATGTTTGCCACTAAAACATGATTGGCACCACTTTCATCTTTTAAATAGTTTTTATCATTCACTTTATTAGGTTAAATAGCCTAGTCATTTAATTCTTGATGTACCATATCCTAACATTTAACGAATATAAACATTCGGGTTTTGGGGTGTTACAAGTCTACCCCCCTTAAACAAGGTTTCGTCCCCGAAACCTTTCTCACTTCCGTTTATACACATATCTATGTTTGACTTCACTGTCACATCATAATTATAAGCAATCATCCTATCTCAATTCATAAGTATTTATACAATTGACTTCTTCTTAACAAAGTTATACTTTCCATGGCATACTTTCATATAACATTCTCATCTCCTTTGACCCGTTAATAACATGTTAATATACATACTTATTCAAACTTATAATAATGCTTACACTCATATGATCCTTTTATAACGGGTTTAGTACTTCCATCTCATCCTTTAAGATTCCATTCTATAGACACATTGTATAACATTTAACTCTTGTTTTGTTATCGCAACAAAACTATTATGTCACCGTCATACCTACGTGCTTAATTCCGTAGCTAACATCATTATACATTTCTATAGTCTTTTGTACCATACATATCCTTACGTTACTTACACATTCGGATATTTTCATTCCTATCATTCTTTTATTATTTTGCTTTACATTACTTTTATGACTTGTTTGACGCATACATGGTCAAGCTATTGACTTCTTCTTATGTAGACTAGTTCCGTCTTTTATATCTTAAATCCGTTTCGCGGATTCGAACACATTATTCATACCTTTCGTACCTTTTATGTTTTGAATCCGTCTCGCGGATTCAAACATTGCATTCACATCTTTCATTCTTTGAATCCGTCTCTCGGATTCAAACATTGCATTTACGCCTTTCATCCCTTGAGTCTGTCTCGCGGGTTCAAGCATTGCATTCATATCTTTCATTATTTGAATCCGTCTCTCGGATTCAAACATTGCATATACGCTTTTCATCCCTTGAATCCGTCTCGCGGGTTCAAGCATTGCATTCATATCTTTCATTCTTTGAATCCGTCTCGCGGATTCAAACATTGCATATACGCTTTTCATCCCTTGAATCCGTCTCGCAGGTTCAAGCATTGCATTCATATCTTTCATTCTTTGAATCCGTCTCGCGGATTCAAACATTGCATATACGCTTTTCATCCCTTGAATCCGTCTCGCGGGTTCAAGCATTGCATTCATACTTTAACTTCTTTCATGTTTCGAATCCGTCTCGCGGATTCTACATAGCATTCATACTTTCATTCCTGAGAGTCTTACATTTCTCTTCATCCTCACGTCCACCTACTACTTAATTCTAACGGACATACCTGTATCAATTATCACGGTCTCACGAACGTCATATGCTTCACGTGTACTGGCCAGGTACATAACCCACATACTAGTTTCGTGTCTTCGTGTAATTGTCACCTTATGTCCGAAGAATTAGGTTTCGGTGCGTGTATCATTTTCAAAACATGTTTAGTATACCATCATGGTCCTTCATTTAGCATTTTTCTTCCCTTAATGCATTTTACCATTTCATATACCCACATATTGAATTTACGTACCTAGGTTCAACCTTACCTTATTTCATGCCTTGGTGTCGGTACTTGACCGCATTCACGGATCATCCTCTTCAAATACTTATACTTACCTTACATATATAAAACTGTCAGTTTCTTTATACGTATACATAAGTACATACTTACATTCTCTTTTACCTTTGGATCTTGACCGAGTTTTGGATTGTACGGGTTTCTTATCACAAGAGCACACAGGTTTGAGTTCAAGCACTTTCCTTCTTACACTTGATTCTCTCAAACCAGGGCTCTGATACCAACTTGTTAGACCCTAATTCGTATTTGACAAAAAGTCGCAGCGGAAAATCGTGCTATAAAATTTCTTTCATTTCAAACATATTGACTTATTTGAAGGTTCGTTTTAATATGTGTCTTTTACAAAAATAAGGCATAAGTCCTGTTTACTAATAGTACATACTCAATTAATCCCGTACAATTTATCTCGTGACTCGGTCTTCGATCTCTAATCCTTGTGATGATCACCCGTAATCAGTATAACCTGCACACACCACATTCATTCATAACATTAGCACACATTATATGAATAAGATTCATTCATGTTCACTTCATATTTCGTCATTTTTCAAACTTTAAGCATTTCATCTGCGTATCCATTTCCTGGTGAGGCTTCAATAATGTACCTGCATTACTTTTCATTCTCAAGGTACACCATTAATAACGTTAACACTCAATGTGTCTAAATCATACATACATACGTACTTACATACAAACATACATACACATCTACATACATTCATACCTATCCTACAGCTTTACATACGTGCATACACTCATACATGTCTTTATACATACATACCTACTCAACTACATACTTACATACCTTTCCTACACCTTTACATTCATGCATACACTCGTACATATCTTTATACATACATACATACATACATACACTTCCACATACGTACATACCTTTCCTACATCATCACATACATGCATACACTCGTATATACCCTTATACATACATACATACATACACATCTACGTACAAACATACCTTTCCTACAACTTTACATACGTGCATACACTCATACATGCCTTCATACGTACTTACATACACAACTACATACATACATACCATGCCTACATCTTTACATACATGCATAAGCTCGTACATATCCTTATACATACATACATATCCGCATACGTACATACTTTTCCTACATCATCACATACATGCATACACTCGTACATACCCTTATACATACATGCACACACACCCACATACATACATACATACATACACATCCACATACGTACATACTTTTCCTACATCATCACATACATACATACTGTCACACGTAGCTTCATATATACATTATAACTTGATGATTTTACATAAGTTTTAATTTCGGATAGCCTGCTTTTAATCCAAAATATGTGTTGCCAGTTTGACAAGGTTAGGGAGCTTTTCGGGAGCTTTACATGCCACCGGGTCGAAAACCGAAGCACCAGGACACGTTACGGTTCAACCGGAAACACAAGACGCGAAAAATAAAAAGCTCACAAACAAGAGCCCGTCGCCGACGGCCCCCCAAGCCGTCGGCGACGGGTTGTAAATATGCCTGTCGCGCCATTAAGCCCGTCGCCAGTGAGTTAACCCGTCGGAAGAAAACGGCCAAACCAGAGCCCGTCGGCGACGGCCTCCTTGCCCGTCGGCGACGGCCTCTCTAAATTGCATTTTTCCTGCAGATCCGTTTCATCGTCCGAACGCAGTAAAACGCGCATAACTTTCGAACCGTTTACCCGTTTAACCTCCCGTTTCTTCCTACATGCTTGTAAATTCACATTCTATCATATAAACTTAAAATCCCACATCCGGATTAAGGAAATTCTTATCTTACGCTCTATCGACTTATTATCACATTCTAATTATTTGACCCGTTATGGGTATTCGCGCATTAATTGGTTTATGACATACCAGGACCATACTTTTCGCTTCCATACTTGTTCAAAACATTATACTCATCAAATAACTTGTTACTAAACTACTTTTAAGATCGTTCGCCCAAAATACCCATCAAGGGCATTTTGGTCAACTTTAACTCAATCGTTTATGACGAAAGACTTTAACACATATTTGACCTCAAACATCATGTTTAATTAATTTAAACAGTATATTACTTAATCGTACTAAGAAGTGATTACGGAAATCACTTACCTTATGCATCCGCGTTCCTACCCGCTTCCTTGCCTTCTCTTGACCCGTTAGTCAATCATGCTTGAGTCCGCCTTGATATGATTCCTATACTTTCATATCACCCACATCGCATTTTCGTTAGCTTACATCATTGTACATACTCACGACCATATCAATCACATGTTTCACATTTGACTTTCATAAGTCGATTCTAGCAAACATAAAACATACAACCAAATTCATATCCCGTTAACGCATGTAATTCATCATGTCATTCCATTTAATACATTTCGACATAACAGGTACCATACCACTTCCTATAATCCTACCTTTACAACAACTAGTCACATCGTACTTCATATGCATAGTTGACTTTCTGAAAGTCAACAATTCATTAATTTAACTTTCCTACTTATCATCATATACTCGTAACATCATAATAGACCATACGGACGACACTAAATACGTCTTATCACACCATTGGTGTGCGTACCACCTTTTAAGCATAACGTACAACTAATTCATGCACAATCTTCTAAATTCATACATAATTCATCAAATCCTTCTACTACTCAACATGAATCATACATGCATAAACATCAACATACTAGTATCATATTTCTTTCAATTCCTCTAACAAGAATCCATCATACAACTC
The DNA here is from genome assembly GCA_030545235.1 of Helianthus tuberosus. Taxonomy (NCBI): domain Eukaryota; kingdom Viridiplantae; phylum Streptophyta; class Magnoliopsida; order Asterales; family Asteraceae; genus Helianthus; species Helianthus tuberosus. Next base: position 211,519,804 of record CM060424.1, read on the forward strand.
AAAATACATCTATATTAAGAAAGAATTTAGACATAGATGATTTACCCATGTCATCATCTTCACCATAACAAACGGGTTTCATCCTTAAACATCAAATTAACCTAATTTATGCATAATCCATGTTCCAAATGATAATTCTAACACACACTCATACTCAATTTCATACCAATTCGTGATTTAGATCATAACCCGATTCATGCATAATCACCAAGCTAACTTTTAAGACATACCTTGCGACCCCCACGAGGAGGTGATCATTAATACGTGTTTGGTTATGAATTTGAGCTTCGTTTAGCCTTCCAATTTGATGAAATAGATGAAAGTTAGGGTTCTTGGCTCCTTGGGAGCCTACTGCTCTTTCACGAACACACTATGTGTGTTTGTGTGTGTGTTTTGTTATTTAGTAACCCAACTTTCACTTTATTCCATTTAACCCCTCCATGTTTGCCACTAAAACATGATTGGCACCACTTTCATCTTTTAAATAGTTTTTATCATTCACTTTATTAGGTTAACATTATACTACTTAACCAAAAACAGTAGAACATTCAACACCCAAGTAATCACAAAGTACATCTTCAGTTTCAACACATCTCCATTCTTGTACCGACCCAACTGTTCTTTGCAGTTAGCCAAGTCAATGATTAAACCAGGCATTACCTCTCCACAAACCGGACATCCCTGTTCTTCACCTTTGTCAGCCCATCTTAGGAATCCACATCCTCCAACCTATTATCGGACATCATAAGCAACACTATCCAACAAAGTTAAGATTCAATAAGCATAAAACAGAAGAAACTTACACATCGAATATACCAACGACCAGGATTAGCTGTTGATGCTGATTGTTTCACCACTGTTTTCGCACCACATGGACATATGATGTCTGAATGTTGACTCTTGCCCTTGAATCGAAGCACAGACGACGAAGATGAAGGCATTTTCAAGGCAGTGATTAGAGGGCAGAGAATTGAGGGATTGAGGGCTTGAGGTCGATTGAAGAGCAATTGTAGAACAAGATCAATTAGGGCTTATTAATGGAGAAGATGAAGGGTAGTTTGGACATTTCAACCTAATTAACGGTAACATCTAACGTTGAAATGGTCAGGGGGGTAAACGTGCGACATAACCCCAAACAGTGGGGGGTAAAACTGCAATTACTTCCTTAGGGGGGGTAGACCTGCCAATGCCCCCTAACCACAGGGGGTAAAATTGCAATTTACTCTTATATCTATATATAGTTTGAAACATATTGATGCGATGGTTGTTGTAATGTATGTATTATGGTTTGTATGCGTTGCGGCAGGGGCGAACACCAATGCCACATTACTGCCAACGACCACTAACACTGAAGTTGCGGCGTTTTAATGCGAATAAATTAAACCGAAATGTAAAACATAGAAAAGAATAACTAAGTCGATCTAGGACCCGCGCATTCCAATGAACTTGTCAAACGGGAAGAAATAGACGCGGGTATATCGTAATGCGCGTGTCCTAGATGGACTTAGTTATTCTATTCTATGTTTTACGTTTCGGTTTAATTTCTTTGCATTAACACGCCGCAACTTCAGTGTTGGTGGTCGCTGGCATTAGTGTGGCATTGGTGTTCTCCCCCGCCGCGATGCGAGGGTGCTTAATACTAGTAATAGTATAATTTGCAACATTTTCTTGCATTAAAGCTTGTACATCAAGCTTTGTAGATATATTATGCATCTTATGGTTGTACCCAATGTGAGTTTACAACTTTGAGCCACAGGAGAGAACAAGGGATTATTGCGTGGGGTGCCACATGATAATGCGTGAGTCTGTAGCAAGCATAAGACCATGGGTAGTGGGGGTTGAACTTCAAGCCCCTCCCTTAGGCATTATCCGATATGTGACTCCTACCATTTCATATAATTTGTAACACTTGTATGCATTAAGCTACTGTACATCATGTTTAATTGCTTTTTTATGCTTAATGGTATTGTACAATGGTGTACAAACATTCCACGCTTTATATTACGCATTACCCATTACCCAATACTATAATTTGTAACATTTTTAGGATAAGAGGTGTCGTACCTTATGCTCTGGGAGTTTTAAAAAAAAAATTGATTTTTTTTACTTTTAACTCAAAACTATTTGATTATTTACTTTTAACCCAAAACTATTTGATTTTTTTTACTTTTAACCTCACAATTTTTTACTTTCAACTTTGATCCTCTATACTTTTCATTTTTCGCAAAATTTTCCTTTTACGTTCCGTTCTAAATTTTGCGAGTTAACACGAAGCAACGTGCGTGTATGGTTAAACGTTTTTACGTTGTCTATTTTTTTTTTCCCATTTGACAGGTTCATCGTAACGCGCAAGTCATCGACTTAGCTATTCTTGTATATGTTTTACGTTTCGATTTAATTTCTTCGCATTAACACGCCGCAACTTCAGTGTTGGTGGTAGTTGACAGTAGTGTGGCATTGGTGTTTTCCCCCGCCGCAATGCAAGGGTGCTTAATCCTAGTTAATCTATATATTTAATATACTAGACTAACTATACAAAAACAAGTATATATAATTCCTTTTATATATACAATATATTATGTATTGCATATATGTAATGTATTTTTTTATATTGCAGATCATAAGCACTGTCAATTGCAGTCCTCGACGTGTTTTGGATGGAGTTTTTTTTAGTTTTCTAATAACGTAAGTTTACTAATGACCCCTATCCTATGTGTGTCAGTGTGTGCGTGTTCGCATGCTCATGCTTTACGGTATCAATTTGAAAATATAAATCTAAACATCCAAAATTGGAAAATAATGTCAAACTTTAATGAGTAAATTGCGACAATCGTCCCTAAGGTTTAGGTCTGTTTGCTAGTTTCATCCAAAATAACTTTTTTTGTGCCAAATAGCCCTTCACCTTTGGCATTTTTTGCCATTTTCATCCAAACCACTAACTTAGTTTACTTTTTCTATTCAGTTGAAGGATATATTTGGATGAAACTGCCAAATATAAAACATCAGGGACGATTTTGGCAATTTAGTTAAATTCTTTTTAATTTATTTTATTTAATTAATTTTGTCACATATATATAAAACAGAATATACATGTAATTATTATAAAAATATAATAGTTTTGTCACATAATTTTTAAAAATTTTCATCCAACCACTAACTCAGTTATTTTTTTCTATTAAGGTTAAGGATCTTTTAAATTTTATAAAGTAAGAGAAAATTTAATTTTCAATTTTTTATATACATCTGTTTTATAAAAATAAAATCTACTTCAACCTCTAAATTTTATAGAACTAAAATGCTAGTGATCTTATAGAAAAATGACAAATAAACAAATCTTATCATATGTACCAAGTTTGTAATTCATCTTCTACTCTTTTAAATTCGCTCCTAAAAAAACCAGAAGCCACTGCGCCCCCCCCCCCCCCTCTATCAAACAACGTATCGTTACCAAAACTTAAAATTACCCACCAAATAGTAAGTATAATGCCATGAACCAAAAGTTTCTTTACTCCAATCACTGGGAATAAATATTAGTTAGTTACCCTCATAATCTTAATTAGATAAATATTTTATTTCTGCCAACATATTTCTTAGGTGCTCAACACATTTAAAAATATGTAACGTTTTACAATTTTTTTTTCTAACTCTACACTTGATTAAATTCTAAAAGTTGTAATCGATTGTTATGTGCTGCACACCATTGATATTTATTTTATATATCGTTTTCTCTTTATAAAACTGATCTATATAAAAAAACTAGATATTAATTTCTGTCTTAATTTATAAAATTTAAAACATTCTTCACCTTAACAGAAAAAATAAAATGAGTTAGTGGTTTGAATGAAAATTTACAAAAATTATGTAATAAAACTATTAATTTTTTATAAAGACTGCATGTATATTCTGTTTTATATACATGTGACAAAATTAATTAAATAAAAGAAATTAAAAAGAGTTTGAGTAAATTGCCAAAATCGTCCCTGAGGTTTTATATTTGACAGTTTCATCCAAATATCGTTCAACTTAACATAAAAGTAAACTAAGTTAGTGGTTTGGATGAAAATGACAAAAAATACCAAAGGTGAAGGGCTGTTTAACACAAAAAAGTCATTTTGGATGAAATTGATAAACAAGCCTAAACCTCAGGGACGATTTTGGCAATTTACTCAACTTTAATTGAAGATCGAGTAAACTGCAGTTTTCAATCCTAAGGTTGGCTCCAAACATCAGGTTTCATCCACCTTTAACACTCTTCGATCCTAACGTTTAAATGTTAACACTTTTAATCATGTTCAATAACCCGGTTAATTTTTTATGTTAATTCTTGTCAAATAACCAAAATACTCGGTTAATCATGTTGGGTACTTCGACAATGATCTAATTAGGTAAGAATATCTATTCATTTTCTTTCCGGCGATCAGAGATAAGGAAGAACATGAGTAGTTGTAAGTTGTAACAACACATGAACAATGTCAAATATTTATATTATGTCGTTAATGAATTGGCAATAGTGGGTGGTGGTAGGAAAGGTTGGGGTGTTAGGCCGCCGGAGATGATGGTGGTGGACTAGCGGTGGCGGCAGCTGAAGCTGAGGCTGGTGGTGGTCGAGTAAGGATGAAGATGAGGGTGGAGCGAGTGTTTCTAGTGGGGCCCAACATATTTAATTACCAAGGGTATTTTAGTCATTTGACAAGAATTTATAGAAAAATACTTAACAGAGTTAATGAATTGGATTGTTACAAGACTCGAAATGTTATAGACGCAAAATATTAAAGATAGACAAAAGTTAACGTTTGAAGCAAACCTTAGGGACGAAAATTGAAGTTTACTCTAAATAGAATTACAAAAGGGTCATTTATTAAAATTCATACAAACACAAATATTACATTTCAATGATCCTTCTTTCAATAAAATCAAACTTTATAATAGTCTCAAAATTATATGGTGAGTTGTAACAATATTTATTCTAAACTTGTCTCAAAATAGTACTCAGAAATTTGCGAGTCGAAAAAAGTCCATTAAAATATATATTTCCAAAGACGTTCATATAGAATTGAGTTACTTTTATAAAAACAAAATGATTGGTACAGTCTAGGATTAGTTACTCGATTTATTTTTCTTGTATATAAAAATAAAAATCCTAGACTAGTCAAGCAATGGTTTTTTATTATTATTATTTTTTTCAACAGAAAGGGAGGTAATTTCTATTCCACAAGGACCACAACCAAACCTCTAGCCAGAGGGCAACCATTACCTCATATTACATAACTATCATGTTATAGACCCAACTCCACTCAAAGATAAACTCTCCATCTTTGCTCTGCACTTCATCACAAAAATGGCATTCCTTTACTTACTTTTGATGATGACTTTGAATCTACTCAAAGATAAACTCTCCATCTTTGCTCTGCACTTCATCCACAAAAATGGCATTCCTTTACTTAGTTTTGATGATGACTTTGAATCTAATGAGACCGGATCTTTGAACTTCTTCGAAAAGCACTCCTTGACTCCTTCAATGAAGAATTCAAAGATGATGGTTATTTTTCTTTATTTTTCCTTTTTTACATAACCATTTATATAACTAGGTGGTTTTTCAAAGAGTAAACTGCCAAAATGGTCTATGAGGTTTGGTCACATTCGTCACCTTAGTCCAAAACTCAAATCTTTTGAATCTGGGTCACTGTGGTTTTAATATTGTTGCCATTTTCATCCAAAAGCAAAATCTAGTCGGATTTTTCAGTTAACATCCAGCTTTTTGTCTTTTTCCTCCCTTTTAATGAAGGGAAAAATGGTCGGATTTTTTTAATTTGTTATAATAAAACGTTAAGGGTCTGTTTGGTAAGGGGTAATGAAATGAATGAGAGAATGAAATGAATGAGGGAATAAAATGAACGAGGTAATGGAATGGACAACGGAATGAAATAGATCATTTCATTTCATTGTGATGTTTGGTTACTCGTATGCGAATAAAATGAATTATTACTTTCAACAATTTGATAGATAAAAAAAAAGTAACGAAACACAATTGTATTAAAAACGATAAAAATATAATTGACTCAATAATAATTATAATAATATATTAATGGTAAAAAAATTAATAATAATTTTTTGATATATATTAATATAAATATAAATATAATATATTTCTTTCAATTCCTTGAAGGAATGAAAAAAGAATACCCCCTTACCAAGGGATAAAAGTTGTTATATTCGGAAGGAGTTACATTCCTTTGTAATGCTCTATTGCATTACCACATGATAACCAAACATATTTATGTTCATTCCATTAGAATGATCCATTCCATTCCACCTTTAATTCCTTCGTACCAAACGCTACCTAAAAGACCATTTTCCCTTCATTAAAAGGGGGGTAAAGACAAAAAGCTGGATGTTAACTAAAAAATTTGATCATATTTTCATTTTGGATGAAAATGACAACAAAATTGAAACCACAGGGATCCAGATTCAAAAGGTTTAAGTTTTGGACTAAAGTGCCAAAAGTGACCAAACCTTAGAAAACATTTTGGCAGTTTACACTTTTTCAAATGTTCGGTAAGAATGGTGTGTTCGTCATTTAAAATTGAAAAACACCTCTCGTTTTTAACGAAAAGGAATTCAGTTGTTTTCGCTTTTGCAAACATTGAACTCAAAGAGAACTCAAATCCGTTATATGACTTAGCTATTGCATATTGGAGTTGCCAAAGAGCTTGTAGCCTAGTGGTACTAAGGCGTGATGGAAAATTGTTGTTCCTTATAAGGTTAAGAGTTCGAGTTTCTTAGTTGAAATTTGGTGTAGATTTAGGAATATAATTATTGGGTGTATGAGTTAGTCGTCCTATTAAAAACGTCTGAAGTTTGAGTATGGTGTATTTGAGCTCACTGTTTGTATAAACATCTTTTATTCAATTTATTTTACTTCTAATTTAACAATTGGTTTTATATAACAGCTGATTTCATATATATATAGAGAGAGAGAGAGGGGGTAGAGAGAAAGATGATCATGAGAAAGTTCATTGTTTTTTTTTTTAGAAAAATCTACAATGATATATGTGCTGAATTTTTTGATGGGATTTAGATTTCAAGGTTCATGTTTTGATTTTTAGAGTTTATAGATTAGCTTTTAAGGTTTAACTTTAACATTTAGTTGTGGCTTTAAGCGTTAGCCTTTACTTAGGAAATGAGCAAACAACTATCAACCAAACAATTTTAAAATTCTTCTTTTACTTTTCTATATGTTACTAATCTTTACATAAATTTAAAGAAAAAATATCTAGCTCATGAACTAGGTATACATACCTCATATACATATATATATATGTATATATATGTATATATATATATACATATATATACATATATATATACATATATATATATACATACATTTCTTGAGCTACAATATGTGTAGCTCAACAATCTACATATATTTTCTTAATTTTTATATATTTTTACAATAGTAATTATTTAATAAAAAAGTTTATAAAAAAAAATTTCTTGGTTGATATGGTCTTTCAAGTTCTCATGTAACTTGGTGGTTCTTATATATATATATATATATATATATATATATATATAGAGGCCGGTTATCATACAATACGCCTAATCGTACATTATGTACGCTACAACCACAACCGTCAGATCATCTCATTTAAACCCCCTGCTTAACTATTAAATTAATCAAATTAAAATAAATATATGAAACCGCCAAGGTTAAAATCGTCCATTACGAAATCAAAAACCCCTGATAATCAGCAACACAAACTCACAATCGATCTATTCTTATTCAAAATCGTATTCGAAAATCCAACAAGTAATCAAAAATCGATCTATTCTTATTCACCAACTCCTTCTGCGATTTCATTATATGCTGATTTTGGAAGTTCAGGAAAACAACAAATCGATAGAACGTCTATCGAAGAAGATGATGCATGATGAGAATTATAAAAAATATGCGAAATACATATATAACGTGCGAAAAAACATTGCATACAAAAAAGAAAGGTTGTGTTTTTTTAAAGTGTGTGAAATCACATATTATAACATGCGAATTTAAAGAAAAAGCAATAATGTTTAACATGTCTTATAGTGTGCGAATTCATCACTTATACACATGCGATTTCAAAGAAGTTAATAATGTTTGATCTTCTGTTACAGTTTGCGAATTCATCATTTATACACATGCGATTTCAACAAAAAAGTTAATGATGTTTAATATTTAGTTTGCGAATTCGCTTTCGAATAATATGAGATTTTGAAAAAAATGCTGCTAATACTTTTATGTAAATTTGTCCTAAAATGCAAAAAAAAAAAAAAAATTATGAATTAGTAACTAAAATAAATAAAAATTAACTATTTTATATAAAAAAATGAATTTATTACTGATGTGACTATAATTTGACATGTAATGATCAATTTTACCATAAATACTACTGAACTTACCACCCTATCTACATAATAAATTAACTATTTTAATATAAAAAACCCAGATATAACTACCTTCCATATTAAGACATAGAACATGAAAACACACACAGACCAACAAAAATGGTATCTGAAGATTCAGAAAAATCAAAAACATTGCAATAAAAGAGCTATTGTCAACTCGCACGTTGACAGAAATAAGCACCGATGTCACCTCTTCTCATCTGATTCTTGATGTGCAGGGGAAGATTCTTGAAGAAATCAAGAAAAACCAATAAATGTGGGAAATACTACTTGAAGAACCACCATCAAGCTTCAGAGACACAACTTTGAATCACATAAAGGAACAGTCTCGAGCTGATGACTTAGCCTTTTCTTTCCTGAAAGATGCTCTAAACACCGTGAAGGAGAAGATGGAGTTCAGCTCGACAGAACATGACAAAATCTTTGCTTCAAGTAACTAAATTTCTGTTTAATAGTTTTATGGTTTTAGCTGTGTAAGACAATAACAACTACTTTATTTATTTTGGGTAGATGTTTTGAATACATATTATGCTTGGTTATAATCTAAATCGCATGAATGACTTGGACATCTTTGAAACAAAAAAACAAACAAGATAACTCAAAATCGCATGTACTGAATTGAAAACAAAGTGAAAATCGCATGTAACCTACATATATACTGATGCATATGGAATCGCATGTTCACAAACTAAATCGCATGAATATATAAAATCAACTCATATGTACGAAATCACATATTTGCCTTGTAAAATCGCATGTACATTAAAAAAAATTAATCTGACTCATCTGAAACCTCCTCCCACGGATCTTCTTCTTCAGTGCCATCTTCACTACTTCCACTTAATCTTTAAACTCATCTTCCTCTTCATCGTCTTCAACCTCGTTGGCTTTGTCTCTGGGATCTTTTTCAATCTGGACTCCCTTCATCTTCTTTTGATGTTTGCCTTGTTGTTTTCCTTTCGGTATCTTACAAGTCCGAATATCATGACCTTTTTCGTTGCACACACTACATGTCCTTGACCTTTTTCCTTTGCGGCTGGTCATTTGTTCCTTCTTCGATTTAATCCTTTTATGCGAGCCACGACCTTTGTTTCTTATACCAGCCGGCACACGGACAGTAGGAGGTGCATTAGTTACTGGTTGTTGGTAACCAATCAACTTTCAAAACCGGTCAAACTTTGGATCAAGCTGCTTGGTTATACGACCCTGATCAACTCTCTCTTTAAGCTGCTTCATTTGATCCCTCACTAAAACAAGTTGATCAAGGTCGGAAATCAAATTGCTAACCAAATACTCCCCTGTGTAGATGATTTCACGAGCAATTTGTTTAGCCTTCTGTTGCTCATCTTTATCACCCGCATTTACATCGAACATCGCGTTTAACTCATCCGGGACCACATCCTTTGTCCATCTCTTCATAACATATTTGTTTGGTATTTCTTTAACACCAAACATCTTGAAAACAAAATAGATACGTTTACATAGCAGCCCATACTGCTCAAAACGCAAACAGCTACACTGTGCGGTTACATCATTTTCAAGATTCTTGAAACACACCTAAGAAAACCAATATATATATATATATATATATATATATATTAAATTTTAAAATCGCATGTGTAAATTAACAATTTCGCATGTAAAAAAAAATCAATTAATTCAACTAATTTAAAAACGCATGGTTACATCAAAATCGCATATTGCAAATCAAGTTCTGAATGAAATTCGCATGTAGGTTTTCAAAATCGCATGTTTTAAATATATATGCAATAATACCTGTAATAACCCATCTCCATGAGCTTTAAAGTCTTTCATCGATATCCTGATCTGTGGACCCTCGATTTTGGTGTCCATGGGAAGACAATCGGTAGTGGTTCCATATATCTCTACTTGCTAATCAAAGAATATAGACCTGGTGTATATCTTAGCAGCATCTTTTTCTAAAGTAGGTTGGCTCCAATCAGCAGGCTCAGTATATCTTGAAATATGATCATTCTTTCTGTGATTGGACCTTTGGACATCCATTGCACCATCAAAATGATTCATAAACTCTACAAGAGTGAGTTGTGAATTTGCCAACTGGCAAAAAAATGATTCTCGCTCTCTGATCTCGAAGTTGTTCGCATGAGACCAGACATAGGCTCATGGTGGTAAAAAGCCGGATTCCACATGTATCTCATCGAAAACATATCATCAATCCATTTGTTTTCAGTGAGACCGAACTCAATCATCACCAACTTCCACTGTCTCTCGAACTCTTCAGGATCAATGGAATCAGTCCATACAATATCGCACATCCTCCTTTTAAACTCATCATTATTGCACACCTCGTGTCCAACCTATACCAATAAATGCTTTTTATATCAGCCTATAACAAAATCTATATTATAAAAAAATGCTAACGAAAAACAATATAGCATGCTATACCTTATCTGCCACTTTTTTCATTATGTGCCACATGCACAATCTGTGTCTGTTGTTAGGGAAAACCTCCTCAATAGCCTGTTTCATAGCAGGGTCTTGGTCCGTCACTACAAGCTTTGGCTGCCGACCAAATGACTTTACGAATGAATTCAAAAGCCATTTATAGGATTCAATGCTCTCCGATGCCAACAACCCGGCTCCAAGGGTTACATTTCGACAGTGGTTGTCAATCCCAGTGAACGGAACAAACACCATCTTGTACCTGAACAAAAACATGTGAAAACACATTATAACGTGCGAAATAGACAAAATATCACATGCGAAAACAAACAGTATAACATGCGATATATTCAACGCCTATTCTTCAATGTATATTAACATGCGATATTGCAATGTTTAGGGGATCATATAACATGTAAAAATAAATAAAAACCATTTTATGTAACACTTACCTGTTTGTCTTGAAAGTTGCATCGAACGATATCACATCTCCGAACTCCATATAGTTAAGCTTGCACAACCCATCGGCCTAGACTAGTTAACCGTTTGTCATCATCAACAAAATATTCAAACGAATAATCAGCTAAATGCTGTTTTTTGTCAGTCAACCTATTAATCACCATGTCAGCATCATATTCTCCTATATAGCTGTTAATTCGATTCCTAAATTTTTTGCAATCATCAACCATGGTTCCAACGTTCTCGAAACCACCGTAGCGTTTCCTCATTATATGGAATGCTTTGACAGGACCAAGGTTTAAAGTGCCAAGTTCCCATATCATCTCCTCCTACACATCTGACAATTATCTGTACGCTGCAGCATATGAATATCATGTGTACATACAAACTTATGATTATGGCCATCAACAAATCTCTTTACTGTATATAATATACCATCAACCGTGCAAATCATAAGTTGAGCTTTGCATCCAGTTCTAATGTTCCCCCTGTTCCTTGATTTGAATGGCTTTTTTGACTTCGAATAACGATCGTCAATACACAATGGCTTATCTCCCTCTTTAGAACAAACAAAATACTTAGTTTTGATTATACCACCACTGTGTACTTCACCACCTTTCCGAGTAGAAAAACCAGCTAACTTAGCATATGATTGGTAAAACGCATATGCTTGTTCAATAGAGATAAATTGCATTCCAACCACAGGTGTAGCTGATGCTTCAACCTCCGGAGTGTAAACCCTTTCATCTAGATAAATCAAAATAAAAAAAAGTAAAACACATGCGAATTATCGGACTCGTCACATGCGATATACTAATGACTGCATAATTTCATCATAAGAACACACAACACATGCGAATTGTATGAACAAATACATGCGGAAATGATGATTTTGATAAATATGTTTTACACATGCGATTTATTATATCATAACATGCGAAAACCAGTATTTAGAATAACATCACATGCGAATTGAAAATACTCATAACATGCGAACTTATACATATTATTTTTCATATCAAAATATACTCAACATTCAAACTTCAAAAACAGATACAACAATGCAAAATCATTGCTACGATTAAACAAAGCAAGTCTACGAACAATTTAAATATCTGAATTAACATAATTACCATTAGAACACTCATTTACACCACTTGTACTTGCATTTCGATTTGGATTTGCAGGTTCCTGATTTAAAACATCCTCAAACTCTCTGATAAGCAGATAATTGAGCATGATCACCGATCGGTCGAGCTTCATTAAAATCAACATCTGTGTTTCGTCCGGTGCTGCTATGTGGATCCATCGAAATTTTTTTGAATCAAACCCAAACGCAGAAGAACAAAAACTACAAATTTGAGAATTATGAAAAATTTGAAACTGATTCGAGTAATAATTACCGGGATATTAGTGTAACGAACTTCTCGCTGACTGAATGAAGAGACGAAATTGCCCTCAGATGATTGAATGAATTGTCTGATTTAACCTTATTAGAGAAAAACAAATCAGGATACGTGTACGGTCAATCCAATCGCGTATGTAATGTACGATTACAGGATTTGTATCTGTTAGACCCTAATTCGTATTTGACAAAAAGTCGCAGCGGAAAATCGTGCTATAAAATTTCTTTCATTTTAAACATATTGACTTATTTGAAGGTTCGTTTTAATATGTGTCTTTTACAAAAATAAGGCATAAGTCCTGTTTACTAATAGTACATACTCAATTAATCCCGTACAATTTATCTCGTGACTCGGTCTTCGATCTCTAATCCTTGTGATGATCACCTGTAATCTATATAACCTGCACACACCACATTCATTCATAACATTAGCACACATTATATGAATAAGATTCATTCATGTTCACTTCATATTTCGTCATTTCTCAAACTTTAAGCATTTCATCTGCGTATCCATTTCCTGGTGAGGCTTCAATAATGTACCTGCATTACTTTTCATTCTCAAGGTACACCATTAATAACGTTAACACTCAATGTGTCTAAATCATACATACATACGTACTTACATACAAACATACATACACATCTACATACATTCATACCTATCCTACAGCTTTACATACGTGCATACACTCATACATGTCTTTATACATACATACCTACACAACTACATACGTACATACCTTTCCTACATCTTTACATTCATGCATACACTCGTACATATCTTTATACATACATACATACACTTCCACATACGTACATACCTTTCCTACATCATCGCATACATGCATACACTCGTATATACCCTTATACATACATACATACATACACATCTACGTACAAACATACCTTTCCTACAACTTTACATACGTGCATACACTCATACATGCCTTCATACGTACTTACATACACAACTACATACATACCTACCATGCCTACATCTTTACATACATGCATAAGCTCGTACGTATCCTTATACATACATACATACACATCCGCATACGTACATACTTTTCCAACATCATCACATACATGCATACACTCGTACATACCCTTATACATACATGCGCACACACCCACATACATACATACATACATATCCTACACTTTAACGAATATAAACATTCGGGTTTTGGGGTGTTACAGTATCCTACACTTTACCTATATATATATATATATATATATATATACATATATATATATTCTCATGTAACTTGGTGGTTCTTATATATATAGGAAAAGTGTAAAATACAATACGGCTTAACGTACATCACGTATCACAACCTGCGTGATTAATGTTTTCATCATGCGTGATTAATGTTTTCCAACATGCGTGATTTGGGTTTTTTAGTTTATAACGTGCGTGATTTTCAAATAAATGTGCGTAATTATCTGTCTTACGTGATGTATATTAAGCCGTATTGTACGTTAACTGCTATATATATATATGTCGCAGCCCCCGCCCCCCCCCCCCTATCTGTCCCGGGAACGGGCGGCCGCGAGACCAGTTTTGGAGGTATCATTATTTATTATTTTGGCAGCGGAAATTTCATCAGGACCTTAGTTAGGAAATATTTATCAGAGTAAAACCACCATATTTTATATTAATAATCACATGGGTAAAACCCAAGTTTCTTATTACAACTTATTTATAGGGATAAACCCTATTTTATTTAAAACATCGTCTTTTAGGTAACTTTTATAGCCACATTTTTCCAAGCCGTCAGTGCTCTCCAGCTGGCTTTCTTCTAATTTGGCTTCTACATTTTGTTACCTGAAACGCGTTTTAAAAACATTTGTCAGTGGGAAATACTGGTGAGTAAATCCCAGTTTAATCAAGAAGAGTTTTATCCATTAACTGTATTGAGAGCAATCACATTGTTTATTTCTACACAATTACTCATTCAGTATTGTCAATCATGACTGGTGGGTCATATTACACATTGGCTAACTCGTTGTCCAATGGTAACGTGTTCCACATTTTGTATATAAAACCCCAACATACCGGCAGTAATTGAAGAACCACAAAGGCTCAATCACTACTTAATCGCATTATAAAACATTTAAGGTTTTGTAAAAACAATTTACAAAAAGGAGATTACTCACATTGCTGACTTAGGTTTCTTCTAAGGTTTCCTGGTGATTATCTATAATTTACACAATGCACATGCGTTAGTATAATAACCCTTTATATTTACATTAGTTATACCCTCCCCGAGATGACATTCCAACGACTACGTCGGGCAGAACCCTGACAGCCGTTACAGAACCCTGGATACATCTTATCACTTCCAGGATGCATCGTATACTTAGACTTATAGGCTTCTTCTAATATACGGTGGCGTAGGTTTCCTAATTTAGGTATCCACATTCTTTTCTTATGGAATCTCCAAATTCCATCTGTTCCTTGTTCTAATTCCTTAATCATTCCTTTCAGTTTCTCAGTATCATCCTTGATTACTGATTCTTGTGCTTTTCTAATCTGATCATTTAAATCTACTTGCAGAATTAACTTAAGAGAACGTACTCTTTTTGGCTTTTCATGATACTTCCAACTTAAAGCATCAGCTACTACATTTGCCTTTCCTGCATGATACTGGATATTACAGTCAAAATCACTAAGTATCTCCATCCAGCGTCTTTGTCTCATATTCAATTCCTTTTGCCCAAAAACATACCTTAAACTCTTATGGTCGGTGAATATGGTAAACTTACTACCATAAAGGTAATGTCTCCAAATTTTAAGGGCAAAAATTATTGCTCCTAATTCTAGATCATGGGTTGAGTAATTCTCTTCATGATTCTTAAGCTGTCTAGAGGCGTAAGCTATAACCTTTTGACGTTGCATTAACACACATCCATAACCTAACTTAGAAGCGTCACAATAAATTACAAAATCTTCAGTTCCTTCTGGTAATACTAATATGGGTGCATGGGTTAATCTTTGCTTAAGAATTCTAAAGGCTTCTTCTTGTTTTTGTCCCCATTCAAACTTAACAGATTTACAGGTTAACTTAGTTAAGGGAATGGCTATTCTAGAAAAATCTCGAATGAATCTTCTATAATAACCGGCTAATCCTTAGAAACTTCTAACCTCAGTTGGTGACTCAGGGGTTTTCCGTTTGGTAATCGCCTCGATCTTGGTGGGATCTACATGAATTCCTTCATGATTAACTAAATGTCCAAGAAATTGTACCTGTTCTAACCAAAACTCACACTTCGAAAACCTAGCATAAAACTTTTCTTTTCTTAGTAAACTTAGAAGTGCGTGCAGATGCTTTATATGATCTTCCTTGCTTTTGGAATAAATAAGAATATCATCTATAAAGACAATTATGAATTTATCCAAATATGTCTTACATATTTGGTTCATCATGCCCATAAATTCAGCTGGGGCATTGGTTAAACCGAATGACATGACAGTAAATTCATAATGGCCATACCTTGTTCTGAAAGCGGTCTTAGGAATGTCCTCTTCCTGTACCTTTAATTGATGATATCCTGACCTTAAATCGATTTTAGAGAAAAATCGTGCTCCTTCCAATTGATCGAACAGATCATCTATTCTTGGTAATGGATACCGATTCTTAATCGTGACTTTGTTCAATTCACGGTAGTCAATGCACATACGCATTGATCCGTCCTTCTTTTTAACGAATAATATCGGTGCTCCCCATGGTGATGAGCTTGGTTGTATGAATCCTTTCTCCGACAGTTCATCTAATTGTTTCTTTAATTCTTGCATTTTTGCGGGTGCCAAATGGTAAGGTGCTTTGGCAATTGGTGCGGTTCCTGGTATTAAGTGGATTCTAAATTCAACTTCCCTATCTGGAGGTTGTCCTGGTAGCTCTTCTGGAAATACATCTGAAAATTGGGATACTACTGGAATATCCTTTAATTCTTTTCCGTTAGTGTTATTGATTATAGAAATCAAATACACTAATGATCCTTTCCTTATATAACTTGTTGTTTTCATCACAGAGATGAATTTTGTGGATTTAGAGGTTGTATTTCCTTTAATTGTGATCTTTTCACCTCTTGGTGAATTTACTTGAATTGACTTTTGATCACATAAAATACTTGCTTTATTGGCTATTAACCAATCCATTCCTAATACAATATCAAATCCTGCCAGATACATTGGGTAAAGGTTTGCAATAAAATTCTGATTTAAAATTTCTATTCTTGCTCCCTGCAAGATTTCAGAAATCCTAATGGTTTCCCCATTTGCTGTCTCTACTAGACATTCTTGTGGGAGTTTAGTTAATGATTGATTTAGAAGTTTGCAAAATGAAGTATTAATAAAACTTTGGTTCGCACCAGAGTCAAATAATACTTTAGCAAAAGTATCATTAACTAAAAACGTACCAGTGATCACATCCAGGATCATTTTTGCTTCTTTTGCAGTTAGAACAAATGCTCTAGCATTTTTAGTATTCTTGGTGTTCGTGGCTGGAGCTACTTTTAGACAGTTAGGCTTGATATGACCTTGTTCTCCGCAGTTGTAGCATATCCCGTTGTTAGGCTTTTTCCTGCAGTCTTCCTCCTTGTGTCCGGATATTTTGCAAAAGTTACAGTATATGGAACATCTTCCTGAATGCTTCCTTTTGCAATATTTACAGTAAGGTGCCGAGGTAGAACCTACATTTCTCCCATGGTTAGAATTTCCAGAACGGAATTCCTGGGTAAACTTCTGGGTTAGGTTCCTCCTTTGATCCTCTTCTCGAGTACGGACTAATTCATCTGTCAAGGTGTTAGCTAGTTCTACAGCTTCTTCTATGGTTTGAGGTCTAGCTGCCTTGACTACATGTCTAATATCTCCAATTAATCCCCAGATGTAACGGGAGATTAATACTGGTTCAGGTGAAGCAAGGGTTGGTACTATTCGGGTATATTCAAAGAATAATGTAGTATAACCCTTACTATCTACCCCAATCATCCTAAGGTTTAGGAATTTGTTTGCTATATGTTCTTTTTCATTAGGAGGGCAGAATTTCCTTTCTACCATGTTTTTAAACTCCTCCCATTCCATATTGTAAGTTCTATCACTTCCCCTAGACTGGAGGATAGTGTTTCACCATTCTAATGCTGAATTCTTAAATAGGTTGGAAGCAAACATTATCTTATCCTCTTCCGCGCATTTACTTATTCTTAAGACTGCCTCAGTCTTTTCTATCCAGCGTAGAGATGTAACGGCCCCTTCATTGCCTGAGAATTCCATTGGTTTACAAGACTAGAATTCTTTATAAGAACAACCGTAAGACACGGTTCTTCTTCTTTTGGGAATGGGCACTTGAAGTACGGGTCCATTGTTCATGCTGTTTTCAGGTTCAGAAGGTCGTTTGCTATCATGTTTACTTTTATTTTCCGCTTCCTTAACCGTTTTGATAATATATGGCAGCGCATCTATTATCCCTTGTGCCACTATATGCTGCATGGCACTGTTATCCACTTGGTTTCCATTATTGTTGTTGTTCGGGTTTTCATTATCCGGGTTAATGTTACTCTGGTTATCATTATTCTGGTTTTCCTGATTTACTTCGTCGTCCATCTGAATTTTAAACATTTATCAATTATTACTATCACAAAATAATTGATAATTTAGGCAACAACCACACAACACATATATTGGTCAAAAGCGTCGAGCATTGCGACTTACTCTTTTCTATTATAGTATGCGTCAAATACACACTAAGATTGGAATTAAAATTACAATACTACTATGCATCATTAACCACGAAGTGGTCTATACTACATCAATATTATTATTACAGATATATTATTATTATTATTATTATTATTATTATTATTTCATACAAACATATTATATATTATTATATTATTATTATTACCAACTACACCATCACATTCACTGGTCTGGATTCATCCAGTAATCCATATCACGCTTGTCGTACTTCCAGACGAGTCGCTCTCCTACCTGCCTCATCCTCTCACTACTCTCTAAAATCTCTTCTCCGAATGTCCGGAGCTCATGCACATTTTCTGCACTTATTGGGGGTGCAGGTGCTGGTACTGGGTCTGGATACTGGGGCATGGGATTCTCCTGAGGGTACGGATTCTCTAAGATCTCCCTAATGTATTCATCGTTATCGTAGTAGTAGGGATCTAGAGGGTCCAGACCTGGATAGGCTGCTAAGTTTGGCATGGGTTCGTCGTTTAGGTGGTAGCATGGCACATAATACCTATGATCATCGAACCATGGATCATAATCTGGATCTAAGGGATTAGGGGCTGGTATCCTAGGTATCTCCTCAGGGTTGAAATCATGCATTTGGACTTGGTTTTCGGGGTTGTCTTCTATCTCCATTGGCTGAGTGGGGAATAAAGGTAAGGGTTGTGGGGCTACTAGTTGTTCCAGGTTTGGGTCGGCAGCTGCTGTTGCCAGGATATAAAAATTTGCTAAGCTCCTATTAAGCATATCCTGTGTATGGGCATCCGACTCTCGCTTAGCGGCTGCTAGGACTCTCTGCTGTTGCAACTTTCGCATTCTTTTCCTACGCTCGAATGCTCCCTTACTGAACCATCATCTCTTTTTTCTGAGGGAATGGCTCTTCAGACTGAGCCTTAAAGACAAACATCCCTTCTTCCTGGTTAGCTGAATAACCAGAGAGGGCAGGCTGGGAAGAGGTACTTTCACTCCTAGGTGAATCGGACAACTGACGATACGCGTCTGAGGGTCCTTGATCACTCATACTGTAAACTACAAATAGTCAAATAACACACAACAGTAAAATACAGATATGCACCTATTTCTATAATTAATTTCCTAACAATTTGAATAATCTATTGGTGTCAGCAGAACACTTCTGTGGCTGAATTAGTGGCTTAGCTCTGATACCACCTTATGTCGCAGCCCCCGCCCCCTATCTGTCCCGGGAACGGGCGGCCGCGAGACCAATTTTGGTGGTATCATTATTTATTATTTTGGCAGCGGAAATTTAATCAGGACCGTAGTTAGGAAATATTTATCAGAGTAAAACCACCATATTTTATATTAATAATCACATGGGTAAAACCCAAGTTTCTTATTACAACATATTTATAGGGATAAACCCTATTTTATTTAAAACATCGTCTTTTAGGTAACTTTTATAGCCACATTTTTCCAAGCCGTCAGTGCTCTCCAGCTGGCTTTCTTCTAATTTGGCTTTTACATTTTGTTACCTGAAACGCGTTTTAAAAACATTTGTCAGTGGGAAATACTGGTGAGTGAATCCTAGTTTAATCAAGAAGAGCTTTATCCATTAACAATATGGAGAGCAATCACATTGCTTATTTCTACATAATTACTCATTCAGTATTGTCAATCCTAACTGGTGGGTCATATTACACATTGGCTAACTCGTTGTCCAATGGTAACGTGTTCCACATTTTGTATACAAAACCCCAACATACCGGCAGTAATTGAAGAACCACAGAGACTTAATCACTGCTTAATCGCATTATAAAACATTTAAGGTTTTGTAAAAACAATTTACAAAAAGGAGATTACTCACATTGCTGACTTAGGTTTCTTCTAAGGTTTCCTGGTGATTATCTATAATTTACACAATGCAAACGCGTTAGCATAATAACCCTTTATATTTACATTAGTTATACCCTCCCCGAGACGGCATTCCAACGACTACGTCGGGCAGAACCCTGACAGCCGTTACGGAACCCTGGATCGATCGGGCAGCGTATCTAATACGTAACCGGGGTTATGATACTTACATCGGGGAAGAACTTCGTTAATTAGGGGGTATTATACCCGCGAATTATGCCTACTATGTGAAAATTGAGAGAAAGAAAAGAAATGTGAGCAACGGAAATTGAAGGCCCGATGCCCTCTTATATAGGGCCTGATTTTCGTTTTCTCGCGGCCCGCGTAGAACTAAGGGTCTTCTTACGCGGCCCGCGTAGTAGGGGGTCTAGATCGTAGCTGATCCGGGTCACGGTATAGGTTCAACACGTGTTGCCACATGTCACCACTGTGTGAGGCCTCGTTGTTGATCCCTCGCAGCCCGCGTAGGCAGTAGCCAAAGGCTACGCGCCCCGCGACAACCTTTATTTTCTTGTGTTTATTTTATTTTTAATGCTAGATCGTATTTTGGGCTCGGTTTTCACATACGGGGTGTATTTTAAGACATATGGGAATATTTTAATATATTTTAGAGTGTCAGAAAAAATTTAGGAGGGTTGTTATAACATATATAGGGTAAGGGTCATTTTAGAACTTGAAATATTTGAAGAACTTTCAGAACTTCTAACAAACAATCATTTTGTAGATATATTTTTATATTTAGGGTATTTTTATCATTTATTATATGTATTTTAATGATTTCATACATTTTAAGAGTAGTTTACGTGTGTAATAACCAAATTATATATATATATATATATATATATATATATAGGGGAGGGTTCATTGGGGAACACTAAAAAACAGGGGAACAGGGGCATTTTTGTCCAAAAAAAGTATATACTACACCACCCACATTCAAACAGAATCTCTTCTTTGAAACCCTAGGTTCTCTCTCATACGCCGCCACCGTCACCACCATAAACCACCACCACCACTACAATACGCCACCAGCATCCGCGAACGCAAATATTAAACACCACTAGCAACAACCACTGCGATTTAAGAGAAGGTCTAGCATCATATTTTTCAGATCTGTTCAATTTTTCAGATTTCGGCTGAGATTTTTCGAATCTACACTAATAATCTTCATATTTTCAGATCTGGTTGAGGAAAACTATTACGAAACTATAGCTGTTGCCAATTTTGACTGAGATTTATGCAGTATTAGTTTCTAGGGTTTCAGATCTTAAATCTCAGGTTAAGTTATCATTTATTTTGCGATTATCAATTAATTTTTATTTGATTTAACCTGATTTTAGGAAATTATGATTATATGTATATTTATGTTTCTGTTTTTTTGAACTTTTTTAGAAAAAACAATTGTTTTAACATGTTAAATAATTTTTAATTAAATTTCATTTATATAGAGATGTTATCTAGGTTAGATGTTATCATATTTGTTGTTGATCTGCAAATGCTAATATTCTGTTATGTTGCTCAAAACTGATAAGTTAGAAGGTGCACACCAACTGCTCGATAAAATGCTTCAACCAAAATTTCCTTTAGTACTGGTATGGTTAATATTATAATATCAATATAAAAAGGTCTACATAGAGCAGTGTTTTCTGTTGTGTTGTTCAAAACTGATAAGTTAGAATGTGCATACCAACTGCTTGATGAAATGCTTCATCCTGGTAATGCTGTAAGGCATTGCATACCATATGCGACTCAAGTAACGTTTTTATTTTTACATTTGAGTATGTCTATACAGTTTCATAAGATGCAATTTTAGATGTAGTGTATTACTGTATTAGTGTATATAGTATATGAGTAGTTGTATAGGCTGAGATTGTCAGCTACCGTTTGGTTAGTCTGTTAGGTAGCTCCAATATATTTTGTTCTCCTATATATAGAATTAAGCTTCTCATCGTACATTTTGATTGATTCTCTTTCACATGAGATAGATGAGTTCTTGGTGACTTTAAGTGTAACAAAATCTGGAGAGTAGCAGTCCTTTAAAACAGTGGCTGATCTAATATTTTTCATTACAAGGGCCAAAATAATCTAGTCTTCTTTAAACTGACCCTTATTTACACGTCTGTCTTTACAACCCTGTTTGCTTCACTACAAAGTTACATAAGATGCAATTTTACTTGAGTAACGTTTTTATTTTTACATTTGAGTATGTCTATACAGTTTCATAAGATGCAATTTTAGAGGTAGTGTATTACTGTATTAGTGTATATAGTATATGAGTAGTTGTATAGGCTGAGATTGTCGGTTACCGTTTGGTTAGTCTGTTAGGTAGCTCCAATATAGTTTGTTCTCCTATATATAGAATTAAGCTTCTCATCGTACATTTTGATTGATTCTCTTTCACATGAGATAGATGAGTTCTTGGTGACTTTAAGTGTAAGAAAATCTGGAGAGTAACAGTCCTTTAAAAAAGTGGCTGATCTAATATTTTTCATTACAAGGGCCAAATTAATCTAGTCTTCTTTAAACTGACCCTTATTTACACGTCTGTCTTTACAACCCTGTTTGCTTCACTACAAAGTTACATAAGATGCAATTTTAGTGTATGTAGTCTCTCTTTTGTTGGTATGGTTACTAGTGTATGTAGTCTCTCTCTTGTTGAAATCTAATGTATCTACTACTTCCTCTTGAGATTTTCTTATCATTCTGAAAACTGATTTGCTCTTTTGAGTACTTTTTTCATCATCATTTTCTATAGCTTTACTTTACATATTTAAATACTTTGCTTGGATTTACTATAAGTTTAAAATATAATATGATATACAATATTTCATGACAAATAAAACCAAGCTACTAAGACAAGCTACACACATGTCTGCTAGAAGCCTAGTCTTGATACATTCAGTTGAGTTATCAATTGACATATAAACTTTCATAGGATGTTTGTCATTTAATTTAACTGATTTATATTATAAGGTTACGTCTATGCAGTTAGTAAAAACATTTATTTAACATGTTAAGAAAATATTTATCTGCATTTAAATATATTTAACATGTTAAGAATATAAATTTTTAATATAACTTGTTGTCCTTATATTATATATTAAATGTAAATTTTAAAACTTGTATAGGTTTTTTGTCATTTAATTTAAGTGATTTATATTCTATGATTACATGTATGTAGTTAGTAAAAAAACATTTATTTAACATGTTAAGAAAATATTTTGTGTTATTTATAATTATTCGCAATGGTATATTGTCGAGAAAGCTCCTAACCTTCTACGAGGTGATGTATCTCTGATCTCACCCGGATCACTTGTGATCTAGGAAACCATGGTGACACAAGACGTACCTTGCGATTAATAAAAACTAAAATATCAGTTGATCAATATAACTTGTTGTGCTTATATCAGATTTTAAATTGTAAATTTTAAAACTTGCATAGGTTGTTTGTCATTGAATTTAACTGATTTATATTATTAGGTTACGTCTATGCAGTTAGTAAAAACATTTATTTAACATGTTAAGAAAATATTTATCTGCATTTAAATATATTTAACATGTTAAGAATATAAATTTTTAATATAACTTGTTGTCCTTATATTATATATTAAATGTAAATTTTAAAACTTGTATAGGTTTTTTGTCATTTAATTTAAGTGATTTATATTCTATGATTACATGTATGTAGTTAGTAAAAAAACATTTATTTAACATGTTAAGAAAATATTCTGTGTTATTTATAATTATTCGCAATGGTATATTGTCGGGAAAGCTCCTAACCTTCTACGAGGTGAAGTATCTCTGATCTCACCCGGATCACTTGTGATCTAGGAAACCATGGTGACACAAGACGTACCTTGCGATTAATAAAAACTAAAATATCAGCTGATCAATATAACTTGTTGTGCTTATATCAGATTTTAAATTGTAAATTTTAAAACTTGCTTAGGTTGTTTATCATTGAATTTAACTGATTTATATTATAAGGTTACGTCTATGCTGTTAGTAAAAACATTTATTTAACATGTTAAGAAAATATTTATCTGCATTTAAATATATTTAACATGTTAAGAATATAAATTTTTAATATAACTTGTTGTCCTTATATTATATATTAAATGTAAATTTTAAAACTTGTATAGGTTTTTTGTCATTTAATTTAAGTGATTTATATTCTATGATTACATGTATGTAGTTAGTAAAAAAACATTTATTTAACATGTTAAGAAAATATTCTGTGTTATTTATAATTATTCGCACTGGTATATTGTCGGGAAAGCTCCTAACCTTCTACGAGGTGATGTATCTCTGATTTCACCCGGATCACTTGTGATCTAGGAAACCATGGTGACACAAGACGTACCTTGCGATTAATAAAAACTAAAATATCAGTTGATCAATATAACTTGTTGTGCTTATATCAGATTTTAAATTGTAAATTTTAAAACTTGCATGGGTTGTTTGTCATTGAATTTAACTGATTTATATTATAAGGTTACGTCTATGCAGATAGTAAAAAAACATTTATTTAACATGTTAAGAAAATATTTATCTGCATTTAAATATATTTAACATGTTAAGAATATAAATTTTTAATATAACTTGTTGTCCTTATATTATATATTAAATGTAAATTTTAAAACTTGTATTGGTTTTTTGTCATTTAATTTAAGTGATTTATATTCTATGATTACATGTATGTAGTTAGTAAAAAAACATTTATTTAACATGTTAAGAAAATATTCTGTGTTATTTATAATTATTCGCAATGGTATATTGTCGGGAAAGCTCCTAACCTTCTACGAGGTGATGTATCTCTGATCTCACCCGGATCACTTGTGATCTAGGAAACCATGGTGACACAAGACGTACCTTGCGATTAATAAAAACTAAAATATCAGTTGATCAATATAACTTGTTGTGCTTATATCAGATTTTAAATTGTAAATTTTAAAACTTGCATAGGTTGTTTGTCATTGAATTTAACTGATTTATATTATTAGGTTACGTCTATGCAGTTAGTAAAAACATTTATTTAACATGTTAAGAAAATATTTATCTGCATTTAAATATATTTAACATGTTAAGAATATAAATTTTTAATATAACTTGTTGTCCTTATATTATATATTAAATGTAAATTTTAAAACTTGTATAGGTTTTTTGTCATTTAATTTAAGTGATTTATATTCTATGATTACATGTATGTAGTTAGTAAAAAAACATTTATTTAACATGTTAAGAAAATATTCTGTGTTATTTATAATTATTCGCAATGGTATATTGTCGGGAAAGCTCCTAACCTTCTACGAGGTGAAGTATCTCTGATCTCACCCGGATCACTTGTGATCTAGGAAACCATGGTGACACAAGACGTACCTTGCGATTAATAAAAACTAAAATATCAGCTGATCAATATAACTTGTTGTGCTTATATCAGATTTTAAATTGTAAATTTTAAAACTTGCTTAGGTTGTTTGTCATTGAATTTAACTGATTTATATTATAAGGTTACGTCTATGCAGTTAGTAAAAACATTTATTTAACATGTTAAGAAAATATTTATCTGCATTTAAATATATTTAACATGTTAAGAATATAAATTTTTAATATAACTTGTTGTCCTTATATTATATATTAAATGTAAATTTTAAAACTTGTATAGGTTTTTTGTCATTTAATTTAAGTGATTTATATTCTATGATTACATGTATGTAGTTAGTAAAAAAACATTTATTTAACATGTTAAGAAAATATTCTGTGTTATTTATAATTATTCGCACTGGTATATTGTCGGGAAAGCTCCTAACCTTCTACGAGGTGATGTATCTCTGATTTCACCCGGATCACTTGTGATCTAGGAAACCATGGTGACACAAGACGTACCTTGCGATTAATAAAAACTAAAATATCAGTTGATCAATATAACTTGTTGTGCTTATATCAGATTTTAAATTGTAAATTTTAAAACTTGCATAGGTTGTTTGTCATTGAATTTAACTGATTTATATTATAAGGTTACGTCTATGCAGTTAGTAAAAAAACATTTATTTAACATGTTAAGAAAATATTTATCTGCATTTAAATATATTTAACATGTTAAGAATATAAATTTTTAATATAACTTTTTGTCCTTATATTATGTATTAAATGTAAATTTTAAAACTTGTATAGGTTTTTTGTCATTTAATTTAAGTGATTTATATTCTATGATTACATGTATGTAGTTAGTAAAAAAACATTTATTTAACATAATAAGAAAATATTCTGTGTTATTTATAATTATTCGCAATGGTATATTGTCGGGAAAACTCCTAACCTTCTACGAGGTGATGTATCTCTGATCTCACCCGGATCACTTGTGATCTAGGAAACCATGGTGACACAAGACGTACCTTGCGATTAATAAAAACTAAAATATCAGTTGATCAATATAACTTGTTGTGCTTATATCAGATTTTAAATTGTAAATTTTAAAACTTGCATAGGTTGTTTGTCATTGAATTTAACTGATTTATATTATAAGGTTACGTCTATGCAGTTAGTAAAAAAACATTTATTTAACATGTTAAGAAAATATTTATCTGCATTTAAATATATTTAACATGTTAAGAATATAAATTTTTAATATAACTTGTTGTCCTTATATTATATATTAAATGTAAATTTTAAAACATGTATTGGTTTTTTGTCATTTAATTTAAGTGATTTATATTCTATGATTACATGTATGTAGTTAGTAAAAAAACATTTATTTAACATGTTAAGAAAATATTCTGTCTTATTTATAATTATTCGCAATGGTATATTGTCGGGAAAGCTCCTAACCTTCTACGAGGTGATGTATCTCTGATCTCACCCGGATCACTTGTGATCTAGGAAACCATGGTGACACAAGACGTACCTTGCGATTAATAAAAACTAAAATATCAGTTGATCAATATAACTTGTTGTGCTTATATCAGATTTTAAATTGTAAATTTTAAAACTTGCATAGGTTGTTTGTCATTGAATTTAACTGATTTATATTATAAGGTTACGTCTATGCAGTTAGTAAAAAAACATTTATTTAACATGTTAAGAAAATATTTATCTGCATTTAAATATATTTAACATGTTAAGAATATAAATTTTTAATATAACTTGTTGTCCTTATATTATATATTAAATGTAAATTTTAAAATTTGTATAGGTTTTTTGTCATTTAATTTAAGTGATTTATATTCTATGATTACATGTATGTAGTTAGTAAAAAAACATTTATTTAACATGTTAAGAAAATATTCTGTATTATTTATAAATATTTAAGATGTTAAGAATTTGACCTTATAATTTTTGTTTTATAAAGGTTACATTGAAAATTCAAAATGGATGGAATGAATGATAATCTTATAGTAGGACCAAGTGTAAGTACAAGTGAAGGACCAAGTGAATTTGAAGGTGAGGGTATTAAAATTTTTTCTTTGTCTTATAAATATTATTGTTATTAATATAATTATCTTTAAAATTATGTATATGATTTGATTTCGCTTTTGTTTTTCTTTTCAGCATCTAATTATATCTCAACAAGTGAATCTTACAACAGTTATGCAAGTAGCACTCCTAACGGATCTTTATTTTGGGTACCAAATGTGCCAGAAGAAAATAGACTGTCTATTGATCAAAAGTTCAAAACCTTAGAGAGTGCAATTCAAGCATATTCAGAATATGCAGAAAAATGTGGTTTTGATACCAGATTGTCTACGCAAAAGTACGATAAAGATGGAAATATTAAAATAAAATATGTACTTTGCAACAAAGCATTTGCTCCTGAAAATGTTAGTGTTGATACGCTGGATGAAAAACATAGTGGTAAACAGAAAAGAAACTCGAATCTTCAAAAGACAGATTGTAAAGCTAGAGTGAAATTTAGATTAAGTGATGAAAAAGATTGTTATATCCTTTATGAATTTGAAGATAGACATAACCATGAGTTAGTTTCTTCAGAATACAAGCATTTGTTAAGAAAAAGAAGGAAATTGGATGAGATGGAAGAACAATTCATTCATAGGGTTGCTTCAAATAATATAGGAGCAACACGTGCTCATAACGTATTAAGTAGTATTCGAGGTTCTAGATATCTTGTGCATGGAACAGTAACAGATTTTAAAAATTGCCGAAGGGATCTTAATGTTTTTATTGGTGAGAATGATACTCAAATGTTAAAGGATAAAATGGAAGGAAGAAGAGATCATTTGCATAATTTCTCATTTGAATATAAGTTAGAAAACAGTGAGTTGTCTGCTTTCTTTTGGGCTGATGAAACTGCAAAGTGTAATTATGAAGCGTTTGGTGATATTATATCTTTTGATGCAACTTATAGGACAAACAGGTTTGTTATATTTTTTTAATTTTAATTCAATGACCAAAAATCAATATTTGGATGAAGACGTTGCAGATCTATTGTTGTAATTTCTCCAGTAACACCACACTCCACAATACAGTTAATAAAAAGCATCAGAAAGTTTTGGATAAAAAAGAAATTATCCACGTTGCTTTCTTGAACTTTTTCCGAAATTTGTTTTGTTCTAACAGATCCTAAAAACATTGATTCCCAATCATTGAAATGGTTTTTTGTAGGATCAACATTCAAGGAATTTATGTTTGTTTTCCCAAAAGGAATACCAAACAAAAATTGAACAGTCTCCGGAGTTATTTGAATACTCCCTTTCTCCAATTTTAACTCCATTTCTTCTGGATGAAAATGGTCAACAACAAAATATGCTATTTTTGAAGGAATTTCATCACAATCAAAGTTTAACATTCGTCCAAATCCTATATCTGTGATCTTCTTCCTTTGAATCGGATTGAGAGACTCCAAAGCATAGTAAAACTGTTTTGGGGTATTTCTTAGTCTCAAACCTCTAATAGCTATGTGTTTGTTGACTTTGGGTTTCTTTAAAGGTACGTATCCTAAAAAATTAAATAAAAATAAATTTAATAAATTTAACTTATGTTAAGAATAAAAACTAATTAAATAATACAATTTAACTTATGTAAAATACCTTCAACAGCATTTTCATTTTTCTTCGGCCTTCCTCTTTTCCGTTTCTGATTGTTTTCTTCTATTTCTTCTGCTTCTATTGGTGAAACATCTTTAACATCATTTTCATTTTTCTTCGGTCTTCCTCTTTTCCGTTTCAGAATTTTTTCTGCTATTTGCTTTGTTTCTTCTAATTTATTATAAAATTGTTATAAAAGAGAAGTAGTCAATTATAAGGGCAAAAACTATTTAATTTGAATATTTGATATCAAGCTTAATTACTTGAATACCTGAATTACTTGCAGTTTTACTTTTAAGTTTGACAACACAGTAACGATCTTCTTCCCAATCATCGGAGCTACTACTACCGGCGCTAGAACTTTCTGTCTCGCTTGGAATTTTTAAGCTGCTAAGTAAGAAAACATATGAAACTCAATATCTATCAAAACACTAATTTGATGTTTTGAATATCTAAATTTTTTTTAAAAACACTTAACTGCTTAACGACCTTTAGAAAAAACTTCACAAGTTTTTACAAAAAGCTTGCATCACTCATAAATGAGCAGTTTAAATGAGATTTCACAAAAATTATTTAAAACAATTTTAAAAGATGTCTAGACACTATAAACAGTTGCGCATTTTTAAAGAACCATACCATTTTAATTTTTGTTTGGACTTTCTAGATTTCAAACTTGTATGACTCTTCTGACGTAGATGCTCCAAACAATCAAAGCTGGATGATTCATGTTGTTTTTTTACTGTACAAAAGACATAAAATGAAACATTATAGTTAACATGTTCAGAATATTAAATCTAAAAAATTATTTAACATGTTAAAAAAATATTCCATAATTATTTAACATGTTAAGAAAAATATTTAAAAAGCTACATAAAAAATACACCTGTATCATCATCAATCAAAGATATTAATCCATAAATATTTGCAATATTTTTTTAACATGTTAATAAAATATTCCATATTAATAAAAAATATTTGCAGTTAAAAATTATCCAAAAAAATATACCAGTATCGTGATCATCTAAAGATATCAAACTAAAAAATTATTTTCACATGCTAAAAAAATATTCCATAATTATTTAACATGTTAAGAAAATTATTTTAAAAAACATACCTGCATCATTATCGTCAAAAGACATCAAAGGCATTTTCAATCTGACTTTCAATGGGTGTTGTTGTTTGTCCATTACGTCTTCCACTGAAAGTGATTTTAAACTTGATTCAATCTTCTGAGAGGTAATTTCTTCTTGAGAAATAACTTCCCCTTGAGATGTAATTTTAAGATTTCCTCTGTCACCGAGCGCTAAACAAAAATAAAACAAAAAATCTTAGAAAATTGTTTACTAAATAGTGAAATAATAATAAAAAATGAAAAAATTACATTCTAAAAGTTCCTTCACTGAGAAATCAATTGAAGAGTCCATAATTTCAAAAAATCTTAGAAAATCGAAAATCGTACAATCAAATGTTCTAGATGATTCTAAATGACAAGAAACTTATTTTAGGTTTTTCTTAGTTTTTTGGGCTTATAGTTTTGGGCTTTGAAATACTTGAAGAATCTTAATTAGATTAGTGGGCTTATACTTTTGGGCTTTGGGCTGAATATTTTTACTTGTACTTATGAACATGATCCGTTTTAACAGATATCAACTGACATAGAAAAATCAGCCGACCGAAACCCCGATTGTCACTATTCAAACAATATGCAAAAACATTATAACTAGCAAAATCATTGCTTACCAACTGAATGAAAAAACTTGAAGGTGATATCCGGATCCTACTGAACTTTAAGCACTTCCTTGTTGAAATCGGCAACCACCGCCCCACTGTTTGGGTTTTCGAAAACAAATGTTGGACAAAAGTTTCGACGACGGCAAATAAGTGATGGGATGGGGAGGCGGTGTGCGGCGCAAATGGGGTGAATGAGATTAGAGATAGAGGGAGAAAAGGGGGAAAGATTGGGAGAGAAAGAGTCGAATGTGGATGTAAGATAAAGACATAGGTGTTAAATGGTTGGGTTCCCAATGAATAATGGAAAGTTTTGATATTGTACAATCTATAATGATTATTATAATTTTTTATTTGTCTTGATATTGACACTTTAGCATACTTTTGTACCCATTTTTTTTTGTACTTTTACGCTTTTTAAGCTTTTTGTATTACCATTTTTGACCATACCTTTTCTAACCCTTTTTTTATTAATCCTGCCCCCTAGCCCAACCGGCAATTGTGGTTTGGGTTGGGCCGGCTTCCTCTTCGGAGGTCGCCGGTTCGACTCCCGGGAGGTGCAAACGCGGGGTGGGACGTCCCAATGATGGATCGTATCCTACCGAGGCATGGTGCGGTCTTGAGGGCAACCCGGTTTTACCCAGCTGTTACCCCAGCGAGTCTCTCGTGTGGGGGCAGTATGGTTTCCGGGCGGAAGTCAGCTTGAGCGGCGGCCGGGGCCCGATCGAACATCGCATCCGAGAGTGCAGGGCTGACGGGGGATTGTCTTCGACATGAACCCGGTGACCACTGGTCCAGTACATAGAAAGTCACATTCCAAAAAAAAACCCTTTTTTTATTACTTTTTCAGCTTTTTTATTATAATGTATATTGTACCACTCTCTTTTTCTCTTTTTGTTGTTTCTAACCATCAACATTGTACATTGTACATACTAACATTGTACATTATTCATACTGCCAATTTGCTTGACCATTTAACAAACCTTTTTAACGTTTTTTTATTACTTTTTTAGCTTTTTCACCTTTTATAACCGTTTCTTTTAATATTGGAAAATAGAAAAAAAAGTGTGTAGAGTAAGTTACTTTTTGAGTCTCAACCACTTGAGTTCAAAAAAAAAAAAAAAAATAACAATCCAAGTACTTAACTGATCATTTTATAACATTTTGAGTTCATATGTTTTAGTGGTTTTAACCACTTAAGTTGAAAATCGAAAGTGCGTGTGTTAAAATTTGTACTCAAAACGTTATAAAATGAGTGTTCAGGGACTCATGGCGTTAAACTTTTTGATTTTGGAGAACACTAAAAAAGTGGGAACCGGGAAACACTATTAAATATTATATTTAACATGTTAAAAATTATTTTTTTCTAAATTTTTTTTGGTATTTTTTTTATAAATACATGTACAAATAATTTTAATAAAAAATAATCAAAAACAAAAAATAAAAAAATTATTTAAAAAACAGTTATATATATATATATATATATATATATATATATATATATATATATATATATATATATATATATCTTAGAAAATTAATTTAACATGTTAAAAAAAGTGTATTCAAATTCAAACATATTAAACAACTTATTAAAATGCCGAATTATAAAAATGTGTATTCAAATTTAACAAATTTTCTACTTATTTTAGTATCGTATTTGGGGGGGGGGGGGGGGGGGATGGTGGCATGGGTCGTTTAATAGTTAGTATTAAATATCAAAGTATCATTGTAAAAAAAGTAATCCATAAAAATTAAAACGTACAAAAATTAACATTTTAATGTTACTTAAAGGAAATAATAATTTAAACAACAAGAAAAGATAAAAATATTCAAACACTACATAGAGATATCAATTTAAACAATACATAGAAATTTCATTTTAAACCTTCTATCTTCTTATACTTTTTTAAAAACTCATCTAATGCATCAAATTCTTCGGCATAAGCAATAATTGAATTTCGCACTTTGTTAACATTTGATAACAAAATCTTGGTGATATATTTGTAACGAAGTTTCTTCAATTGGTTTTTTTGATAAGCAGATTCTTCAAGTAAACTACAATTATATTCTTCCAAATCTTCTCCCATATATGTGTCCATGTGACACATTGTAAAAATTCCACAATCTTCGTCATTCTTCGTCGTTGACCATTTGAAAATTGTCTGTTTTATAATTTTTTCTGAATGTTGAAACTTCGTTTGCTTACTTTGCAAACATAGAAATTTTAAAAAAGATTCATACTGCAAAAAAAAAAAGTTAATTTAAATAATTAATAAGTAAAAAAAGAGTAAAATTAAAAACTTAAATAAAATTAACACTTACTAATAAATTTGGCAAGCAATAGTAATTTTTTGAATTTGAACCATTATTATCCATAACAATCATCAATGCCTTTTCTAAATGAATAACAATTAAGTAAAAGTGACTTTCAATAAGGACCGGTACAAATCCCTACAAATACAAAAACAAAAATTTTTTTTGTTAAAACACTAATTAGGAGAGGACTCATTTTGCAACAGAAAAAAACTGGGAATTGGAGAAACATGAATTTAACAATTTAAAAATACAACTTAACATGTTAAAAATTTAACTTACCAAATCAAATTCGATATTATTCAAATTTTTAAGATAATCTTCATATAAATTCGTAGAATTTATAATATTTGAACTTGAAGATTCCTGAAAAAAAAAAGTTAATACATAAAGATTTAAAATAAAAAATAAAAGATTCATAAGCACTTACTATAAATAAAGTTCTAAAAAAATATCTTTTTTTAGAACTTTCGGTTTTTTCCTTTTCTTCAAAATTTAGAATGTTTGACCAGGAATCTATCACTCTATAATCCACCCATTTATGAGGAATCATACTTCTTAAAATCTTTCGAGATAGTTTAATTAAATCGTCTTCATAAACAACTTCCCTGAAAAACAATTTAAAAAATATATTTATAACTTGTAATAAAAATAAATACAAACATTAAATATTTAAAAAAACTTACCTTGCATTAGTCACATTTGAAACAAATGAATATGCTATCTTTTTCTCTTCAGTGCTTAAAGATGCCTTTGCGTCAACTTGATTATTTTCATAAGGTGATTTGAAATTTTTCATCCTAATATTTTCTTTGTTTCCCAAAAATTCAGAAATTGTAAAAGTTTTAATATATTTTTCCTTCATTTCTTTAAAAGCATGTGAATTTGGAAACTTTTCTTTACCAGCAATAAATAACCTTTCTAAATCTTTTTTTATATTTATAGAATGATCAATTTTAATTTCTATCGTTTTTGCCCACATATATAACTGAAAAAGAATACAGTACAACATTAGAACAAAAAAAAATTAATATAAATAAATATTAGAACAAAAGTTAATTAATATAATTAGAAAAATTTAAACTAACCTCATCTTCATTTTGTTGGCTTTCAAATTGTTTTTGTTGCTTATCATCCTGTAGATTATCTAAAAAAAAACATTTTAAAAAATTACATGAAAAAATATACAAAATATTTTTTACATGAATTTTTTTATTTATTTGGTTTGATGTGAAATAATAATAAAAAATAGAAAAAATATATTTTTTGTATAATCAAAGACTTAAACTCGTTTAAATTATTTATCCAAACTGATTAACAACCTAATTATTTAACATGTTAAGAAAATATTCGTACAATCTTTTCTTAATGAAAAAATAAGCTTTTTATAATAATTTTTAACATGTTAAGAAAATATAAATCCATATTATTTAAATAATAATTAATTGCACAATGTTATAGGAACTTTGGGCGTTGGAATCATCATTTACTTGATGAAAATGAGCTAAATTATTATTTATTAAATATGTTTTGAATAGTTCTTGGTTAAATTGACATATTTTATTAACTTTAATACAAATGTAGCTTTTAAGAAAAATCATTAATAACAAATGTAGATTTCAAGAAACAAAACTTTATTACTTGCTATTTATCGAGAAACTAATAAATGTAGTTATTAAGAACAATAATTAATACTAAATGTATAAAATAAAATATAATAAAATTGAAAAAAAAATACAAATATAATTAATATTACATTTTTAAATTTAACATGTTAAATAAATTAAAAAAAAATTTACCTTTATCAACATTTCCACTATATGAACATTCTTTGTTCTTTAATCTACTACTCGTTCGATTTTCTGCACATTCATTTTTCTTTAATCTATTACTCCTCCGATTTCCTGTACATTTAGCCACTTTAATGAAGATTAGAAAAGAAGGGACACCTGTAAACAAACTTTATATAATGAAAAAGAAAATTTTATACCTGATTTAACCATGTTAATTTTTTTGCAACTAAAAGAGGTAGAATCAGATGATAATTCACTATCTTCACCTAAACAAAATGAAAAGAATAAAAATTATTAAAAATTAGAAATAATACCAAAAAACATAAATAGAAAACATAATAACATTCTTACTAGATATGTATTTTTTTTTTCTTGGTCTTTCTCTTTTAGGTTTTGAAGTTGATTCATAACAACTCATGTTTGAAAGAAAAAGTAATAATAAATGGTAGACTTGAAGTGCAATAATTATATTTGAAAGAAAAGGTAGCAAAGAGAATACTTAAGTTTCAATATATATAGTTGAGTTGAAGTAATTTAATAATTAACTTTTCAAAAAAATATGTTAGACTAAACTATCATGATGGTCAAATTGAACAGTACAAAAATAGTACTGTACTGTAACTTTATTTGAAGGTAAAATTTGTTATTACTAGTACTATATTTAACTAGTACAACTACCGAAAGTAACGTTACTGAAAATGTACAAAAATAGTACAGTAAATGTTCATTGTTCTTGCTTTCTCCTATTCTGGTCGATAATATGGACAAAGAATGATTGACCTTTGCACATATTTTACTCTTGTGAGAATATTTTTTTAAAAAAATGAAAACATGTGACCACTTAACCTAGTTTTTAAAGTGGCCTTTGGTAGTTTAGACCCTTTAGGAGGAATCCATGATTTATCTTTTCGCCGGCAATTGGGGGGCTTTTATCTAAACTTTTAAGGTAACGATTAGGATTTTTACCTAAAAGATACACTATTTTTTTTTGCAGGGTGGCATCCCCTAAACCCTTAGAGTAGGTGTAAACGCAAAATTTTTATTGTTATCTACTGTCATAATATTGTTTTGGCATATTCATTAAATTTTATTTAGAAAAGAAATGCCAATAGATAAAAAAAATGGTTTCTATCAACATACACTAAAATCTATAATAATAAGCGACTCGATGTCACTTGTTTATTGCCCCTTTAATCTTGACAAAAGAAACATGATTAAAGATTTTACCACCATCAATCAGTCAGGCCACCACTAACTATACATCAAATCTGACCTTATAAAAGCCACATTTAGAGATCACAAGGTCATTCTTCCTTTTCATATCGTACTACAATTCCAATTCATGAATCAAATACATTGATAAAAGCTTTTGTTTGTTCATATTAACTATAAAAGACTCACTTCTTGGCTTTTCTTGTTGATCTCTTTTAGTCCTTTCCTGAAAAAGATCATTGCTCCACGTGGCCCATGCAGTGACTTGTGTGTTGTGGTTGTCAAAACATCTGCATATTCAAAAGGTACTATAAAAGACTCACTTCTTTGCTTTTCTTGTTGATCTCTTTTAGTCCTTTCCTGAAAAAGATCATTGCTCCACGTGGCCCATGCAGTGACTTGTGTGTTGTGGTTGTCAAAACAGCTGCATATTCAAAAGGTGACGGTACAACACC
Source organism: Helianthus tuberosus (assembly GCA_030545235.1). Taxonomy (NCBI): domain Eukaryota; kingdom Viridiplantae; phylum Streptophyta; class Magnoliopsida; order Asterales; family Asteraceae; genus Helianthus; species Helianthus tuberosus. The sequence continues at coordinate 211,556,709 of CM060424.1, forward strand.
AGCAGCAACCAACCGACTGATGTGTGCCATGTCAACTTCTATTCTTGACACGGTTTGCAGGATCTTGGACTTCTTTCGGGCCTCTGCTGCGACTCTTGAGACGTCTTCTACGTTTAAACGGGCCAAGGTCCATGGGCTGATCTTCACAGCTGCGGAAATCTTTTTCTTGATGGGGTCATCAAGTGTCTTTTTCCCTAGTGAGCTAACTGAGCTGGTCTCAGGTGGGACCACATCATACTGCATCTGCTCGATCAGCACCAGCACACCAAATATACAAGCCAACTGCACATGTAATCTGGTAAGAAGATAAACAAGTGACTCGAGTTTTATATATAGTATTACGATCTATTACACTAACTATTGAACACGTATAAAACATGTGACATGACAAATGTAGAACAAGCATTAAAACATGTGACATGAATGCAGTCTGTGATCACATACCTGCGGTTACCAAAGACAATCAGTTAACATGCACAAAAATCACATATTCCGCATTCATGTTGTGTACAAGAAGCACTCATATTGCACGAGTCATAATAGTTAACACACAGCCCATTTTCATCAAGTAATCACTTAACATGTACTCAGATCTCATACAAGACACATACGGTGACACATATTCAAGTCCATAATACACTAACATGTAATAGTTCAACCACTTAAATATGTGACTTGACATGAATTGTTATTCTACCCGGCCCAACTTGCAACATTCTGCCTGATACTAGTGGCCCAATGTAGGTGTGCAATGACTAGAAGTGTGCGATGGAATTGAGGGTGTGCAACTGACTCAATGTTACAGCCCACACACAAAGTGTGCGACTCGTAATCAATCCCTTAAACAAACTACCCGACCATACAGTGTGTGTTTCATATTAAGTCTGTGGCCCATTGCCTAGGTGCAACCCAACCATCCCACACGAAGCCCATTTAACTGCCCCGGCCCAAGTGTGTGCACGACCTCAAAGGAGTGTGCAACTACCCTATTTCCATGCGGCCCATTTCACATTTTTGTTCAATGTATATGCAACTTAAGGTGCGGCCCAATTGGCTTCCAGCCCAGCTAGGTGTTGCAGCCTGCTGCGCGGCCCAGCACGGATCAGAAAGGATGTGGCCCAACTCAAAGGTCCGCTGTTCAGGCATTGAAGCCCACTCGATTCCAACCTAAGTTTTTATAACAGTTTTTCAACAGCATTACATCCATCCGACTTTGCACCTTAAAAGTATTATCTATCATTTAATTACAATGCCAATATACATGAATCATGGTTGCCGTTTATTCAGTTAACACGTAATATTCATTAACCAAACCAATTCCCATAACCCTCAATCATAACCAGTTCTTGATCAAAGGTTAAAATGTATCCTCTAACAATCGTGCAAACCCGTCAGACCCAAATTTTCGTTTGACATCCTGTAACCTTGGATCATGCCATTAACATTAAAACACAATTCTATCATAACCTTTATTACTATGCCACGTTAGTTGTTACCCTTTTTTTTAAAACACAATTCTATCATAACCTTTATTACAATTTTATCAATTATTATTAACATAAACTAATCCTTACTATCAATATTAACCAAAACTCGTGGACACCCTAACATGTGCACAGTTATGTCAATTCAACCATTAATTATCTTGATCCATATTCTAACAAAAAAATCCTAAGTATTTGAGTTGTTAGATCACATTAGATACAAAGCATTCACCCAATAGCGCACAATTTCTTTTATATCAAAAACTACATGTTACAACCGTACATATATGCATAACACACCTTTCATACAATCAATATTAGTCAACAAGATTGAAATTATTAAGGTTATACATACCCGAAGGTGTATGACACTAAGCATCAGAGATGAGTTTGGTGTTGAGAAGACTCCTCTTCTGAACTCGAACAATGACACGTGAGAGCACGAGGAATCAGACACAAAAACAGCCATTAAACAAGACGGTGACAACGTGGCTTTTACGGTTTTAGACCTCTCATCATTCGTGTCTTTAGTTAGAGATTCTCCACCATGGTTTGACCCTTATTATCTAGCATTTGTTTGGCTGTTGGGGGTTTTACAATACTTTCTGGACTTGAAAACCCCTGCATCTGCTCGATCAGCACCAGCACACCAAATATACAAGCCAACTGCACATGTAATCTGGTAAGAAGATAAACAAGTGACTCGAGTTTTATATATAGTATTACGATCTATTACACTAACTATTGAACACGTATAAAACATGTGACATGACAAATGTAGAACAAGCATTAAAACATGTGACATGAATGCAGTCTGTGATCACATACCTATAGGTCTATATAGAGTATTACGATCATGTGAGAATCAGTAAATATAAACAACATTATGAAGCACTTTAACCAACAAGTAGCCAAGAACAATTAATTAAAGTTTAATTGCTAAACCTGTTCATTAAGGCAATTTATCAAACACTTGGCAGGCGTATGCACATGATGCGAAATTACCTCAAACTCAAATCATCTAAAACAATTAGACCTAAACACAACACAACACAAAATCAAGACCTAAAATTCATTTGACAAAATTTAACATGTTAAAAAAAAGTTTTTACATAAGACAAAGTAAGATATAGAATCCGCATCACTAAAACTCATTTTGACAAAATTTAACATGTTAAAAAAAAATTTACATAAAACAAATTGGCAATTCACGTAAAACAACTATGAATGCTTATTAACTAGAAAACTCAATGGATATTCAATCAGAATTATGATGAATTCGTTATAAAATACAAAATCCAGATAAGCTAATTTGAAATCAATATTAAAACTAAAACGAGCAAGATCAATTGTAGAATGAACCTCACCGATTCACAGGCGACATTCACAAAGAGCATAAACCTTCGTTGTGTAATTGTTATGGCTATACAGATCGTGATTTCTGTGGTGCAGATCAGGTTTTAAATACACACAGCATGTGTATTTGAACAGATAGCGTGAAGGACGGACGGCGGCGAGAGGTGGTGGCGACGGCGGTGGGGAAGGCAGAGGGGAAAGGGACGGTGGAGGAGATGTGAACGACCTAATTGAAACTTTTCAAAATGACAATAATACCCCTCCGCGTTTTTTAGACTTAAAAAATTTGATCTATAATCTCAGCCCTTGATTAACTTAATCCAAGGGTGTTCCCCTGTTCCCCACTTTTTTGGTGTTCCCCAATGAACCCCACACTATATATATATATATATATATAGGGGACCGCTAAAATGAAAACCACCTCGAGTTGTAAGAACCATGAGAACTTTTTGATCCGGGGCGAGTTGGACCAAATTTTTTTGTCATAAACGTAGATGCGTGTATTATAAACACAAGCTTGTGGTGCTCAAAACTACACACATGACATTTTTTTTTACAAATGTGTTTATAATACAAGCATCTACGTTTATGAAAAAAATTTGGTCCAACTCGCCCCATACGATGTAGTTCTCAAGGTTCTTACAACTCGAGGTGGTTTTCATTTTAGCGGACCCCTATATATATATATACATAGGATTAGGTTCAAGAGTGAACAACTTCTTGAGAGTGAACCGAGTGAAGTAATCTTGGCCCTTGATCATTTTTTAGATTAAAAGGGCAAGATTGACACTAGTAAAGTATATTTAATTAAAATCCCTTAATTTTCTCATCTCTTAACCCTCTCTCTCTTTCATTTTTAATTATTTCTCAATCATTTCTTTATCCATAGATTTTGTTTTAATTTTAACTTGAATATTGTTTTTCTTTTATTATCCGTATATATAGATATCATAACATATTGTTTTTAACTTTTTATAATTTTCAATAAATATTGAAAAATTTCTTTGAGATTGAAATTCTAATTATTTTTGGGCATTAACTTTTTTTTTTGAATATGTGTTGAAGTTATTTATTTTTGCATACATGTGATATGTTTCGTTTTCATTAATTTCATAATTTTTATATGAATCCACTCGTGTGCATGCATAATATACTATATGTTGTTAACATACACATATGTAACCATTTTTGAATATAATACACATGTGTATAAAAGACTATACACATGTGTATAAACTAACAGTTGTGTATCTTATATAAACTGATAGTTAGCGAGACTGTACACATGTGTATAAATTAACAGCTGTGTATAGTGTGTAAACTGATAGTTAGCGAAACTGTACACATGTGTAGAAACTAACATCTGTGTATCTTGTACACATGTGTAGAAACTAACATCTGTGTATCTTGTATAAACTAATACTAGCGAGACTGTACACATGTGTATACACTAACAGCTGTGTATCTTGTATATACGGAAACTAGCGAGATTTTAGGGATTTTGATTATATTGTTTAATAAATGCAATTTACAAAAGACACAAATACCCTTCTGTCAATTAATTTAAAGGGAAGTTACAACATTATAATTACAATCTTGTCATTGTTTAAAAATCTCTAGATGGTGTAATCCAATGGCCCATATTAGTTCACACAATTCACTCTCAACCTAGTGTTCACTCTAGAACCATACCATATATATATACGGATTGGGTAAAATGAGAATCAACTTGAGTTGTGAGAACCCTATGAACCAATATAAGCCATTGATCAAAGATGTCTTGATGGATGAGATTAAAAGACAATAAAGAATGGTAATGATTATGCTTTGATTAATGAGATTTTGTTTTTAGTGAGATAAAAGCATTTTGGACTTTTAATATATCCATTAACTAATATCATTTGATTTGAATTTTGTTTTTAGTGTCATTAATGATTCTGAAAATCACCAAAAAATAAAATAAAAATTACATTTGAACTCAATTTTCAAATTATGTCCAATAAATAAATTACAATAACATTGTCAGTAAAATCACCAAAAAATAAACTAAAAAAATGTAAAATAAACTAAAATAAATGAAGCGAAGTCGTCGTTTTTCGTTTCTTGTAAATGATAGTTTGCACCTCCATCGTCTGAGATCTGCACGAACACCACACAATAGTTGTAAAAAACACAAAATTTTAACCCCCCCCCCGGTTGCAAATATTTTTTGCGGCCCGATTGCAACAAAAAATTTTATGCCCCTGTTAAAAATTTAAACCTTTTTTACACCACGGTTGAAAACTTTTTTTAAACCGCAACACGTAAAACTATACACTAAAATTTTTTTACATCCGTGTAAAAAGGTTTTTTTTTATGTAGAGTTTTTCGGAAACCTATGACCACCCGTAAAAAACTTTTTACACCAAAGGTAAAATTTAAAAAAAAAATTACAAGCATTTAAACAAACCTCCATAAATATAAGTTTATTAAACCTTTACACTATACGGAAAAAAGTATACGCTAACACTTTTTTACATCAATGTAAACTGTTTTTTTTAACATCAATTCTTTAAAATTAAAAAAATAAAAACCTTTTAACCCACGCGTAAAAGCTATATTAAAAGTCTACTATAACCGTAAATATACGTATTCTCGAAGTTAGAATTAAAAACTTGAGTGAATTACAGTTTTCGTCCCTGTGGTTTGTCAAAAATCACTATTTCAGTCCATTCGTTTAAAAATTGCGATTTCAGTCTCTGTGGTTTCACTTTCGTAACCATTTCAGTCCATGTGGTTTCACTTTCGTAACCATTTCAATCCATTATTCTGTTAAGTACAGGGACTGAAATGGTTACGAGGTGGACTGAAATGGTTACGAAAGTGAAACCACAGGGACTGAAATCGCAATTTTTAAACTAATGGACTGAAATAGTGATTTTTTGACAAACCACAGGGACGAAAACAGTAATTAACTCTAAAAACTTTTTACATCAAAGTGTTAGAATTAAAAAAATATACAAGCCTTTAAAACAACCCCGTCAAAAAAAGTATTTCACAGCTTTACGCTACATGTAAAAAGTATACGCTAAATCTTTTTTACATCCATGTAAAAATGTTTCTTTTTTTTAAACATCAATAATTTAACCCACGCGTAAAAAATATATTAAAGGTATACACCAACCGTAAAATACCTAATCTAGAACTTTTTTTACGGGTGGTTTAAGATTTTACGAAAAAAACTCTAAGTACAAAAATCGGCATAAAAAATCAACGTAAAAAACTAATTTATACTCAAACCGCATGCGTAAATTTCTTCAGAAACCTATAAAACAACTGTACAAAATTTTTTACACCAAATGTTAAAATAAAAAAAATACAAACCTAAAAGAAACATATAAACCACCCGTAAAAAAACTATGTATACCAAATGTTAAAATTAAAAAAAATACAAACATTTAAACTAACCCGTAATAAAAAAAGTTTTTTAAAGCTTTAAGCTACACGTAAAACTATACACTAAAACTTTTTTACAACGATGTGAAAAGGTTTTTTTTTATGTAAAGTTTTTCGGAAAGCTATGACCACCCGTAAAAAACTTTTTACACCCAAGGTAAAATTTAAAAAAAAAGTTTACAATCATTTAAACAAACCCCCTAAAAATATGTTTATTAAAGCTTTACCCTACATGTAAAAAACTATACGCTAACACCCAAAGAAAATATTACCAAACACGACGATCGAGAAACCAACTGTCGCTTTCTTACTTTTGAAAAACAAAACGTGTAATAAAAATAATATGTAGTGCAAAAACAAACCTCCTGAACCACTAGAGGTGACAATAGTAACAGGTCTATTTGACGCCAGAAGTTGCAACTCCTGCCTTAGGTTATTGACCTAGTTAAAGTAATATAAGACAACAATCCAGTAATTTAAGCATATACGTGTAAAATGAACATTCAAACCTGTGCTAACAACGAGTCATTGAGTGGTTTTGTTTTTGACGACGCAGGTTTCTCATCATGACTAATTAGTTTAAGTACCTACATAGAAAGAAAATAGAAAAGACTTATAAGCTGTATATGACATAACATAGAGAACAACTAAACAAGTAGTTAACTGGAAAAGAAAATGCTTACCTTAGAAGCACCAGAAAACAAATCAGAAACACCAGGCATGCGACCTTCTTTAGCAAGAACCGACCCAACAAGGCCTGCAAATATAACATTAAGATAACGCACACAGTTGGCAAAATAATAAGGCAAAAGATGGTGTCTTTAAACTCTAAACTATTTACAGCCTGTGAAGTATCTACTAGCATATTAATAGACCAATATTACTTATAAAATTGCATTGACCCCATTTAATTCACACAACACATAATTAATTAAATTAACACACTTTACTTGCTCCGATAATTATTGTGAGCTTCCCAAGAGGAAGAGCCATGGTGTACAAATCGATCAAGCGAATGGGATTGTTATGCGAAAACTCTGATCATATTATTGGAGAATAAAGAAGAAGCATAAACAAACCCTAGCTCGTGTCGTGTTTGATCCCCCAACAGTGACGAAATATATTATTTTTATTACACGTTTTGTTTTTCTTTTACCCTCAAATGCATAAACGGTAACCCGACAGTTGATTCCAATGAGGTAGATTTTAAAGCATTAGTTGCTGCAATTCCAACCGTGGGTGTCTTGTGCAAAGGGCTCGAGGAGATTCCAAGATAAAGAGAAAAAGTTGAAGAAGGCATAAGGAAGGTGATATTTGCCAGTCTAGAGAAGAAGAAGAAGAAGACTGTTGAAGAAATTGTTGCTTAAAGTAAGCAGATGGTGGATGAAGTGAAGAAAGTTGATGAGAAAGCTGAGAAAGCTGTTGCTGAGAAACAGCAGGTGCTTGAAGAAGAACAGAATCAGAAGAAGAAAGAAGCCACAGTGCCAACAGCTGAGGTAACAGCTCAAACTGATTTTTCTGATCCATCAATTAAAATTGATAATAAAGTTGAACAACAGCTCAAACTGATTTTTCTGATCCATCAATTAAAAGAATATGATGGAATGAAATTGTCATATCATACTGTAAAAGAAGCCTATGAAACTTTGAAGAGTAGAGTCAAAAGTTTAGATGATAGATTGTCAGCATTCCAGAAAACAACTAAATTTCTTGAAGCTAGATATGAAGGAAAACAAATGGTTTTAAATAGTTATATTGATGATGTTGCAGAACTTAAACAAGAACTGGCAGATAAAGAAAAGTTGGTCAATAAACTTCAAAGTTATCATGCTTCTTCATACATTCTGGAACGTATTTTCAACATCACACCCGATGGTAAAGATTTCGAAAAGAACAAAAAGGGAATTAGGTCAGAATACCATCAAGTTCCACCACCGTTTGAGGAGAATTATACTTTCTATGATAGCTAAAAGGTGGAAAAAGCAATAAACATGGTTGACCAATTACCTGACAACATCGATGTGACTTACACCAAATTTGATGATCTTGATGATTCAGAGGTGGTTGGTAAGGTTGTTGAAAGCGTTTTGACAGAGGAGTCTACAAAACAGATAAGTCTGAATCACAAGATGAAAATGAGGGAAGTTTTTATGATAGTTATCTTAAACATTCAAAATCTAAGAAAAATGTGAATGATGATTCAAAAGGATTGATTTATACCATAATTAGATCGGACAAATTATTCTCAGATATTGAATTCCCGATTCAAAATGTGATTTCGGATAAGATTGACAAAGTTTTCAAATTGGTAGAACTTGAAAAATCAGAAATTGCAAAGTTTGCCGGAAAGAGTAACGAAACTTTTTATAACAAACCTAGTTACAAAAAGAAAAACATGAAGGCTGGGTTGGGTTATAAGAAGAAACAAAATCAAAATAAAAGGTTTGAAAAACAAAATTATCAAAAGAAAATAAATTCTGTTCATGGGAAAAGTTCGGAGGACGAGAAAGAACTCAAATTTAGACGGTAGTCTAATGAAGAGTTTTATGCTCAGAAGAAGCAACAACAACAGGCCAAAGATGTTTCAAAGTGTAGGTCCACCCGGAGGATCGAGTAACCTCTATTCCCTGTTTTCCGACAAACCCGAAAGTGCGGAATCCAAACGGGTAAGTTAAACCAAGTGACGAACACGTAAAACACAAGATTCACCGATTAACACTCCATTGTATTAATCTAGAAAACGGTTACAAAACAATGTTTACAAGATGCGCTCATAAACTCTCAGTGTGTGTGTTTACAGTGTTCGCTCCGAAATCTATTCAGACTTCTCTTGTTTCTGTTCTGTGTCTGTGTATTTATACCAACATGACTGACGAAATCAAGTTCTGGACGAGGACCCATTGACGAAATCCAAGACCTGGACGAAATCACAGTGATTTCATCACATGTGGATTTCGTCCTAAGTGTTTTCGTCCCATTTGGTTTTCACCATAAGGTGTTTTCACCACAAAGTGATTTCACCAGACAAAGTGTTTTCGTCCATCAGTTGGGCCTGTGACTTGGGCTTCTTCAATGTTGGGCTTGGGCCATGGGTTACACAAATAGACTAACACATAAACTCTAAACTAAACATGCATACTGCACACACGCAGTAGCAATTTCGTACGTTACAAAATAAGTATCATACCGAGTCAAGACAGGAGGTTGTCTTGACTACGGCCTTCACTTCGTAGCCGAGTCAAACCAAGCCGAGCCGTATCCACTTAATATGTATCAACAAACTCCCCCTTGGATGCTGCTCGCGAGGTTCGTAATCTCGTTCTCCATCTCATGATGGTCCTTTCTCTCGGAAAGGATCTTCAAAGTCTTCATGCGTCGTGAGTAGAAAGTGTATCAACAAACTCCCCTTTTCATTTAGGAAGTGTGATGGGTGTGAAGTGTTATATATATTAGGTGTATATTTTAAGCCCTTTTTAACACTTATTTTAGCCAAGTTTTAAATTTATAAAACACGATATTTCACTAACACTAAACACACATATGGGCAAGTGCACCCATCGTTGAGCGTAGTATAGTGTTGGTAAGATACCGAGGTCGTCCAAGGACACAAGAGCTTTTAGTACCGGTTTATCCTCAACGTCTAATCAAAATAAAAGTTTATAAAAATGTTTTAAACTAAGAAAAATAAAAACTAACTAATATGCTGAAAAATAAAAATAAAAGAAAAAACAGACAGGCAAGATGAATCACTTGGTTCCGACTCGTATCTAGTATAACCTTTGATTATTTCCGCACTTTTGCACATAATTAAGAGATTATCTTAGTTATTGTAGTAGGCCCCTCTTTTGAAGGTGACGTTACCCTCACCCAAGTAGTTTGAGTCAGCAAGGATACAATCCTAAAATGGTGGATTATTGGAAGATAATGAATTAAGTTATTAATGCAGTATTGTGGTAGGCCCCGCTTTTGGCGGTGACGTTACCCTCGGCTAAGTAGTCTGAGTCAGCAGGGATACAGTCCTAAATAGTCGGGTTATAGTATTAATAGTAGTTAACTTATGAGGGGGTCAAAGAGTTTGGACCTCCGCCATCCAATACCGTGAAGTATTGAAGGAGGTCCTACTAAATTTGACCCAGGTCCATTGCAGGACCTCTAAACGCTGAACAATGGCAAGACCTTTACCAAACCGTTCCCTTAACCCCCGACCAGGTAGCCAACATACCTCCATATAGACCGTGGAGATATGAATGGTGAAAATCCTTTATTTTATATAGACAGTAAAATAATGCCAAGACACCACGGACAAACGATAAGGAAAGATCACCTTCAACATAAGTAACTAGTTATTAAAGTCATTAATACAAAACCAAATAAAAAGTGCAAAAGATTAGAAATAAAAAGTATTATACTAGACACTTTGTCTTCACCAAGTGATGTAAGAGACTTAGGCAAACATGGCCTTGATTGTCAAGAACTTTTACGATCAATCTTGGATCCCGAGACGACTCACACACTCTACGATGGACAATGGATGATGGTGGTGGATGATGGTGTTGTGATGGTGGTGGGTGGTGGATGAAGTGTGAGAGAGGTGGTGTGCCCAGGGATGAGTTGAAATGAATCCAAGCACTCCTATTTATAGTCTGAACAGAGAGCTGGGCACGGCCCCGTGTCCGCTGGGCACGGCCCCGTGCCCGTCTGACACTCTCTCTCCTCATTAATTGTAATTCGCAATTACAATTAATGCGCCTGCTGTACTTTCGCCACGCCCCCGTGTCCACTGGGCACGACCCCGTGGTGGGCAATAGAAGCTGCTATAGGTTTGTCTTTTCTGCTGCTTCTTGGGCACGGCCCCGTGCTGGCTGAGCACGGGGCGTGTTCAGTCTTCTGACTTCTCTATTTTGCTTTGGAAGGTGCCGTTGAGGGGTCGGGCAGTCCACTAATGTTCCTTTCCTTGTATTTATGTTGGAATTAGCTGTCTTTTTGCTTCTTTTGTGTTTTTGAGCTCATTTAATTCTGAAAATACAAAAGGAAGACAAAAACACTCTTTTTCCAATATTAGTACTTAAAAGGGGTTAGTTTTATGCCTTATTTGATGTAATTTATATGTTGCATTTTACACACATCAAATACCCCCACACTTGAACTTTTGCTTGTCCTCAAGCAAAACTCTTTAATATGTGGCTTACACTCCCAAATGGAATAGGTAGAAGAGAAGGTTTTGGGCTTGTCGTAGAGTGTCGGGAATCCAAGGTCTTTTTGGGTTTTATCTTTATTTATTTACAATCCTATTCGTAATGATTTATTTAGAACGTTTCATAGGAGAAATTACTTATTTGGGCATAACATGCCTTTTTAAAATTCCATTTATATACAAGTTCACATACCTCATGGGAGAAATCACTCACACTCCGCCGAAGGTGTATTTTTAGTGAATCACTCGAGAGCGGCGTGGAACTTATTCCTACCATAAGCTTGCCAAGCAATCAATCCTCCTCCTTTTTAACTTTTATACCTTTGTAAATATCAAGAGGACTTTGTGGGTTAAGGGTTAGGCTTGGGTTAAAGGTAGGTGGTTGGGTTAGTGGTTAGTAGAAAAAGGGCGAAAAGCGTAACAAGTGTCGGTTTTCGTAAGATTTTCTATTTTTGCAACTTTTTATTTTGATGAAGCTTTTATTCAAACAAAGTTATTTTTGATGAACTTGTTTGTTTATTTTATTTTTGCTTCATCACACAAATATATATATATATATATATATATATATATATATATATATATATATATATATATATATATATATATATTTTTACGAAAAACCGAACTTGTTACTAAAACAAAGGGTTAAAAATAAAAAAAGGTTTTGGTGGGAAAAAGGGTTTTTGGTTTGGGTGATGAAATGAAAAGGTTTAGGAACAAAGGGGCTAACTAGGGGGATTTTTGGGTAGGTGGTAAAAGAAAAAGAAAAATAATGGTGTAGAAATAAAAATGGGTTAGTCCTAATGCCTCCATCATTTACTTACTTGGGTTTAAGTTGATAAGGACCGGGAATGTATCGTCATGGCAAGTTCTAGAGTCGTAAGAACCAAGCGGCTATTCACACAAGAAACGAAAAATGAGCATTTAGTTTTAATGATATGTAATTGTGCTCAATAAAGGCTCAAAACTCACTTTTGTGGGAATGGGTTTTTATGTGATCAAGTATATAAAATCAAATTTTAACTAAGTTTGCTATGCCTTTTCATAATTTTCTTATGTTGGTTCTTTTTTATCACTACGCTATCGGTTGTAAATTTGTAAAAATATAACCTTTTTGAGAACTTGAATTTCCCAAGTTAAACCTAGAGAAGCAAAAAAATGAAATTTTGAAAAAAATTGGGGTGATTAGCGGTTCCAATAGAGTTTTGTGTAAGGCTTGTATTTAGGACTTGCAAAATTCAAGGTTTTAGCATCCCGCCCACATTTAAATTACACATTGTCCTCAATGTGTCCCAAAAATAAATTTTTAGGTTGATTAGATGTGTAAAATAGTGTTTAAAAAGCAAAGGTTTATGTTACTGGTAGTCTGGACACGGCCCCGTGTCCACTGGACACGACCCCGTGGCGAACTGCCAGTAACGAGAACTTACAGAAGGTGAACACGTCCCCGTGTCCACTGGACACGGCCACGTGTCTGACAAAAATCTGCAGGTCAGTAGCCAAACAACAGGTCTGGGAGGTGAGCACGGGGGCGTGTTGGCTGGACACGTCCCCGTGTGGACAGTCTGAAAGCCTGAAAAACAGGTTTCTTCCTCCGGTTTTTCCATCCTGGTCCTACAAGTGCTGAGGCTTAGCACCCCAAGCCTTGGTTTGTACCTGTTTCATCACTTAATACCACACCAAGCAACACAAACATCCTAAATTACCATAGTTAATTGTTCCAAGCATAAAGTAAAAGAAAAAGAAAAATAAAATGTAGAAAATAGTTAGGAAAAGTAAATTGTCTAACACTTGGCACGCATGCCATCAATTGTTCAAGATTGCATAGGGTTAACCTGGGGAGTCATCCATCAACCGCTTCCTCCTATGCTCCTACTCCATGTCCTCATCGCTATCATCACCTCCATCCCCATACCCCGCCATATACTCCCGGATGCTTCCGATATCATCTTGTATATCGTTGATGTTGCGTTCAATAGCTCCGACCCGGTGGTATGTGTTGTTGGCTAGGTTGTAGGCGTTCCTGGTACACAAGAGGTTTTCCTGCATAAGATCATGTAAACTTTGAAAATTAGGAAAACTGCCTCCTTGTGAGGAGGATTGACCCGGATCACCATGGGGTTGATATTGGTAGTGGGGAGGTGGTGCGTGAAGAACTAGGGCCTCCTGTGGGTTCCATGCATAACCTTGCGTCCTTTGGAAACTCACCGTTCCGTCTTCTGCCTTATAAAGTAAGTTCATGGCTCGGCAAATGTGGTAATCAACTCGTCCTGACCATGGGCTTCTTTCAAAGGACCTTGGAATTCGTGTGTAATGCTTGAAAAGACGGTACACCCATCCTCCGAAGAAGATAGGCGTTGGAGCGCGAGCAAGGCGGTTGAGATGCATGTTTCGTAACAGGAGATATGGAACATCGAGGGGCTTCTGGTTGTGGATACAGTGAAGGACAACCAAATCTTTCAACCCTACAACGCCGCTACTGTCGTGACGTTGGTTTAGAGAGTAGGAGAGAAGCCTGTGAATGTAGCGATAGAGCGGATCCCTTAGCTTCGTACTCTTGGTGCTACTAGGGTTGTAGATTCCTTCACCGATTTGAGCCCATGCAGCTTGTCGTTCATTTTCATCCAAGTCTCGTAATCCTCCGGTATTTTCTTCGTTTCCCGATTCCTCCTCTTGGTATAGTCCTATTATGGCTCCAAACTGTGCCATGGAGATCGAGTACATTGTCCCGCCACACCTAAATGCAACCCCTTCATTGTCGAAAGGGTCACACCTTGAAGTGAAGGTAAAAGTACTGTAGAACTCCATGGTGCATTGATGCACCGACCGAAGCCGAGTGTTTAATGCAACAGCTAGTGGTCCCGTAACGATGTTGTTGAATCGGTCCAGCTGGTTTACCAAGGTTAACAGGTCCGTGCAAGCTCTCCTGGGGTACTCTTCGGGTCTTGTTTGAAGAATCTCATACCTTGCTCTTGCATCAAGCTCCCTTGCATTGAACCTAGTGAACTTTGCCATCTGAAAGAATACACCAAAAGTTAGCACGAGACAATTAGATTTTTAAAGAAACTGCAAACAGTGGCTGGACACGACCCCGTGTCCAGCGGACACGGCCCCGTGTCCAGAGGTCTGTTACTTAAAAACTTCATTTTTCGACCCGGTTTCGAAAACTTGAAAATTTTTGGTCCAATAGGTGCGGTTTCCCCCGAAAATGAAACCCTAAAGACCGTTTTTTCCCAAAATATCCCGTTTACCCCATCAATTTCATCTTTTTCGGTTCAAGAACAAGGGTTTGGGGTTTTTGTAAGAAATCGGGTAAATCTATGAACAATCTAAGTGTATTTACTTTCCTTAACACTAATCTAACTAAATGCAAACAGATCTAAACAAAAATTTGAGGTTTGATCCGGATGAACTTCAAGAACCCTAGATTTTTCCCCAAATTTTTGGTGTTTTAACTACATGCAAGTAACTAATCTAACTACTAAGAGTGATAGAATCATACCTTGATGTTGTTAGATCGATAGGAGACGTCGAAATTTCGCGAAAAATCGCCTGGAACCAGAGCTTTTGTGGGGAAACGGGGCGTGTGGAATGAAGAAACTGTTTTGAAAAAGGGGTTTTATCCCGTCTGCAGCACGAACACGGCCCCGTGTCCAGCGGACACGGCCTCGTGCTCGTGTGAGTGCCCCCTTTTCCCATAAGCTATGGTTAGAAAACTTACCGCTTTATTTTGTCGTCTCAATCGTTCGTAACTTACCAGGCATGATGTTTTTATTCTTCCACTGTTTGAAGCGAGATCTCTTCTTCCTCATCCTCAATAAATCCTTGATAGAGTTTCAGCCGTTGGCCATTGACTTTAAATGGTGGCCCATTTCGAGATTTAATTTCTACTGCACCGTGTGGAAAAATGTGGGTGACGGAAAAAGGTCCTGACCACCTAGACTTTAATTTACCACGAAACAATCGAAGTCGTGAATTAAACAAAAGAACTAAATCTCCTACCCGAAATTCATTAGGTTTAATATGTTTGTCATGCAAATTTTTCATTCTTTCCTTATAAATTTCAGAGTTTGAGTATGCATAATTCCTAAGCTCGTCTAATTCATTTATTTGGCAAAATCGATTTTTACCAGCAAATTCTAGATCTAAGTTTACATTTTTTATTGCCCAGTAGGCTTTGTGTGCAATTTCTACTGGCAAATGACAACTTTTTCCATAGACTAGCTTATATGGGGTTGTACCTATCGTTGTTTCATAAGCAGTTCGAAAAGCCCATAAAGCATCGTCTAATTTATCTGCCCATTCCTTTTTATTTATCCCTACGGTTTTTTCGAGTATTCGTTTTAAACCTCTATTAGTCACTTCGGCTTGCCCGTTTGTTTGAGGATGATATGCTGTTGAAACCCGGTGATAGACCCCATATCTTGTTAAAATTTTTTCAAGTTGATGATTGCAAAAATGGGTACCTCTATCACTTATTAAAGCTTTAGGTGTGCCAAAACGAGAAAATAATTTTTTCAGAAATCTTACCACGACTCTTCCATCATTTGTTGGAAGTGCCTCGGCCTCGGTCCATTTAGACAAGTAATCTACTGCCACAAGTATATATTTGTTTCCTTTCGATGGTGGGAAAGGTCCCATAAAGTCGAGTCCCCACACATCAAAAATTTCACAAACAAGAATGCCATTTTGTGGCATTTCATTTTTGGAAGAAATATTACCTGTTCTTTGGCAAGCATCACATGTTTTTACAAGATTTTGAGCATCTTTGTAAATGGTTGGCCAATAAAATCCTGAATCGAATACCTTTCGTGCGGTACTGGCAGCACCATGATGTCCTCCGTATGGACCATCATGACAATGGCGGAGAATTCTTCATGCTTCACCACCATGTACGCATCGTCGGACGAGTTGGTCCGCACACATTTTGAAAAGATATGGATCTTCCCAAAAGTAGTGTTTCACATTGGCAAATAATTTTTTTCTTTGATGATGTGGCCATCCTTTTGCGACTATACCGCTAGCTAGGTAGTTAGCATAGTCGGCGTACCATGGTTCTTCCTTATATTCCACCATTTCCAGGGACTCAGTTGGAAATTTTTCGTTGATTTGCTCGTCCCTGGTTGCCTCTAAAGCTGGGTCTTCTAAGCGTGAAAGATGATCTGCTGCGGTATTTTCTGCTCCTCTTTTGTCCTTGATTTCAATGTCAAATTCTTGGAGGAGTAGAATCCACCTAATCAAACGTGGTTTTGCGTCTTGCTTCTTGAAGAGATATCGAATGGCTGCATGGTCTGTATAGACTATAGTTTTAGAAAGAACAAGATAAGAATGAAATTTATCAAAAGCAAATACCACAGCTAGTAACTCTTTTTCAGTTGTTGTGTAATTTTCTTGTGCATCATTAAGTGTTTTACTAGCATAATAGATTGGGTGGAAATGCTTTTCTTTTCTCTGTCCCAAGACAGCTCCAACTGCAAAGTCACTAGCATCACACATGATTTCGAAAGGAAATTTCCAATCAGGCGCTATCATGATAGGTGCATTGACTAGCATTTCCTTTAGGGAAAGAAATGCTTGATTGCAATCCTTGTCAAAGATGAATGGAGCATCTTTTTCAAGCAATTTTGTTAGAGGCCTTGAGATTTTTGAAAAGTCTTTGATAAATCGCCTATAAAATCCGGCATGCCCTAGGAAACTTCTGATAGCACTTACGGAGGATGGAGGTGGTAATCTAGAAATGGTATCTATTTTGGCTCGATCCACCTCCATTCCTTCGCTTAAGATTTTGTGACCGAGTACTATTCCCTCCGTTACCATGAAATGGCATTTTCCCAATTAAGGGCGAGGTTAGTTTCCTCACATCGGGATAGCATTCGTTCAAGGTTATCGAGGCATTGGTCATATGAATCCCCAAAGATAGAGAAGTCGTCCATGAAGACTTCCATTGTCTTTTCTATCATGTCATGGAAAATAGCTACCATGCAACGTTGGAATGTTGCAGGGGCATTACATAGACCAAACGGCATGCGTCGATAAGCAAAAGTTCCATAGGGACATGTGAAAGTTGTCTTCTCTTGGTCTTCGGGTGCTATCGGGATTTGAAAGTAACCTGAAAAACCGTCCAAGAAACAGTAAAATTTATGACCGGATAATCTTTCTAACATTTGATCAATGAAGGGTAAAGGAAAGTGATCCTTTCTTGTTGCTTCATTTAATCGTCTATAATCTATACATACCCTCCATCCTGTGACGGTTCTCGTTGGTATTAGTTCATTCTTTTCGTTAGTTATTACCGTCATACCTCCTTTCTTTGGAACTACTTGGACGGGACTCACCCAAGGACTATCGGAGATAGGATAGATAAGTCCGGCGTCAAGTAGCTTGATGACTTCGTTTTTAACCACTTCTTGAACATTTGGATTTACTCGACGTTGTGGTTGTATGACCGATTTGTAGTCATCATTCATCAAAATTTTTTGTGTGCACATAGAAGGACTAATTCCTTTTATGTCAACAAGTTTCCAAGCTATTGCATTTTTGTGATTTTTCAAAAGATTAATTAATTTTTCTTTTTCTAAGTTATCTAATTTAGAAGAAATAATTACAGGTAACTTACCATCTTTGTCTAGAAAAGCATATTCCAAACCTTTTGGAAGTTCTTTGAGCTCAAGTGGTGGGTCTTTAGGAGACTCCTTATTTGGTTGCTCATTTCGATCAAGAACTTTAAAAGTTTGTTCTATGGCGACCTCTTCTTCAACAAAGTGGTCAATCTCTTCACTTGTATCGGGTGGTTCATCTTCATCTTCAATTAGGGGGTCATTATTGCCGAATGGATATTTCATTGATCGTTCGAGATCGACACTTCTTTTAAATGCCCCTAATTAAAGAGGTAGATTATTGAACTTCCGGTTTTTCAAAGCTTCGTGAGTTTTTACAAATGGTCGTCCCAACACTAGAGGAGCGTCATCGAGGATGACAAAGTCGGTTGGGATTACCATTTGATTTGTTTGAACCAAGACATCTTCAACTATACCGATTGATTTTATTACTTTCCGATTGGATAGAAAAATGGGTATTTGAAGTGGAGAAAACTCACTAATACTTAATTTTTCGAAAATGTAGTTAGGCATTATGTTAACACAAAGATCTTTATCGATTGTGACATTACTAATAAACGAATTTTGAAAGAAACATGGAACTGGTGTGATGTTAATTTCAAATGGGTCTTCTTTTATTAGTGAAGTTTGATCATTAGTTAACTTAACACTTACCATTTCGTCAATTTTAGTGTTAGTGTTTAACTCTTTTAAAAACTTAGCATGAGTGGGTACTAAACAATGATTTTCGAAAGAAGGTGTCAAGAGATTAATTTCTTCAAAATTAGACTCTTCTTGGATTTTAACGTTGTCGGACTTACCTTTTTCGTTGTTTAACTCATGTGTCGGTTTTTCACTTATTTGTTCTTCCATTTTTACATTTTCAGTTATCTCTTCTTTTTTTAATTCTTCTCTTGCGCGGGACTCCTCTTCCCTTGCGCGAGCTTCTTTTATACATCGATCGATAACTCTAATGTGTTCTAATATCCTATCGGTCACTTCGGTTATAGAAAAAGAATCGGAATTTTCTAAGCTTGAATCCGGTTGTTCGACCCTTTGTTCCTCATAGTACTCATATGAAGTAGATGGTTCGCACCATTGTTCTTCATTGTAAGCATATGATGGATAAGGTTCATAATTTTGTTCTTCATAATACTCATATGAGGTGGGTTGTTCACGCCATGGTTCCTCAAAATAAGCATATGAAGGTGGTTGCTCATATCTTGGTTCCTCAAAGTATGAGTAAGAAGGCTCATACCTTGGTTCATCAAAATATGAGTATGAGGGAGGAGGTTCATACCTTTGGTCTTCATAGGATGTGTATGAAGTTGATGGCTCGTGCCTGGGCTCCTCATAGTAGGTGTATGAATTGGATGGTTGATATGAGTGATTATTTTGAATCGAACGTGCATTACGACAATTAGTGCAATAATTACCCCTATAATCATCCTCATCATAGGTGTAGTTGTAACCTCCTGAGTATTGATCCATAAGAATCACTCAGCAGACCACAACCGAGTCTCGAGATCAGAAAACAAAAATAAAAACGGAAACAGAGGCTAGACACGGCCCCTTGTTCAGGATCTGTATCTGGGCGTTTTAATTAAATTTACTGATTTCGTTGAGCACGGGGCGTGTTCAGTGAGCACGGCCCGTGGTCAAGCTTCTGTTACTGGGTGTTTTTATGAAAATGCTGGACACGGCCCCGTGTTCAGTGAACACGGCCCCGTGTACAGGTTACTGTAAATGCAAATCTAAACTAAAATGCAGAAAAAATGCGCGCGTTTTTAAAAAAAAAAAGGTTTTGAAAAACTGATTAGGCCGTCGATTTTAAGCTTTCTTAAAATCCTTGTGTCCCCGGCAGCGGCGCCAAAAACTTGATGCGTGTGAAGTGTTATATATATTAGGTGTATATTTTAAGCCCTTTTTAACACTTATTTTAGCCAAGTTTTAAATTTATAAAACACGATATTTCACTAACACTAAACACACATATGGGCAAGTGCACCCATCGTTGAGCGTAGTATAGTGTTGGTAAGATACCGAGGTCGTCCAAGGACACAAGAGCTTTTAGTACCGGTTTATCCTCAACGTCTAATCAAAATAAAAGTTTATAAAAATGTTTTAAACTAAGAAAAATAAAAACTAACTAAAATGCTGAAAAATAAAAATAAAAGAAAAAACAGACAGGCAAGATGAATCACTTGGTTCCGACTCGTATCTAGTATAACCTTTGATTATTTCCGCACTTTTGCACATAATTAAGAGATTATCTTAGTTATTGTAGTAGGCCCCTCTTTTGAAGGTGACGTTACCCTCACCCAAGTAGTTTGAGTCAGCAAGGATACAATCCTAAAATGGTGGATTATTGGAAGATAATGAATTAAGTTATTAATGCAGTATTGTGGTAGGCCCCGCTTTTGGCGGTGACGTTACCCTCGGCTAAGTAGTCTGAGTCAGCAGGGATACGGTCCTAAATAGCCGGGTTATAGTATTTATAGTAGTTAACTTATGAGGGGGTCAAAGAGTTTGGACCCCCGCCATCCAATACCGTGAAGTATTGAAGGAGGTCCTACTAAATTTGACCCAGGTCCATTGCAGGACCTCTAAACGCTGAACAATGGCAAGACCTTTACCAAACCGTTCCCTTAACCCCCGACCAGGTAGCCAACATACCTCCATATAGACCGTGGAGATATGAATGGTGAAAATCCTTTATTTTATATAGACAGTAAAATAATGCCAAGACACCACGGACAAACGATAAGGAAAGATCACCTTCAACATAAGTAACTAGTTATTAAAGCCATTAATACAAAACCAAATAAAAAGTGCAAAAGATTAGAAATAAAAATTATTATACTAGACACTTTGTCTTCACCAAGTGATGTAAGAGACTTAGGCAAACATGGCCTTGATTGTCAAGAACTCTTACGATCAATCTTGGATCCCGAGACGACTCACACACTCTACGATGGACAATGGATGATGGTGGTGGATGATGGTGTTGTGATGGTGGTGGGTGGTGGATGAAGTGTGAGAGAGGTGGTGTGCCAAGGGATGAGTTGAAATGAATCCAAGCACTCCTATTTATAGGCTGAACAGAGAGCTGGGCACGGCCCCGTGTCCGCTGGGCACGGCCCCGTGCCCGTCTGACACTCTCTCTCCTCATTAATTGTAATTCGCAATTACAATTAATGCGCCTGCTGTACTTTCGCCACGCCCCCGTGTCCGCTGGGCACGGCCCCGTGGTGGGCAATAGAAGCTTCTATAGGTTTGTCTTTTCTGCTGCTTCTTGGGCACGGCCCCGTGCTGGCTGAGCACGGGGCGTGTTCAGTCTTCTGACTTCTCTATTTTACTTTGGAAGGTGCCGTTGAGGGGTCGGGCAGTCCACTAATGTTCCTTTCCTTGTATTTATGTTGGAATTAGCTGTCTTTTTGCTTCTTTTGTGTTTTTGAGCTCATTTAATCCTGAAAATACAAAAGGAAGACAAAAACACTCTTCTTCCAATATTAGTACTTAAAAAGGGTTAGTTTTATGCCTTATTTGATGTAATTTATATGTTGCATTTTACACACATCAAAGTGTATCAATAAACTCCCCCTTTGATTATGCTGTGAATCTTTTGATCTTCAATTCTTTTAGATCCGTGTGGTGTTGATGATAGATCAGCGTCGATCATCTTTATCTTTTGAGTGCCTCCATGTCGTGTCTTCATTCCGCAGCTTGTCATCGAACATGTTCTCTTCGCCTTTAGCATCTGCACATGTAAGAAAGCTAAACACGTAATGAGAACAAACGCTTGGAATATAGTTAACATTTAAACAAATGACACACATGTGACCATGTTTTCAACTACCGTCCGACAATTAGTTTGAAAAGTTAACAGATTTTTCAATTTTGATTATTAACTTTCAAAACTTGCAAACTCTAACCGTTTATGAAGATTCAGTCGTTTTGGTTTTCATCAGATTTCAGGCAACGAAGACTTGAGTTCCAACATCGGTTAATCAAAACTAAAGCAGAAATAATTTTTTTTGACTTTTATAAAGTTTATATTAAAACACACCTAAAATCTTTTTGTCATTTTGAATATTTCAAATGTAAAGACTGAAAGCAGTAAATAAATATATACAGAGTTGCAGAAACTAAGAAAAGTAAATATATACAAACATTCTTTTTGCGAGTTTCGAGGGTAAGAGAATCATATTAGTGTACGGTCATGCCAAAACGCTCTTGTTATTCTTTTTGTTAACATTTAGATAAGCATCCTATAACAATTATCGGTATTGTTATCCACATAAGCTCAACTTATCAGATGTATTCATGGCGAGGGGATACGTTAAGGTATGATTTATACTTACCGACCGGTGTTCATCCACATCACGACACATTCCCGTATCAAGGTATGCACGAGAGTTCATCTTACTGGTGAGTATACCATTTATCATCTGTTTTGACGTATATGAAAATGTGAGAAACTCACTTATTTTGATTGAAACAAGCCCTATGTGATAGAATCACGTATTGATGAGGAACTTGATTTTCAGATGCATGAGGGCACAGGAGTAAGTCCGTAAACAGGTCAGTACTTTCGTACAGCAAAGAGACGAACTTGACTCCCGGATAAATGTGATATATTATCACTTGATTTGTGGACATGTGATTGTTGATCACTTACTGAGGTCGTATGCAGTATGTACACGTATGTATGATATCATGGAAGATCTAGACTTCGTCTCCGTTTGTTTCGGTAAAAGAAACAACCATGATACCCAGATGATAAACAGCATAAAGACCACATATCTCAGAACCTCGGCAATCTCTCAAACAAAATTTCGGTACTAAGACCATATGCCAATGAGTGGTTCCCACCTGGTCTTCAGTCGATTTAGGTTTATATCACCCTGCACACTTGAAGATGATTGTGAGCCTACCGATACATCTTATATAGAGCTGCTTATCGTTTTTCATTTTTCTTTTCAGTTTAAGGAGGTTTGGACAGACCACTGATGTACTATCATTTTCTCTTTTGCTCGCCAGGAAACTCATTTTTGTTTTTCAATGTTTTTGCGATTTTGAATTTTTTTTTAATGTTTTTGAATTTTTCAAATTTGGAATTACTCCCCCTAAAATCAACAAACTTGCAATAATTTTAAAAAACACAAAGATATTTACAAAAACGATTTTCCGATGTCGGTTAACTCATGTTTTACCTCGATGTCGTTTACCAAAATTAAATTTTTGTCAGAAATGATTTATCAAATTTTTGGAAAAATCAGTTGGCATGTCGGTAATCGGTGCGGACCATGACAACATTGATGAGTTTCATAGTGAAACAATCACGTGTGAGGTGATATTCGAGATCAATGTGTCTGGTCAAAGAGTGTTGTACGAGAGGATAATAATTCATAAAGCAGCTTAAATATCGACAAGTATAGGAGAGATTAGAAATTTAAAACCGTATCCTGCAACTGCTTCGTGCATTGCTAGGAATCTGAGTGCTCTCCCAAACTAGATATCCACCCGGTGTGGACTTCAAAGTCGATTTTTGTAGCTACTGAAAAATCTCTTCACAGCAACAAGATCAAAAACCTCTAACAACCAAAACTTTGGAATGATCTTCATTTTGTCGAAGTGGTCAAATTCTTTCATCGTCATTCTTCTTTTATTTTTCTCTCTCTCTCTCTCTCTCCATCAATGGCAACAATATTCTCCTAGATGTAACAATATTTCGGAGCCTTATGTCGCCGATCTTGTGCATGGACGATCCACTATCAACAATCCTAAGACTATCAATAGTTCCTCCTAGAACATCCTGCACACTCATTCAGAGATTAGTTGGAGAGGGGGACCCAAGCCTTCACAGACTTGGGTCGTCCGTCATCATCGAGAATTGTGACATCCATTTCCCGATGATTCGGAAATGATGTAGCTCCCCCTGAAACAGTTTCCAATTTTGGTTTCCAAATCTATTTTTGCTTTTCATTTTTAACATTTGATTTAACAGATTTTGTTTGGACAACCTCCGGTTTTAAAACCTTTTCAACATTTTTCCGTTGTTTCTTTATCTGTTTCACTTCTTGTTGTTTAACAAGACGAGGGTCCTGTTTTGGTGAAACAGATCTTTTATGGTATTTGTTACCACGGGGGGGGGGGGGGGTTCAACCTTTCCTTTTCCCTTGGTGAGATATGGACAATTCTTAACAATGTGTCCATACTCACAGCATTCAAAGCATGATCTCCGCTCAACAAACCTTGGAGTATCATAACTGTAAGAGCTTGATGATGAACTTCGTGATCTTGAGGTACTTGGTCCTACATTACAAACGTTTGTGTGTTGTGTGTAATTGTTTTGACTGTTTCTTTTCAAAATTTTACTTTGTTTAACAAAATCCGTGTTGGATTTGTTTTCAAAAGTCTCAATTTTATCAGTCCCTCTGGATTTCACGAAGTTTATCTTCCGATTCGTCTTCTTGTTTTGGCTCTGTTTGCCTTTTCCATTTCCTTGGGCAACGTGATTTTGCTTTCGTTGATTGTTTTGTTTTTGCAATTTTTGATTCCCATATTTCTTTCTAACTTCGGATTTTAGGATAGGAGCACACTGAGTTACAACAACTCCTGGGCTTGACTTTCCCAAAAACTTACTGGTAGAGTCTTCGAAAACTTTATCAATCAAAGATTGATTGACATTCTTGATTGGAAAATCCTTCTCTGAATATATTTTATCAGATCCAATCAACGTGTAAAGCAAGTTCACGCTTTCACAGCTTCCAGATGAGGATTCAACAGACTTGGCTGTAGCAGTCACAAACGGTTTTGTAGGTGGATCACAAAGAATGTAATTTTCGAGAGGTATGTTTTCCTCTTTTGTTACCGTTTCTGACTATTCAGAGTTAGTATCCTCGGATTCATCATCTGACGAATCAGCATCCTCAACAATGACTGGTGGATCCTGATTTCGTTCAGTTGTTGATCATTTCGTATCGGCTGATTCATTCGAATCTGAGGATACTTCCTTTTTGTAACCTAGCCCAAATGTGAATTCCTCAAGGCTTAATGAAACTGAGGGCTCAAAATGAGGTTTATTTTCCTCATCAGGCATCGAAGAATAATCGTGTTTAATAGGTGGTGGACATTTCTTATAGCCAATGGATGTGACATCAGTTTTCTTTTTCTGTATGTCAATGATGTGATCCAGCACATACCTAGAGTTTGAATAACTATTCAGCTTAAGCTGGATCGCCTCACTTTCACACTTAGCACAGGCTAACTCTTTTTGCATGATCTCAAGACGATTGATGTAAAGGTTTATTTCAGTTTGTTTTCTTGAAACCATTTTCGTTAGCTCGGTCTTATCTGCTTTTAATGTTTCAATTATCTTTTTAAATTCCTTTTCATAATTTTCACGAAACATGTTGGCCTCTGTGCATTTTAAAAGATCCACGATCAAATGTTGATTGTGGATATTTGTCACTTCATATTTGTTTTGCAAAGCCTCATATTTGCTTTGCAAATCACACCACTTAGCATCAAAAGAAACATGTTTGTTTTGCAAGTCAGACAATTCAGCATTTAAAGCATCATATTTGCTTTGCAACTCAGACATATTAGCATTTAATCCAATACACCTATCACATCTATCACAACTATCAGATTTTGATTCATCGACACGTACCTGACTAGAATCACTCTCAGATGTTGACCTATCTGCATCAGAATCAATAACCTCCCTTGATGATTTACATTCAGATCCATCCTTGCCTGAACTTGAACTTGAAGTTGTAACATCTTTAACTGAAGTTGAAACGTCTTCAACTGAACTACTGTCATGTTCAGAACTGTCATCGTTTCGTGATGATTCACCATTGCTGGCATCTTTGACAATTTTAGCGTAAAACGCCGTTTTTGTTTGACTACAGTTCTTTGGATCAAGAGATGATGGTGCTACAGTAGAACGATGGCGCTGTGAAGCAACTGGTGGTAATGGATTTCCATACAAATCAGTGGTTGGGACACGGATTGATGGTAACTGAGCAACTGGTACTAGATCACCATACATATTTCTAGCCATTTTCGGTTCACTTTTATTTTGGTTAGTAACCGATGCCCATTGTTCTGCCGTAATTCGAGGTGGTGTGGGAGATTCGGCCCATGATGGCGACAAACGCGTGTTTGTATACTTACTTTCCGTATTAGATGCGGGTGCGGGAGATTCGGCCCATTGATGGATATAAACGCGTGTTTATATACTTGCTTTCCGTATTAGACGGAGTACCCGACCAAGCCGGATTCATTTTGAATGAATAATGACGAATACCTGCTCAAAACACTCAAATCAAACAGTTAAATATGATTTAAAAAGCTTACGTTAACAATATGAAAAGATATGTGACGAAAATAGGGGTTTTCGTCGCTAATATGTTTGATTTTGTCGCTGAAATGGTGATTTCGTTGCTGAAAGGGTGATTTCGTCGCTGAAAGGGTGATTTCATCGCTAAAAGGGTGATTTCGTCGCTGATGTGCCTTTTATGACGAAATCAGGGGTTGTTTTCGTCGCTGATGAGACTTTGACGAAAATGAAAGGGTTTTCGTTGCTGATCATGTGATTTCGTGAACAAATACACAAGTGATTTCGTCTGGAATGAGTGATACCAGCCCAAGGTGATTTCGTCCAAAATGAGTTACAACCTGGTGATTTCGTTGAGGGCTAGTGGACGAAAATGGGGTGTTTTCGTTGACAATTTCAACCAGACAAGACAAATGAGATATTTTCAAATCCTTATCTTCTGACACAAACCTTCTTTTTCAAACAAGTCAAGTCACCTTACCCTTACACTTTGTTCAACAACTATCCATCATTGTTTGTGTACACAATTTTCAAACCACACTATTTTAATAAACCTGTAAAACCCGTTAGGATCTTTCAATGATATCAACCTTTAACTTGTGAAGGTGCGGAAAACAATCACAAGTAGATTCAAGAACAAACAATAATAATTAACACAAGAATAACTAATGAATCACAAACCGAAATCTTGCATTCAATGATAAAGCAAAGACTGATACAAGACTTCAACTGAACTCGGTTCCTTGTGTCCCTTGTGTCGCAACCAAACAACTGACCAACCACCTCAACCAAGAGGTTGAGGTGTGTTTAAATACAAAACAACTGGGCTAAAATCTAAGCCCATTGCGACACCAAGTAGACTAGCCCAACCCATACAAAATCGACCCAAAACATGTAAAATAAACAAGTACATAATCAACCCTTAAACTATACTAACCTACATGAATAAACCTTCAGGTTCCAACAATCTCCCCCTAGGTTTATGCATGAGGTTCTTCTGACTTCAATTTCCTTGATCACCACCACTTGCACTATCCTTATAACCGCCAAATCCCTTCTTATGAATATGCAGAACAGACGCTACAGCAGCAGTCCAAGCCTTAGCTATTTCTTCGTATTTCTCTGTAGCTCTGATCTGATTACATGCCAAAACTTCCAGATCTTCACCAGCAAGATTCAGCAAGTCAATTTGATCAACCAAACAATAACTCGTCTCTCCATCACAAACAATCACCGCCTGCCCAAGACGTTCATCATATACCCAAAAGTGTAATGTCTTCAGTGCACCTTTTGGGATCTTTCTCACCAAAGGAATCGTCTTTTCTTTATCAGTAGCTGGCCAATGCACAATCTTCATACGTTTGTTTGTGTAAGGATCTCTAATTCCTTTAGCTGGTTTAACAATAGACTCTGCCGTACGCATTGAAGGAAAACCCTTAAGTACCTCCCTCTTTAATCTCTCGAAAAATATATATCCAGCACCTCCAGGCTTATCATCCACATAAGGTGCATTAGACAGATTTGTCAAATCCACCTTAGTGAAAGACTGAAACTGTCCTGGATGCTTGCACCACTCGACAAGACCAATTTTTCTTTTTATCCACCATCTCTTACGATCATGGTCATATCCCCAGCTAACTACACCAGAACGATTACCAACTTTATCATAGAGAGTTTCACCAACATCCATTAAATGATGAGTTGCATGAGCATCCTCATCATCTGGATTCAAATTCTTGTTCTTCAAAATCACTAACTCTCTTTTCTTTTTAATCCTTTCTGCCTTCTCTTTGTCTGCCACTGGATTTGTAACTCTCTTGAAATATTGTTCCATTGCAGCACTTCTTTCAGCATCATCTTTAGCAAAGGCTTTTCTTCTGTTTTCAACATCAGTTGGATCAGAAAATTCCTGTCCAAATTTCTTCTCCAACTTCCCTCGTAAATCATAAACCATATTGAACAACAAACTAACATTTCCTTGAAGTTGCTCAATCTGTTGATCTTTCTTCACAATAGTATCTTCAAGTTGGATAATCTTCGCATCTTTATGAATTGAATCTTGCTCAAGCACAACCATTCGTTTCTTCATATCTCTCATGCTGATAAACTCATCTTCATCACTTGAATCATCATCAAACGACATTCTTAGTGGTTCTTCAGGTCTTTTACGACTAGAACTGCTAGGCTCATCATGAACAATTCCAGAAGGACCAGCATCATTGTGAACTTCAACATCAGAAATACCAATTGGCACAGTATCAACAGTTGTAGCTAGAACTTTAGCAGTAGTAACATCTATATCATCCCTTTGAACTTCAACATTTTCCATATCCATCTCATCTCTTTGAGTATCAACATCAAACTCAAAGATATTCTCAGCAGTGGTGGTAGTATCACTAACATTCCTTTCAAAATCGAAGTCATATAAACCTTCGTCATCATCAGCAACATTCACGGATTGATCTTTTCCTTGTTCAACAAACATTCCAGGTCTAGGATCCCTCCTTTTCCTTTTTAATGGCAAGGAATCAGAATCCATTGGGCTTTCATCAGGCTCTTCAGTTGATACTGACAGATTGGAAGGAGGATTTCCCATCTTGTCAGTTACTGACTTTAACAGCATCGCCAAACTTTCAGCAGTAATCACTGGTTCAACAGTAGAAACAACGGCATCAACTTCAGGAGGAAGTTCTTTATCATCATCAGAATCACACATAATCTCGACACCTTCATCGTCAGAGTTAATTGTTATACACTCCGTCTCAGGCTCACCTTCAACTCTCCTAGGAATATCATGTTCTTCAGCAACAATAGCACTTGCAGGCACACTATGCACTGGAACGGGTCGTACTAGTACTGGATTTGCACTAACATCTTCCGTCTCTGCAAACTGACCAAACTTCTCCAATGGAATCAAACCTTCAAACTTCTTTTCAGTACCTTTCTTTGTAGTAAGTGCACCAAAACATGATGGACCCATAGGCTTTAATTCTAACGTATCACCAGATCTCTTCAATCCTGGATAATGATCATTCAGAATCATCTGCAAAAACCTCGGGTACATTAGAAACTTATCCTTTCGAAGTCCGATTGCATTTCTCTTCATCGCTTCCAAGATATATCTTGAATAGTTGAACGGCTCATTGGTAATCACACATATTAAAGCAGCCGACTGAGTGGTATTCAACTGATCAGTTCCCCCTCTATTTTCTGTCATGCACAAAAGAAACATGTGCAGCAATAGACGCCAATACGGATGCACAAACTTCTTTGTCAGGGGTGGAAACTTCCCTTCGTAGCTTAAACGAGGTAGAATTGCTTCCACTGTTCCAGCTGGAAGTTCTATTGGATCTGTTTCCTGATCATTAAATCTTAACGCTTCTCTAATCATCTGCTCAGTCACTATAACTTTCTTCTCTTGAATTTCAGCAACTATAGCTCCCTTTCCTTCAACAACTTCGACTTTAGCACTTTTCCAAAAATCTTGAATAAGCTCTTCATAAACAACTGGATTCTCACCAAGAGCATGAGCAATCCGGCAGTTATTTAGACCTTTCATCAGTGACATGTATAGCTGCTTGTATTTCTCTGGTGGAGGTGCCAAATATCCTACTTGATTGTGAGAAGATATAAATTTCAAGTCCATTTTCTGCACAAAACACAAGTTAATTAAAATTTCCAACCTTTGTCATAACAGTGTTCAGATAAAACAACTAATAAATAACACTGTTACTGTTGACTCGAGACCATGAGTCGAAACCGAAAGGTCTCGAGTCGAAACCACTTGACATTGAGTCGCAACCATGAGTCGCAACCAATAGACTCTGAGTCGAAACCATGAGTCGCAATCTTGAGATTGCGACTCGCAACCACTGGTCTCGAGTCATTGTGTTGTCTGAGTCGCAACCACACAATCATATGATCTTCATCATAGTGTTCTTGATTGCTAGTCGGAATCTTCAAATCTTCATCGGAGCTTCTTGATTGTGAGCCGGAATATTCAAATCTTCATCGGAGCTTCTTCAAATATTCATAATTTTCTGCAAAAACTTGAACAATAATATCATAATACCTTAATTATCAACAAGTCGAAACCGCAGATTGCGAGTCGTAACCGGAGACAAGTCGGAATCTTCAAAGATCACCGGAGTTTTTGAGAGAGAATGAGGATTGGTTTCGAGTGATGAATTAGGTCTCGACTCGCAACTGACCATTTATACCTCCACTTGGATCATGGGCCCTTGACTTTTGGGTCATACATTAACAGATTGGGCTTGAGACTTAAAATTTGGGCTTAACAGATTTGCCATTTATACCTCAATTCAAAACCTTTAATAAATTTTTAATTTCAGATTTATCTTAAATTTACCGCTAAACCTTCTGAGCAAAATTTGCAAAACAAAAACCTAAAAAACAAAAATAAATAATAAATATTATTTACAAAAATAAATTAGGAAATTTGCATAGATATTCAGGGATCAAATCACAAGGTTTCGGGCTTGACTTCACTTATCAACACTGATCTACTACCGAAAGATCTAGACGATTGCCAGTATATTTGTCCACCTAAACTCATCTTCCTAGACCTTTTCCATATAACTGCCTGTAACAAAATTTATCATGTTTTGATTTTTTAACAATGAACACCCAAATAAATACTGATCAAATCTCGGAATTACATACAGCACACCCTATCATGTAAGTAGCTTCCCTACCACATATTTCACAAGTCCAATCCAAATCTCTGAAATCTTAACTGGGAATAGATTGAGAAGAGAACAGAATAGATCTTAAGCAGAGATGGTATAATATACAGATCAAATGAGTTTTCTCAATTTGATATAGGTTTCATGGGTTTCTTTTGGGCACTTGAGGGCCTCTTTCGGGTGTATAATTAATCTACAGATCGACAACGTACAGCTAGGTCAGCATGTATCTGGATGCAGCAAAAGCTGACGTTGCCTAGCATCTCCAGGTCAGCATATATCTGGATGCAGCAGAGGAGATACACGACTTTTTCAGAGAAGATTTCAGAGTCAGACCAAAATTGTGTGTATCAGGACAACATACAGACATTCAAATAGAAATGAGCTAATTCCAAGTGATTTTCTTTTCTGAGGTCAGGTACTAATTTAGTTCTTAACAAAACAGTCAATGTTTCTAGTCATAAGAATAGAGCCTACCAGCATATCAGTACTAGAGTCAAACTATTTCGATACTGGTTTTACATGAGTCAGCCCTTAACCATGATGTGAAAATTCATTTCATTTCCCAGTCATGCCACACCTCTTTTTGTATTTTTCTATTTTTTAATGTTTTTGTATTTTTCTATTTTTTTACTGTTTTTGTATTTTTCAAAATTTCTCCCCCTAAATTTGAGCATAAATAAAAACTACCTAAGAATAGAAAACTTTATGAACAAATTTACTTACGAAAAACAAAAACATGCTCAGTCAGTAAAGCGGATCATTTTCAGAAAATCCACAAGCACTTTGAATTTTGAGCTGCTGACAGGTTTGGTGAACAAATCGGCAGCATTTGCATCTGTGTCGATTTGCTCAAGTGTAATAAGACCTCTGTCGAAGCAATCTCGAATAAAATGAACTTTGATGTCTATATGCTTGGTTTTGGAGTGAAAA
Organism: Helianthus tuberosus; assembly: GCA_030545235.1. Lineage (NCBI taxonomy): Eukaryota > Viridiplantae > Streptophyta > Magnoliopsida > Asterales > Asteraceae > Helianthus > Helianthus tuberosus. The sequence continues at coordinate 211,588,766 of CM060424.1, forward strand.
ACAGGATTTCTAACAATTTGTATTGCAGCATCATTATCGCAGTAAATAGTAGTGTTGAGATAAGTCAAACCGTAGTCCTGCAATTGATGTTGCATCCACACCACTTGAGAGCAAGATGCAGAAGCGGCAACATACTCAGCTTCAGCTGTAGAAATCGCCACCGTTTGTTGTTTCTTGCATTGCCAAGAAATGAGCCTATCACCCAGAAACTGACATCCAGCTGATGTAGATTTCCTGTCACTATCAGTACCTCCAAAATTGCTATCAGAAAAAGCAAACAAGTCAAAATTGGAATCCCTCGGATACCACAGACCAAACCTAGGTCGGCTTTTAAGGTACCGAAAGATTCGTTTAACAGCAGTAAGATGAGAAGTTTTAGGATTAGCCTGATATCTTGCACAGTTGCAGACAGCAAACATAATATCCGGACGACTAGCTATCAGATACATCAACGATCCGATCATAGACCTATACTGACGTTGATCCACAGAAGATCCTTCTTCATCTTCAGTCAATAGTGGTCTCTCTGCCATTGGTGTTTCAGCAGGCTTTGCGTCCGAAAACTTAAATTTCGCTAGCACGTCATCCACACTTCCCTTGATGGACAAGAATCCCATGAGAATTCTGCTTGACTTGTAAACCCAAAAACAGTGTCATTTCCCCAAGAGCACTCATTTCAAATTTCTTTTTCATAACTCTCTCAAACTCCTTGCAAAGTTCCTCACTTGTAGATCCGAAAATAATATCATCAACATAGATTTGAACTAAGATCTGATCCTTGCCCACCTTCTTGATAAACAGAGTCTGGTCTATCGTGCCACGTGTATACCCATGAGCCAGAAGATGTTCAGTTAGTGTGGCATACCAAGCACGTGGCGCTTGGTGTAATCCATACAATGCCTTATCTAGCTTGTAGGCATATTCTGGATGATCTGGATGCACGAAACCTGGTGGTGTTCAACAAAAATTTCTTCCTTCACATCCCCATAGAGAAACGCTGTCTTGACGTCCATCTGATACACAGTGAACCCCATATATGACGCGTAAGCTAAGAAAATCCGGATAGCTTCAAGTCGGGCAACCGGAGCATATACTTCATCATAATCCAAGCCTTCTATTTGTCGAAATCCCTGAACCGCCAGCCTTGCTTTATTTCGAACAATAACCCCTGCAGAATCTTGCTTGTTTCGAAAAACCCATCTAGTTCCAAGTTTGCGCTTTCCCTGTGGCAACCTGACAAGTTTCCATACTCCAAGCTTCTCAAACTGGTTTAGTTCTTCATGCATAGCATCTACCCAGCCCGGTTCCTGCAAAGCTATATCAACAGTTTTAGGTTCAATTTGAGAAATGTAGCAAGAATATAAACAAGTATTGATGGTTCCTGATTGGCTCCTGGTTAAAACTCCTGCATTTACAGGACCAATCACATTCTCTATAGGATGATTCCGTTGAACACTTGTGGGTATTGCCAGGTCAGGTACGGTCTCGTCTTCAGCGGTGGTGTTGCTAGACTCCCCCTCATTAGATGCTGCAGTGTTATGAACGAATGGAGTGGTAATAATGCAATCTTCAGGAATTTGTTCAGGAAACAGAGCAGATCCGGAACCATTAAATGCAGAACCACTATTTGAAGCACCTTCAGGGGATTGATGGGACGTTTGTTGACTCGTAGTATGCTGTGTAAACACCATTCCTGGCGGATCAATGGTATGATGTCTCACGCTTCCTTCTGTCTGTTCTTCATCTTCAGTATCCTCAAAAGACAGAGGTTGTTTTGGAATAGACACACCTGCATCTAAAAAATCACTTGACAAAATGTTAAATGACTTAAACAATTCAGCATAATCATATAACCAATCTGGTCCAACTCTAGCGTCCGTAGCATTTTCCTCGAGCCATTCAATGTTGCACGACTCGACGACCTTTTTAGTTACCTTGTTGTATACTCTATAGGCTCACCCTTTAGCATATCCAATAAAGTAACATTCGTCCCCTTTGACCTCAAACTTTCCATTAGAGTCCATAAGTAGTAACACACATGGACAACCAAAGATGCGAAAGTGTGAAACCGAAGGTTTACGTCCTTCCAGAATCTCATATGGAGTTTTCATATGTCGTTTGTTTACTAAAGCATGATTTTGGACGTAACAAGTCGTGCTAACAGCTTCGGCCCAAAAGAAACTAGGAAGCTTCGAGTCAGCCAGCATAGTTCGTGCAGCCTCGATAAGAGTACGATTTCTTCTTTCAGCTACTCCATTCTGTTGAGGAGTCCGTGGTACACTATACTGACGATCAATTCCCTTATCAGTGCAGAATGTGTCCAAAGTAGCATTCTTGAATTCTGTCCCATTATCAGATCGAATAACCTTCACCTTAGCACTCGCTTGATTTTCAGCCAGAGTGATAAATTGTTTCACCAAGACTGCAGTTTCATTCTTGTGACTGAGAAAATATACCCAGGTGTAGCGAGAATAATCATCGACAATTACAAGACAATAAGCTTTCTTGCCAATACTCAACACATTCACTGGACCAAAAAGATCCATATAAAGTAGTTCAAGCACGGCCTTCGTCGAGGGTGCTGGTTTAGTCTTATGAGGTTTTCGATGAGCTTTTCCTTTTGCACAAGCAACACACCTTTCAACCCACATGAAATCTTTTATCGGAAGATCACGTACTAATTGACCTTTTGCCAGACGATTAAAATTCTTCATATTCACATGCCCAAGGCGACGATGCCATAGTAGACCATCATGTTCTGAAATCTTCGAAAATAGGCAAGTAATTTCTTCACACGGTTTCTTATTCATATCAATCACATAAGCGTTTCCTCGTCTCTCTGCTGACATTAAGAACCAGTCTTCTGAAATGACAATTCCAGGTTTAAGAACATGACATCCTATCTTTGTAAAGTGAACTGAATTCCCTCGATCACAAATCTGAGAAATGCTCAACAGATTGTGTTTCAGTTCTGGAACATAATTAACATTTTCGAAGCTTAACACGCCGTTTCGTACAGTTCCTTTTAACGTGATTCTGCCTGAATCTCCTCCCGCAAATGAGACATATCCACCATTAAATTCTTTGACATTTTCCAGTTGGGATAAGTCTCATGTCATGTGTCTGGAACAGCCACTATCCATGTACCAGAGGCGCACGGTAGTCCTCCATAGCTGTTCCTGCACAATTAGCGGGATTAGTTAGATTTAGGAACCCAGCCCATAGTGGATCTGGGTTTTCCTTGTGCATCAATATAAGTCACTCTCTGCCACACTAAGTTTTCTTTATTTAAAAACTTTGAAGTATTTTGAAAGACAGAGTTTCGATGACATGTATGTGATGAATTGGACTGCCTGGCCTTAGCTTTAGGTTTCCAATGCTTGTTTGACCAGTTAGAATTGTAATTACCAAAGGCGTTATGTTGAGATCTTCGAAAATCATTTTGTTGTTTTTGATTTTTGCGTTTGGCTGCATTCCATTCCTGATCAGAAGGTTTAGTCTTGCGATAGTTGTTTTTCATTGTCTTGGTCTTTTCAGTCGTCATTGACTCTGAACAACGATATCGGTTAGACATGACCTTCTGATCTTGCACTGACTTTTTCTTGTACGATGTCCTTGGGAGTTGACCACAATTTCTGGCAATATGACCAGCGATGCCACAGTTAAAACATGTTTGACGTTTCAGTTTATGTGTATTTTGAAAGCTTTTGCACGATTTGCTTGATTTTGAATGATTTAATGTCTTGTTTTTCTGAACATGTTGTGCTTGTGGTTGTTCTGAGCTTTTTGAAGGTTTTTCTTCTAATGACTTCTCACTTATATCAATATCCTTTTCTTTGTTACTTAATTTTGGTTCAATATTTGAACAAGGAGAAGTTTCATCAATATGTGTTTTACCAATGCATTTGTCATGTGAAACTAATTCAGGTTCATTATGTGAACGTGTAGAAGTCTCATCAATATGCATTTCCTCAACGCATTTATCATGTGAAGACGACTCAGGTTCAATTTCTACTACAGTTTCCAATGGGGTTCCACTAGATTCAACATTAGGGACACCCACTGAGACAGGTTCAGAAGAAGAATCAGGATACTCTTGATTTTCTTGAGAAGTCGTTTCAGTGGTTTCACTGAATGCATCCTGAGGGACCTCACCTGTAACATTTTCATTAACTGAGACGTTAGAAGCATTAGAATCACACACATCAACTGAAAAACAATCATCACCACACTTATTGTTCAAATTATCAACACAAACATCATCAGTTTTGCCCAAAACAACAGACGAAACACAAGACGAAACATAAGCAGAAAACGACGCAAATAAAGAACGACTAAAAGCAAGATCAGATTCAGTTGGTTCAGAATAAGGTTCAAAATAAGGTTCAGAAATATTTGTATGGACAACTGGTTCACTCCCATGAACATCTCCACACTTTACTTCAGAAACAACATCTGCACATGAAGATGAAACGTTAGGATCAATTGAGCCTTTGGAAACAAAATTTAATGGAGTAGACTTCTGTTTCTCAACTTGTCTGTCATGAGAAGATGACTTGTTGGTTTTAAAACCATAAGTCATGTTATTCTCATTCATCATCTCCTCCTCAGTCATTGGCAGATAAGAGTAATTATCATTATATGGAGGAGGAGTCTGATTATAACCCAAACCAAGCCCTTTCTTTTCTTTGTATGCAAGCTGTTGATCGCACAGGTTTTTAACTAGTTTGCTGGAAGAATCAAATTTCTTGATATTAAGTTCATTAATTTGATATCTGTCTCTAATATCTTCCAGTTCCTTAGTTAAAATACACACTTTTTCTTGAGCTTCTAAGAAATGGGCTGTTTTTACACTCACATCATCTTTAAGTTTGATGATGTCTTTTCGCTGAGCCTCAATCTTTTCTTTATAAATTTTCTCGTTTTTCGATAAGGTAAAATTTTTATTTTTTATGTCTTGATAATCTTGAATGAGCTCAGCGTTGTGTATTCTATAAGCTTCAACCCTTTCCCTACACTCAGGAGTACAAAAAACAGAAAGTACCTCTTCTTTGGTGAGACCTTTAACAGGAGCTGAAAGAATTTGAGTCATAAGAGCAAAGTTTTCAGCTGAAGTCTCTTCTTCGGGCTTAGAGTTTTGATCACTTGAGGTCATGAAAGCAATGTTATTTGAAGCAGATTGATTTTCTGGAGCTGAGATGTTCAGACGCTCAATTTCAGAAGTCCAATCAAAGTTGATGTTTGGTTGAACCACCAGGGCTTGTGCTAATCCCTGCGGTTGAGGGCTTCCAGTAGCAGCAGCATCCGATATACTAGTAGTGGTCACAAGAGCTCTTTCTCGATTAGGTGTCACGGGCTGTGCATGAGTTTGTCCTCTATTTATCAGTGGTTTTGTGCAATTTCGAGCATAATGTCCTTCCTCATGACAGTTGTAACAACGCAAGTTAAAAGGCACCTTAGCAGCTCCATTCCAAGCAGTGCCCCACCTGTTTTTACCTGTTTTTTTAATAAACTTTTGTGCCCTGAAAGCAGCCATTGCCATCTGCCAGGTGATGTCCATTTCTTCAACGTCATCAGGATGAATTTGATATAGGTCCTCGCTACACCATTTTGGAGGATCAATTTTTCCTGCAACGAAAGCGTTCAAACAATTGATAACAGAGGCTGCGATATCCAAATTTTCCTTTGACTGTTTAGTAAAGAAAGCTATCATCTCATTGTTCGCAATGGAGGCGGAAGCAGCAGTGGAGGCATTCCCAGCGTTTGTAGTGGAAGTGGGAGCAGCTGGAGTAGCAACTTGATTAGAGGATCCTGAGCAATAGACATTTGCTGAAGTGGGAGCAGTCTTAGAAGTAGCATTGCGAAACATTTGAAAACCTCCTTGAGACAACAAAGCTGTGTTATTGTTGTTTGATGAAGTGGGAGCAACAGAAAAACCTGCAGCCAACATGCTGTTTTTGTAATTGGTTTCTCTTTGTTTATCATCTAGTTCACAAGCTTTGATATGAGAGATCATCTCTGACAGGCTGCATCTTGCGAGGTCTTTAGTTTTCTTGATCATAGCGACATGATGATCCCAACTCTTTGGCAATGCATTAAGAAGCTGTCTATTGGTAGATGCATTTGATGTATGAATTTCTTCCATTTGCATTTGAGTTACTAACTTCACAAACCTCTGAATTTGATTGTCTACAGTTTCACCATAAATATGATTGAAGTTGTTGAAATTTTGTCGCAGCAGATTTCTTCGACTCTCCTTCATATCTTCATTTCCTTCATAGACGTCGATCAATGATTCCCACAGTTCTTTGGCAGATTTGCAGGTGCGAAATCCAATAGCAATGTCAGGACCCAAACCCATGGTTAAGTATGAAAGAGCTCGGTCATCTTCTTCAACGATAAGTAAATCATCTTCGGTATATTGATCTCTAGGTTTCTTTACCTTAACACCTGGTTCAGTGGAACTTTCCATCATAATCTCCCTTGGACCCCTTAAGATGCTTCGCCACAGTTTATAATCTTTGACCTTCAAGTGCTGTTCAAAGCGCCACTTCCACTCAGGAAAATCATTTGCATCAGTTAACCTTGGAATGCGTGTTGTGGTTCCAAGCTTTGAATCCAATTCTTGTTGTGATTAAGGGCAGCCAATTCAGTGTTATTTGTTGACATGTTTAATTAATCAGTTAATTAATTAATTAAATTTTTAAGTCCAAATAGTCAACAGGTCAAAAGTCCGTGATCAGTGTCGTTGCGAGTCGAAATCAGAAATCAAACAACTCGAAACCGTAATTGGTTGCGAGTCTAAACAGTGGTTGCGAGTGAAGACTTATTGATGATTGCGAGTCGAAACCAAACAGAATGAGCCGAAACTGATGAAGGTTGCGAGTCGAAACCAAACAGGATGAGCCGAAACTGATGAAGGTTGCGAGTCGAAACCAAACAGGACGAGCCGAAACTGATGAAGGTTGCGAGTCGAAACCAAACAGGATGAGCCGAAACCGAGGAACGTTGCGAGTCGAAACCTGCAAAACAGATAAAAGATAAGATCTGTTGACTCGCAATCCCTATTTTTCAGCACTTTCAAGAATTCAAAGATATCGTAATCTTTGAATCTGTTGAACACCAACTTTCCGAAAATTCAGCAAACACCCTTTTCTGAAATCAACAAACCAAAATCAGCAGTTTTTTAAAGATTCGATCAAGAACAGATCGAGTATTGTACTAATTTTCACTGCAAAAACAAACAACAAAACTAGATCAGTAGCAAAACAGGTTCTTGAATCTGAATGATATCAAAACCGAGCCTTGAAAGACTTCAATGGCTCTGATACCAATTGTAAAACCCGTTAGGATCTTTCAATGATATCAACCTTTAACTTGTGAAGGTGCAGAAAACAATCACAAGTAGATTCAAGAACAAACAATAATAATTAACACAAGAATAACTAATGAATCACAAACCGAAATCTTGCATTCAATGATAAAGCAAAGACTGATACAAGACTTCAACTGAACTCGGTTCCTTGTGTCCTTTGTGTCGCAACCAAACAACTGACCAACCACCTCAACCAAGAGGTTGAGGTGTGTTTAAATACAAAACAACTGGGCTAAAATCTAAGCCCATTGCGACACCAAGTAGACTAGCCCAACCCATACAAAATCGACCCAAAACATGTAAAATAAACAAGTACATAATCAACCCTTAAACAAAACCAACAATAATTCGTAAACTCAAACAACCAGATTCAAACTCAAATACCCAGAAAGTTTGAAGAACAAGATGAACTAAGATGAATATCCCGATAAGTTTATGAGTTTTCCGGCCACCGGAAAATTTTCCGAACACAATTTTTGCGAAAATGTTCAATAAAAATCCTTTCTTAACATGTATAAATGAAAACTAACAAGATTTTTATAAGAACAATAAGCAAAAAACACAAGATTTTCAAAGATTTAAACTTGATTTTTCTGAAAATATAAACTTTCAGTTTCAAAAATCCAGAACAAATCTGGTAACACATGAAAATCTACTTGGTTTTAACAAGGAATCGAGCCAATGCTCTGATACCAATTGTAGGTCCACCCGGAGGATCGAGTAACCTCTATTCCCTGTTTTCCGACAAACCCGAAAGTGCGGAATCTAAACGGGTAAGTTAAACCAAGTGACGAACACGTAAAACACAAGATTAACCGATTAACACTCCATTGTATTAATCTAGAAAACGGTTACAAAACAATGTTTACAAGATGCTCTCATAAACTCTCAGTGTGTGTGTTTACAGTGTTCACTCCGAAATCTATTCAGACTTCTCTTGTTTCTGTTCTGTGTCTGTGTATTTATACCAACATGACTGACGAAATCAAGTTCTGGACGAAAACCCATTGACGAAATCCAAGACCTGGACGAAATCACAGTGATTTCGTCACATGTGGATTTCGTCCTAAGTGTTTTCGTCCCTTTTGGTTTTCACCATAAGGTGTTTTCACCACAAAGTGATTTCACCAGACAAAGTGTTTTCGTCCATCAGTTGGGCCTGTGACTTGGGCTTCTTCAATGTTGGGCTTGGGCCATGGGTTACACAAACAGACTAACACATAAACTCTAAACTAAACATGCATACTGCACACACGCAGTAGCAATTTCGTACGTTACAAAGTAAGTATCATACCGAGTCAAGACAGGAGGTTGTCTTGACTATGGCCTTCACTTCATAGCCGAGTCAAACCAAGCCGAGCCGTATCCACTTAATATGTATCAACACAAAGAAAACATGCTTTAAATGTAATAAAATTGGACATGTTGGTCGTAAGTGTAAGGACCTGCAAAAATGCCCAAAAACGACCCGTGGTCGTAAGTGACAGGACAACTGGGGACCGAGACACGCTTTAGGCCACGTGTCATCCACGTGGCAGGCCTACACGTGACACGCTAGCCCTAGGTGTAGACTAGGTGGCCCTCGCGGGCCGCGTAAGTTATAAATGAGGGTTTACGCGGGCCGCGTAGAACCCAAAAATTTGCTATAAATAGGACAGGCATGGGCAGTTCATCCGTGTGCGAGAAAATTTTCAAAATCACTCACTGTATGTTCGAAAATCATGTTTAAAGTAGGAAAACGCTGCTACGATAAAGGATAATAACTCGATCACTGCTACGATACACTGTCCGATCGATTGAAACAGATCCGATGGATGTTTAAGTGCTGCCCGAATCCGGGCTATACTTTGTCATTCGTCGTGAGGGTTATGATTTCGTGAGTTAACGTAAATGTTGTATTAAGTTACTGACCTAGTTTCGTGTGCATTGTTATTTAACTAGGTTAAAAGGCTAAAATCAGTAGGCAAAACTCCGCCCATCTAAATTTGCAATGTGAGTCATTCTCTTTTTATCAAATTGCTTTTCCAAAACCCTATTTATTTTCAAAGTTATAATTACAGGGATTAAGTCTTTGTAATCTTCAATTACTGCCGGTATATGGGGTTTTGTATACATTACTTGATACCCGTCACCATTGGAGAACGGGTTAGCCAATGGGTGATCTGACCATAGTCACAGATACTGTCAAGTGACAAATACCTATTTGGGGTAATTGATTGATAAAAACAATGTAATCACCCTTAATACTGTATATTATAACAATGTGTCGTTTTGTACAAATTGAGTGACTCGCCAGTATTTCCCCGCTTATAAAATCTTTTGAAACATGTTTCAGGTGATTTATCGTGAACCAAGGAAAAAGTGCCACGTACCACTACAGCTTAAAGAAGGTGGCTCAGTAAAATAAATAAACATGTTTTGTAAAATAGGGAATTTCCTCGTGAAATTCCTTTATTGTAAATAATGGGGTTTGTCCCAAATTTGTGAAATAAAATAAATTGGGCATTTTCAGTATTAAACGATCCTATTAATATTTTCGCTGCCAAATTAAATACAAATACCACGGGTTTTTGTCCCGCGGCTTTTGGACCGGATAAAACCGAGCCGGGGGCCGTGACAGAAAAAGGTGGTATCAGAGCCACTGATTTAAGCCAGTTAAGTATTTAGAAATGCTTAATTTTCAGATTTCCATTTTTGTGATTTTGTGAATTTAAGTTGATAAATAAAATTTTAACTTAGAATTGTGTGTGTTTCTTCATGTGTGCTAACAACATGAATGAACTATCAGAGGCACTCCGAAACTTTACTATCCATAGCACTAATATGGAATCCACCGGCTCCGGCACCTTAACTGGCTACCAGGCTGATACTGAAGAACCAGTAGTATTCCAGGCCCAGCCGCAGGAGAAACCAATGCCGAAAAAGAGAAGTGGAATCTTAGACTGGAAACGTGGGCGTAGGAAGAAGCCAGCTGCACAGAAGGTTAAAAAGACTGAGGATCCGAAGGATAAAGGGAAAGGAAAAGAGATCGGGGAAAGTTCCGGGCAAGCTCAAGAAATGCCACCTTGGGAGGAGCTGGATCGCAAACTGGCAAATTGTGACCTCATCGGACCTGCCAATGAAAACCTCTTCAATTACCCCACTGAATCCCAACTTCCAGTTAACTTAGAACCAGCTATCCCGGATCCTATTGTCAACCCTCATCCTGTTATCGGCCAACTAGAGGAATGGTGGACAAACGACTGGCAGTTTCAGAATTTTTTGAATAATCCCAACGTCTATTTTCCCCAATTTGACCCTGAGCCTGCACCAAACCCACCTATGAGCTCAGAAAACTTGGCTGAACTCCGTCATTATGGCGATGAGCTGGTGGAGGCAGGAAATAGAATTAGGGATGTGGGGGAGAAAATCACTTGGAAATACGACGAGAGGGAGCGTCGTTTCTGAGAGGCCAGGCATCTGTGGTTGTGTGTTTAATAAAATAATAATAATAAATAATAAAAATATAATCATGTAAAATAACTTAAAATAAAACTTTTGTAATATATCTGGTGTGTATGGATGCATACTAATATATATATATATATATACATAAAATATGAAAGTCGCAAAGTCGACCATTTTGGCTATACGTGTTGACATGCTTATATGTGATTGCTTTATTGCGTTTGTGTCACACCCCGACTTTCCACGTGTCACCGGTGGGCCCGGTGGGGAGTGTCGTGACGTGGTTGGCAACATAATAGTCAAACAACACAATATTTAAATGCACAGTGGAAACAAAAGATAAATATATTACAATCCGAATATAAAGTAATATCAAGTATTACAACGGAAAGTAAAGGATCCACAGGCGGATCTTAAAATATAAACATTTGTTCAAAACAGACTTTAGACGCCTAGAACTTGCAAGATTCCTTATTAGCGCCCTGAGCTTCCAGCCAATTACGTTCAGTACCTGTCACTTAACCTTTTTGGAAAATACGTCAGTTTTCACTGGTAAATACACTCAACTGACTCATTTGAAAAGAGTTTAATAAATTGATTTAGATGCACCAGGCACAAAATATTTTGACACATTGATTAAAATGCACAAAGGCAAAATTAATCTTTTATAACTTGGGACAATTATATTTATAATCTTGTTTACAGATTTACATGTTCGTTGTACGTTCAGGGCCTGATGTAGAAACCGAGTTAGATTAACAGACACGCCACAAGTATAGGCCCACAAGAAAGTGAGATACCGTTATTACTTAAGCAACTGTCAGGTGTATGCCTACACCCCGTGCTTAAGACGTGGCCATTTTATAATACAATGATGTCAGGGATATCCGGGACATGGTCATTAACCCCTAAAGACTTTTATTTCAAACAATACAGATTAAACCGGGTTACCTCAATAATTTAACCACAATAAGATTAAATATTCAATACCCGACCAAGCGGTATCATTATACTGTATCCCAAGCCCGTATAGGGAAAATAAGTTAAGAGTATTTACCTAAGCTAGCTCCTGTCTTAAATAGCAAGAATTTAATAACTCAGCCGTATTCACTTAAGTAAGCGTAGGTACCATTTACCGGAAGGCTCTAGTCTGGAACGATGGTATAAATAACCAATTAGAATGCTAACGGGTCTTTAATTAAGCCTAAGCTTAGACCGGTTAGTCTTACCGAAAGATACGGTTCAAACGCATGATTAAGCGAAGACCGGATAGAATGTGATTTAGACCCGACAAGTTCGGAGACTTGCTTAATATGGGTATTTCATACACATTCTGGATTTTGAGATAAAACCGATAAGGTTTGACCGTTTAGGCTAATTTATGTAAACTAGTTACATAAACCGAACCGAACGCGTAATAAGCGTAACGGGTATACATATGAGCCATTTACAGGTTTCCTAAGTTAATATGCTTCATATATGTTGTGACATCAGTAAGATGTCTTTTATTATGCCCGAAACGAATTTAAACACAACTATGCCCCGTAGGGGTAGTTTGGTAATTTCACATAAGCCGTAAAGCTCAAAACCGAAGTCTGAGTTAAACAACTTTTGCTTACTGTTAAAATATTATGATTTGCCTCAAATATCAGTAGGTATAAACCCTTGTATGTTTAAAATAGTCTTAGTACATACTATGCGTAACAATGCTTAAAAAGGCGATTAGAAGCCATTTCCGGGTTCGATACATAAAGTTGATATTTTTATTATTCCAGAAGGCTTAAAATAATTTATTTATCATATGTAATCGGTAGCAAAAGGTTTGGAGTCAATTAGATATGTAAAACTCATTTTATAGCCCGTAAGGGCAAAACCGACAATTACCGGATTAAGCCTACGACTATAAGTTATGCTCAGCCTAAAATTAATTAAAAATCTTTAAAATCCCAAAATAATATATTATATCAGTGGGTAATAAGTTTGATATCAAAAAGTAGGCTTAACTAGGCTATACGCTAATTACGCCGTTTAATTAACATAAGGCCTTCAATTTACGCTAATGAGCATAACTCTTATTCTACACCTCAAACTGATGTCAAACTTTGCATACAAGTTTATATATCAGTAATTAAAGTTTCTATTCTTTTACATTTTCAAAAATCACGTTTTAAGGGGAAAAGGGCATAATGGTCAACATATGAGCAATTAACGGAATCATGCGTATTAATCGGTTAACTAATGAACCATGGTGTATAATCACAGAGGGTTATACTAGCATGTAACCAGGTCCAAATTAAGCTCTAAGGTATTTCTAAAACATACCAAAACGGGTCAGAACTGAAGTCAAAGCAAAAGTCAAAGCTTTGCGACTTTCGGTTCCGAACCGGGTCTAAACAGGAAATTGTCGGGTTGAACATGTTTAGACATGTTATTACACTAATTACCAAGTTATATTAATGATCAAACAGGTTGTATGTGTTCTACATTGCTAATTATGCATAAATTAGAAACTAAGTATCCTGTTGACTTTTTTATCACAAGTTTGACCCGACATTTGACCTAGTTAGAGTGGGAATCAGGGGGAACCCTTTTAAGGGTTTATTACTCACATAATTACCAACTTATAACTACTTTTGATTCGACTAATCACTGGACCATTAGTGATTAATCTTAAAGTCAACCGTTAATTACGACGGTTTGACTTTTAAGCTATAACTAAGTAAAAACTTAACTAAGGAAGGATTTGCAAACTTACTGAAGTCCTATGCTTGATTAGGAAGGTCTTGTGTCTGCTCTTAAGCTCCCAAAAGCTCCAGAATTGCACAAGAAGTGAATGATCAAATGGTTGCAACTTCATGGCCTTTTATAGTGTTTAACTCACCATAGATTGTTGACAAATAAGTCTACCACTGACCACAACTCATCAACAAGTGTCCCTAGTGTTCTAGGGGTTGTTAGGGGCCAAGCAAGATGAGGAAATTCGTTTGAGAGGTCAGAAATGCGTTTAAACAGCAAACAGGCGAATCTGCTGTCGCTGGGCATCCCTTGCGCACCGTAAGAATAAGCCTTGCGGTGCGCAAGGCTTCTGATCAGCTTTCAAAATCTCTATTTCTTGCATAAGTGACTCTTGGCCCTTCCGAAAGGTCAACTAACCTTTATATATTGCAATTTGAGCCCTCCATATTTACCTACAAGGGCTTTAGGATATTTACCCACTTTGTTAAGTCCTCGGTTAACTTTATTGTTACCCGAAAGGTCCTAACTTTCAACGTTGACGCTTTAACCCCTCGCATACGAATTTGATCATAACTTTCTCATACGATAACGAAACTTTACGAAATTTATATCACGCATTCTAGTGAGCATAATTAACCGTTACAAAGCTTCGGGTTTGTTAAAAGGTCACTCAGAGGTATAACTTAAACATGTTGACACATTAACCCTTGTAGTTTATAATCTCTCACTTTTAGCTTCGTATGATCCATGATTTATTCGTTTTAAGGTATGAGTATCATGTAGGGTTAACGTACAATATATTTATTCACTGTTGACATTTAGAACACGTATTTTCACATTCTTTCCATGATTGTCAACTTTAGTCCTTCCAGAGCATTCTTTTACACGTTCACGCTTATGACACGTGTCAATACATTATAGGACGTGAATTTTCGAGGTGTTACAGTTTGGTTGTTAATTATTTTATACCAATAACTTATATATATTGTTAATTATCAGATGGAACATGCCGTTAATGAACCAGTTAACGAAGTTAACCAATCTGAGCAAAATAATGAGGATCACTTTCTTAACAGGCAAGATATAGAAAATATCGTTGCCCAGGGAATAGCCAATGCTATCCTAGCAATCGTCGCTGCTGTTAAAAGCCCTGTTGAGCCTTCACAAGCCAACCCCAGTAAACGCACGCGCGACGATACTTTCAGTAACAGTGTTAACGGAGGCGGCTATAATGACGACAACGTGATTCAAGCCCCAATACTTAAGAAAATGAAAGTTGCAACACCTGGTTGCACTTATAAAGAATTTCTTGCCTGTAAACCTGTTGAATTTGCAGGCAATGAAGGGGCGACTTCTGCATTGCGTTGGTTGGAAAAGACCGAGGCATTAATTAAAATAAGTAAATGTGCCGAGGAGGATAAGGTCATGTATGCTTCTCACCTTTTCAAGGAAGAGGCATTAGAATGGTGGAATACGGTATTACAGGCCAAAGGAAGTGACATGGCTTACGCTATGAATTGGGAGGAATTTAAGCAATTGGTGGAAAGGAAATTCTGCCCTGAATATGAAAAAGAACAAATGGCCAATAAGTTCCTGAGTCACCGAATGGTGGATGTTGACTGCCGAGGGTATACTTCGAAATTCTTTGAATATGCCAGAATTGTACCAACTCTGGCTTCGTCTGAACCGGTGCTTAGTTCTCATTATATTTGGGGTTTAATTAGCAAGTTTCCTGACATCGTCAAGGCTGTGAGACCCCGCATAATTGACGATGCGGTGGAATTAGCCAACACCTTAACCGACGGGCTGGTACGTACGAGAGAAGAAAACAGGAAAAAGGAATTAGCCCAAAAGATTACTCAAGGATTTCGTATGGGTAATAATTTCAAAAGAAAGGGAACTGGGCAATCTACCACCCCTCCATTCTGCAGGAATTGTAAAAAGAAACATTTTGGAAGATGTAATGAAATCTGCAACTTCTGCAAAGTTATGGGGCATCGAGAGGAGGAATACCGAAAGAAAACAAAGATATGCTACAACTGCGGCGAAGCTAGACATTTTAGACCAGAATGTCCTAAGCTGGTCAAACCAGCTGACAATAAGGCCAAACCTGCTGAAGGGACTACTAAGAAAAACGCAAGAGCCTTCCAGCTGACAACCCAAGAAGCAGATCTGATTCCGGATGTAATAGCTGGTACGTTCCTAGTTCATGACGTTTACGTAAAAGTATTATTTGACTCTGGTGCAAACCAAAGTTTCATAAATACTTCATTCTGCCAAGCTCTTAAGCAACCTTTAACCAAACTTAGACAAGTTTTTACGGTAGAAACGGCATATGGGAATTCTGTTAATATCGATAAGGTTTTGCAATGAGGAATAATAGAAATCTTAGGCCATAAATTTTCTGCAAACCTGTTACCTATGAATTTAGCTGGATTCGATGTTGTGTTAGGAATGGATTGGTTAATAGCCAACCATGCTCGAATCCTTTGTGATAAGAATTCCATAGAAATTCATACATCCACAGGAGAAGTAATTGTGGTTACAGGAGATAAGCCAAGAAAGCCAATGAAATTCATTTCCGTAATGAAAGTGGCCAGCTATTCAAGAAAACAAGGAATAGTATATATGATTTCTGTAGTTATTAATACTAAAAGTAAGGAACTTAAGGAAATCCCAGTAGTATCCGAATACCCTGATATATTCCCAGAAGAACTACCAGGATTACCACCCGATAGGGAAGTAGAATTTAGAATTCATCTAATTCCTGGGACTACACCGATAGCTAAGGCACCTTATCGGTTAGTCCCCCACCGAAATGTTAGAAAGGAAAAAGCAGTTAGATGAATTATTAAGCAAATGATTCATACAACCTAGTTCATCCCCTTGGGGAGTACCAGTGTTGTTTGTGAAAAAGAAAGATGGTTCAATGAGAATGTGTATCGATTATAGGGAATTAAATAAGGTTACCATTAAGAATCGATACCCATTACCTAGGATTGATGATCTTTTCGATCAACTTCAAGGAGCTAGATACTTTTCTAAGATAGACTTGCGCTCAGGATATCATCAGTTAAAGGTACAGGAGGAAGACATACCTAAAACAGCTTTCAGAACTAGGTATGGTCACTACGAGTTTACAGTCACGCCATTTGGATTAACGAATGCTCCTGCAGCATTTATGGATATGATGAATAGGATCTGTAAGCCGTACTTGGATAAATTTGTGATTGTCCTCATCGACGATATACTTATTTATTCCAAAAGCCAGGACGAGCATTCTGAGCATCTACGAGCACTCTTAACTCTGTTAAGGAAAGAGAAGCTTTACGCAAAATTCTCAAAGTGTGAATTTTGGCTACAGGAAGTGCAATTCTTAGGTCACATGGTGAATCACGAAAGTATTCACGTAGATCCCTCCAAGATAGAAGCGATCACCAAATGGAAAGTCCCGCAATCAGCTACGGAAGTTAGAAGTTTTCTAGGATTAGCTGGGTACTATAGGCGTTTTATTAAGGATTTCTCTAAGATAGCAGTACCATTAACTAAGCTAACCTGTAAAACAGTTAAGTTTGAATGGGGACATAGGCAAGAAGAGGCTTTTAAGATTTTAAAGCAAAGGTTGACAAACGCCCCAATTCTTGCCTTACTAGAAGGAACAAAAGATTTTGAAGTCTACTGTGACGCTTCTAAGCTTGGGTTAGGATGTGTGCTGATGCAACGCAAAAAGGTAATTGCGTATGCCTCAAGGCAATTGAAAAGGCACGAAGAAAATTATACGACCCACGACTTAGAATTAGGAGCAATAATTTTTGCCCTTAAGATTTGGAGACACTATCTGTATGGAAGTAAATTTACAGTCTATACAGATCATAAAAGTTTAAGGTATATATTCGGGCAAAAAGAATTAAATATGAGGCAAAGGAGATGGATGGAAATTTTAGGTGACTACGACTGTGATATCCAATATCACGAATGAAAGGCAAATGTAGTTGCAGATGCCCTAAGTCGTAAGTATCATGACAAGCAAAGGCGAGTTCGTGTTCTTAGATTAAATCTACAGTTAGATTTAATGGAACAACTGAAGAACGTTCAAGCAACAACAATATAGGATGATACTGAAGGGATGAAAGGAAGAATAAAAGAATTAGAACAAGGGACTGATGGAATTTGGAGATTCCACAAGAAAAGGATTTGGGTACCTAAGCAAGGAAAATTAAGAGATAAGATCTTAGAAGAAGCCCATAAATCAAGATACACCATGCATCCTGGTAATAATAAGATGTACAAAGATTTAAGGAATAACTTCTGGTGGATAGGAATGAAAAAGGACTTAGCCAGATACGTCTCTAAGTGCCTAACTTGTTCACAAGTTAAGGCAGAACACCAGAAACCTTCATGATTACTCCAACAACCAGAAATGCCTGTATGGAAATGGGAACTAATAAAAATGGACTTTGTTACTAAGTTACCCAAAACCAGAAAAGGTAACGACGCAATTTGGGTAATTGTGGATCGATTAACCAAATCAGCTCACTTTCTGCCAATAAAAGAAACCTTTAGTATGGAAAGGTTGGCAAAGTTATATGTAGACGAGGTGGTGTCTTTGCATGGAGTCCCACTCTCTATTGTATCAGATAGGGATAGTCGTTTCACTTCGCATTTCTGGACAAGTTTCCAAAAAGCAATGGGGACCCGACTGAATTTAAATACTGCTTACCATCCCCAAACAGACGGACAGAGTGAAAGGACAATCTAAACCCTGGAAGACATGCTCAGGGCATGTGTGATAGATTTTGGAGGAAACTGGGACAACCATTTACCCTTAATTGAATTCTCCTATAACAATAGTTATCATACAAGTGTCGAAGCTGCCCCATTTGAAGCATTATATGAACGAAAGTGTCGAACTCCAGTTTGTTGGGCAGAAATAGGAGAAAGTCAATTATCAGGTCCTGAAATCATACAAGAAACCACCGACAAGATAATCCAAATCATGGAAAGACTAAAGACGGCTTGAGATCGCCAAAAGAGTTATGCAGACAATCAACGCAAGCCGCTAAAATTTCAAGTTGGAGATAAGGTACTATTGAAAGTTTCTCCTTGGAAAGGAGTAGTTCGATTCGGTAAGAAAGGAAAGCTGAATCCAAGGTATATAGGACCGTTTATGGTTACCCAACAAATAGGACCAGTTGCTTATCGCCTACAATTACCAGATGAGCTGGCTGGAGTACATGACGTGTTTCATGTATCTAACCTCAAGAAGTGTTTGTCTGACGAATCCCTGGCAGTACCTCTTCAAGACATAGAGGTAAATGAAAAGTTGAAGTTCGTGGAAAAACCGCTCCAAATAGAAGACAAAAAATCAAATTCCTCAAGCATAAAAGATTAGTACTAGTCAAGGTCAAGTGGGATTCAAAAAGAGGACCTGAGTACACCTGGGAGCTGGAATCGGAAATGAAGCGAAAGTATCCTCACTTATTTCAGTAAATCTCGAGGACGAGATTTTAAATAAGGTGGGGAGGATGTAAGGACCATCAAAAATGCCCAAAAACGACCCGTAAGTGAAAACCCGGACCCCTGAATCCCTAGTGCTCATGAAAAACCAACAAAATCAAGATTTTTAGGCTTCACGTAGGCCGCGTAAGCCATAAGGTAAGGCCTACACGGGCCGCGACAGGACAACTGGTGACCGAGACACGCTTTAGGCCACGTGTTATCCACATGGCAGGCCTACACGTGACACGCTAGCCCTAGTTGTAGACTAGGTGGCCCTCGCGGGGCGCGTAAGTTATAAGTGAGGGTTTACGCGGGCCGCGTAGAACCCAAAAAATGCTATAAATGGGACATGCATGGGCAGTTCATCCGTGTGCGAGAAAATTTTCAAAATCACTCACTGTATGTTCGAAAATCACGTTTAAAGTAGGAAAACGCTGGTACGATAAAGGGTAATAACTCGATCACTGCTACGATACAATGTCCGATCGATTGAAACCGATCCGATGGATGTTTAAGTACTGCCCGAATCCGGGCTATACTTTGTCATTCGTCGTAAGGGTTTTAATTTCGTGAGTTATCGTAAATATTGTATTAAGTTACTGACCTAGTTTCGTGTGCATTGTTATTTAACTAGGTTAAAAGGCTAAAATCAGTAGGCAAAACTCTGCCCATCAAAATTTGCAATGTGAGTCATTCTCTTTTTATCAAATTGCTTTTCCAAAACCCTATTTATTTTCAAAGTTATAATTACAGGGATTAAGTCTTTGTAATCTTCAATTACTACCGGTATATGGGGTTTTGTATACATTACTTGATACCCGTCCCCATTGGACAACGGGTTAGCCAATAGGTGATCTGACTATAGTCACAGATACTGTCAAGTGACAAATACCGATTTGGGGTAATTGGTTGATAAAAACAATGTAATCACCCTTAATACTGTATACTATAACAATGTGTCGTTTTGTACAAATTGAGTGACTCGCCAGTATTTCCCCGCTGATAAAATCTTTTTAAACATGTTTCAGGTGATTTACTGTGAACCAAGGAAAAAGTGCCACGTAGCACTACAACTTAAAGAAGGTGGCTCAGTAAAATAAATAAACATGTTTTGTAAAATAGGGAATTTCCTCGTGAAATTCCTTTATTGTAAATAATGGGGTTTGTCCCAAATTTGTGAAATAAAATAAATTGGGCATTTTCAGTATTAAACGATCCTGTTAATATTTCCGCTGCCAAATTAAATACAAATACCACGGGTTTCTGTCCCGCGGCTTATGGACCGGATAAAACCGAGCCGGGGGCCGTGACAGTAAGTGTCCAAACTCAAAGCCTGTTGATGTTGAGAAACATAAATCTGAGGATGTGAAACAAAAGTCAACCAGGTTTGATTCAAAACAAACTTGGAGGTACAATACAAACAAGTTGGCTTAAAATCAAACCCAACTAGGTTTGATTCAAGACAAACCTGGAATTCTCACACACCCAGATTCAGAACAACACAAAGTTGGCAAACATCAGTTGATATGACCAAACCACATCAATTTTGGAAAACCAAAGTTAATTTTCCAAAACAAAATGTTTCAAATAGTGACAGATTTTATCAAGGAAACGTTTCGAAAGGACAAGTTTGGGCTGTTAAGAAACAAACTATGTCTGAAAATGAAAAACAGAAAATTAATTCAACAAACAATGATGAAGCAAAATATGAAAAATTCTTTGAGAAAAATGACAAAGATTTTCCATCTTTGAATGATTCATTTTGTGTTGAAATGCCTAAGGTCAAACAGACCTGGGCTACATTGTTCAAGTAATTGAATAGATTGAATGTGCAGGTGTTCCAGAAAGCAGAAAATTGTCAGATTGATCAAAGGTGCACCCTGGCACAGGTGGCTGTGGAACCCTGTAACTGAAACAGTGAGTTTGTTCGTTTCTGTACATAAATAAACCATATTTCAAATACCCTAAAAATTGAAAAATTTAAAAACCAAAAATATGTTTTTATTCTGTCAAAAATTGAAAAATGAAAAAAATATGTTTGTATTTTAAATTTTGTCAAAAATAAAAAATTTGGAAAAATAGGTTGATTGAATATGCCAAAACCCTCACGGCGGAACAAACATGATTATTTCATAATTGAAAATGGTTTTAAAATTGTTAAAAATCAATGTGTTGTAAATCATGGGGCTACTTTATGCGAAACAGGGCATGTGATGCCGAAAGTGGATGGCGAGACAAAAGCTATCTACATCGGTTTGTCAAATTTTCTTTAAATGTTTTGAATTTTAGGGGGAGTAAAGATTTTAGAAAATTCAAAAACATTTGAAAATTTGAAAAAGCCAAAAACATGAGAAAACAAAAAATGAGTTTTTGTGTAAAAAGAGGAAATGATTGTACATCAGTAGACAATCAGAGTACGCTAAAGAAATGGAAAGTCAAATGTGATAAACGGTCTCACTGATGATATGCCATTAGGTTTTTACACATTTAGTAGATTGTTTTCGAGATATAAACCTAAATATCAATACTTTCTTATCTCGTGGGGAACATCTCTCGGATATATGGGTAACCCCCAAAATCTTGTTTGAGAGATTGCCAGATTCTGAGATACTAGGTCTTTATACTGTTTGATATCTGGGGTATTATACGTGGTCTTCTAATATTGCGGAAGCAATGGCCTAGACTTCGTATAATACTTTGCGCACTTAATGCTAACCCTCTGCATAAAAATTGAGAAAATATCGAAAGATATAAATCAAGTGCAGTTGTAAAGAAGATCCCTAAGTGGGACACACCTAAAGTCGAACCTTCATCTCTAACCCAGAGTACAGATATCAATATGATATATTCACCTGTAAGACTGAATCTAGGGAATCTTGATGCGGGAGTATATTCTGAGGTGGGACACGTGAATAAGTTAAGTTCTTAAAACACTAATCTTGTATCTCGAATCAGTTGAACTTTGTGTGAAAATTTAAGTGGATCAGTATACTGACAATCTAAGTGAATCGTTTAGAACTTAAAGTGTTTATAGCTCAACGGTGCTAGTGATTTGTCATAAACTGATATGACCCTCTAACACGTACTCAAACAAAAATATTGTCTGTAAATATTTCTTTACTGCTTTATGTTTCAAAAATTCAAAAAGATTTTGATTCTACTTTATTTTCGACAACCGATGTCTGAAAGTTGAGTTTTAAAATCTAAGTATGCTGATCGTGTTTCTGAAAATAAACAAGTTTATTAATTTGAAACTTGAAATTTTAAATTGAGAAAATCAAAAACAGTTTGTGAAATCTCCAAGGTCATTAATTTGGACTTGGATGATTATTTGTGAAGTTTTGGATTCTTAAACTGTCAAATTTATAAAGTCATTTGATAGGGGGAGTGGAGTCGGGTAATCCTGGATAAATTCATACTGTTACATTTGTGCAATAGAACCAGGTTCTCGATCCAAAGATATTTTAAGAGCCAGGTTATCATTCCTGGAAAAACCTAGAAGCTTTCACTGTCACATATTTGAAATGCTCCAGTTTATGTTTAGAGTTAGGTTTTTGATCATAATATTTTCATATTTCTTACAAAAGTTTGAGATATGCAGATGTTAAGCCAGATTACGATCCTGATAGCTGAAGCTAATGGGGAGTCTAAAGAAGAGCTCATTGCAAGGGGGAGCTTGTAACCGAAGAACCAGGTGTCGATCCTTAAAGCACGGAAGCTTAACGAAAGGGGGAGCCTGAAGAAAGAGTCAACAGAAAGGGGGAGCTGATTCAGAATGTAGAATTAAGGGAAGCTTGAAGAGGGAGTCTATGTTGCGGATATTGTCAAAGCTTCGTGAAGACTCAGAAAGAGAGAGAAGACAAGACGCTACGAGGTTGACTGCGGCAATGTCCAAGGGGGAGTCTGTTAGTGCACTAATGTCTATCGCCTCCGTCAATCCAAATCGTAGCAAGAAATGGAACAAAACAAGGTTTTAGAGTGTTAATTATAGGGCAATGGCATTTTTGTAAATAAGAAAAACTTCCTTATTAATGCCCTATAAATAGGAGATGCTTAGTTCATTTCACAACTTTTGAAACTTTTGCCATTTTGGAGATCTAGAGAGAGAAACTATCTCCAAGTGTTTCAAGGTGCTTGTATTTGTCAAATCATCAATTGAAAAGCATTATAATTACGTTGTCGTGTTCGGTCCACACACGTACACGGATTCTGCACGTCGTACGTGTCGTTCGCAATCGTTCGGGAGTCAAATCCGATCCTACAACGTTCATAACACGGCAGAGGATCTTCGACAGAAGGTTATATATCGACATCTGTTGTTCCGCTACCTGATTAATTGAAGCCTCAATCTGTAAATATAAACAAAATATTATCAATATAATCAATACTAACTATAAACAATATAATCAGCAATGACTATATCCGTATATCGAAACTCATTTCACACAAATCCAGACAATTTTACAGCAAAAAACAATAAAACTGAACCTGTTCTATGTGTCCTCGAGGAAAGTAGAACACGAGCTCCTGTTCTTGAGGCACGGTAACGAGCGGGCAAGCACAAGCTCGCAATAACTCTTTGTAAAATAGCCTCATCCGCATCAGCTAAGCAAAAATAAGATAGAAAACGATTAATTACTCGTAAATCGAAATGAAACCTGATTTATCCGTCAAAAACTCCGATCAGTACCTTTTCCGGCACCGACAGCCACCGGAACAGTTCTCGAATCACTTATGGCATCGTTTTGTCTTTAAAACCAGAGAGAGAAAACGCGTCTCTGTCTCCTCTCATGTTATGAACATCTGATGACATCATTTCACAACGATAAATGACTCTCAACAAAACCCTAATATTCTACCTATAATCACCACAGATCACACAATTTTTGTTAAAAAACACCTTCAAACGTACAATAACTGAACAAATTCAACACCGAGCAGCTTCCGAAACGTCTAAATCAACAATCAACACGATTCTCTCACTAAAACCCTAGAATTTGACCGAAATCCTACCAGATCAACACAATTTCTGTACAAAACACCTTCAAACTTGCAATAACCGAACAAATTCAACAATGAACACCACCGTGCCTCCCTTATCGTGCATCCACCGCCTCCCCTGCCCCAACCATAACAGTCAACAACACCACCGCCACAGCGCCACTACTGCGGTGGGTGGCTGGAAAACCCACCAGTTTTCTCTCTCTCTCTTTCGATTTCTCTGGACCTCTCTTTCTCTTTCGATTTCTCTGGTCATGGGGGCTAGGCTTTTGATTTGGGGAGGAGATCTGTGATTTTAGAGAGAGAGAATTGAGAGAGCTGGGATCTGTGATTTTTAAATGGATATGAAGAGAGAAAGATCAGTGCATTAAAAGAGAAAATGACAGGATTGACAGTGGAGAGAGAAGAAATTGTAAAATGTCCAAAATACCCTTCCAGTTTATAATGTTGGATTGATGAGGTGTCAAAAAACTATTGGTTTAGAGTGGTTCCTACGATTCTCGCAACTCGGCTTGGTTTTCATTTAAACCGGATCCTATATATATATGTCTGACAACTAATTACATATATGTAAAAAACTAATTTACATATGTGTAACTATAAAATTACACATATAAACATTATAAATTACTCTAAATATCAAACTATATAAATAAAAATATTGTTTATTAATAGTTCTGAAAGTTCTGCAATTATTTAGAGTTCTGAAATGAACCTAACCATACATACATATACATATACATATATATATATATATATATATATATGTATATAGGGTCAGGATTTAGAGAAAACGGTAGAAAGTGTGAGAACGTGAGAACGCTTATGGATCGTCCGATCAAAACAATCTATGGAGTAGATTGGCGCGGTGGCGTTTTCGTAAATAACATCAATTTTATTACGTGGACGCGCTTCATTAAGGGTAAAAAAGGTAAAACATCATTTTTCACATAAAATGTCATTGAAATATAAAACACCAAATAAATACAAAACGCCAATTTTATCAGTGCGTACGTTTTTTCTGTGTTTTTATTTAAGCTTTCAGGCTACAAAAACGCCACAAAATGTGAAACGCAATAATATATAACGCCAAGCCTTACATCCGGATAAAAATAAATATCCCACCTAAACTACGCGCCAAAAAAAAATTTTATTAATAGAAACGTCTCACCACCTTCCGTTTATCACACAAAAAAAAAAAAACACACAAAAAACACAGTGGTTCCTAAAAAAAATACAACTCAATGTAAAACGTCGAAAAATACAACGATGGCAAACATCTTTTCTTTGATACTCTGTAATGTTCTGCATGAAGTTTCCCTGAATGGTTCCAAAAAAAAATACAACTCAATGTAAAATGCCGAAAAATACAACGATGGCAAACATCTTTTCTTTGATACTCTGTAATGTTCTGCATGAAGTTTCCCTGAATGATTTGTTACGTGAGTGTAGTAAGATTTTGCTGCATGAGATGAACAAAATTCAAAAAAGAGGGACTGATGACACCCATATGTCATTCTGTCATCTTTGTTCTTGAAGAAGGTTTGTATGATTAGAAGAGATCTATCCTAGTGTAAATGCTACTTTGGCCTCGATTATTATAATGAAGACGACGGGCAGATAGCATCCACCCACACATGGTCGATCTATGTCTCCAACATCCACAAAGACACCTCAACCCATGAACAAAGAAAATAAACCATGCCAAACCCAAAACGCCATTTATTTGTGACAGTTCTTGTAGTTTCAAAAGAAGAAAGAGACTGATGACACTGAAGATTTAGATCATAAATTGCTTCTATTTGTTTTTTTTTAAATTTTCTTTATCTGTTGTTTGTTTTGTAATTTCAGCTAAGAAACAACAAAGTACATTAATCCTATAATGAAAAATATAATAAAACGCCAAAACGAGCAAATGCTTGTAAAACGCCATCATGCCATAAAAACGCCCCCCAAAACTACCAAACTATAATACAATTACTTTGAACAAGTACGATTATAAAAAAAGCTTAAAACAATGTGCAAAGAAAATAAAACAAAAAAGTCCCATCGTTATCTAAACGCCATTGGAAAACAAAACGCTATAATTACAGCCGTCAAAGATTAGACGTGTTACACCATAAAAACCGTTGAGTCTGAAAACAAAACACGGTAACTGCAAAAACAGTAAAATGAAATTACAAAAAACATAATTACTATCATTTATTATATTGAAAGCCAAATACTTGGGGAATTGAATTTATTTATCTTTTTCAAAACTCCATAATTACATGTCATGCGCGGGAAAAAAAAGTCAATATAAAAGAAGACCATGAGAACACAAGCTCAAACACGCCAAAAACATTGACTAAAAACACCATATATTGTCCAAAACGCCAAAAACTTTATAAATGGCTAAGTTTATTGCATGGAGGTTTGAAAGGAAAGATAAACGATTCATCATAAAGTTCTCTGATAGGAGAAGGGTGAAGGTAAGGACAATCAGAGCCATGCTTGGTATGAATGAAGGGGTTCAGAGGGATATCCTGGCCCTTGGGGTTCCAATGACCAACGATTATGAAAGAACCCGAACTGTAATAAGAAGACTGAAGAGAAAATTTCCGGCAGAAGATGATGATGATATTGACGATACTCCTCTACCAATACTTAGCAGTTGGGTGATGCATGAGGAAGAAGGAATGCTTGAATTGATTTATAAAAACGGGGCGCAATATTCATTGCCAATGGAGGAAATGTTGAAGACAGGGTTTCTATCTATCGTTGAAAAACTCTGTGATTTAGCACCTTCGAACGATCCAAAATCCAAGGATGCAGTGATATTCAAGAATAGGCTGCAGCAAAGAAGAGACGAGCTAATGGTGTTATACGTCAATCTAAAATTTGATGATGATGATGAATGTGAAGAAAGTGATGAACAAAGCGATGGGTACATCTCTGATGTAATCCCATCCACGGAAGACTATTAGTTTATTTTGATTTCGTATTATTGTAATTTTATAAAATATTAATCTATGGTAATCAATTATTAACCAAAAGACCCAGAACGCCAAAAAAATGACATGGAAAAAGCCATAACGCCAAAAAAATTAACTATGTGACACAAAAAGAAATTAATTCAACGAGAAGAAATCTGAGAAAAACAGTAAACCGCCAACTAATTAATGATTCTAGATAACGCCAAAATTATCTTGCACGCCAAAAATGAAGCAGCATGTCAAACGCGAAAATCGGGAAAGGAGAAGAATACTAAAAAGACAAAAAAACCCCTCGGACCCTGATCATGTCCCGCGCCACGTGTTGGGCCAGGATGCGTTCTCACCGTTCTCATACTTTTGGCCGTTTTCTCCTGATCCCGTTTCTATATATATATGGTCATGATTTGGGGAAAACACCTAAAAGTGTGAAAACGGTGAGAACGCCCCTCATCCGTTGCATCAAAACAATCTATGGAGTAGAATGGCGCGGTGGCGTTTTCATAAATAACATCAACTTTATTAGTTGGACGTGCTTCATTAAGGGTAAAAGGGTCTTTTTACTGCACTTATTCAAAACGCAAAACTAATGAGCAAAACGCCATTCAAAATTCCCGCCTTAACCTACGTTCCGTACAGATCAGTCACTTCCATATTAAACGACTAAAACACCAAAGCTTAATGATAAAACGCGTTGTAGATTTAACAGATAGATGGAACAAACAGTAACTTAAAGTTAATTATTAACATTTATTACAAAAAATCCCCTTCTAAACTACGCGCCAAAAACATCATTATATAAAGACGTTGCCATCACTTCCATCATCACTTCCATTGATCATACTAAAAACGTCATCTTTAACCAAAACGCCAAATTAAAAAAAAAACTCTAAGAGGAAGGAAAATGGCAACCATCGTTTCATGGAGATACACCCTTAGAATCAGAAGATTCGTGATTCGTTTTGACAATAGAAGAAGAATGTTTGTTAAAACAATCAAAGCCATATTGAACATGGAAGAAGAAGTACAGAGGGGGATCCTAGCACTTGGCGTCCCTCCCTTGGTAACCACTGTGATAAAACACATACGGTTATAAGAAGATTAACTAGAAAATTTGGAACAAACAAGGCAAATGCAAAAATGGACCCAGTCATCAGATCATGGCGTTTTGATGAAGACAAACACATGGTCACTGTTATATGTGACAACAGAGAGCAGGAAGACTACTTGCTTGAAAACATCATGACCAAGCAGGGTCTTGGGTTCCTGGAGGAGTTACATAGCGCAACATGTTTGAACACAGACATGAACATAAAATTGGCGTTGTTGCAGGACATTTTCAAATGGAGACTTCAAAATCCTCAAGAACAAGAGGACAATGAAAGTGAAAGTGATGACTTGGATGAGAAACTGGAAGAAGAATCCAGAGAAGAAGACGAGGGGAATGATAGATACTTCTAAAACAAAGTCACTTCTGACGAGGAGTTTTATTTTTTTTCTTTTGTGTAATTTTTTCTATGTTTCTTATGTACTTTTCAAATAATAAAATACTATATTTCTCTCATTAGTTATAAAACGCCAAAATACCACAAACGCCAGACACAAAAGTTAATTAGTGTATTTTATCATCTTCATCTACAAAACGCCATTAAATACAAAACGCCAAACTTGAAAGATGAGACGTTTTACAGCCTTAACAGATAAAGCTGAACAAATAGTAACTGAAATGACGGATACTTTATTGCTAACATTTATTATAATAAAATCCCACCTAAACTACGCGCCAAAAACATGTTATATATACAATGGTCTCAAGACCTTCCATTAATCACACCAAAAAACAAACACCATGTTTCCTAAATACCGCTCACTTTAAAACGCCAAAAAAGTTAAAACAATCACAGATGGCAAATGTTTGATGTAATACCAAGATGATGATGATGAGTCTGAAGAAAGTGATGACCAAAGAGATGGGTACATCTCTAATATAATACCATCCACAGAAGACTATTAGTTTAGTTTGATTTCGTCTTAGTTGTAATGTTTTGAATTTTTAATGAATTATAATGAATTTAAGAACGCCATGAACGCCAATATATTTACCTTTATAAGATATAAGAGATTAATTCAACTGGACAGATCTACAAAACGCCAAAAAATTGTAATGTTTGAATTATTAAATGTATATAATGAATTTGGGAACGCCATGGACGCCAAGATGTTTGAATTATTAATTGATTATAATGAATTCGGAACGCAATAAACAACTAAACGATTAATTCATCGAGACAGATCTAAAAAAACAATAAAATGCCAGGTAGTTATTGTTTCTAACTACATGCCAAAAAAATCCTACACGCCACAAATGACAACGGTGTTGTGAGAAATGCATTTGAAAAGAGGATAAAAGGACAAAAAAGCCCCTCCGCCTTGATTATATCGCATGCCACGTGTTCGGCCAGGATCCTTTCTCACCGTTTTCATACTTCCAACTGTTTTCTCCTGATCCTGTTTTATATATATAGGATTAGGTTCATTTGTGAACAACTTCTTGAGAGTGAACTAATCTTGGCCCTTGATGATTTTTTAGATTAAAAGGGTAAGACTTACATTAGCCAAGTATTTTTAATCAAAATCCCTTAATTTTCTCATCTCTTAACTCCGTCTCTCTCTCTCTCTCTCTCATTTTTAATTATTTCTTCATTATTTTAATTATAAGATATTGAAGGGCTAATGTTTTTTTAAAATTAAATATTAAACCTAAATAAATTATATTTTTTTGACATATATGTATACAGGTCAGTATATACAAAACTTATACACTTGTGTATTATTATATCTTGTTCCCACAGGGCGGTATAAACCAGATTTAGACACCTGTGTATTATTCAAGTACATAGGTGTATACAAGTCGGTATATACCAGGCGTATACACATGTGTATTATTCAAGTACATAGTGTATACAGGTCGGTATATACCCAACTTATACACCTGTGTATTATTACATCTTGTTTTCACTATGCATCTTTTCATCAAACATTGATCTAATACATATATGTATAGAGAATATAATTAAATATTTTTAATCGTGTTCTAGATTGAACAATATTTGTATTTTTTAATTATCAAATATTAAGTTAGGTAATTTGTGAGAGAAAAAAATATAGAGAACGTAATTAAATATTTTTTTAATTGGAAAGAGAAATCAGGAGAGAGAAAAAAATCAATTAATTAAATGGAGAGAGAAAAATACAGTTATACCAATATTTCTGTTAAAATACATGTAAGTTACAAAAGATAATTACAATCTTCTCACTAAAGAAAAAACTAGATCTACAAAATTAATGGTCAGGATAAGTTCATTTTGTTCACAAATACACCATTGTTCACTCATGATATATATATATATATATATATATATAGGGTGGGTTCTAGAGTGAACACTAGTGTATTTGCGAAGTGAGTGAACAAATCCTGGTCATCAATTTACACACGTGTATGGCTCGGATTTCATCATCAAATCGTAAAATACACTAGTGTATTTCATCATCAAATCCCGACCATTGATTTACACACATGTGTCACGGCCCCCGACCCAATTTTACCCGTTTCAGGAGCCGCGGGACAGAAACCCATGGTATTGTTTATTTTGGCAGCAGAAATTTTAACAGGATCTTTTAAACTGAAATTGCCCAGTTATTTTATTTCACAATATGGGACAAACCCCATAATTTACAATAAGGGTAATTTCACTAGGAAATCACTGTTTTACAAAAACATGTTTCTTTATTTTATTTACTGAGCCACATTCTTCAAGCTGGTGTGCTACGCGACACTTTTCCTCGTTCACAGTAAATCACCTGAAACATGTTTAAAAAGTTTTTTTTATCAGCGGGGAAATATTGGCAAGTCATTCATTTTGCACAAAACGACACCTTGTTATAAATTACAAGACTAAGAGCGATTACAATTGCCACTATCTTATAATTATCTGGTCCAGTGACACCCCCTGGTGACGATGGTCATACCACTATTGGGTCCTTTCACCCAATAATGATGATTATCTTTGTTTAGGTTCGTCCACCTAAACGAGAGAGGATAATAGTAATGTGCATAATACCCCACTTACTGCCAGTAATTTAAGATAACAAAGACTTACCCCCTGTAAAATATAACTGAAAAATAATTTTGAGGTATTGTAAAATACTTTTGATAAAAAGAGAATAACTCACATTGCAAGTTTAGTTGGACAGAACTTTGCCTACTGATTTAGCCTCGTAACCTAGTTAAATAACAATGCACACGAAACTAGGTCAGTAACTTAATACAACATTTACGATAAACTCATGAAATCAAAGCCCTCACGACGAATGACAAAGTTGTTTTGGTCAAAAATTACCGAAGCAATTTAGTGATCAAATTAGTAATGTGAGGTAGTGTGCTAAAAAGTTTGTGGAAAATATGCTTGTTGAGTTATTTAGAAAACCAGTATTCAGGATACGGCTCAGGATATTGAGCTGTATCTGCGATCAAACAGTGAGCAAATAATAAGCAAAAAGTAAAGGAAACGACACGAGATATACGAGGAAAGCCCTTGATCAATCTAGATCGCCGGCATAAAACCTCGGGAGCTGACAATCGCAGCTGCCTTGTTCTTCTTATTGCTTTTAACTTCAGGATACAGTGCAGGATATCAACCAGATCTCTAAGTGTTACAATGAATTCGTGAGAGAGTACCATTTGCGAGAGAGCAAGTGTTGGTGTGTAGTGAGTGTGATTGCAGTGAAAATGTTGTGTCCTATTCGATCTGGTGTTCCTCCTATTTATAGTAACGAAATACAAACAAATATCCCTATAAATATGGGATGCTCCGAATATTCCATCACGAACGTTGTAGACCGAGTAATAAGGCTTCAACGTCTTTCTTTGAACGGTTTGGACCGAGTCTTCCGCAGAACAAGTCTTTGTGAACGTTGCTAGCCTCCATCCCACGTACCTGCACGTAATCCGTTAGTGATCCTGAGGATACCATTCAGGATATTACCAATACCCTGAATCTGCACCCCGGATATGAACAGATATTATTTAATCAAGATGAAAGCCAAGATATTTCTCAGGATATGAGCTCAGAAATTAGCCCATAACAATTGTCCCAAAAAATGTTACCGTTTAGTATCCTCATTACTAACGGTTACATTTTTTTACGCAAACCGAGGCAATTAAGAGATAAGACCTGTGATGTGACCGTCTGCAACTACCCAGCCTATATCTACTCATCATGCCCTATATCTTCTCACCCTCATCCCTTTTTTAATCATAATCGTCAAGGAAAAAGGTACATTTTCTCTCTATCTTCCATACTTATCTTCATCTTTCTCTCCGGCGAAAAATTCAATCGATCAAATGCCGCGCCAAACAAGATCCAGTTCAGGTGACTCGGCCCCTACGTTCTACCAACAAAACCTTCTCCAAGAACCGGAGAAGGAAGCCTGTACCTTTGATAGTGCCCACCTGTCTGCCTTAAAATCCTCCGGTATCTTCCTGGAAGGAACCATATTTAGACCGTTTGACCGTGAAATCCGGTCAGATATGGTCTCCAACGAGTGGATTTGCTTTAGTGCTTTCCCTTTTACCCTAGGGCTTCGATTCCCCTTTCCGGATTTCATCACCGAGTTCTTTAATATCACAAAAATCTCTTTTAGCCAAACAATGCCAATGCTCTGGCGTGTCTTAACTGTTCTTGACCAGATCAAGAGAAACCACATTCCTGATCTTTCCATCCATGATCTCCCCCTGGCTTACAAGCTTAGATGCCACGGATCATGTAGATTTCTGTTTTATTCTACTTCCGGTGACCCATTGATACTTCGT
This sequence comes from Helianthus tuberosus, assembly GCA_030545235.1. Classification (NCBI taxonomy): domain Eukaryota; kingdom Viridiplantae; phylum Streptophyta; class Magnoliopsida; order Asterales; family Asteraceae; genus Helianthus; species Helianthus tuberosus. The sequence goes on from CM060424.1 coordinate 211,621,668, forward strand.
GCCACCAGGAACGAGGATGGTTGGCAATCCAAGTTTTTCTTTGTAAAAAGGGACTCAATCCCTGGTGGGACGGAATATCCGGTACAATGGTTGAGAAAGGGTAGGATTTAGGGTTTAAGAATGATCCTGCCGCTCATCCTGTTCCATATCCTGAACTAACTTATCTTCTTTATTGTGCAGCTGATTTCAGGAAGATTGCTCCTCCTCTTGCCAATTCTCAAGAAAGAATAGACGCCATTAGACTTCTCCCAGAGGCAGAAAGAAGTTTCAACCCTTCTCCACCAACTCCAAGTCCTCTTTTAAGTGCCAACATGTCTGGTAAGGATCCTGCAAGATATCCTGCACACATATGCTTCTTATCTGTTATTTGTAGGAGGGATTTAGAATTTACTCCCTGTGTGCAGATTCCAGCAAAGTCCCAGTTTATCTAGACCTGGATGAACTTGACAGTTACCCAACTCCAGCCATAGTCAAGAAGGAAACTCCTGCTACCACCAGCTCCAAGCCACTCCCGGCTCCTAAGACCAATCCAAGAACCCGTGCTTCCGCAGCAAAAAAGAGAAAGGGCCTTGAGGTCAGTACTCCAGGCTCAGAAGGGTTCTCCTATGATGGACTCAGCTTCTCCGACTCCTTAGAGCCAATGACATCCTTCCTCAACAAGGTAATATCCTGATGCATATCCTTCATGTATATCCTGCACATATATCCTGCACATATATCCTAACAGGATATCCTGGTAGGATACCTTAGTCAGCATACATTCTAACCCCATACCTGTGATCAATGTGCAGGGCCTTCAGCATTTGCTCCACTTGTACAATGACCCTTGTGGTACTGTGGCACTTCATGAAGCCAGGATCAAGCAGCTTGAGAGCACCGTTGCCGACCAAGGTGCTATCGCCGAAGCAAAGAGCCGGCATTATGAAAGCTTGCTAAAGAAGGTCACCCAAGATGCTGAGGTCAAACTTGCCAGTGTTCAAATGGACCATGACCAGGCCTTAATCAGCTTTCGAGAGGGAGTCAAGGCTTCTGCTATCGTCTCCCTGCTACAAGCACGCATCAAGATGGCCTACGAGGCCAAGGAGACAGGCCTTGTTCGTCCATCTTGGCCAGTTGAATCCTGGGTGGCCAAGTTGAAGGAGCTCGGAGGCAAAGCTGTGCCACTTCCTGCTGAAGCCGGTGAGTCTTCCAAGTCAACGGAGCTAGTGGTCCAAGCTGGAGAGAAGAAGGATGCTGGAGGTGATGCTGAGATGGACATTGGTCAGGATGCTGCGCAGGATGCTGGTAAAAATGCTGGAGCAGAGAAGTCTGAGAAGGTTGGAGGCGATGCCGCTGTGTGAGGGCATTTAGGTGGGCGATGACGGATATACGTGCCAAGGCCAGAGCCCACCTTTTTGAATTTGAATGTTGGTCTGTAGTCCCACAAACAATTTACTTTTCCGCACTTTACTTTTCCGTACCTGAACAATTTACATTTCCTGCATGCTTTTTGAACAATACAACAGTTGAAGGTGGATGGGTCTCGGTTTGAGATGAAGCCCTCAACTGTTGGGTGAATATGATTATGAACTACTAGTGCTCTTAGTGGATGGGCCTTGTTTTGAGGTGAAACTAAGAGCACATCTTTTGGTATGTTAATAATATAACTACTTTCTTTTGACTTTATTGTTGTTGTCATTAACATACGAATTTTACTTGTGAAAATTGTTTGTTTTGAACATATATCATAAATGTATCCTGGGGGATATCCTGAAAGATATCTTGAAAAGGATATTGAAATATAACCCATAAATTGTCCAAATAAAAAGGAGAGATCATACCAGAGATTCTTAGAGAATCAATCCTTTATCATAAATTTGTCCCCAGTGCATACTTATAAACTTGGATCCATCCTTCGGATTAGAATAATGTGTGTCCCCTGCGTTTGACAAAGACACAAATGTGTTTACCTTTTGGCTTGAATGAATTCCGAATGCCCAAGGGCAGGACCCCCGATATCCTGAGAAGAATCCTTAGCATATTGGGGATAAACCCTGATATCTGGGGATAAACCCTGAATTTCATGCGCTATAGGCGAGAGTGTATAAACTCCTAGACTTAGAAAGGTGAAAACCTTTAAACCTTTGAGAGTATGAAAATACTCTTTCGTGAGAGAGGGTGATCAATCCTCATATACCTTTAGAATCCAGGATATAGCCAACAGTAACGAAATTGTCAGCCACTTTTACATGAACTGGTCCCGCTACCTTGAACTACACCTAGATAACTTGCGCTCCAGGCGAGGTGTTTAAACCCAATTCGAAAGAAAGGTGAATACCTTTAAACCTGTGAAGGGATCAGGATCCCTTAAACGTGAGAGAGGGGGCCAATCCTCTAATCTTTCGACTTATCCTGAGTATATATCCTGGAGCTATATCCTGAAACATATCCTGCAAAACAGTTCTAAACTAAGGTGGGTGTTAGCTTGGCTAACACCCCTCCGATGCTTAAGTCAGTATTGGGTTCAAGATAATAAACAAATATATTTTAAAGAGATAGAACACATACCATTCCGAGATAGAAAACAAATTCTACTCTTACTTGAAATAGAGCTTCAAATGTATTGCATTCCAGGATCTTGGTAGCATATCCCCTTCCACATTCCTGAGTCGATATGCTCCTTTCCCTGCTTCTGACTCAACTTCATAAGGTCCTTCCCATTTCGGAGCTAGCTTGCCATCGGCAGGATTAGTGGTGTTTTGAAAAGCCTTTCTCAGCACCCAATCACCAACTCGAAATCTTCTAGTCCTTATGTTCTTATTGTATGCCCTGGATATTCTTTGTTGATATGCTGCTATCCTCAGCCTTGCTGCATCTCTTTTTTCATCTATAGTATCCAGATCCTGACATAAGACTTCAGGATTCTGTTCAGGATCCTGTAGCATAGATCTTGCAGTAGGTATCGTCATTTCCGTTGGAATCATTGCCTCTGCTCCAAATACCAAGGAAAACGGGGTTTGGCCAGTTGCATTCTTCACCGTTGTCCTATCAGCCCACAAAACAAAGGGTAACTCTTCCGCCCATCTTCCTTTCTTGGCTCCAAGTCTCTTCTTTAAGTTATTGACTATTATCTTGTTCGAGGATTCGGCTTGTCCATTCGCTTCAGGATGTACCGGAGTAGATGTGATCATTTTGATTCCCCAACTTTTGCAAAAGTCAGTAGTCCTTTTGCTTATAAACTGGGACCCATTATCACAAATGATCTCAGCTGGTACTCCAAACCTAGTCAGGATATTCCTCTTTATGAAGGATACTACTTCTTGGTCTCTTACTTGAACGAATGCTTCAGCCTCGACCCACTTAGAGAAATAATCCGTCATTGCTAACATAAATACTTTTCCTCCCGGAGCCTTTGGTAACTTCCCTACTATATCCATCCCCCACTTCATGAATGGCCAAGGGGAAACTACAGGATATAGTGGTTCAGCTGGTTGATGTAGTATGTTACTATGCCTTTGACATGCATCACATCTTCGAGCATATTCTGCAGCATCTTTTCTCATTGTTGGCCAAAAGTATCCTGTCCTCAATACTTTCGAGAATAATGATCTGCCCCCAGTGTGATTACCACAGTTCCCTTCATGTATATCCTGAAGTACTTCTTTGGCTTCATGATCCTCCAAGCACCTTAAATATGGTCCTGCAAGAGATTTCTTGTATAGAATGTTATTTATAATAGTGAATCGTGATACCTTCATCCTAAATGCCTTAGGATTTTCATTTTCGGGGATGTGTCCATCTTTAAGATATTTCAGAATTGGAGTTGTCCAGGATTCAGGATACTGTTCAGGACATTCCACTCCAGGATCCCGAATATCCGCTACTTCTTTATCTTGAGGATTCGTTGCAGGATATAAAACATGTATTATTGGTATTTGGGTCCCTTCCGGTATCCTGACTGATGATCCCAGATTTGCTAAGGCATCCGCTTCAGCATTATCCTCTCTTGGTACATGTTCAAGTGTAAAAACATCGAAATATCCTGCTAATTTTTTGAGAATATCGAGGTATTCGACTAACTTCTCACCCTTAACTGCATAGGATCCATTAAAATGATTAGTAATTAACAAGGAGTCAACATATACTTGCAAATTCTTGATATTCATACTTTTAGCCAGCTCTAATCCTGCAATTAAAGCTTCATATTCTGCCTCATTATTGGTAGCAGGAAATTCACACCTAATAGCCTGGGGTAATATGTCCCCCTGTGGCGATTTTAGTAGTATTCCCAATCATACTCCTCTTATATTAGATGCACCATCAGTATATAATGTCCAGGATCCTGAGGATTCTCCTAATTGTTGAACTTCTAGGTCTGCCTCATCCTGAATGTCACTACTAAAATCAGCCACAAAGTCAGCTAAAGCCTGAGATTTTATGGCATTCCTAGGTTCATATACTAAATCATAGGCACTTAGCTTTACCGACCACTTAGCCATCCTGCCTGACATCTCTGGTTTTCTAAGCACATTCTTGACAGGATAATTTGTTTTAACATGAATCCTATGAGTTTCAAAATAATGTCTAAGTTTTGTTGATGCCATGACTAATGCTAGTATTAATTTTTCTAAGTGAGAATACCTAGTTTCAGCATCTAACAAACTTTTGCTAACATAATAAACAGGATATTGCTGACCTTCATGGTCCTTTACAAGGACGGCACTTACAGCGTTCCTCGATACCGCGAGGTATAGGGATAATGGTTCACCATTCTCAGGCTTCATTAGTAGAGGTGCGGTTGAAAGATATTGCTTTAACTCCCGTAGGGCCGCTTCGTGCTTCTCACCCCACTCGAATTTTTTGTTCTTCTTCAGGATATCATAAAAATCTTTGCATTTCTCTGAGGATCTTGAGATAAATCTGTTTAATGCTGCCACTCGCCCCGTTAATCGTTGAACATCTTTCATATTTGAGGGTGATTTAATATCCAAGATGGCTTTGATCTGCTCCGGGCTTGCTTCTATTCCTCTTTTGGTCACCATATATCCTAGAAATTTTCCTGCCCCCACTCCGAAATGGCACTTAGCAGGATTCAGCTTCATATTATACCGATCCAGGATATCAAACGCTCCTTTAATATCCTGGAGGTGATCCTGAGCTTTCTTTGACTTTACTACCATATCGTCAATGTATACTTCCATGGTGTCCCCCAGTTTGTCTTTGAACATCATGTTTACCAATCTTTGGTATGTTGCACCTGCATTTTTCAAACCAAAATGCATAGCTGTGTAACAATAAATACCTGTTGGCGTCATGAAGGCAGTATCCTCCTGGTCAGAAGGCTCCATTTGGATCTGTTGAAATCCTGAGGATGCATCCATGAAAGTCAGCATTTCATGCCCAGCAGTGGCATCTACCATCGCATCAATATGGGGAAGAGGAAATGGATCTTTAGGACAAGCTTTATTCAAGTCTGTGTAATCCACACAGACTCTCCATTTTCCGTTCTTCTTCTATACCACTACCACGTTTGCTAGCCACCTTGGGAATTTGACTTCTCTAATCATTTTGGACTTCAACAATCTTTCGACTTCTTCTTGAATAATGGTATTGCGTTCAGGAGCAAACTTTCTTCTTTTTTGTTGCACGGGCTTGAATGTCTTATCAATTCCAAGCTTGTGAGTAATAATATCTTTGGATATGCCTGTCATATCCTCATGCTTCCATGCAAACGTCGACATCCTGCATTTTAAAAAGTTAATTAATTGTTCTTCAATATCCTGAGGGATATTGGTCCCCACGAGCACCGAAATATCGGGATTATCCTGATCCAGGACAATTTTCTTCACATCCTGCTCCGGATCCTCCACGATATCCTGGGCCCGCATCTTTAATTGCTATGCTGCACTAGGTTTGGTTGTGGATTTCATTGAGGATGAGTAGCATTCTTTCGCCTCCTGCTGGTCGCTATCAACTTTAACAACTCCCCAGGGGGTAGGTATCTTGATGCATTGGTGATATGTTGATGGCACGGCTTTCATATCGTGAATCCACGGTCTTCCCAATATAATGTTATAGCAGGATAGAGAGTCCATTACACAGAAACGTTGTATCGAGTTGACTCCTTCAACGTACACCGGCAACTTTATCTCCCCTACTGTGTTTCTGGCCTCTCCACTGAACCCAACAAGCACGGTGGACTTCGAAGTGATATCCATTGGAGATACGTTCATTCTTTTAAGCGTCTCTAGTTGGATTATGTTGACGGAGCTGCCATTATCAACCAATATCCTGCGTACAAAATGGTTAGCCACATATAACGTTATTACCAGAGCATCATGGTGAGGATCCTGGACAGTATCCCTGTCATCGGCATCAAATGTGATCACTTTGTCAGTTGTGAGTGTAGTCATCCTGACAGGTTTGTCTCCCCTTTCGGCCTTAGCTTCTTTTGCATGTCTCTTTGCTGCCGAATACGAAGTCCCACAAATGTCGGATCCTCCCGAAATGAAGTTGATTATCTTGGCATCCGCGGGAGGTGAGGCTGCTCGCTCAGGATCCTTCTCAGTATCCTGACCCTTATTCTTCTTTCTTCCCAAGAGATCTTTCAAATATCCCTTGCTTAGAAGATAGCTTATCTCTTTCCTCAAAGCAATGCAATCCTCGGTCATATGTCCGAAATCTTCGTGGAAAGCACACCATTTTGATTTGTCTTTCCAATCCGCTTTTTGTTGATTCTTCCGAGGCCATCTTGCCTTGTCGCCTAGACCCTGCATGGCATACATCAATTCAGGAATGTTAACAGAAAAGCAATATTCTGATAATTCAGGATACTCTTCAGGATCCTCATCTTCGACAGCATTCACTCTCTTATTCTCATTTCTGCCATATGGCTTAGGCCGATACGACTTGAATGAGGATTCTGACTTCCTGTTAGTTGACTCATAAGTGTTGGATGAGTTCATCCTTTCTTGCATCTTTCTGTCATCTTCCAACCGAATGTATCTTAGGGCCCTGTTCCGAGCTTCATCCAGGTTCCTGCATGGGTTCATTACAAGGTCCTGGTAAAATTGAGAATCTTTTTGCAACCCCATCTTGAAAGCTTGCACAGCTGTTGCAACATCAAGATGAGGAATGTCTAGTGATTCTCGGCTAAACTTGTTCACATAATCCCTAAGGGATTCCTGAGGCCCTTGTGTTATCCTGTAGAGATCACTTGTTAATTTTTCAAAGCTCCTACTACAAGAAAACTGACTATTAAATAAATTTACTAAATGAGCAAAAGATGTGATTGAATGTGGAGGAACATTCAAGAGCCACTTCAAAGCTGATCCTGTCAAGGTTGAACCAAAACCCTTGCACAAGCATGCTTCTTTGAGATCCGGAGGGATAGGGTTGATCTCCATCCTTTCCCTATACTGAGCAATATGCTCCTCAGGATCCGTCGTTCCGTCGTAAAGCTTCATGTTGGGGGTTTGGAACCTCTTTGGAATCTCAGCATCACAGATAGGATATGCAAAGCGAGATATCTTATGGCTATCTTGAGACACTTCCGGGATTGGCTGGACCACCCCGGGTACACTTGATATCATTTCCTTCAACTTTTGAAGTTCCCTGGTAAGTGCTGACGTCACACCTGTATCCTGCAAGGATCCACTATTGTTAGTAGCATGAGTATTATTATTATTTAATATGTTACTCGTTGGAGGATTCTGCCCATATCCTGAAGCATATCCTGAGCTCCTTATGGTCGATATCCTGACCGAGGAGGGTATTTCAGGAGTATGATTCTGAGGAAGGCTGGGCACAATATTCCCCCTGTTATCCTCTGTATACACGGCTGAACTGAAGTTCAAAGCCCTGGGTTGTAATGGAGTGACAATATCCTCAGTGGATCTGCTCGAGCCAGACTTCAGGAGTTGTATTTCCCTTAAAAGCATTTGGTTTGTTTCCTGCTGCTGCCTCATTTGTTCCTGCACACTTCCAAACAGGGTTAAAATTTCGTCGTTAGATGCTAAAACAGGGGCAGATTCTTGAACAGTGCGAGTAGGGATAATATCCTGAGGTCGTGTAGAGGCTGGCATTCTTGGAGGAGGTGGTGGAAGCACCGAACCTGTAGTAGCAGAAGTCGTAGCAGATATAGTAGAGGAACTCATGTTTGATCGTGAGGCCATTGTGGACAATGTGGCAAAAAGTTTTGAAAATAAAAAACCGATTAGCGATTTAACAAAAATTTTTAGTAAAGATAGCACCACTTGCCCCACGGTGGGCGCCAAATTGCTTCGGTAATTTTTGACCAAAACAAAAGTATAGCCCGGAATCGGGCAGCACTTAAACATCCACTGGATCGGTTTCAGTCGATCGGATATTGTATCGTAGCAGTGATCCAGTTAATACCCTGTAATCTTAGCAGCGTTTCCCTACTTAAAATTTCGAATTTGAGCAGTATACTTCGTTTTAGAGTAAATTTTTCGAACACAGATGAAAGCCCCATGCACGAGCAATTTATAGCAGAAAATTGAGTTTGTCGCAGCCCGCGTAAACTCTAGCAACATCTTACGCAGCCCACGAGAGCCACCCTAGCTACGGCTAGGGCTAGCGTGTCACGCGTAGGCCCGCCACATGGCTGACACATGGCCTAGAGCTTATCCGGTCGAACCATCTAGTTTTCGCGCCCCGCGTAAGCTTCCCTTATGGCTTACACGACCAGCGAGCAACCCATAAATTTTGAATTTCTTGATTTTCAAAAAGGATTAGGGTTTTAGGGGTCTAGGTTTCTACTTACGGGTCGGTTTGGGACATTTTTGCAGGTCCTTACATCCTCCCCACCTTATTTAAAATCTCGTCCTCGAGATTTACTGAAATAGCTAAGGATATTTCCGCTTCATTTCCGATTCTAGTTCCCATGTATACTCTGGTCCTCTTTTTGAATCCCATTTGACTTTAACCAGTACCAGTCTTTTGTGCTTGAGAAACTTGACCTTTCTGTCTTCTATTTGGAGTGGTTTCTCAACAAATTTCAAATTTTCATTTACCTCTATATCTTGAAGAGGTACCACCAGGGATTCGTCAGATAAACATTTCTTGAGGTTATATATATGAAACGCGTCATGTACTCCAGCCAGCTCTTCTGGTAGTTGTAGGCGATAGGCAACTGGTCCTATTCGTTGGATCACTGGGAATGGTCCTATGTACCTTGGACTTAGCTTTCCTTTCTTACCGAACCGAACTATTCCTTTCCAAGGAGAAACTTTTAAGAGTACCTTGTCTCTGACTTGAAATTCTAGCGGCTTGCGTCGATTGTCTGCATAACTCTTCTTGCGATCTCGAGCTGATTTCAATCTTTCCTTGATTTGAGTTATCTTATCGGTGGTTTCCTGTACAATTTCAGGACCTGGTAATTGACTTTCTCCTATTTCTGCCCAGCAAACTGGAGTTCTATACTTTCGTCCATACAGTGCTTCAAAAGGGGCAGCTTCGATGCTTGTATGATAACTATTGTTATAGGAGAATTCGATTAAGGGTAGGTGGTTATCCCAGTTTCCATCAAAATCTATCACACATGCCCTGAGCATGTCTTCCAAGGTTTGGATTGTCCTTTCACTCTGTCCGTCTGTTTGGGGATGGTATGCAGTACTTAAATTCAGTCGGGTCCCCATTGCTTCTTGGAAACTTGTCCAGAAATGTGAAGTGAAATGACTATCCCTATCCGATACTATGGAGAGTGGGACTCCATGTATGGATACTACCTTGTCTACGTATAACTTTGCTAATCTTTCCATGCTAAAGGTTTCCTTCATGGGTAGGAAATGAGCTGATTTGGTTAATCGATCCACAATGACCCAAATCGCGTCATTACCTTTTCTAGTTTTGGGCAACTTAGTAACAAAGTCCATTGTTTTTAGTTCCCATTTCCATACAGGCATTTCTAATTGTTGGAGTAATCCTGAAGGTTTCTGGTGTTCTGCCTTGACTTGCGCACAAGTTAGACACTTAGATACATATCTAGCTATGTCCTTTTTCATCCCTATCCACCAGAAGTTATTCCTTAAATCTTGGTACATCTTATTATTCCCAGGGTGCATGGTATCTAGATTTATGGGCTTCCTTTAAAATTTTATCTCTTAAATTTCCTTGCTTAGGTACCCAAATCCTTTTCTTGTGGAATCTCCAAATTCCATCAGTCCCTCGTTCTAATTCCTTTATTCGCCCTTTCATTCCTTCAGCATCATCCTTGATTGCTGTCTCCTGTATATTTTTCAATTGTTCCATTAAATCTAATCGGAGATTTAATCTAAGAGCACGAACTCGTCTTTGTTTTTCATGATACTTACGACTTAAGGCATCTACGACTACATTTGCTTTTCCTTCGTGATATTGAATATCACAGTGGTAGTCGCTTAGAATTTCCATCCATCTTTTTTGCCTCATGTTTAATTCTTTTTGCCCAAATATATACCTTAAGCTCTTATGATCTGTATAAACGATAAACTTACTACCATACAGATAGTGTCTCCAAATCTTAAGGGCAAAAATTATCGCTCCTAATTCTAAGTCATGAGTCGTATAATTTTCCTCGTGCTTTTTCAATTGCCTTGAGGCATACGCATTTACATTTTTGCGTTGCATCAGCACACAATCTATTCCTAGCTTAGAAGCGTCACAGTAAACTTCAAAATCTTCTATTCCTTCTGGTAAGGCAAGAATTGGGGCGTTTGTTAACCTTTGCTTTAAAATCTTAAAGGCCTCTTCTTGCTTAGTTAATGGCACAACTATCTTAGAAAAGTCTTTAATAAAGCGTCTATAGTACCCAGCTAATCCTAGAAAACTTCTAACTTTGGTAGCTGATTGCGGGACTTTCCACTTGGTGATTGCTTCTATCTTGGAAGGATCAACGTGAATACCTTCGTGATTCACCATGTGACCTAAAAATTACACCTCCTGCAGCCAAAATTCACACTTCGAGAATTTGGCGTAAAGCTTCTCTTTTCTTAACAAAGTTAAAAGTGCATGTAGGTGCTCGCAATGCTCGTCCTGGCTTTTGGAATAAATAAGTATATCGTCGATAAAGACAATTACAAATTTATCCAAATACGGTTTACAGATCCTATTCATCATGTCCATAAATGCTGCAGGAGCATTTGCTAATCCAAATGGCATGACTGTAAACTCGTAGTGCCCGTATCTAGTTCTGAAAGCAGTTTTAGGTATGTCTTCTTCTTGTATCTTCAGCTGATGGTATCCGGAGCGTAAATCTATCTTAGAAAAATATCTAGCTCCCTGAAGTTGATCGAAAAGATCATCAGTCCTAGGTAATGGGTATCGATTCTTAATTGTAACCTTATTCAATTCCCTATAATCGATACACATTCGCATTGAACCATCTTTCTTTTTCATAAACAAAACTGGTGCTCCCCAAGGGGATGAACTAGGTTGTATAAATCCTTACTGAGCAATTCATCTAACTGCTTTTTCAGTTCTAACATTTCAGTGGGTGCTAACCGATAGGGTGTCTTGGCTATTGGTGTAGTTTCAGGAATTAAATGAATTCTAAACTCTACTTCCCTATCTGGTGGTAATCCTGGTAGTTCTTCTGGAAATACATCCGGGTATTCTGATACTACAGGAATTTCCTTAAGTTCCTTACTTTTAGTGTTAATGATTACCGAAATCATATACACTATTCCTTGTTTTCGCTCATAACTAGCAACTTTCATTACTGAAATGAACTTTATGGTTTACGTGGCTTATCTCCTGTAATCATAATTATTTCTCCTGCGGGTGTATGAATTTCTATGGAATTCTTATCACAGAGGATTCGAGCATGGTTTGGCTACCAACCAATCCATTCCTAACACGACATCGAATCTGGCTAAATTCATAGGTAGCAGGTTTGCAGAAAATTTATGGCCTGAAAGTTCTATCTTTCCTTCTTGAAGAACCGTATCTATGTTAACAGAATTACCATCTGCTGTTTCTACCGTATAAAACTGCCTAAGTTTGGTTAAGGGTAGCTTAAGAGCTTGGCAAAATGAAGTATTTATAAAACTTTGGTTTGCACCAGAGTCAAATAATACTTTCGTATAAACTTCGTGTACCAGAAACGTACCGGCTATTACATCCGGAATCAGATCGGCTTCCTGCGTGGTCAGCTGGAAGGCTCTTGCGTTCTTCTTATTAGTTCCTTCAGTAGGTTTGGCCTTGTTATCGGCTGGCTTGACTAATTTCGGGCAGTCGGGCCCGAAATGCCCCGTTTCGCCGCAGTTGTAGCAAATCAATGATTTCTTCCTCCTGCATTCTTCTTCTGGGTGCCCCGGTCTATTGAAGAAATTGCAATACCCTCTGCATTTCCCAAAATGCTTTCTTTTACAGGTACTGCAAAATGGTGGGGCGGAGGATTGCCCAGTTCCTTTTCTCTTGAAATTGCGGCTAACATTACCCCCACAGAATCCTTGGGTAATTTTCTGAGCCAATTCTTCTTCCTGTTTTCTTTTCGCGTGTTGGCTAATTCCACCGCATCATCAATTGTGCAGGGTCTCGCAGCTTTAACGATATCCCGAATCTCGCTAATTAAACCCCAAATATAGCGAGAAATAAGTACCGGTTCTGGCGAAGCCAGAGTTGGTACAATTCTGGCATATTCGAAGAATTTCGAAGTATACCCTCGGCAGTCAACATCCACCATTCGGTGGCTCAGGAACTTATTTGCCATTTGTTCATTTTCGTATTCGGGGCAGAATTTCCTTTCCACTAGTTGCTTAAATTATTCCCAATTCATAGCATAAGCCATGTCACTTCCCTTGGCTTGCAACACCGTATTCCACCATTCTAATGCCTCTTCCTTGAATAGGTGAGAAGCATGCATGACTTTATCTTCCTCGGCACATTTACTTATTTTAATTACTGCTTCAGTTTTCTCTAACCAACGTAGTGCAGCAGTCGCCCCTTCATTGCCTGCAAATTCAACAGGTTTAAAGGCAAGAAATTCTTTATAAGTGCAATTAGGTGTTGCAACTTTTATTTTCTTAATTATTGGGGCTTGAATCACGTTGTTGTCATTGTTGCCGCCTCCGTTAACACTGTTACTGAAATTATCGTCGCGCGTGCGTTTACTAGGGTTGGCTTGCGAAGGCTCAACAGGGCTTTTAACAGCAGCGACGATTGCCGGGATAGCATTGGCTATTCCATGGGCAACGATATTTTCTATATCTTGCCTATTAAGAAAGTGATCCTCATTGTTTTGCTCAGATTGGTTAACTTCGTTAACTGGCTCGTTGAGGGCGTGTTCCATTTGATAATTAACAATATACATACATATATATATATATATAAATTATTGGCACAAAATAAATAACAACCAACACAATAAAGCAATCACACATAAGCATGTCAACACATATAGCCAAAATTGTCGCTTTGCGACTTTCATATTTTTATATATTAGTATGCATCGATACACACCAGTTATATTACAAAAGTTTTATTTGAGTTATTTTACATGATTATATTTTTATTATTTATTATTATTATTTTATTATTATTAAACACACAACCACAGTTAATCGGCCTTTCAGAAACGACTCTCCCTCTCGTCGTATTTCCATGAGATTTTCTCCCCCACATCCCTAATTCTATTTCCTGTATCCACCAGTTCCTCGCCGTAGTGACGGAGTTCAGCCAAGTTTTCTGTGCTCATAGGTGGGTTTGGTGCAGACTCAGGGTCAAACTGGGGAAAATAGACGTTGGGGTTATTCATGAAATTCTGAAATTGCCAGTCATTCGTCCACCGTTCCTCCAATTCTCCGGGTAGAATTTGGTGGTTGACAATAGGATCTGGGATAGCAGGTTCCAAATTAACTCGAAGTTGTGAATCAGCGGGGTAATTGAAGAGGTTTTCATCGGCAGGTCCGATGAGGTCACAATTCGCCAGTTTGCGATCAAGCTCCTCCTATGGTGGCATTTCCTGGGCTTGCCCGGAACTTTCCCCGATCTCCTTTGCTTTCCCTTTATCTTTCGGATCCTCAGTCTTTTTAACCTTCTATGCCGCTGGCTTCTTCCTACGCCCACGTTTCTAGTCCGAGATTCTCCTTCTCTTTTTCGACTTTGGTTTCTCCTTGGCCTGGGCCTGGGCCTGGAATGTTAGTGGTTCCTCCGTATCCGCCTGGTAGCCAGATGGGTTTCCTGTGGTATCCATATCGGTGGTATGGATAGTAAGGTTTCGGAGTGCCTCCGACAGTTCATTCATGCTGTTAGCATACATGAAGAAACACACACAAATTTAAGTTAAAATTTTATTTATTGTAAATTAAATTTTCACAGAATCACAGAATGGCAATCAGAAAAATTAAGTATTTCTAAATACTTAATTGGCTTAAATCAGTGGCTCTGATACCACCTTTTTCTGTCACGGCCCCCGACCCGATTTTACCCGTTTCAGGAGCCGCGGGACAGAAACCCATGGTATTGTTTATTTTGGCAGCGAAAATTTTAACAGGATCTTTTAAACTGAAATTGCCCAGTTATTTTATTTCACAATATGGGACAAACCCCATAATTTACAATAAGGGTAATTTCACTGGGAAATCCCTGTTTTACAAAAACATGTTTATTTATTTTATTTACTGAGCCACATTCTTCAAGCTGGTGTGCTACGCGACACTTTTCCTGGTTCACAATAAATCACTTGAAATATGTTTAAAAAGATTTTTATCAGCGGGGAAATACTGGCGAATCATTCATTTTGCATAAAACGACACCTTGTTATAAATTACAGGACTAAGAGCGATTACAATTGCCACTATCTTATAATTATCTGGTCCAATGACACCCCCTGGTGACGATGGTCATACCACTATTGGGTCCTTTCACCCAATAATGATGATTATCTCAGTTTAGGTTCGTCCACCTAAACGAGAGAGGATAATAGTAATGTGCACAATACCCCACTTACTGCCAGTAATTTAAGATAACAAAGACTTACCCCCTGTAAAATATAACTGAAAAATAATTTTGAGGTATTGTAAAATACTTTTGATAAAAAGAGAATAACTCACATTGCAAGTTTAGTTGGACAGAACTTTGCCTACTGATTTAGCCTCGTAACCTAGTTAAATAACAATGCACACGAAACTAGGTCAGTAACTTAATACAACATTTACGATAAACTTATGAAATCAAAACCCTCACGACGAATGACAAAGTATAGCCCGGAATCGGGCAGCACTTAAACATCCACCAGCCCGCGTAAACTCTAGCAACATCGTATGCGGCCCGCGAGAGCCACCCTAGCTATGGCTAGGGCTAGCGTGTCACGTGTAGGCCCGCCACGTGGCTGACACGTGGCCTAGAGCTTATTCGGTCGAACCATCTAGCTGTCGCGCCCCGCGTAAGCTTCCCTTAACGCTTACGCGGCCTGCGAGCGGCCAATAAATTTTGAATTTCTTGATTTTCAACAAGGATTAGGGTTTTAGGGGTCCAGGTTTCTACTTACGGGTCGCTTTGGGACATTTTTGCAGGTCCTTACACATGTATGGCCAGGATTAGTTCGCTCAGATCGCAAATACACTAGTGTTCACTCTTGAACCCGTTAAAATAAGAATTGGTTAAAATAAAAAAACTCTTTGAGTTGTGAGAATCGTAACAACTCCATTAGAAAAATAATATTTTTGCCAAAATATTTAAAAATCATGTAACTTTTTCAGAAATAAAAAATCATATGCAACAATTTATATCAAGGGTTAGGATATAATAGAAAATTTTTTTTGCTAGGAAGGGTAGGAAGTAATTTTGACAATCAATTGATTTAATCAAGGCTAAGATTAAATGAGGGATATAAGAATTGTTTAAAATAAAAAAAAACTCCTTGAGTTGTGAGAATCGTAACAACTCCATTAGAAAAATAATATTTTTGCCAAAATATTTAAAAATCATGTAACTTTTTCAGTAATAAAAAATCGTATGCGACACTTTATATCAAGGGTTAGGATATAATAGAAAGTTTTTTTTTTGCTAGGAACTAATCTTGACCATCAATTGATTGAATCATGGCTAAGATTAAATGAGGGAAATTGAAGGGAAGAAAAAAGGCGCGTGGGTTTGTGTAAGGGCATTCTAGTGTTTCCAGGACAATAGTTTCTCACTCCTCCAATCCCCCCCCCCCCCACATTTTTAAACGTTAATAACTTTTTCATACGACATTATTTTTTTAAAAAAATTGCACCAAAAAAATGAGCGTTTTTTAATCTTTAAAATGAGTATACTATTGCTATATTTCGAATTTTTTTACGAAAACCCAGTTGTGTAAAACGCAATGGACAAAAAACGTAAAAAAATGACTTTTTCTAAAACGCAATGCACCAAAAACACAAAGAAATGTCTTATTTCTAAAACGCAATGGCTAGGAAACACAAAGAAATGTCTTATTTCTAAAACGCAATGGCCTAAAAACACAAAAGAAAGTGTTTAACCTAAAACGCAATGGCCAGAAAATACAAAAGAAAGTGTTTTTTCTAAAACGCAATGTACTGAAAACACATAAAAATGTGTTTACCTATAACGCAATGGATTAAAAAACTTCAAAAATGTGTTTTTCTAAAACACAATGGCCAGAAAACACAAAAGAAAGTGTTATTTCTAAAACACAATGGACTGAAAACACATAAAAATTCCTTATTTCTAAAACGTAATAGCCTAAAAACACAAAAGAAGGTATTATTTCTAAAACGCAATGGACTACAAACACATAAAAGTGTGTTTACCTAAAACGCAATGGACTAAAAACACTTCAAAATACGTTTTTCTAAAACGTAATGGACCAAAAAACACTTAAAAATGTCTTTTTTCTAAAACGCAATGGCCTAAAAACACTTAAATTTTTTTTCCAAGCTGACCTGACAGCTCGACCCTAGCCGGGGGCTTTGTCCCTTGGACCCCGCCAGGGGCTGCTGCCCCTTGGACCCTGCTCCTAGGGGCGCTGCCCCCGGACCCCCGCCAAGGGGGCGTTGCCCCGTTGGAACACTCGTAGAACGCAATGACTCAATTCAAAAACCCAGATCGTAAAAATGCAATTCAAGAATTTCTGGCATGGATCGAAGCCGATTTCTTCAACGATTGAGGAAATTTGAATGATAGAAACACTTATAAGCGATCGAATCGAGCGGATCGAGTGATTCGCTTCAAAATCATGGGAAAAAATGAGATATTGTATGAAGTTAAACTGGGTTTCTTCAAAAAAGTTGAAGAACACGTTGATTGGGTGTTTGAATCATTGATTGGTGACGAAAATCGCACTATAATGTAGTGATTATTGAGATAGAAAGTGAAAAAAAGGTTGAAGATGGTGGGTTTTGAAAATGGTGGGTTTTGAAGTTACTGGGCGAGAAGAAGGAAGAAGATTGGATGAAATTGACTAAAATACCCTTCCTCTTTATTTTAAATTTTGCCACATGTCATAATCCAAATGTTTCCTATCCTTCCTAGCCAAAATAAACTTCCTATTTGATCCTCACCCTTTATATCAAATGTAAAAAAAATTGCATAAGTGTAACTTCCGTGAAATATGATTTTCTATGCTTTTTAAATTCTATTTGCTCTAGTGTAAATGATCACTAAATGCATGCTTGACAATTTTTTTTATAGATGTCATAGTTAGATTTCATCTATGTTTGTGTAAAATTTGGTTAAAAAAATCCCACGGAAAGGTGGATTTCCATCAGAATTCTCAAGTTCTAAAATTATAGACGGTTGTCAAATTAACGAGTATGTAATATGGATTTCTATTATACATTTCTTATTACTAGCTCCACAGACTAAATATATTTAAATTGTCATATTTGTTACTTACTGAAGAGGAAATAAAACGTACAAGACAAACAAATATTTTTGTGAACACAACATTCAAAAATTACTCTAGACATCGTCCATTTCTCAATCTTCATCGCTAGAAATACCTACCATTACCACAAAACCTTGCCGCCTCCACCACGAAACCACCTAACCGCGCCATCTACATTCACCGTGCGTCGCCGTCGTCCTCAACCGAAAAGAAAAATATGTGAATGTTATCTTACTATTCTTTCTTCACTCTAGACAGCTGAAACTTAGAGAGAGAGAGAGAGACAAACACACTTGAGGAGAACCCCATCTAACGGATCCATGGCGATGAGTTTATCCGGCATTCCGACAACTCTAAGGTAGATTGGGGTAATGGGGTTCTTCTTCATAAAACATAGTCAAAAGACAATTCATCTCTTTTAATAAATGCTGATGTATTGTTTCAATCTCCACTCACTTCATTCCACAATTCATCTCTTTCGCATTCATCACTTCCTTCACATATCCATTATGAGTGTTCTTTTGTGAAAGAAAAGTTGACCCACCAGGTATTTGATCAAATGCCTCTGTGAAGTGAAGGTTTTGGAAAACTTGTTTTTAGCAATCTTGTGAAGTGGGTATGATTAAGGCAATTTGAACTTGTAATTCAGATTCGATTGTGCTAATCTTTAACTATTTTGTTGGGTTGCTAATCTTTAACTACCAGCCATGGGGTAAGGGGTTATGTGGGGTACCATTTAGAGGGTGGGCAACTCGCGGTTGCTGCCCTCCTTCGTCTTGTATAGGGTTCTACCGGTTTTCTACCCCCTACAACTCATCTCGAGTTTGGTGTACCATTTGTGTGTTTTTTCTTCAGTGGCAGTTAACATATGCGCATGGCTCCTACGAGGAGGGGTCGGAACGTTAAGTCAGAAGCCTTGTGTAGGGCTCTGCTAGTAGTTTAAGGACCTATGCTTTCAAATTTTTCCACGAATGTAAAGATGGCAAACCAGGGTCTGGGGGTTTTATCCACCTACTTGAACACATGCAAAGAACCCATCTCAAGACAGAAAACCGAAGGCTATCATTGAAGGAGGCTATCTCCAAGGACTTGGACCTTTTTCTGGATGTTGGGGAAGCTCTTAGGGCAGGGTATAAATGGTTATGTGGAAGGTGCATGGTGATGCATGCACTCAGTAGGGTTGCAAGTGTAACACCTGTGCCCTCTGTAATCATTATACAATTCCGAACAATTTCATAATCAATGAAACATTATGTTTTATTTCCGGGATTCTATAATTACATCTGACATTTGCACGTTTTAGTTTTTGTTCGATTTCAAACCCTTAAACCTTTTCTGGAAGTAAAATCGTAAACTGTTACGCAAAATGTAATCAGTTTAACGCGACATGCCAAAATTTGATCGAAGAGTCACGCTTCGGTCAAAGATAATATTTATAACCCTAATTACCCTTAACAAATAGCTAGTGGTAGCAAGGGGTCAAACCACGAAGAGTATGTGGTTTGCGAATGGATTCGATTGAATTAAAAGGAATGTCACAATTTATGAAGCTTGCTAGAATAGTTTTTTGTATTTTTGTTTGGTTAAAAAGATGTGAATTAAACTAATGGAGTTGATTAAATTACTAATGATTAACAAATTGCAAGAAGGTTATTGATTGTTTAAACAATAATGAGAAAAGGGGTTCACACCCGGTTTCGGTAATTGCAAACCTAGGTTCCTACAAGTTTTAGAATTGACCTAATTGGATAAGTGATTAACGGATTTAGTGTACCGTGACTTAGGTGCCAATAACTATCAACATTCATAAGAATGGACAAGAATGCACTTCGTAATAAACATAAGTAAATCCTAACCAAGATAACGCATAAGTGCACAAATTCATTTCACAAAGTCATAACTTTATCATCGTTCGACAATTTGTAAATTCAATTCAAATACACGGCAATTAACAAAGGTGTTCAAAATCAAAACACAATTTGTCACACAAGTCAAAACTAAACACAACTCGAAACACTAAGTAATACAACTACCTACACCGGGGTGAAACCAAGGTGATTAGTCGTTCATGGTTGAAGGAACTTGATCACCGGATGATTGGAACTCTATTTAGATCATCTTGAAGCTTGGAGAATGGAAGAATGGTTGATGGTTAGGGTTTTGGTGAGAGATGATGGTAGAAAGAATGATGGATGAATGGTTAGGGTTTGTGGATGGTTGGTGATGTGAAGTGAATGGTGATTCGGGTGAAGGTTGATGATGGGGGTAACTATGATGATCGGGTCGATGATGAAGATTCAAAATTTGATCGGAGTGTCGCGCTCCGGTCAAAGATAAGATTTATAAACCCTAATTACCCTTAGCAAATAGCTAGTGGTAGTAAGGGGTCGAACCATGAAGAGTATGTGGTTTGCGAATGGACTTTGAATGAATTGTAGTAGTTGTCAGTTTTATGAAGCTTGCTAAGTTATTTTTATGATTCTTATTTGTTGAAAATATGTTTAAATGAGAATAACAATTGGATTGATTAAATACTAATGATTAGCAAATGCAAGAAATGTAATTGATTGTGTAAACAAGATAAAGAAAACAATAATGAGAGAAAGGGTTCACACCTGGTTTCGGTAATTGCAAACCTAGGTTCCTACAAGTTTTAGAATTGACCTAATTGGAAAAATGATTAGCGGATTTAGTGTACCGTGACTTAGGTGCCAATAACTATCAACATTCCTAAGAATGGACAAGAATGCACTTTGTAATCAATACAAGTAAATCCTAACCAAGATAACGCATAAGTGCACAAATTCATTTCACAAAGTCATAACTTTATCATCGTTCGACAATTTGCAAATTCAATTCAAATACACGACAATTATCAAAGGTGTTCAAAATCAAAACACAATTTGTCACACAAGTCAAACTAAACATAAATTGAAACCCTAGATAATACAACTACCTACACTGGGGTGAAACCAAGGTGATTAGCCGCTCATGGTTGAAGGAACTTGGTCACCGGATGTTGGAAACTTGTTCTTGATCATCTTGATGCTTGGAGATAGTGAATGATGGTGATTAGGGTTGTGGTGAATGATGGTGGTGAAAGGATTGGAGGATGATGGTAATGGTGATGAACTAGGGTTTTGATACGATTGAAGCGGATGATGGATTGGTGTGTAAGATGGAATGGAGATGAAGTGGTGATGATATTAGGCTCCCAAAACAAGTTTCAAACTCAAAAACAAGTGTAACTCCCGTTTCTTGGTCAAAATTGATGTTATAACTCGTCCCCAACAACCCAAAACTCAATTTTCGCGAATTAGAGCAGTGAGGGGCGTCGCCGATGGCCCCTGGAAGTGCCAAAATCACCCGACGGCTTAAACGGCTGTTTACGGACTAAATCTGCCGACGGACACTTCTGAGGGGCGTCGCCGACGGTGCCTATAAACCGCTCTTATTGTTTTCTTCATAACTTCTTCGTTTTAGCTCCGTTTTACTCACCGTTTTCACCCACATACTCGTAATTAAGCCCTCTATCATGACATCTTCCAATATATTCATTTTAAATCCATTAACATCCCCCAAAACACATCCAAACTTCTTGATTAACCCGGTTTTGTTCATTTCACATCCCCGGTTGATCCCGTTTGCTCCCGGTGGCCTGTAAAGCTCCCGAAAAGCACCTTAAACTCCATTAAACCTGCAAAACACAAATCTAATTAAAAGTAGGAATAAAAAGTCAAGTAAAAACCCAAACTTAGACACAATTGAACACCGTTATTGAACCACGTATCAAACTCCGGAACAATGACATAAGCTAAACATACCCAAAATATCCTTTACATAACTTAGAAATAAGTTTTAAGGGGTTCGGTATGGCAAAAAGAAGTTTATTCGTGCTCAGGGACTATTTGAGGCAACCTGCGAAAGTCTGCCGATTCTCGTATTTCTTAACACGGAACACGTACGCACATAAGAATGCAAAAATATCATTCATTGCGCAATTTGGATCGTTTTCGCGTTCGTTGTAATTAATCGAAAAACGCGACCGTACAGCCGAACGAACCGACATCCACGATATTTCCAGGCATATTTCAAGTCCCCTATACTTTAGCATCCTTATAAAGCCTAAAATTTTGGTTAACGGGGGTTAAATGCGTCAAAAACACATAAATTCATGTGCAGGGGTCTGTTTTGCCAAACCTTGAAATCTGATGTGAGCCTCTGGCGGGGGGCGAGAGACTGGGCCTAAGTCTCTCACGGGGCGCAAGAGACACCCAGTAACAGAAACTTCCTACCAGCTAACAGCTGGTTTGCACCTTGTTTTGGTTTGATTTTTTGTGTTCTTGGTGATCAAGATAAGTGTCCTCCAAGGCTTTTAACCTGATCCAACCACTTGTAATGATCTTGTAAGTCCTTGATGAACACACAATATGTTGGGTTAATCTTGATGGGCCGGGTTAAATTCGGGTTTTAGGATACGGGTCGAAGCTATGGATCGATATCAGCATAGTCAAAGTTGTTTTAAACGTGGGAAAAGATTGGGGTTTGACTTGGTAGTGGATATTAACGTTGTAGGTTGTTGTTGATTTCATGGAGACGTGGACTGAGTTTCTTTTTTGCATGTGATGGTTATTATTTTAGTATAAATAGTAGTATTCTCTTATTTGTGATGTACCCTTTAGATTATTGAATACAAAAGTTTCTTTCTGGCACCTCTACTTTCTTATACATACGTGTATGTTGTGTGTGTAATCAAAGGGGCCTGAACCAACATTTGGTATCAGAGCGAGGTCGAAACGAGAGTCGAGAAATGAGAGCTGGTGAAGACGGTGTTCGCCGTTTTGAGAGTCGTTACGCGAGAAGAGGGTAGCAGCCCTTCAAACTGCAAGAATAAGAAGAGAGAATGAATTCGCAGAAAGCTGTTAGTTTTATGACAACAGCGAAAGTTATCGGTGATCGAAGAAGAAAGAAAAGAGAGGTCACCAAGAAAGAAAGAAGAGAAGCGGGTTCTGTGTGAACCGGGAGTAGAGAATGAAGAATACAATCTGTGTGATCGCAGCAGATTCTGTGTTAAGTCTGATTGAAGAGAATTGTGTGTGAATTAAATTCTCTGTGAACGAGAGGGAAAAAAAAGTTAATCATGAGTATGTGTGACTCACCGTGATGATTCTTTATGAATCTGAAAGAAGAAAGAAGGCCATAGCCGCGCCGCGAGAAAGACAAAGAAGACGGTGGCGGTTGCCAGCCAGACCGAAAGAAAGTAAGACCGAGGAAGACCGTCGCCTCGCCTGAAGAAAGCATCGGCGATTGCAAGATCGTCGCCGGCAAGAAGAGAACTAAAGCCGTGATAGAACGAACGGCGTGACCGAGACCGAATCAGTTCTCCTTGCCAAGACGGTAGACCGAATAAAGCTTATCTTGAAGAAAGCTTAGGCTGAAAGACCGAGCAATATACCGAAACTGTGAACCAGAGACTGAGACCGAAGGGGTTCACATCAGACCGAGAAGAATGACCGTGATTGCGAACAAAGACCGAGAGTTCGCATTAGACCGAGTCGTGAACCAAAGACCGAAGGTGTTCACGTTAGCAAGAAAGAAAGTCATGTAGAGAAAGTCTTCTACATGAAGAGCAAGATTAAGGGCAAGCAATCTGATCCTTTGATCAGAAGCAAGAAGAAGAAAACCGGTTCGTGTTGAAAGAGAAGTCGCAAGAACCGAGTCATGTGTACATGGCTCGTAGCAAGATCGGACGTTGTGTTCGAATAGAAAGTTCGCAAGAAAGATGGTTCGAAGCAAGCAAGTACGGGTTCGAATCCAAGAAAGTTAGCAACTATAGCAAGAAACTGATTCTGGTTATAGCAAGACAAGAAAATAAAGAACGAACGCAAGCAAGATAAGAGCAAGTTGCAAGAACCGACATCAAGATTAAGGGGGTGAATGTTGAGTTAATCTTGATGGGTCGGGTTAAATTCGGGTTTTCAGATACGGGTCGAAGCTATGGATCGATATCAGCATAGTCAAAGTTGTTTTAAACGTGGGAAAAGATTGGGGTTTGACTTGGTAGTGGATATTAACGTTGTAGGTTGTTGCTGATTTCATGGAGACGTGGACTGAGTTTCGTTTTTGCATGTGATGGTTATTATTTTAGTATAAATAGTAGTATTCTCTTATTTGTGATGTACCCTTTAGATTATTGAATACAAAAGTTTCTTTCTGCAACTCTACTTTCTTATACATACGTGTGTGTTGTGTGTGTAATCAAAGGGGCCTGAACCAACACAATACACTTGTCAAGATCCTAAGCTTCCTAAACAACTATAAATAGCCCACTCAATTCATTCATCCATTGCTCATTTCCTTCTTCTCTTTTCTCCCACAATATTGGAGCTTTCTTTCATTCTTTGAAGACCTCCTACTTGAGAATCTTAAGTGTTCTTCAACACAAGTAAGTTCTCATCCTATTCTTTTTCAATTCTTTTAGCTATTTAAGCTGAAAGTCAAACAGTTTGACTACCATTTGACTTTCGGTTTTGACCATGAATTAGTCAAGTCAAAGTTCAACTGAATTTTGCAACGTGATCGTAATCACGATGGTTATAATCCCTTGCGATTATACCTACTGATTACCACGTTTACTAGTCAAAGTAACGAGTCGAAGTTAGTTATATGATAAGTCGTTTATATGCCCTTAGAAGACGACCAAAATGCCCTTTTTGCGCATAAATTCATTTTAAGAATATGTGACCAACTTTTTGACATATAAACTGATATTATAACATTTTCAAACATGTTTGGGCATTTAAGACTTATCATAGGACATGTATAACCATTCGAACACGCGTTTACGCAAATGACACGTTAAAGTAGCGTAAACTACCTTAACGGGTCATAACGGGTCAAAAGCACTTAGGATTACTTTCAAATCAGAATGTTAAGTTTAATGAATCATGCAATATGAGTTCCAGCGCTCATTTGATTTATAAAACTTCATTCTATCCGATCCCCCGATTAGTGTCCCGACTTATTAACATAGTTATCCGATACTAGGTGCCACTTGATTCCTTGATCCTTCAAGCTTTGTTTGATCTTTATTTCAAGAATTATACGCAATCCCAAGTGAGTACATAGCTCCTCTTTTACTTTTTCAAGTATTTTGGGGTGAAACATATGTGCATAACATTACTTTCTTGTTTTCATGACATTATACATGCTATGTTCAATTAGTACATATAGTACATGATTTCAATTGCCTTTTTGCTTCGTATGTTGACTTAGCATGCCTAGCACATAAATTTCAAGGATCCTTTTTGCTTCATATGTTGACTTAGCATATCTAGCACCTTGATTTCATGAACACTTTACTTCGTATGTTGACTTAGCATACTTAGTACATGGTTTTCGAACATTTTCACAACATGCTTACATTGTTCATGACATATTGGTGCCTTGAGTAAACAATGATACAGTCATTAACATTAAACTCGCCGACCGGTAGTATGTTGTGGTACCATAGGTTTGACAACCCCATTCCCGCTTCCTAGTTTTGTTTGGAAGTATCCATTGGGGAATGGCATAACCCGATTAACATTTGATAGACCTTTGTCTTTATAAGGGTCTATCTGACAGTCGAGAAGGCTTGAATATATTCACCAACAATCCTAATATAAATTTTACAATAAAAGCAATGATTTATAAGACTTAACTTTTGAATTAAGCAAAACCATTGTTTATTCAAAGACATTGTTTTTATACAAGACATTTTGACTATTCAAGACATTATTTCATGCGGTTTAAGCAAAGACCTTTTGCTTACCATACAAGATATTTGGTTTATACATGACACTTGGTTTACACAAAGACATTTGGTTTATACATGACACTTGGTTTACACAAAGACATTGGTTTCTACATAACACTTGGTTTATACAAATTCATGACATATTTTTCACAAGACATTGTTTTACATATGACATATTTTATACAAGGACATGACATATTTTATACAAAGACATGAGACATTTTATACAAAGCCATGACATCTTTTACAAAGGACATATTTTGGTTATTAAGCTAACCATGCATCATTCCTTTTAAAATGATTTGAATTTCATAATGATTTTCTTATGATTTTATAAAAGAAAACATTTCGACTTTGATTCATGGCTACTTTTTGAAAAAGTTAAACATTTCTTTAACAAATCAAACCCATGAATCTTTATAACAAAACCTATGTTACCCACAGGCATTTTTATGCTGACGTACCTATTTTCACATATGTTTCAGGAGCTTGTATTTGACTTGAGCATGCTTCACATAGGGCGGACTTGGCCTTAGCTACTTTAAAATTTGCAAGACAATTATTGTACCTCGTTCTTTTATTTCCAAGACGTTGTAAATAATAAATTCAATAAGACAAAACTTTAAGTACCATGTGTTGTGAAACAATTTGTAACGTGACTCCCGATTGTTTCCGCCGCGTGTTGTTGTATATTACGCGATTAGGGGCGTTACAGCAAGCATGATGGTGATGTCGTGTCATTTGCCATGGCTTGAAGGTTCCTGCCCTAAGGTGCTTGCTGAGTTTGTTGCTTCGGCCCCCCTCACCCCCTTATTGAAGCCCACTAATGGAATTCGGCCTGTTGATGTGGGGGTATTTGGCGAAGGTTGGTTTCCAAGGTGGCGATGAAGAAGGTCGAGAAAGACATGGCCAGTACTTGGGGGACTTTCAATTTGGGGTGGGGATGTCAAATGGGGCAGAGGTTGTGCTTCACAGTGTGAACAGGTTTCTCAACTCCTTTCATGCAGATGGTTACTTGGCCTTGCTTACTGTGGACTTCTTCAATGCTTTCAACACGGTCGACCGCACAGCCTTCCTCCAAGAGGTTCATCAGAGTTGCCCGTGAATCTATCAGTGGTTCCAATTTCTTTACGCCCAGCCTGCTAGCTTGTATGTTTGTAACAAATGTATTGGGGCTACTACCGGAGTGCAACAAGGAGATCCCTTGGGGCCCCTTCTCTTTGCCCTTGCCTTACACCTCCTTATTCTCCGGGTTCAGGACCGCTATAACCTCCTGTTTGATGCTTGGTACTTGGATGATGGGAAGATTATCGGCAACGAGTCTGAGGTTGCTAAGGCCTTAGAAATCATCAACGATGAGGGGCTATCTCCAGGGCTTTATCTCAACATTAAGAAAACAAAGGTTTTTTGGCCGACATGCGATGGGCGGAAAGTTCTGGACGGACTTTTCCCGAGAGGGATTGGAAGACCAGAGAGGGGGGTTAAGCTCTTTGGTGGAGCTGTTAGTTGTGAACCTAGCTTTATTGGGGAGTTGGAAGGGTGGCGGGCTTCGGGGGCAGTTAACCCTATTTGATGGAGGCTGCGGACTTGTCAACCCTATTTGATGGAGGATGTGGTATCTCGGTTCGAAGATGGCCTCAGAGAGGCTATAGAAGACATAGTCATGGGTGGCGGCCCCTTCTTTG
The DNA here is from genome assembly GCA_030545235.1 of Helianthus tuberosus. Taxonomy (NCBI): domain Eukaryota; kingdom Viridiplantae; phylum Streptophyta; class Magnoliopsida; order Asterales; family Asteraceae; genus Helianthus; species Helianthus tuberosus. The sequence goes on from CM060424.1 coordinate 211,648,963, forward strand.
GTGACCTCCAGTGGCGTCTGGCATCTCTGCCAATGCTTCTAGGTGGTTTGGGCCTCCTTTCAGCTCGAGATGTTGGAGTTTATGCCTTTGTGGCGTCTAGAGCTCAATCTTGGGAACTATAGGATCATATCCTTCGAAACAGTGGGGTTGTCGGGCTTGACCCAGACTATCAGTAGGCGCTCGAACGCTTAAATATCTCTCTCCCAGACTTGGATATTGGCGATTTCTCTAATAAGGACACCGCCCCGTCGAAGCCATAAAAAACTTTGGCGAATGCTCTGTTTAGCAAAATCTCTCAAAGCCTAGGAGAAGTTTTTGATTTGTCATCCCGCCAGTAGGCGGTGTTTAAGTGCCTGAAGGGTCCCCATTCTTAGGAGTTTTTTATCGTTACCCCGATTGAGGGGTTGGGACAATGCAGAATATAAAGCCATTCTCAAATACCGGTTGATGATCCCTATGTACCTGGAAGATGAAACCTGCCCGATATGTCGTACAGTTTGTATGGATAAATAGGGGGAGCACGCAGTTCATTGTAAAGAGCTCCCTGGGTTCAAATATCGGTATAATTGGGTGCAAGATGTTTTGTGGGACATCCTAAGAAGAGCTGTGATTTCTGCTAAGAAAGAGGCCCCTGCGAATTTCCTCACGGACCCTATGGAAGGGAGATCTACTCTGGGACTAGCGGATCTGCTCGTCTTTGACTGGGCTGGGGGGAAACATGCTTGTGTAAACATCACGGGGGTTTCCCCTTCGGTTGGTTTAAGGGAAAACGGGTTTGTAGCTGGACAAATAGCAAGAAAGGCAGAATCAAAGAGAGTGGATAAACACGCTAAAGCTTGCGCAGAGAACCAACATGTCTTTGTCCCTTTTCCGTTAGATAATTTTGGCTCACTAGCGCCAGAAGCTATTTATTTCTTGACCAGGGTTCAACGGGTCATCCACAACAATTGTTCAACCCCAGGGGGCAGGCAATGGCGTAGCTTAGTGGGGGTTGGGGGCCGCCTGTCCCCCCGAACTTTTCACTCAGTAGTGCCCGGTATGTAGTTTTCGTATAGAATTTTTTAGGTATATACGTTTTTGACCCCCCAGTTTTATAATTTTTTAGGTATATACGTTTTCGACCCCGCGGTCGGAAATCTCAAGCTTCGCCACTGGGGGCAGTGGTTTGTCTTTGGAAGGTTAGGGTTTGCAATTCAGAAAGGGGTAGCGTCGCAGCTTGTTACCCGTTTACCTTCTATTTTGATATAACTTGACAAGTTTTTTGGTGAAATCTATACTATATAATAAAAGAAACCATGTGAGGGACACATGGCGCTCCATGAGGCGGTCTTAATTATTTTTCTAAATATTTATTATGAAAAGTCAATTATTGATAATATTAAATTTAAAATTTAAAATTTGTAGAAGAGATTTTAATGATAAAGACAAAGATAACTGATAATAATATATTAATTATTATAATCATATATTAATTATTAAAATATAAAAAATGTATTAGCGTTTTAAATATTTATAAAGATAAAGATTTTATTTAATTGGTAGTTTTTATATTTTGATGATAAGGACAAGGATAACTGATAATCACATATTAAAATAAAAATATTTATTTTAATCAACTGTTTCGTTAAAAGGATTTATTCAATACATGTAGAACATATATATTTTTTATACATGTGATATATTTAGAATCCTATTTCTAATAAAGAATCTCATGATCCCGTTTTACACCCCAATGAAATAATAATATTAAATCATAATATCGAGCTTATCTCTTGTATATTTAATATTTTTTTACTAAAATATTTCTTTTCTTTTTTCTGCTGATTATCGAACATCAGGTACTATGTAAGTTTCTAACCTACTAATAAATAAATAAAAACAAAGTAAAATGTTATAAACCATGTAATACACAACTTTCTAACCTAATAAAAAAATAAAGTGAGATGTTATAATAAGTAAATAGTACCTCAAAGTTCATTTTGTTAGAAAACACATCTTTGATGACTAAATATGTTAATGGATTACATTATTCGTATAAGACATGTGTTTATTCAAACCGTGCAATACACGAGTTTTTAAAAGATGTAACTATTTTGTTAATATATAAAATTATCATGGCCAACCCTGAAGGTGGGCGGGGAGGACCACCGTCAGGGCCCGATATTTCGAAGGACACGTTATTTAAAAAAACTCCGATATGTATATGTAAAAATAAATAAATTAATAGGGTATACCCATACAAACACCAACATATGCCCACTTACAAAACTATTTTTATGGTTTAGATTAGTTATTAGCCCATTGGTATTAGATTTCGACTTTTAGTTAGCCCAATACTCAATTTCGTTAAGGCCTAAGGGCACGTTTTTTCGAGCGAGAACACGGTACATGAATTCTCGGGGTCGGTCCTAGAAATTATATTTATTCAAGCTATGTAATACACAAGATTCTAACCTAGTATCTATCTACTATAATAAAAGAAACTACTTTGTGGACACTTGTCATCATTTTAGACCATCTCTTATAGATAATTATTATTTTAGTTTAATCTCTTCTAATTATTTATAGATAACTCTCCTACTAAATATTATTTAGTTTAATATCTTATGGATAATTATTATTCAATTTAATCTCCTTCTTATTTATAATATTATTTATTTGAATTAATTATTACTTTTATATTTATCTATGAGTAAATTGCCATTTTAGTCCCTGAGTTTTTGTCCAAATTGTCATTTGAGTTCAAATAGTTTTTTTTTCCTCTGGGTTCCTTATTTTTCATTTTTCTTGCCATTTGGATCACATTGCCTAACTTAGTCTAAAAACCATGTTATAATCAGGGTAATTTTGGAATTAAATTATTATAAGGTTTATAAATTATGTTGTAAACTACCCCTGGTTATCACTACACAACAGTTATGCAAAAAATACCCCTGGTTATAACCAAATTTTTAGACTGAGTTAGGCAATGTGATCAAAATGACAAGAAAATGGAAAAGTTAGGGACCCAGATGATAAAAAAACTATTTGGACAAAAATAACAATTTGGACCAAACCTCAGGGACTAAAATGACAATTTACTCTTTATCTATATACTTCAAATTCAAACTTAGGGGCTGTTTGGCAACATCTGAACCAATAAGTGCTGAATGAATAAGAGGTCTGAACCAGTAAGAGGTCTGAACCAGTAAGTGCTGAACCAGTTTAAGTCTGTTTGGTTGAATCTCTGAAAAAAAAAAAAAAAAGAATACAATTTTTATTTATAAACTCCACCTCCACCCCCATCTCACCCTACCTACCATCTCCCTGCCCCTTTATCTCCCTCTCTATTTCTTTCTCTGCCTAAGGAAAACCACCAGCTTCCACCTCCACGCACAGACAACCACCACCTCCAACCACCGGGAAAAAGAACAAGGTGATGGTGCTGCGGGGCATCCACACTCTCATCTCTCTCTGGACTCTCTGCAACCACCACCACCACCAAGGCTTCTGGCCACCGCCACGGCGCTACACACCACCGACGACCACCCATACATAATTACCACCGGCCAGATCCGGACGAACTCAGAGGCACTCAGAGGCATCCCGAGCGATTGTGATGTCGCCGGTGAACCGGATGCGAAAGAGCGAGCGATTGCGAGGTTTAATGAGTCGGTTGGATCGACGGAGACGGTGGCCGGAGAACCGGCGATTGTGTAAGTGGTAAGAGGTATGAACCGGCGATTGTGTAAGTGGTAAGACAGTGGCCACGGCGATTGATAGAAGAGGGGAGAAAAAGTGGCTCGGTCAGACTCCTTACCATGTCTGACTCAGTCAGAGGAAAATAAGAGACTGGGTAAGTGGTAAGAGGTATGAAACAAACAATCTGAATCTGATTCAGTCAGACATGTGAGTAATAAGAGGCTATTAAGAGGCTAACAAACAGGGCCTTAGTTATCTAATTTGATCTTAACTATATATTTGAACGTTTTGTTTAGTTTGTTATCAAATAGATTTTATGAAACTTAACATAAAATTAACTAATATTAATTATCATTTATACATTTACGGAGTTTTAAATAAAGGGTTAAATTCATTGAGACTTCGTTAACAAATTTTGCAACAACAGAATAATATATTTTTATCATATATTAAATATTTTATTTTCACTATACAAAATTACATTTACTCAAACCATATAATACATGAGGTTTTCTAAGATATAACTTTTTATTATTTGATATAAAAAATTAAATTTATTGAATTCGTACAATACATAGGATTTTTTAAGGATATATATTTTTTATTATTTAGTACAGAAAAATACATTTATTCAAACCGTGTAGTACGAATGTTTTTAAAGATGTAATTTTTTATTGTTTGGTATATAAAATTACATTTATTCAACCCGTGTAATAAATGAGGTTTTTCAAAGATGTATTATTTTATTATTTGGTAAACAATATTACATCTATTCAACTCGTGTAATACACGTGGTTTTAAAGATATAACTTTTTTATTTGGTATATAAAATTACATTTATTCAACTCGTGTAATAAATGAGGTTTTTAAAGGTATATTGTTTTATTATTTAGTATATAAAATTTATTTATTCAACCCGTATTTAAAAGAAAAGTCACAACTATCACACAAAGTGTATTATTTTAATAACGTTACAACTTAAGGAAAACCTACACTTATTATAAATAATCATTATTCTTTATTCCCCTTTTAATCAGAAGCACACTACACTGAAAGCATAATATTATCTTTTTGTTCACTATTATCATAGCATGCTAACTTCCGTATAGAGCCCTAATCCCTTGAATATCGTCTGAAGTCAATCCTTTTGTTACTCCTGCCCTAAAGGAACCCCACATTATTGCATCTTGAAATTGGCTATGATCGAGTCCAAGTAGATGTCCTATTTCATGTAAAGCCAAAGTCTCAACATCATGAGCGTTTGGGACTGCTCCAATCACCCAACGTTCGTCCGCATCATAGTGAAACCTTCCATCTGGAGGGGAAAAAGCATGGGCCAAAACTCCACCCTGCCCGTCAAAGGGGGCTTCATCTCCATGGGATCCGCGTGCAAAAATAATCTTTATGTCAGCACTTTGATAAGTTCTAACTTGTGAAAATGTGAAATATTGCGAAGCAGTAGCCCATTTGCTAAAAGCCCGTGCAACAGGAGGAATGAATCGCGTAGGAAAACCTGACCCAAAAGCATATGTTAGATGCTTTTTTCCCTGGGGCCATTTTGGTGTACCCTGAATAAATCGATAATGAGAGACGGTATGTAAAGTTTTGTCGCTATGTTGATGAGTTTGCTTATCAGGATATCCACAACGAGGCATGACCATCGTGGACACTGTTGGCGCATCTAGCGTTCCAGTGGCATTGAGATGGTAATAGACTTGGTATGACTTGATTGCTGCCTCAAGATCCTCGTCAAAATAGTCTTCTTTTGGATTTGTGACGTTAGGGTTGCTTTGGTAGTTAAGGTATCCAAAATGACTAAGATAGAGTTTAAGGTCACGAATGCCTTTCAGTTTCTCGCCCTTATGACACCCTTGCATGTGTTTCAGAAACCCGAAAGGTGAATGGTTAGTGCCATTAGAAAATACAGGTAGCACAAACAGAAATAGAAAAACAATGCATGAAAATGGAAAAGAGAGTTTAGATGTCATTAGAAAGACTATGTTCTAACTTTTGAATTTTGAGATACGTTTGTAGGATTTAAAAGCTCTATTTATATTGATATTCTTAACTTATTTTATTTATTATTAAATTCATTGAAAAGGGTATGAAACTTCCTGATGTTAGCATAAGGTTTGCTATTTTGATATTTCAGAAACAGTCAATAAGATGACTTCCATAACAAAGAAAACTCAACTTACATGTCCGCTTGAATTTTTGTTTCATCATTTATGCCTTAATTTATGGCAAATTGGAAAGAGAGTTTAGATGCCATTAGAAAGACTATGTTCAAACTTTTGAGATACGTTTGTAGGATTTAGAAGCTATATTTATATCGATATTCTTAGCTTATTTTATTTATTATTAAATTCATTGAAAAGGGTATGAAACTTCCAAGATGTTAAGTTTAACATAAGGTTCGTTATTTTGTAGAATACTTTTAAAAATTGTAATTATAAGTCAAGTCTTTCCACTTTTGATATTTGAGGAACAGTCAATAAGATGATTTCCATAACAATGAAAACTCAAGTTACATGTGCGCCTGAATATTTTGTTTTATTAGGGGAGTGAGGGTGGTCACTAGTGATAAAATTTCATCACTCACAAACATCCAATCGTGTTTCGCCTTGTCAGCAACCATTATTATATCACTCACAAACATTCTTTAGTGGCGGTGGTCATCAATAGTGATGGGATTCCAATGTACAAGTATTAATACACAATGTACAAGTCATACACATACATTAAACAATTCTTCAACACATGATATTATCAACGCGTTAAAGTTTCATGAGTGATGGGAATAGGTGGCGGCGGTGTTCTATACTTTTTCACGCGTGTTGTATGGCTATAACGCTCCCACCCCCAGTGGCCTTATGTATACCATTACTCGGTTAACTATTTGTGTGATACACGCAGAAGCATCTCTAAGAATTCATATAGCCTGTTCGAGCTCGAAAAAATGTGTCCTTCCGTAGTATTTTATTATTAATATTTTTTAAAATCAATTGAGTATTGGGCTCACTAAACCTAATGCCAATGGGCTAACTTTTAAACCATAAAAAATATTTTGTAAATGGGTTTATCTTGGAGTTGGTATAGGTATTTAAAAAAATAACATACAGATATCAGATTTTTCCTAAAAAAAAACACGTGCCCCTCAAAATAACGGGCCATGTGCGGTGATCCTCCCCGCACACCCTTATCACCGCCATTAGATACACGAGCTTAGCAACGGAACATACTGTAAATGACAAATGAATAACAAACATTTTTAATTGTTTTAAAACAGTAAGACAAAACATAAATACAATCGAGTATTTAACATAATACATGAATTATTCATAAATCTCAAAAAACTTCTTTGTACACGACGTTAGATGTTTTATTCATGGGAGGCTTTGATAGTGTGCGGGGAGGACCTCCGTACAAGGCCCATGATTTCGAGGGGCATACGATTTAAAAAAAAAATCTGATACGTGTATGTTATTTTTTTAAATAGTAATAAAATACCTATTCCAATATAGGCCCATTTACAAATCATTTTTTATGGTTTAGAATTTAGCTCACCTGGAATTATGTTTATTGAATCCAATACTAATTTGATTTTTTTAAATAATAACAAAACATAACGGAAGGGCACATTTTTTCAATCTCGAACAGGGTACATGAATTCTCAAAGACGCCTCTGGTTTTATTCCTAACATTGCTATCCGTACTCTAGAGTAATTATTCAATTACTCTATATAATTATTGATGGACACATGACAACAACACCATATTATTTCCTATACTTCTCACACTTCTCACAAAATTATGTGTAGAAACACACAATCATTCTCAGATACTTCACTATTCTTCTTCGGTTCATAATTATATACAATAATGAAGAATTGAACACAGGCACACAACTACTCTTATAGATCTCAAATCATTTCCGAGTTACAATGATGCAATAACTGACCTCGAAGATAACTCTCTAAAACCTCATTTTGCTTTCAAATATAGGTCAAAATTACCAGCTTAAAGCATTCAAGTTGTCACAAAATTAACAAATGTGACGTTAATTGTACTTATCGTTCCAACACATATAGCTACGCATTGCTAGAGTTTGGAAAACCTAGTTTTCTCATGTTTCGCTGAAGTCGAACAACCCCGATAGAAGTGGATCTCCATCGAAGAAGTTAAAAGATTTATTTGTACAGTAACTTTACCTTATATATATAATAACATTAAACAATATACAATAATAGCAACAGGATTAAAAACATCGCCAATTTGCCATAAATTAAGGCATAAATGATGAAACAAAAATTCAAGCGGACATGGAAGTTGAGTTTTCTTTGTTATGGAAGTCATCTTATTGACTGTTTCTGAAATATCAAAATAGCAAACCTTATGCTAACATCACGAAAGTTTCATACCCTTTTCAATGAATTTAATAATAAATAAAATAAGTTAAGAATATTGATATAAATAGAGCTTTTAAACCCTAATGTGTGAATATTAACTAAAAAAAGAACAAGTATATGCAGAACAGTGAATGAAAGGATAACAATGAGAGAACAATGGACAATTCGAATGAAAACATAAATTGTCTTGGTACCGAACATAACTGGCGGTAACAACATATATATACACGGAGATGTTTGGCGGTAAATAATGGCGGGAACAACCGTCGTTTGAAACGGTGTGAGCCTTCAACTGTCACATCCCAATCAGTTATAAGTTATATTACATATCGAATATATAAGTATCAAACTAATTACGAACATAATTAAGTTTATATTACTAATACTCCCCCGTAAACTTGATTATGCTTAGAGGCATGCATAAGAACACTCCGATTAGCTTCGTCCACTGCCTTTATAGCTTGTTTGAAATCGAAGCGTCGCCGTTTTTCCTGCATCTTCTTCATCCCTTCCCAGTCATTTCCTGCAAATAAGGCATAGTGATGGATTGCTTCTTCATCTTGAACATCTCCGTCGCTCTTTCTTCTTTCAAGACGGGAATCCGATGGACCTTCATCTTGTTCAACCATCTCCTTATCTATCACCCTTCCTTGCACTGTTTTGAACTTATAATAATAGACTAGGACATCCAGATACATCGCATACATAATCCTCTTAAACTCACCATCATTGTATTCATAACCCATATCTTTTGCTACGACCGCCCTGAGATTGTTATCGGTAACCTTTCTATATCCTCCATCTCGTTTAACCACCATGTATAGATCGAGCAAATCAATTCTCCTGTTATCAGTTGCATATGGAGGAATGGGTCGAGTAGAGATTCCAAATTTAATGTTTATGAACCATCTTAACATTTCTTCAAACTTGATCTCTAATTCGTGTTTATATTTGAACACAAATTCCCCATCTTCCAACATGTCTAATACTGATTTGCATTGAGAGAAATCTTGAAATTCAATGGCTTGTATAACCATTACACTCCAATCGGGTTCTTGTGAGGATAAATGTAAATCTTCGAAATATGAATTAAGATAATTCTCTTTGTATTCATCGTTTACTGCACTTTGATCGATCACTCTCTGTTTTTCCTTCATACCAATTTCTTCTTCTCGGGTCAAACCGGTTATATCATTCACTGTGTTTGTAATTGGTGCAGAAAACATGGGATAAATTTTGCATGTATCACCTGTTTTCTTAACCGTATACCCTTGTAAGATTAATTGATCCATGCTTAACATATTGCAATCAAGTTCCGGTGTATAAAATACGCTTTGTATACGTAGTGTCTCATTCCCTGATTTAACCTCTACGGCTCTGATTCCCCGGATAAACAGAAAATTATATTCCCCTGTTTTCGTTTCTACCCCAACCAAGTGTTTAATCCGTTTAAACACGTTAAGATTTCCGGCAAAATGATGAGTAAAAACTGAACTTACATACCATATGTCACCCCATTGTCCGCCTTCTGTTCCGGTAACAATAAGTTCTTAACGGTGAACAACTTCATCATTCTGTCTCTAAATTCCTGTGTTGATCGCTTGTCTGATCAACTAAGTGGCCTCGTCGTTTTCTTTTGCTTTGCAGGAGTAGATCCGGTGTCCTGGTTTGTGACAATAGTAACACAATCTGACATGTGAAACTTTCTTCTGCCTTTCATGTCTTTCATCGGAACAATGTTGGCATGGCATCATTGATGTGGGGTAAAATACACATATTTGTCCCGTGTAAATTGTATAATTATTGTGTAGGATTTATTTGTTTTTGTTTAGTTTTAGTATTATATTACATAATTTTGTGTTTTGCCAGGTCCTGGTGCAAATGGAGCAAAAACGAGTAATATGGAAATGATGTGCAGAGTAGAACGCCGGTGACCGAATTGAAATTTGGCTAATTAATTTTGTGGAGGAATCGAAGAAAAGGGGCTGCCAAAATGGGTATCAGCGATGTTTAATTATGGGCCATGTGAAGATTATTATTAAAATCCTATTGGACCAAGAATTAAACTGAGATGAGATCCCAATTAAGTTGGACGAATTTTTTTTAAGGATCTGGACAAAAAAAATAGTGGGCCGCAAAGAAAAACAAATTCTAGCCATGCATGTTCACGTGAACTGTAGGAATTGTTTTCTTTGGGCTTGTTTCCTATTAGTGCATTATAAAATAAAACCCTAATGAAATAAAAAAAGCATGCATATATATAGTGGACGGCAGAAAGCATAGGGGGAAGTGGGACGACAGATTATTAGAATATAATTGGGTTTGACACTCGGACTTACTTAGGCTATACTACATTGACCGGTACACTTGCCGGTTGTGTGGTCTAGGTTTAGATAGTCTTAGTTATAAATTTAAAACTAGGGTGTCTAGATTAGGTTTAGTTTTTATAGACCGCATTCAGCACATCAAGTTTTTGGCGCCGTTGCCGGGGACTCTTGGCGATTGCATTTATTAGCTTTGATCAGACTTAATTGAAAAATCTATGCTACTTGTATATGTTTTGGTCAAAAATCAGACGAGGATAATGCAACCAAACTCTCTGTTACGGGGTATGATGCTTGAATCGGTAAACAACAATGAGGATCACTTAGAAATGAATTGCGCAGGAGACACAAAGATTTGTACGAGGAAAAAGCCCTTGATCAATGAATAATCTCCGGCATAAAAAACCTCGGGTGATGGAAACTACCGATCACCAACTCAAATTAAACAATAATCCTTTTACAACTTCGGATGATAGCGAGCTAAGTACAAGGATCACTATTGTACGAGTGCTGGTGAGTGCAGTTGTACGAGTGTGTGTAGCCAAAAATAGCCAAGTGTTCTAAAAATTAGCTCGCTACCCCCTTAAAATTAGAAAATATCTAGCTTAACTAACTGTCTGCATTTCGTGCCTTCTCCCCACGTTCTCCATAACGTTCACAATGGTCAAGCACGTGCAGAATTGAAGGGAATAAACTCCAGGAATATCGCCATGACCAAGTCCAAGCCGGTACTCCTGCAAAACAATACCGAATTCAAAGTGAACAATCATTAGTATAAGGATCCTTAGGATGATCCATGATCCTGATCCTGAAGTACTTCTGAGGATCACTAATTGTCACAGAAGCAAGGATCACCAAACAGGATAACACTTGAGGATCACAGGTTATTAAGAAATCCTCCCCTAACAATTGCCCCCAAAGTATAAGGAGTAATATTGTAAATAAATGAGTTGTATTTTGTCGATCTTATCCGTAACAAACTAACGGATATATAGCCGTTAAGATCGAACTAGCCGTTGGAATTCTGACGTCACTGAGGTGACTTATCCTGCAAAATCATCATTATAAATAGGAGTTAGAGATAGGATCAATTTGCATTTAAATCCAAGAGAAACTCCCTTTAAATTCTCATCCGAAGATCAATCAGGTATCTCTTTTCCTATTTTTCCTTCTCTTACTCTGTTTTTCTTTCTTTACCAACATCACGTTAAGAATGATGCTCCGATCCTCCCCCGCCAAGGATCATCAGAAGAATAGCCCCTTAAAGAGTCAAGGGATCATCAAAGATTCAGCGAATGAGAGGTGTTGCTTTACTGACCCACAAGTAGATAGGATCCGGCACTGCTTTCCGGCGAACACCTTTTTCAAACCCTTCGATTCCACTGTTCTGAGCGACTATATTTTTGAGACATGGGTAGCTTTTCCTGTTACCCCATTCACCATAGGATACACCTATCCTTTTCCAGCCTTTACCCAATCCTTTTTCTCCCTTACCGGCATCTCCTACATCCAGGCTATGCCGATGATCTGGAGGGTGTTATATACCCTTGAAAGGATCATCGAGCAGGAAGGGATTGATCTAGGAATGTCGGAGTTGGCTGAGATGTATGATCTCACAACGTTTGGATCCCACCGATATTTGTTTAAACGAAAACCTGGTGAAGAACACCCCATTTTTAAAGCCACCAAGAACGATACAAACTGGAAACGGCGCTTTTTCTTTGTCAGAAGAGACTCTATCCCAAACGGAAAGGATCTACCCAGGAAGTGGTCCACCCATGGTAGGACAGAGGATCCTGAGAAGGATCACCAGATAGTCTTGTTTTTGTATAAGGATCACTAACACCCTTCTGTTTTATTTTATGCAGCTGTCACTGTTTAACACCTCATACCGTCTCCTGGTACCAAGGATAGGCTTGCTGCTTTTAGAAGGCTCGGTCCTGAAACAAGATCATTCAAGACAATCACCCAGGATTCTCAAGAGGTATCCTCAGGCTCAGTCACCATGTCAAGTAAGTATCCTGTTTTTTGTATAGTTAAAGATTTAAATAAATAGTTAAATAGAGATAGGATAAGGAAACTTATCTGTTTTGAATGTGTAGGTGCCGGAAAAGCTTCCAAGCCTGCCTCCAAGTTCAGCATTGCCGACCTTGACACTGTACGATCCAGCAAGAAGAAGGCCACTGCCAGCCCTAGTGTCTCGATCCCCAAGGCACCCACTAAAGGAAGGGGTGGCAAGAAGAGGAAAAACTCTGAGATAGAGGATCTACAAGGCCTGCCACTGATCCGCCACCAGTTCCTTGAATACTTCAATGACGTGAGGAATCCTACTTATTCTGCCTAGGTATCCTACTTATTTGAGGATCACCTGATCTTGAACTACTTTGTCTTTTTTTGCAGAAATTTGCTGAGATTGAAGACTACGTGGGGAGCGTTGAGGAGCTGGATAAGAAGATTGCTGACCTCCAACAAGTTGCAGTGCTCAAGGATCTTAAGATTGCTAATCTCGAAAAATCCCTTCAAGACGCCAAGACTCAGACAGCTAAAATCTTGATCGACATTGACTACGAGAAGCATGAGCTCGTGGAAGGTGCAAAGGTCTCCGCTGCCATCACAATGTATAAGACAAAACTAAAGATGGCCCAGGAAGCTCAAGATCCTGACTTCGACAGAAGCAGCTGGGATGTTGAGGGCTGGAAGGCGAGGTTAGCTGATCTGGAAGATGATGAAGAGGCTGAGGAGGTTTTGGCGATCGAGGCTGGAGGCAGTGGGAAGGATCAGGTGAAGGATACCGAAGCTGGAGGGGATGAAGATGCAGCGAAGGTGTAGGCTGCATGATTGGGCAATGATGGACATTTCTAGACATAGTCGGAGCCCAATTTTTTAAATTCGGTAGTAGTTTTTTTGTGGTTGTGCTGTTTTAAAACAATGATGGTTTGTATTTGAACAATAGTTTTAGGACTAAGGATCTAGGATCCTTTGGATAATAGGTAGGATTACAAATGGTGGAGGGATCCTCTGTTTGGGGGATGAAGCCATTGTGATCCTGCCGTCTTTTGATTTCCTGCACTTGCTATAACCGCATAAACAATGGACACCCGTTGCCAACCCATGTGGACGGGCCACGTTTTGCTGGTAGAAACGTGGGTTGGCAATTTTGACAACCTTCGACGGTTAAACTTTTGTTAATAAAATAACTTTAATCTTTTTTGGCTTATTTTGTGTTGTTATCCTTGTTTGTCCTTTTAATTGTTTTGATATACACTTGTCTAAATAAGAAAAGTTGAACAAATTAGATAAAAAATATTTAGGATATGATCCAGGATCAAATATCCTATAGTTGAAAAATTCCAAAAAGTGGTATATTTTAAGGATCATGAATTCAGTTGTCAAAGTGCAAGGGTTATTCAAATAAACAATGAATAAAATCAAAATAGTTAAGGATCATACCTGGGGATCCAAGTTAGGATCCTAACCCTTAATACTATAACCAGGATAACCATAAGACAAACCTTAATAAGAAGTAAGGATCAAGGATCCTTAGTTGTCTAACTTCGAAAACCTGAAATAGAACATAACTTGGGACTAAGCCAATATGAAAGACAAGTTAGTAACTGGGGACAAGCCCAAGGATAACTGGGGACAACCCCAAGGATAACTGTGTAAACTGGAGTATGGCCTTTACTGGCGACTATCCAAACTTAGTGACATGAAAATGTCAAAACCTTAGCTAACGTGAAGACGTTAGAAACCTTAGGAACGGATGTATGGTACGTCTACCATTATACGTAGGATCCTAGGTATAGCCAGTACAATGGAATTATCAGCCCCTAAAACGAGTACTGGTCCCACTGCCATGAACTATACCAGGATCATCGTGCACTACTGGCGAAACTGGGGTCAAGCCCAAATAACTGGTTGCTTTTGTGGATAACTATCCTTTTGCTAAGAGTATCAGAACCTTCAAAACTCAGAATCACGTGAAAGGGAGATAAAGGATGCAGGATCCTTATCCTTATGTGAGAAAGTAAGGAAATGAAATAGTTTGAGATTAGAATGTTACCAAAATGAGGATCATCTGTGCTCCAAGGATCCTTCAAGGATACTTATCATGTGAGGATCATGGATCCTTATCACATGAAGCATTTCTTCAAATGGACAGCATTCCAGGCTCTAGCTAGCAAATCACCTTCCATTGTTAGCAATCGATATGCCCCCTTTCCTGCCTCAGCTTCAATCAAGTAAGGTCCTTCCCACTTTGGTGCCAACTTTCCATCAGCAGGATTGGTGGTATTTTGAAATGCTTTCCTCAACACCATATCACCAATTTGGAACTTCCTGATTCTGACATTTTTGTTGTAAGCACCAGCCATCCTTTGCTGATAACTGGCCATCCTTATCCTTGCCAAATCCCTGATTTCTTCTATAGTATCCAGGTCTTGAACCAAGTTTTCATCATTTTCCTCAGGATCACGAATATTTGTTCTAGCAGTTGGAACCACCATTTCTGTAGGGATCACTGATTCTGCCCCAAATACCAAAGAGAATGGAGTTTGGCCTGTAGCATTCTTAGGAGTTGTCCTATCAGCCCAAAGCACATAAGGTAGTTCTTCTGCCCATTTCCCTTTCTTGGATCCAAGCTTCTTCTTCAAATTGTTGATGATGATCTTATTGGATGATTCTGCCTGACCATTAGCTTGTGGGTGGACTGGTGTTGATGTTATCATCTTAATCCCCCAGCTGTCACAAAAGTTAGTAGTTCTGCCCCCAATGAATTGGGAACCATTATCACATATAATTTCAGAAGGAATACCAAATCTAGTTATAATATTTCTTTTAATGAAAGATATAACTTCCTTTTCTCTGACTTGGGCAAAAGCTTCAGCCTCTATCCACTTGGAGAAGTAATCAGTCATTGCAAGCATGAACACTTTTCCACCAGGTGCCTTAGGGAGCTTACCAACTATATCCATACCTCATCTCATAAATGGCCAAGAGGAGGATATAGGATGCAAAAATTCAGCTGGTTGATGAAGGATATTGCTGTGTCTCTGACAAGGATCACATTTCTTAGCATACTCAACAGCATCTCTCTTCATAGTTGGCCAATAGTATCATGTCCTCAGGATCCTTGAGAATAATGCCATGCCCCCAGTGTGGTTTCCACAATCTCCTTCATGGAAGTCTTTTAAAACTTCTTGGATTTCAGGATCCTCAATGCATCTTAAGTATGGTCCTGCAAGAGATCGTTTATACAACATATTATTTAAAATTGTGAATTGAGATACCTTAATTTTGAAAGCCCTAGGGTTTTCTCCTGTAGGAATCTCTCCATGTTGTAAGTATCTCATGATTGGGAGGATCCATGATCCTGAATGAGATTGAGTATCCTCACTAGGGATAATTGTGGAATCCTCTCCTATTTCCATAGCCACGTGATCCTCGATGGCAGGAGCCAGGATATGGATAATGGGGATACTTATATCCTCCGGGATCTTCAAAGATGATCCTAGATTAGCCAATGCATCAGCTTCTGCATTTTCTTCCCTTGGTACCTGTGTCAAACTAAAGGAAACAAAAGAGAGTGCCAATTCTTTGACTATCTCCAAATATTTGGTTAGCTTTTCACCTTAACAACATAGGATCCATTAAAGTGATTAGTGATTAACAAAGAATCTACATGTACCTCAAGATACCTGATCCTCATATGCTTAGCAATTTGTAAACCCGCTATCAAGGCTTCATATTCAGCCTCATTGTTAGTAGTTTGGAACTCACAAGCTATAGAGTGGGGTATTATGTCCCCCTGTGGCGATTTTAGTAGTATTCCAAGCCCTGTTCCTTTGACATTTGAGGATCCATCAGTATAGAGTATCCAAGGATCCTTGGTCTCCTCTAGCTGCTGGACTTCTAATTCAGCTTCCTTTTGCAAATCACTACTGAAATCTGCCACAAAGTCAGCTAATGCTTGGGATTTAATGGCTGTCCTGGGCTCATATCTTATATCATATGCACTAAGCTTCACTGCCCACTTAGCCATCCTTCCTGACATTTCAGGTTTCCTGAGGACATTCTTAATTGGAAAATTAGTTTTGACAATAATGGAATGAATTTCAAAATAATGTCTTAATTTAGTAGATGCCATAATTAATGCAAGGATAAGTTTTTCTAAGTGTGAATACCTGGATTCAGCATCAAGTAAACTCTTACTTACATAATAGACAGGATGTTGTATACCTTCGTGATCCTTAACAAGGACGACACTTACTGCTTTTGAGGATACCGCAAGATATAAGGATAACACATCTCCTTTTTCTGGTTTCATCAAGGCCGGGGCCGAGGATAGGTAATCCTGAAGAGCTCTTAGGGCACTTTCATGCTTCTCAGTCCACTCGAATTTCTTGTTCTTCCTTAGGATATCATAGAATTCCTTGCACTTTTCTGAGGATTTGGATATGAATCTGTTTAAAGCTGCAATCCTGCCTGTTAACCTCTGAACATCCTTAGCATTGGCAGGGGACTCGATGTTCACTATAGCTTTGATTTGTTCTGGACTGGCTTCAATGCCTCTCTTTGTCACCATATATCCTAAGAATTTACCTGCTTTAACACCAAAGTGACATTTCGAAGGATTAAGTTTCATGTTATATTTGTCGAGGATATTGAATGCTTCCTCCAAGTCCTTTAGGTGATCCTCAGCCTTTTTGGATTTTACCACCATATCGTCTATGTAAACTTCCATAGTTTGTCCAATCTGATCCTTGAACATCATATTCACTAGCCTTTGATAAGTTGCACCTGCATTTCTTAGTCCAAATGGCATAGCAATATAACAGTATATACCAGTTGGAGTCATAAAGGCTGTATCCTCTTGATCGGATGGTTCCATCTGAATTTGTTGAAATCCAGATGAAGCATCCATAAAAGTTAACAGTTCATGACCCGCAGTTGCATCCACCATGGAGTCAATCTGGGGTAATGGGAAAGGATCCTTGGGACATGCCTTATGTAAATCAGTGAAATCGACGCATACCCTCCACTTTCCGTTTTTCTTTCGAACAACAACCACATTGGCCAACTGTAATACCCTAAAATTTTCACTTGATTTTAACATAAATTTCATAAAAAAAATTCACCTATAGCATGACCATAGTCTACTACACTAAGTTAAAACATTTCAAAAATTACTTAACAATTGTTAACAACCCATAAACCAAGTCTAGTAAAGATTTAAAAACATTGCGGAAGCTTCAAAAGTAGTGTTCGGTTCTTCTACATTTGCTTGACCGCCATCCGTAAGATCCACCTCGTCACCTAGAGTCAAAACCATTAAAAACATTAGGTTTGACATTTTTATATAGTACATAAACATGAGATTCAACATCAAAATGAATAAAACACAATTTTTATTTCTGGTTCTACCATAACTTACGGTGTCACCGTAAGTTACGGTAAGTCATGAAAGCTTATGGTCCACCGTAAAACAGTGGTGAACCGCCGTAAACTCTTGACCTCTACCTTAAGTTACGGTACTACCGTAACTTACGGTAGTCCCTGGAAATCCATGTTTTGTTTGATTTGCTTATTACACTCAAACCCAAATCTCGGATTTCACTTTTCTAGCATACCAACACATTAAATTCTCGTATTTCTAATATGTTATATATTAACCAATATTAAAGATCAATCCAACATATTCCGGAGCATCAACCATGCCTTACTTGATTATTCGACCCGTTTGGCTCGTCTAAGGAATCCTCCTTTGTGACGACTACCAACGAGTTCCAACCAACTTTGACCTATTATTCAATGTAGCGATATCACCGCTTTAATTCAAAACAACACTTCATCTAAAATTCAATTACGCAATTTATAATCATCAAAATCTACTTAATGTAACGAGTTAAGTTACATACCTTAGTGTACGCCCTTCAACCGCAAATCACCACCGGCTTGTCCACTCGACGTTCCGGTATCCTTTCCTATAGAGTTCAATTCAAGACATGCTTAGAACTCTTTTTAAACCTTACATCGCATAATACACCGAAACATCATAATTATGCGTTTAATCTTTAAATTTCTATTTTAAGCCTTCTTTGAGGCATTTTCACAAACACCTTAAGGGCAGATTTTTCACATGATTATATGACAAGTTTCTATCTTAACATTTAGCCCTAATTTCACCTCAATCACATTTTATATGATTGTTAGCTTCTAGATTTCTGAAATCACTTCCAAATTGTCAAATTACACAAGATTAACACCCAATATCCTAGTATTCATCAATATACATATAACCCATTAATCACCTACAATGGTGTTCATGGATTCACCAAAATTTCTTATGATTTCAACTTCTATTGGTCTAGGATTTGTCCCTAGGCACTATTGTTGTTCCTTAATCATCATAACATACACATGCAACCTAATTTCAGATTTTTCCCAATTCATGAGAATTTCAAGTTGAGAGATTTATCAAAATTTTACATACCTTGTGATCCTCTTGTGATGAGGATCGATAATCTATATTCGGATTTTGATTTGGACTTGGATTTAGCCTTCAATTTGCAAGATTAGTGAGTTTTAGGGGTTTGAGAGTGGGGAGTCGCCCCTGCTCTTGTTCTGTACGACCAACACCTCCTTTTGGGGGTGTTTGGTTTGTTTTATTTGTCTAATTAAAACTTAAGTTTCAATTTTTACAAATTAGCCCCTCCATTTTAATCAACATTTAATTTAGTTGCTTTTCACCCTACTTTAAGTTATTTCTAGAAAGTAACTAACTAGGTTAAAATTCCTAGTTAATAAATTCTCGTTTATTTAAACTTTATAATTCTAATATAAAGTTTTACATTTTTCGGGATGTTACAAGTCCACCCCCCTTAAAAAGGGTTTCGTCCCCGAAACTGAAGTACGTACCAAATAATGTTGGGTGGAGACGTCGCATCTCCTCTTCGGACTCCCATGTAGTGTCCGAACCTTTCCTATGCTCCCATTTGATTTTGACTTGGTCGATTTGTCTATTTCGTAAGTGTTTGATCTTTCGGTCTAAAATCTCCACCGGTCTCACAGCATAATTCAGACTATTATCCACTTCGATATCATCGTAATGGATATAGGCTGTTTCGTCTGCTAGGCACTTTCGTAACTGTGACACGTGAAACGTGCCATGAATCCCACTTAGTTCCTCCGGTAGCTCAAGGCGGTAAGCTACCTTACCGACCCTTCCGATGATTTTAAATGACCCGATAAACCTTGGGCTTAACTTCCCTCTTTTTCTGAATCTAATAACACCTTTCCATGGGGAAACTTTTAGCATAACCATGTCGCCAACCTGGAACTCGATTGGCCTATTCCTTTTATCAGCATACGCCTTTTGCCTATCTTGAGCCGCTTTCAAGTGTGCCTGAACCATATCAATCTTTTCATTTGTGGCTTGCACTATATCTTGGTGGGCGAGTTTATGTGGACACACTTCACCCCAACATACCGGGGTTCGGCACTTCCTACCATAGAGCATTTCGTACGGTGCCATCTTAATACTAGATTGGTAGCTGTTATTATACGAAAACTCAACTAACGGTAGGTGAACATCCCAACTTCCTCCAAAGTCGATTATACACGCCCGTAGCATGTCCTCCAATGTTTGTATTGTTCTTTCACTCTGTCCATCTGTTTGAGGATGGTACGCAGTGCTAATGAACAATTTGGTTCCCATTTGCTCTTGGAAATCTCGCCAGAAGTTTGAAGTAAACCGGGTATCCCTATCAGACACAATGGATACCGGTACTCCAAGACGTGCTATTATTTCATTAGTGTAAACTTCTGACATCTTTTCTGACGTATAAGTCTCACGGATCGGAATGAAGTGAGCACTTTTCGTCAATCTATCCACCACTACCCATATGGCATCGAAACCACGATTCGTCTTAGGCAACTTGGTTAATAGGTCCATTGTAATATGTTCCCACTTCCAAACCGGAATTTCTAACGGTTGGAGTTTGCCGTATGGTTTCTGGTGCTCCGCCTTGACTTGTAAACATGTCAAGCATTTTTCCACATACTTCGCCACATCCCTCTTTATTCCAGGCCACCAATAATTTTGTTTCAGATCATTGTACATCTTGGTCGCACCCGGATGAATTGAATATCGGGATTTATGGGCTTCATCAAGTAGAAGCGCCTTCACCCCACAAGTATTTGGAACCCATATCCTTCCGGACCGAGTCTTTAACCCGTGATTCCCATCCGACAAATCTTTCAACTGACCGATTATTCTTTCTTTCTTCCAATTCTCTTCCTTCACTGCTTCTAACTGCGCCTCTCGAATACGTTCAAGTATACCCGAGGTCACCACGAGCTGCATCGACCTTACTCTTATTGGAACATAGTCCGCTTTTCTGCTCAAAGCATCCGCCACCACATTTGCCTTTCCGGGGTGGTAGTGTATTTCACAGTCAAAATCTTTCACTGTTTCTAGCCATCGCCTTTGTCGCATATTTAACTCCTTCTGATTGAAGAAGTATTTCAAACTCTTGTGGTCGGTGAATATGGTGCACTTTACCCCATACAAGTAGTGCCTCCATATTTTCAATGCAAATATCACCGCAGCCAACTCGAGATCGTGCGTGGAATATTTCTTCTCGTGTATCTTCAATTGCCTCGAGGCATAGGCTATTACCTTGCCTCGTTGCATCAACACGCATCCGAGCCCCAATAGTGAAGCATCCGAATAAACCACCATGTCTTCGACTCCATCCGGCAACGTCAGTACCGGTGCTTGAGTTAACTTTTCTTTTAGCGTTTGAAACGCTCTTTCTTGATCGACACCCCAAATGAGCTTTTCTTTCTTTCGGGTTAGCTTTGTTAGCGGTGACGCAATCTTGGAGAAATCTTGAATGAATCTCCTATAATATCCCGCAAGCCCCAAAAAGCTTCTAATTTCCGAAGGGTTCCTCGGGGTATTCCATTTTGACACAGCCTCGATCTTGGACGGATCCACCAATACTCCGTCGACACTTATGACGTGGCCAATAAATTGTACCTCTCGTAACCAAAAGGAACATTTAGAGAATTTTGCATATAACCTTTCTCTCCTAAGTGTCTCCAACACCTCTTGTAAATGGTGTGCATGTTCCACTTCACTTTTCGAATACACCAAGATGTCATCGATAAACACGATGACCGACTTATCCAACATTGGTTTGCAAACCCGGTTCATGAGGTCCATGAAAGCCGCGGGTGCATTTGTTAGCCCAAATGACATCACGAGGAATTCGTATTGTTCGTATCTCGTGCAGAAAGCCGTCTTCGGTATATCTTCTTCTTTGACCTTTAGTTGGTGATACCCAGATCTAAGGTCAATTTTTGAAAACCAGTTCGCACCTTGTAATTGGTCGAATAAATCATCTATTCTCGGAAGCGGGTATCGGTTCTTTACCGTGAGTTTGTTTAACTCCCGGTAATCGATACACATGCGCATGCTTCCGTCCTTCTTTCTCACGAACAATACCGGTGCGCCCCAAGGAGACACACTCGGCCTTATGAATCCCTTGTCAAGCAGGTCTTGAATTTGGGACATCAACTCTTGTAATTCCGACGGTGCGAGTTGGTACGGGGCTTTTGCTACGGGTTTTGCGCCCGGAATCAATTCGATCCCGAACTCTACTTCCCGTTCAGGCGGTACCCCCGGTAAATCCTCCGGAAACACATCTCCATAATCTCGTACTACCGGTACATCTTCAATCTCCCGTGACTCTTTCTCAGGCTCATTTGCGTATATCATGAACGCCTTGCATCCTCGCTTCATAAGCTTGTGAGCTTTCAACATTGAACACACTTTGGGGTTACCTCCCTTTTCGCCATAAATGGTGACGTGTTTTCCGCTCGGAGATGTTAGTTTTATCTCTTTACGGAAACACACGACTTTTGCATGGTGCTGGGCTAGCCAATCCATCCCAACGACTATTTGAAATTCTCCCATTGACATCGGGATTAGGTCTATCAAGTATTCCTCATCGTCGATGCTTAATTTGCAGCCTCGACAAACATCACAAACTATAAAACTTTTGTTGTCCCCTATTTCAACTTCTAAGGGCACAGATAATTTCGTCAATACAAATGAAGGATGTCGAATAAATCCATGCGAAACGAATGATTTATTCGCACCCGTATCAAACAATACACGTGCTGGAATTGAGTTAATTGTGAATATACTTGAGACCATATCGGGTTATGTCTTTGCTTCAGCCGCGGTAAGTTGGAAGGACCTAGCCTTCGCTTTAGGAGCTTCTGTTGGAGACTCTTTTGTGTCTCTCTTTCCCACCAACTCGGGGCATTCAGATTTCTTGTGACCGGGTTGATAACACTTGTAACAAACAGAAACTTTCCCGGGACATAGTGATGCGGTGTGCCCCGTCTTCCCACATACCGGGCACAGCTTGTCTTTGAAGCGGCACTCGCCTTTGTGCCCTTTACCACACACTTTGCAACTCGGCGACCCGCCTTTAGCATCCACTTTCTTTCCCGATTCAGTAGTTCTAGCTTTCTTTGTAGGACTTGGATTCACAACCTGTGCCCTTCGTTCACCTCTCTTCACTTGTTTCTTTAACTCGATTTCCCGCTCCCGGGCGGTGTTGATAATCTCCGTGAGGGTTTCGTATTTTGACGGAGTCATAAATTCCTGGTACTCGGCACTCAGCATGTTGTAATGGTAATATATCTTTTGCTCTTCAGTGGTGACTAACTCGTCACAAAATCTCAGCTTATCCATGAAAATGCCCGTGATCTTATCAATTGTTTCACCCTTTTGTCTCAGCTAGATGAATTCTTCTTTGATTCTGTTAATAACCGCTTTGGGACTATGGTGTTTAAGGAATGGTACCTTAAACTCGTCCCAAGTCATAGCCCTCGCCGCTTCGGCTCCCATTTCCTTCTTTTTGTTATCCCACCAATCCTTGGCTTGATTTCTCAATTGACCCGTTCCGTAAGCAACAAAGTCACCTACATCACAATGGGTTCGTTCGAACACTCCTTCAACATCACTTATCCATCTTTGGCAAATTATCGGGTCAACCTCCCCGTTATAGATTGGCGGTTTACACGCCATGAATTCTTTGTACGAACATCCTTTGCGTTCTCCCGTTTTCTCCTTCATAAGGTTGACAATATCCTCCAACCTTTTAACTCGCTCTTCAACAAGCGACAACACCGTGTTTTGAATTTTGTCTATAAACCCGGATAGACTTCCTTCAATTGCCTTTCCTACCTCTTCGGCAATTGTCTCTTTCATTTGTTCGGTGTTT
The DNA here is from genome assembly GCA_030545235.1 of Helianthus tuberosus. Taxonomy (NCBI): domain Eukaryota; kingdom Viridiplantae; phylum Streptophyta; class Magnoliopsida; order Asterales; family Asteraceae; genus Helianthus; species Helianthus tuberosus. The sequence goes on from CM060424.1 coordinate 211,672,678, forward strand.
GTTTGCACCGAATTATCATCATTCCCATCAGACATCTTGAAGCTGAAATGTTTACATTTAAATATTAAACATTTCATTTATACTATTGCTTCATTTGTTTCGGTTTAGCCAAGTTTCTAACTTGCTTTAACCGTTCACACTTAATGCACTTTCCGGGTTTGAGTGTGTTAAAACACTCTTCCCATGCATCTCAATTTATTTCTTATACTTACTTAAGGTATAATCTACTAACATAAATAAGTTAATTCTTACCGGACGATCAATCAAGCTTGAACCGAACACTTTGTTGACAACCTTAAGCTCTGATTACCAACTTGTAACACCCTTAAATTTTCAATTGATTTTAACATAAATTTCATACAAAAAGTTCACCTATAGCATGACCATAGTCTACTACACTAAGTTAAAACATTTCAAAAATTACTTAACAATTGTTAACAACCCATAAACCAAGTCTAGTAAAGATTTAAAAACATTGCGGAAGCTTCAAAAGTAGTGTTCGGTTCTTCTACATTTGCTTGACCGCCATCCGTAAGATCCACCTCGTCACCTAGAGTCAAAACCATTAAAAACATTAGTTTTGACATTTTTATATAGTACATAAACATGAGATTCAACATCAAAATGAATAAAACACAATTTTTATTTCTGGTTCTACCGTAACTTACGGTGTCACCGTAAGTTACGATAAGTCCTGAAAGCTTATGGTCCACCGTAAAACAGTGGTGAACCGCCGTAAACTCTTGACCTCTACCGTAAGTTACGGTACTACCGTAACTTACGGTAGTCCCTGGAAATCCATGTTTTGTTTGTTTTGCTTATTACACTCAAACCCAAATCTCGGATTTCACTTTTCTAGCATACCAACACATTAAATTCTCGTATTTCTAATATGTTATATATTAACCTATACCAAAGATCAATCCAACATATTCCGGAGCATCAACCATGCCTTACTTGATTATTCGACCCGTTTGGCTCGTCTAAGGAATCCTCCTTTGTGACGACTACCAACGAGTTCCAACCAACTTTGACCTATTATTCAATGTAGCGATATCACCGCTTTAATTCAAAACAACACTTAATCTAAAATTCAATTACGCAATTTATAATCATCAAAATCTACTTAATGTAAGGAGTCAAGTTACATACCTTAGTGTACGCCCTTCAACCGCAAATCGCCACCGGCTTGTCCACTCGACGTTCCGGTATCCTTTCCTATAGAGTTCAATTCAAGACATGCTTAGAACTCTTTTTAAACCTTACATCGCATAATACACCGAAACATCATAATTATGCGTTTAATCTTTAAATTTCTATTTTAAGCCTTCTTTGAGGCATTTTCACAAACACCATAAGGGCAGATTTTTCACATGATTATATGACAAGTTTCTATCTTATCATTTAGCCCTAATTTCACCTCAATCACATTTTATATGATTGTTAGCTTCTAGATTTCTGAAATCACTTCCAAATTGTCAAATTACACAAGATTAACACCCAATATCCTAGTATTCATCAATATACATATAACCCATTAATCACCTACAATGGTGTTCATGGATTCACCAAAATTTCTTATGATTTCAACTTCTATTGGTCTAGGATTTGTCCCTAGGCACTATTGTTGTTCCTTAATCATCATAACATACACATGCAAACCTAATTTCAGATTTTTCCCAATTCATGAGAATTTCAAGTTGAGAGATTTATCAAAATTTTACATACCTTGTGATCCTCTTGTGATGAGGATCGATAATCTATATTCGGATTTTGATTTGGACTTGGATTGAGCCTTCAATTTTCAAGATTAGTGAGTTTTAGGGGTTTGAGAGTGGGGAGTCGCCCCTGCTCTTGTTCTGTACGACCAACACCTCCTTTTGGGGGTGTTTGGTTTGTTTTATTTGTCTAATTAAAACTTAATTTTCAATTTTTACAAATTAAGCCCCTCCATTTTAATCAACATTTAATTTAGTTGCTTTTCACCCTACTTTAAGTTATTTCTAGAAATTAACTAACTAGGTTAAAATTCCTAGTTAATAAATTCTCGTTTATTTAAACTTTATAATTCTAATATAAAGTTTTACGTTTTTCGGGATGTTACACCAACCATCTTGGATACTTGACCTCTCTAATCATACCTGCTCGGAGTAATTTCTCTACCTCCTCCTGGATAATGGCACTTCTTTCTTGTGCAAATTTCCTCCTTTTTTGATGGATTGGTTTGAAGGACCTATCAATGCCAAGTTTGTGAGTGAATATATCTTTAGATATACCTGTCATGTCTTCGTGTTTCCATGCAAAGGTAGTCTTTCTCCTTTTGAGGAAGGATATGAGGTCTTCCTTTATTTCGCCAAGGATCCCTGATCCTATATAAACTTTAGATTCAGGATCATCAGGATCCATAAGGATTTCTACTACATCCTGCTCTCTTGCCTCCAGGACATCCCTTGGAGGATGCTTTAATTGCTATTGCTCCCTTGACTTTGAGGCTGGTTTCATTGATGAGGTGTAGCAGTTCTTAGCTTCTTGCTGATCACTATCAATCTTCACTATTCCCTAAGGACTAGGAAGCTTCACACATTGATGATAAGTGGATGGGACTGCCTTCATGTCATGTATCCAAAAGGATAACATTACAACAAGATAAACAGTCAATAACATAAAATTTTTGGTAAGAATTTAGGCCTTCGATATAGATTGGTAGTTTAATGTCCCCCAGAGTATTCTTAGTCTCGCCACTGAATCCCACAAGCATAGAGGATCTTGGTATGATATCAGATTCAGGAATATTCATCTTCTTGAGGACATCAAGCTGGATAATGTTCACAGAGCTTCCTCCATCTATAAGGATCCTGCGAACAAAATGGTTAGAAATAAAAAGAATGATAACCAGACCATCGTGATGAGGATCCTGAATGTCAACACGATCATCCTCATCAAAAGTTATAACTTTTCCTTCGGAGACACTGGATGTTCGAATGGGTCTATCTCCATTATCCATCTTGGTTTCCTTTGCATGTCTTTTAGCTGCAGAGAAGGATGTTCCACAAATGTCTGATCCTCCAGAAATAAAGTTTATAACTTGTGCATCTGCTGGAGGGGCTGGAGCTTTCTCTGGGATCCTTTCAGGATCCTGAGTCCTTGACTTCTTTCCCCCCAATAATTCTTTAAAGTGCCCCTTGCTCAACAAGTATCCAATTTCTTTTCTCAGTGCGATGCATTCTTCTGTGAGATGCCCAAAATCTTCATGATATGCACACCACTTTGACTTATCTTTGGTTGCAGCTGGTCTGTCATTTTTCCTGGGCCATCTAGCCTTATCACCTAAATTCTGCATCGCAAGGATTAGTTCATTGCTATCAACAGAAAAACAATATTCAGAAATTGGAGGATAATCCTCATCATCCTCTTCTTGTTCAACAGCATGCACATTCTGGTTATCAGATTTGTTATAGGATCTGAACTTGTTGTTCTTGAATGAGGATCCTTGCTTCTCTTGCTTTGAGGATCCTGCTAACCTCTCCTGGATCCTTTTGTCATCCACTAGCCGGATGAACCTAAGGGCCCGGGTTCTTACCTCATCTAGATTCCTGCATGGTGTCATAACAAGATCATCATAGAATAATGAATCCCTAAGCAATCCCATTTTAAAGGCTTCAACAGCCGTAGCTATATCCAGGTTAGGAATATCTAAGGATTCTTTACTAAATTTAGTGATATAATCCCTCAATGATTCATTATGACCTTGGGTTATCCTATACAGATCACTAGTTAAACGCTCAAATTTCCTACTACAAGAAAACTGGTTATTAAATAGGTTAACTAGATTAGCAAACGAGGTAATAGAGTAAGGGGGAAGACTTAGCAGCCATTTAAGAGCCGATCCAGTAAGGGTGGATCCAAATCCCTTGCACAGACATGCTTCCTTTAACCTTTCTGGGATGGGATTGATCTCCATCCTTTCCCTGTACTGTGCTATGCTATGTGTTCTTCAGGATCTGTTGAACCATCATACAACTTCATGGTAGGCACGTGGAACCTCTTGGGTATCTCAGCATCACAGATTGGTGGTGCAAAACGAGATATCTTGTGGCTCCCATCTGCAATCTCCGGGATAGGCTTGACCACTCCTGGTACACTTGATATCATATCCTTTAGCTTTTGCAATTCTCTGGCCATGGCATGATTGATACCTGTATCCTGCATAAGGCCATGGTTAGTGGTATAAGAACTATTGAAAGTGTTACCTCCCATTGGGTTCAAATTAGGAAGAGCGGATGTGAATCCATATTGTTGGGGCTCTGGAATGACCGATGGACCAGTAGAAGCAATGGTCTGCATTGGAATAAAATCACCCTGATGGATATCGGAACTCCCTGATTGCAAACTCCTTAAGGATCCCGGAATCTGGAAGGATCCATGAGACTGAGAGGATCCTTGAACCTGTGAGGATCCTGGGATGTAGGAAGATCCTTGACCCTGGGAGGATCCTTGAAACTGAGAGGATCCTTGAACCTGGGAGGATCCTTGAAACTGAGAGGATCCTTGAAACTAGGAGGATCCTTGAACCTGGGAGGATCCTTGAACCTGGGAGGATCCTTGAAACGGCCAGAACCCTTGAATCTGCTGCGCTCCTGAGTATCCTCCTGAGCTTACGAAGGATCCTGTATGCTGAGGATGGGATCCTGCTGGTTGGAAGTATGACCCTGAAGCCTGAGTCATTGCTGATGATCCGTAATGCACTCCCTTTGGTCTTCCCACATATTGAACGTCTGGAACCATTGAAGTCTGGGAAGTTATAACCGGAGTATCGAAATTCAAAGATCTGGGCATAAGTGGGGAATGATCCTCTGCCGATCTCTTCTGTTTCTTGATGTCTCCAATTTCTCTAAGAACCCTTTCATTGGTCTTATCTTGCTGCTGTATATGATCCTTCATCTGCAAAATCAGAGTAAACAAGTCACTAGTAGTGGGAGTATAAGAAGCAGAAGAAGTTGGAGGTTTTGAGAAAATGGGAGTTGGTTTCATCTCGGCATTTTTCTGAGGTCCAGAAGGTGGTGGAGGCAAAGGTGGAATGCCCTGGGATGAATTGACTGCAGACATCGCACTGGAGGTGTTCTTTGATGATGAAGCCATCTGCTTGGATGTAACGAACCGAAATGATCACAAAAATGATAATTTCTTAGGAATGAAGCACCAATTGCCCCACGGTGGGCGCCAAACTGTTTTGGTCAAAAATCAGACGAGGATAATGCAACCAAACTCTCTGTTACGGGGTATGATGCTTGAATCGGTAAACAACAATGAGGATCACTTAGAAATGAATTGCGCAGGAGACACAAAGATTTGTACGAGGAAAAAGCCCTTGATCAATGAATGATCTCCGGCATAAAAAACCTCGGGTGATGGAAACTACCGATCACCAACTCAAATTAAACAATAATCCTTTTACAACTTCGGATGATAGCGAGCTAAGTACAAGGATCACTATTGTGTATCGTGTAGAAATGTATGAAAAATGCTAAGTGTTTTGCCGAGAGCTGGTGAGTGCAGTTGTACGAGTATGTGTAGCCAAAAATAGCCAAGTGTTCTAAAAATTATCTCGCTACCCTCTTAAAATTAGAAAATATCTAGCTTAACTAACTGTCCGCATTTCGTGCCTTCTCCCCACGTTCTCCATAACGTTCACAATGGTCAAGCACGTGCAGAATTAAAGGGAATAAACTCCAGGAATATCGCCATGACCAAGTCCAAGCCGGTACTCCTGCAAAACAATACCGAATTCAAAGTGAACAATCATTAGTATAAGGATCCTTAGGATGATCCATGATCCTGATCCTGAAGTACTTCTGAGGATCACTAATTTTCACAGAAGTAAGGATCACCAAACAGGATAACACTTGAGGATCACAGGTTATTAAGAAATCCTCCCCTAACAGTATAGTTGTGTAATTTTTTTAGATAGTTTTCTTTTATTAATTTTTAAAAAAAAATTTCTGTGACAATAGTAACACAATCTGACATGTGAAACTTTCTTCTCCTTTCATGTCTTTCATCGGAACAATGTTGGCATGGCATCATCGATGATGTCAGATGAATTTCTTCTTCCTTTTTGACCGTGGCTCTGATACCACTTTGTTGGGATTCAAGTGCCATTGCAGCGGAATTAAGATTGATATTTGGATTGGTATTCATGATATACAAGAACAAGTATTTGCAGAACAATGAATGAAAGGATAACAATGAGAGAACAATGGGAAATTCGAATGAAAACAGAAATTGTCTTGGTACCGAACATAACTGCCGGTAACAACATATATATACACGGAGATTTTTGGCGGTTAATAATGGCGGGAACAACCATCGTTTGAAACGGTGTGAGCCTTCAACCGTCACATCCCAATCAGTTATAAGTTATATTACATATCGAATATATAAGTATCAAACTAATTACGAACATAATTAAGTTTATATTACTAATAATGTGCCCCTCACATGAGGGGCATTTCGGTCTTTTTCTATCCTCCCTTATTAATAATTATATGTATATATTTATTTATATAAATATAACAAAAAAACATTCACCAGCCCTACATCTCTCACTACCTACTGTAACAACCACCACCCCTCCATCTGACACAACCTCCAACCCCAACCCCAACTCCACCCAACAACCACCACCCCTCCCACTATCTCCACCCGACAACAACTACCACCACCACCACCACTCACACCGACCACCATTACCATCACGTTGCACCAACCCCACTTGACCACAACCACCACCACCTTGCACCACCCCCACCCACTTTACACACACTTTGGCGGCCCACTTTGCACCAACCCCAATGGACTCCAATGTCTCCATCATCATCCAAGTGTTGCACTAACACCATTCAGATATATAATTTCTTATCAATACAGTCTGACAAATTCAAACTTCTTACTTCTTACACAAGTCAATAAATACAATACATTCATCAAAAAGAGGTATACATACTAAATCTCCTTTCCAAACCAGAAAAGAAATTACAGATCCTCACTCCAAAAATTAATTTTCATTTGAAAAATTAAACCCGATCGATTTGGGGCAAACCATAAATTGCAGATCGCCATCACCACAGGTCGAACATGAAAGTGTTGGAGACGGTGATGGTGGTGGTCGACAGATGATGGTGGTGGTGGGAAAGTGGTGGTCATCGGTGGTCGGTAGGACATGGTGGTGGTGGTGCGGGATGGTGGCTGTTGGTGGTGAGGTTTTTGACGGTGAGGTTGCTGGTGGTGATTTCTGGTTATGGATGAGAGAAAGAGAGCATGTAGAGAGAGAAAATAAAGAGAAGAGATATTGATATATTCATTTGAAAAATTAAACCCGATCGATTTGGGGCAAACCATAAATTGCAGATCGCCATCACCACAGGTCGAACATGAAAGTGTTGGAGACGGTGATGGTGGTGGTCGACAGATGATGGTGGTGGTGGGAAAGTGGTGGTCATCGGTGGTCGGTAGGACATGGTGGTGGTGGTGCGGGATGGTGGCTGTTGGTGGTGAGGTTTTTGACGGTGAGGTTGCTGGTGGTGATTTCTGGTTATGGATGAGAGAAAGAGAGCATGTAGAGAGAGAAAATAAAGAGAAGAGATATTGATATATATAATAATAAAATATCTTTTTAGGTTGGATGGGAAAAGATGAAAATGCCCCTCATGTTTGGGGCACGTGAATGATTTTAACGTTCAAATAGATGCCATTTGAGGTGGGGAGTAAAATAATGATCAGATTCATAGACCAGGGAGGAAAATGTCATTGTTTTTAAATGAGTGAAACCGTTAAATCGATCAAACAACAGGGAGCAAAATGAAAGTTTACTATAATATTTGTGAGAAAAGTGCCCGGATAGTCCCTGTGGTTTGTCAATTTTTCACCTTTAGTCTCTAACTTTTTAAAATTACAGCTATAGTCCCCAACTTTTGTAATTTCGTTCCTGGATAGTCTCTGTCATGGATGGGGGTTAGGTTTTGGTGTTAAGTAGGTGTGAAATTACTAAAATACCCTTCGGTATAAAACAAAATATATTAAAAATTAAGTTTTCAGTTGGGCCCCACCTAATCAGTCTCCTCCAACCTTCTTTGTGTGACCCACCCATAACCATTACCATCTTCAACCTCCTCTAACTTTCACCGTCCGGCCAAGAACTCCGGCAACCACCTTCCGACCACCAACCCATTTATTCCACTTCATGTTCTTAAAAACCCATACCTGCTCCTCAACTTCTTCACAGAACGTATCCATATAAAGAAACCATTGTTTCACATACACATACTTTTAAGGTGTTATAATTAAATTATGTAGATGCTTATCAACAAGAAACAGGGGCCCAATTTCACTTACAGTTCCGACCGACATCATAGTCTACACACCACTCCGGTGACCACCTGCGGGAATATCGACGCCATTAACAACTCCTTTTCTTTATTCATAAATTACTCATAATTAAACAAAAGCCTGTACAAAAATCGAACAAAAGAGCTTTCGTGGGTGGAACCATTTGTTGTATAACAACCCACATCAGGTCACCAAGTGGGGTTATGGTGAAAAAAGGGCAAAATTTAATCGGTAGGGTGCTGTTATAAACTAGTTTCATGATGCAAATTTAATACATTCAACTTAGGAACGAAAACTTCATTTAAAGTAAGAAAAGATGTGGATGGGAAAAAGAAATGCAGAGTATGATATGGGAACTGGGAAGAGAAAACTAAGTTCACTTATACATTTATTCTCTTCTATCTTCATAGTGGTCTTATAGTCAATGGATTCATCATGCCTTAATTTCTTTCTGATCATATTTCCTCTTCGGGGGAAACAGGTGGTGTGGTGGTAGATTCTTAGGGATGAAGATGAAGTTAAAGAGATGATGGATCATATCAGTTTTCTATTTTAATAATATGTAAAGGTTGGAGAAGGCTGATTGGGTGGGGGTCTAACTAATAATTATTTAATATATTTTGTTTTATACCGAAGAGTATTTTAGTAATTTCATACCTACTTAACACCAAAAACTAGCACTCATCCACGCTAGGGACTATCCGGGAACAAAATTGTAAAAGTTGGGGACTATAGCTGTAATTTTAGAAAGTTAGGGAATAAATGTGAAAAATGAGCAAACCACAGGGACTATCCAGGCTTTTTTCTCAATATTTGTTATTGTAATTATTTATAGTGCGGATCATGAGAAAACCAACAAGTTACTTAAGAACTTGTAGAGAACTAATTTGAGTAAATTGCCATTTTAGTCCCTAAGTTTTTGTCCAAATTGCTATTTTAGTCCAAATAATTTTTTTTTCTCCTTTGGGTCGCTAACTTTTATTTTTTCTTGCCATTTTGATCACATTGCCTAACTTAGTCTAAAAACAAGGTTATAATCAAGAGTAGTTTTGACATTAAATTATTATGAGGTTTATCACTGGTTATAACCAAATTTTTAGACTAAGTTAGGCAATGTCATCAAAATGACAAGAAAAATGGAAAAGTCAGGACCTAGAGGAGAAAAAAAAACTATTTGGACTAAAATGACAATTTAGACAAAAAATCAGTGAATAAAACAACAATTTACTCAAATAATATCAATCACGCATTTTTAAATTTTTTTTTATTAAACGGTTACTACTGGAAAAAAATGAAAAAAATAAAATAAAATTATGTAAATTAACAAGCTACATATATTGGTTTTTTAATTTGCTTGGTTGATAGTGATTCGTTCAGTTCCTAATTAAGTAAGTTTGTGATTCTTACATGATCCTCCTTGTATGAAATAGGTTGTCATGTAGAACCACTTGTATAATTATATGGTCTTTTAAAGGTTGTCATCTCCTATTATCCGTTCTACAAACTAAAAATAGAATACAAACACGATTATTTCTTTTCAAAGAGGTCGAGGGTAGGAGTCCCCCAATAAATAAATAATGGAATAAAAGTAGATTGTTGTTTTTTTTTAACGGTAAACTAAATTACCGGATAAGTATCCTGGGATGTCCTCAATCGAGCATATGCATCCCTTCCTCCATAACAGTCAGAGTTGGATACATACCCGAGCCACCAAGCCACCAGTTCCGGGGAAAACCCGCCGCCCGAAGGCCCACTGCGGTTAAACCCGGTTCGGCTCGGTTTGAACCGGCGACCTCCAGAGAGGTCTAGTTCTAAACTTCATTGCCACCACCAATGTCCTTTAAAGTGATGCTAACGGGAGTAGATTGTAGTTATAAAAATAATCTGAACAATAGATGTGGTTTTTACAAATGGAAAGCTTAAATACGCCATACTCAGACATCATATATTTTTTCTATAGAACGGCTAACTCCTAGCCATGCACTCAATAATTATGCTTCTAAATTGTTCACCACGAAACTCGAATTCTTAACCTTAGGTTAAAACATTTTTCCATCACATCTTAGTATCATCAGGCTATATTGCATTGGATAATTCCAATATCTAATAGCCAAGTCCTAGAATGGATTTGAGTTCTTTTGAGTTCAACGTTTTCAAAAGCGACAACATCTTAATTAGGTTGGCATATCGTGTTAACTCAACCTGTTATGACACAAAAACGATAAGATACAAATACAAAACAGGTAAATACGGACATGACACGAAATCTTATCGTGTCAGATTTTTCAAACAAGAACATGAACACGATAATAAACAGGTTACACGGAAAAATTAGCAGTGTATCATCCGACTTGTTAAAACACGGACACAAACTGTTACTAAATATATAAACATTACTTACAGGTAGTTTTTTTATTTAAATTTAGGAGCCCCACATATTATTTTGTATTTAAAATTATAAATGTGTCATTAACGGGTCTAAACATGCTAACAAGTATTTAACCTGTTAAGACACGGAATTAAACATGCCTTAACGTGTTGACCTGTTACAGACACGAAACCTGTTAAGGTTAGACACGAAACATGTTAACTTCATGTAGGTTTGTGTCGTGTTATCGTGTCCATGTATAAATTGACAGCACGAATCTTAATTCCCTTTTTGATAATAAAACGAGAGGGGTTTGCCATTTCAAACACTTTGAACACACCATCATATCCTAAGATTCTAGTTATGTAAATGATTATGTAAAAAAAGGAAAAAAACCCATCCACTTCCAATTCTCATTGAAGGAGTCAAGGAGTGCTTCTCGAAGAAGAACAAAGATCCGGTCTCATTAGATTCAAAGTCATCATGAGAAGAAATCAACAAACTTTTCAAAATAATCATTGTTTACATTGGTTGATTAGTCTACGATTTTTGTTTTCTTCACGAGCCATTAAGTCAACATGTTCACTAACAACAATTATTTTTAGGCAAATTAGATTTAAATAATCTCAACTTTCTCAATTTGTCTGATAATAATCATAACTCAGTTATCTGCCGATAATAATCCAAACTGGTCCACTGTTAGCCGATAATAGTACCCCGTTAAAAATAGCTTAACAGAGTTAAGTTTTTTTCCGAATTACAAACATATGTTTTAGGGATTTTGATCCGAGGATACGAGTCGATTTATGTAAAACTTACCTACAAACAATGCTCCAAACGGCTTGATTTTTGTTAATTGAAAGTTTAAACACCAGAATTGAAGCCCCATTTTCGTCATTTGGGGTACTATTTCGAGATGAATTTTACATCAATCAACTCGTATGCTCGTTCTAATTAAAAGCCATAAAACATCGGTTTGTAATTCGGAAATTTTTTTTTATCTGAATTAAGCTATTTTTAACACAGACTATTATCGAACAAAAGTGGATCAGTTCGGATTATTATCAGTAAATAACTGAGTTAAGATTATTATCGGTTACATTTAGAAACTTGTGGTTATTTAAATCCAATTTGCCTTATTTTTATTAACCCATTTCCTTAAATTTTAATTTTAGTATCCTTATATTATCTTCCATCCATGTCAATTCTAAATTATGCAGATTATGTTATTAGTGCATTCACTTGCTAATTTATTTTTAAATAGATTAGCATTAGATAGTTTACAAGAAAAATAAATCGAGTAATTAATCCTAGACCAAACCAGTCATTTTATTTTATATTTCCCCATTTCCTGACTTTTATTACACATAATAAGAGTAACTTAGTGCTGTTTGTTTACCTCTTAATGAGCCTTTTAATTGTTCAGACCTCTTACTGGTTCAGCACTTAATGGTTCAGACTGTTTGTTTCACGAGCAGATGTCTGAATGGTTCAGATATTTGCCTCTGAATAGTTAAGATTTATATAGAATGGTTAAGACCTCTAATCTGAATTGGTCAGACATTTGCCTCTGAACGGTTAAACATTATACAAGCTCTTAATGGTTCAGATCTCTTACAGGTTCAGTACTTAATGGTTCAGACATCTTACTGGTTCAGCACTTAACCATTCGATACTCATCTTTGAAAATATATATAAATTTCAACAGGACTTTTTTTCGAAATATTATGATAAAATTAGATCATCACTAAAACTGGAAACCATATCTCAAAATCCCTAACAATTCGAATTTTCGGTTATGTTTTCACATTAATAGCTGTAACAGAAGTTTTGAGATAAGTTTTAACGACCCGAGACAAAGGTCTCGACTCGAGACCACAAGAACTCGACTCGAAATCATAAGTGTTCTCAAATGTTTATAACTCGAGACAACGATTTCGACTCGAGATCATAAGGTCTCGACTCGAGACCACTGAGGTTTCGACTAAGGGCTTCAATCCTCACAACTCGAGACCTCATAATTGAGTCGAGATCTCACCTGAAACCTCATTATTTTAGGCTGTTTAATGTGAACTAAGACTTAGCTCGGGGCTCCGCCCCGAACCCCGTGCGGGGGCACGCTGTTCCCCACCAAACCCCAGCGAACTCACCGCGGAGTTCGATCCGCGCTAACAGGTGGTTTGCTATTAAATGATTGGTTTTGTAAATACTTAGTTAATTAATAAGGATCAAATAATGTTTCACAAAACCAAAATGGCTTAACTTGAATGAGTTTCTGATGTATCACTTCTGGCCAAAGTTGATTTGATGCATCTACTTATCGTTCAAGTATTACGAAAGCTATGTTAAGTATGCATCATAAACATGAATGTCTTAATATCTAGCCAAAGCTGATTTAATTCCTTCATAGATGGCATACTTAACGAGTGCATAACTAAAGTGATTGTCTCAATTTCTGGCCAAAGCTGATTTGTTACAACCACTTTGCACACATGCTTAAATGATTACACTTCTGGCCAAAGCTGATTTGTCTTCGTTTAAGTAGAACTTTAAATAGTCTATTATTTTGATGTTAGTAATAGACATATCACAACCTCTTCACACAATGATCCTTATATTAATGATCCTTAATTAATTTTTATGATCATTTCGTCTGCCTTATTCTTAGTACCCATAATTTTACTCGCTATAAATTTTCTTCTATATGTCTATATCTCATCCACTCTAATTCCTAAATCTAATATGTTTTGCTTAAAGTTTCTATAAGAATTAGCTCTTAAATTAAATCCTTGATTATCTCTTAAGTCACGATAATCCTATTGCTCTTTTCTGATAAAGCACTATAGAAGAAAAGTAGAGCATGATGATTAGGATAAATCGAACATGATGTCTCTTATGATAATCAAGAATAAGTGTTGTCACTAAAAGGTTATTCCAGATTAAGTCTTTCCTAAGACTAATCTATAATTGTGGAATAATCACTAGAACTCCTAAGATGCATGCCTTCATTTAAAATTATAAACTATAAAGCTAAGTGGTATATGTGAATACATAATAATGTACAATACCATGACCCATAAAGTTAAGGGCTTACGCATGGAAATAAGTACATTTTTTCCAGTACATTACATACTAAGATTTTCACTTGTACAATTTGATGCCTTATAAATCAACTATAACACTCAAAAGTACCAAAGTATAATGAGTGTGTTGATAAGCAATATATGTACATAGAAATAAATGTTTGAAACTGGAAAATAAGATGTTATTCACCTTACAACCACTAATAGTTTAAAAGAGGATTGTTCTAAGATCCATAGACAAATTACAAGTGCAAATTCCAACTTTAAGGTTCTTAAAAGGAAAATCTCAATGCATAATTATGTCATTAGACTAGGCATAAGCAACGAGACTATCCATTATTCTAAAGAACAACTGGATAAGTTAATTAGGTAGTCACTTACTAATGATATTTAAGTCTGATAATTTTTAATATTCCAATTAACACATGATTAGTTGACTCTAGTTTTAAACGTTTCATTACCAGAAGTCAACAAATAACTAACATGAGAGTTAGTAACAAAATTAAATGTTAAGACTATAAGAACCATAATAAGCAGTCTTCTAACAACGTTTTTCGATACCTTATATATTCTGAAGATTAATCAGAATATAGTATCATAATTAAGCAATGTCATGAAGATTGTGAGGTTTGCATAGTCAACATAAACTCCCATCTTATTTGTTCTCAATATCTGGATTGAAACAATACTAAGATAAAACTAGATGATACCTTACACTTTCACAACTTTTGTCATCATGTAAATGAGAATTTGACAAAAGGAAAATGAGACTTATAAATTTCATCCATTATAACCAAAATTCATGAGAAATCATGACATGGTTAATGAAGATGATTATTCAACTAATCTCATTCTAAGTGATTTTAAATCATGATGTTAAAGCCCTAAATATTACTTGGCTTCAGGAATAAGTATGGGTCCATCATAAGTCATTCATTGGCATTCGTGGAACTTATTCCAAATGGAATATTCAGATCATTTAACAGACTATCAACTTGTATCTAAATTTTGTCGCATATGGCTCACGGTCTTAGAAGAAATCTATTCATATATATACTTTATAAGATTTCTATTAAATATGTCCCTAAAGTTTCTTATGATATCTGGACATTAAAGAAATCAAATAAAGTCTAACGTGTATATGATAGGTTCCCACGTCACGTACCTCATTGAAACTTCTCTTGTAGCATTTCTAGAGATATTAAAGATCAGTGGAAGCATTAAGTGTCTTAATAATAACTTGCAATAGTTGCAAGAGGTGGGGGAGTGAAAATTTTACATTACCTAAATTTGCACCTCTTGTACAAGACACCGCTCCATCACGACACTATTCTATCATAACTTGTCTCCTTAAAATCTAATGCTACTCTTACAAAAGTTTCATTGTTGCTTAATTGTGGGCACACTTAGATTTCTTACATAAACTAATATAATCCTCAACAAGAGAAATCACGACTAACGTCATTAATTTGTTTTCTCTATTAGAATCTGTTGGTCGTTAAATATTGACCCTAAGCATGCCGAGTTCCTAAAGATTTCTAAGGTCAGTGGGAGCAGTCAAAGTCCTTATTATAGAATACAAGAGGCGGGGGAAGAGTGTCATTAAATTTCACTCTTAATTTAACTCCGATTACACCTCTTGTACACCATACTGCACCAACTCTTACAAACTTAGAATGAAAATGATAGCAACCTAACCAAGAGCTAATCCATAAACTGAAACTTCTAATAAACCTAATAATCAACTCAGGAGGTCATCTAGGTTTAAAAAACCTACTAACTTTGATGATTACATAACCTCCCTAACTGAAGTTGAAATGGATTTTGGAAATGTTTACTGGTCCTATCTCTTCAAATTAAGCCATTAGTGTCAATCAATCTTCTAAATGGAATATAACAGTTTTCTAGTAAAACTGATTTTATGTGTTCGTATAACGTTTGGGATTTGATTGAATTACCTAAGAGTGTTCATAACTAAACCAAATCCTGAAATAAGCGTTAAGACACGAAGAGGCATGATTGATTGTCAAAGGTTATACTTAGAAAGAGATAAATTATCAAAGTTTTCTTCGAGGATCATCACTGTTCTAGTAGCTTATAATAGTTTAAGGCTGCATTAGATGAACATTAAAAACAATTTTCCCTAACAAACTGGCTGACACATTTACATGTTCATAAAACAACCTGAAAGTTCTAAACTGAAGGTTAAGGAACACTTTGTTTGTAAGCCAATAAAATCCATGTATGGGTTAATGCAAACATCATAATGTGATGAAATCTTACGTAATTATTTTCATCAAGAATCAAGTGGATTAATGTACCTACCTCAAGATAAGTGGGAGCAACTAAATTAAACTTGTCTATATGGATTCTTTTGACAAGTATATGTTACATAAGTCAAAGCATTGTTAACACAAACTTTGATCTCAGTGATATCTCTTACGTGATAGATATCATAACATACTGAGATAGATCCAATGGGACATTAGTTCCGGTCCATAAGTTTAACATTAAATGGGTCCTTACATATGTAACAATCAATACTGCTCTCCTCAAAGGATAATATGGTAAATGAGATTATTTTTTACGCTTCATTAATTGGAAGCCTCATGTAAGTTTAAGTCTATACTCGTTTAGATATTACTCACATTGCAACACACTAGATATGTCTAGATTAATGTGAAGCATCTAATGGAGTATTACAATATCTTTAAAAGAAACGAGAGACTACAATTTAAAGAAGAAGTGAGAATTAAAACCGGTTTATTACTCTAACTTTGTGATATTCAAAGATGACAAAATGTAATTTCGGGTATATCCTTATGTCAGCAGACAAAACCTATCTTATGGAGGAGTCATAATATACTGATAATAACAACCTAAGTTATAACGACATAATATAGTCACTAAATGTTGTTGGAAATATATCAGTGGACTCATAAGTTTATTAACTCCATATAATTAATGTTTTGAAGACTTAGTGTGATAAAGTCAGCTACCATGACTCCTTAACAGTAACAGTTCAAGAGGTGCTGCATTAAATTTCGATACGCAATTAATTATTCGTTTATGAACGAATTGAGGAAGCTAAGTTTTGTATCGAATACATTCATGATATGCTTAAGGATCCTATAACCGAAGGGCTATTACCCATAAGTCTTATTAAGAGAGCTCATAGACGGGTATTAATTAATGGCCGTGCGCAATTGCATATCGTACTATGAATGACTAAGTATTAGTTAATTTTCCTCATCAGTTTGATTTTGTATGTCTCTAAGAATATGTCAAGTCGACATAATGGCATATAGACAAATAAAGTTACAAATCAAACAAAGGGCTTATGCATATTTTGATCATGACGATTAGGTTTTAAATTAAGGCTATAGTATGACTAATGGGGGTCCTGAGTCGCATAATGATTCAACGGCTGTATTTCTCTGCTATAGTACTTGTTTAAGGCTAAAATGAGTGTTAACTCCTGATCAGGCTTACCTAATACTCATAGTAAATGATTACTCGGCTAAGTGGGACAATGTAAGATTAAATATATTTATTTTATATTTAATCTAGTAGCCATTATAATTATTTACATTATATGGATCAAAATATATTACAATCCTATTAAATAATTAGTTGGTAATTGTTGATGGACCTAATTACCCTTATTAACTAACTAGGGTTTCCTCCTGGGTGCATATATAAGGAGAATAATGTGGAGGTTAAAGGGTTAGACAATTACACAAACCCTAATAACACATAACATCAATCGACCTCCATCTCCATAGCCGAACTCCCTTATTCGGTTTCTCTTACCACCATCATTAGATTGCACCCTAAGGAGGAACCAGACCAAACTGACAACTATGTTAAACACTGTTGCTGCATCTCCATCTGGATTCTCTGCTGGCCTGTACTGATGCAATCAAAGGTATGTTTTCATGTTTTCCATTATGCCTAAAACAGAACTGTCCAACAAGGCTATGCCTGCCGAGCTTTGTGGACCTTAACGGACTTCAAATGAAGTATTAATATTTACATTTTACCCTAACTATTCAAACAATCTTTGAAGATGAACCCGTTGATCTGCTTTCGGCTTCCTATCCCAAAAATCTGCGACGAAGATTTAGGGTTCCGGTAGCGGCGGTTGAAGCTTTGAAGGATTCAGGTGCGTTAATGACGGATGGGAGATTGCATGTGTATACTTTAAACATATCTGTAGTAGTAGCAGCGTCGTGAACAAGGACCACATCAGAGTAGTTTTCGCAAAAGAAAAGAAAAAAGAGATTAGGGTTTGTCTTTTGGTTGATATGTAAAAGAAGGCAAAGAAGTTTGAAATTGAAGGGAGGTGCAGGGACTGGCGAAGCTTGAGATTTCCGACCGAGTGCAGAAGTTATCGGATCTAAAAATTTCTATGAAACTGGGGGGTCGAAAACGTATATACGCAAAAATTTCTATACGAAAACTACATGCTCTCTACTACTGAGCGAAAAGTTCGGGGGGTCGGCCGCTCCTTAAAAGCTTCGCCCATGAGTATTTTAAGACTTATTTGTAGAATAACTTTAGCTTTGTATATATAAGGTAACATTAAACGATATACAATAAAACAAATAGCAACAGGATTAAAAACATTGCCAATTTGCCATAAATTAAGGCATAAATGATGAAACAAAAATTCAAGCGGACATGTAAGTTGAGTTTTCTTTGTTATGGAAGTCATCTTATTGACTGTTTCTGAAATATCAAAATAACAAACCTTATGCTAACATCACGGAAGTTTCATACCCTTTTCAATGAATTTAATAATAAATAAAATAAGTTAAGAATATCGATATAAATAGAGCTTCTAAATCCTACAAACGTATCTCAAAATTCAAAAGTTTGAACATAGTCTTTCTAATGGCATCTAAACTCTCTTTTCCATTTTCATGCATTGTTTTTCTATTTTTGTTTGTGCTACCTGTATTTTCTCATTTTCAATACCCTCATTTACAACCAAATGGTTTACTAGATAATAGCACTGACCATTCACCTTTCGGGTTTCTGAAAAAAATGCAAGGGTGTCATAAGGGTGAGAAACTAAAAGGCATCCGTGACCTTAAACTCTATCTTAGCCATTTTGGATACCTTAACTACGAAAGCAACCCTAACGTCACAAATCCTATAGAAGACTCTTTTGACGAGGAGCTTGAGGCAGCAATCAAGTCGTACCAAGTCTATCACCATCTCAATGCCACTGGAACGCTTGATGCGCCAACAGTGTCCACGATGGTCATGCCTCGTTGTGGATTTCCCGATAAGCAAACTCATCAACATAGTGACAAAACTTTGCATACCGTCTCTCATTATCAATTCCCTCAGGGCACACCAAGATGGCCCGAGGGAAAAAGGCATCTAACCTATGCTTTTGGATCACGTTTCCCTACCCGATTCATACCTCCTGTTGCACGAGCTTTTAGCAAATGGGCTACTGCTTCTCAATATTTCACATTTTCACAAGCTAGAACTTATCAAAGCGCTGACATAAAGATTAGTTTTGCACGCGGATCCCATGGAGATGGATCCCCGTTTGACGGGCAGGGTGGAGTATTAGCCCATGCTTTTTACCCTACAAATGGAAGGTTCCACTATGATGCGGATGAAAGTTGGGTGATCGGAGCAGTCCCAAACGCTTATGATGTTGAGACTTTGGCTTTACATGAAATAGGACATCTACTTGGACTTGATCATAGCCAATTTCAAAGTGCAATAATGTGGGGTACCTTTATGGCAGGAGAAACAAAAGGATTAAGTTCGGACGATATTCAAGGGATTAGGGCTCTATATGGAAGTTAGCTTGTTATGATAATAGTAAACAAAAAGATAATTTTATGGTTTCAGTGTGCTTCTGATTAAAAGGGGAATAAAGAATGATGATTATATCTAAGAAGTGTAGGTTTTCCTTCATTGTAACATTATTAAAAATAAAACACTTTGTGTGATGGTTGTGAGTTTTGTTAAAGATTTTGGTTTTAATTTGGAATGTTGTTTTAGAATTTCTTTTGTTATTTTTCATGATATTTTAAAACTTTCATGTTTAGGGTCTCTTGTGATAGATTGCTGAATTGAGAACTTAGTTTAAACTGATATTGATGCATCTTATTTAAATATGAATATCTATAACTTGCAATACTTTAGACCATTCAACATTGGTAATTCTTGTTTAGTATTAAAGATTAAACAGTTAGGGAGACATGCATAAATAATTTACATGTGTTTATGTGTTTAATTAGTTATCATGTATTTCTTACATATCTGGCTGCGGGTCTTCATCTACTAGATTTTCTTGAATTGACGTTTATTAAAGCCGAACCAAATTCTAATTATGTTATAAAAACCAATTCGGATTCTTGTTATACTGAACATGCCGAATTTGGAGGAAGAAGACATAAATTACAACGATGAGACTCGAGAGTTAAGGTTACGGTCTTCTTATTCGATTGATCCTTTGATTGTTTGGGTTTTCTAATTTAAGTATTCTTATAAGCCAACATCATATCCTCTCAATAACTCTTAATAAATTTCTCCTAAAAAAATTTGGAAAAATAATCGGAAAAAGAGCTTAACAAAGAAAAACGAGTATCAATGATGAACAATAAAAAAGACAGATCATCGACAGACCTCACCATAAACCAGTAAAAATTGAAAAAGAAAAACAAATATAACTCTCACTAATCATGGACGATGATTATCGATGCATAACAGGAGCAATGAAGAAGAGAGTATCCAGTGGCGAAGCTTGACGTTTTCGACGGGGGTCGCAAACGTATATATCCAAGGGAATACTAATGCATGTAAGTCAAAATTTGGTCATTATATATTCATATTTGGTAAGGGTGTTCAAGATTCATATCGCCCAGTTTTGACGAGATTTTTGGGTTGAACCAAACCCACTATTTTAGATAAAAGTAAATAGAACTAGTTGAATCGGCTGTAGCAATTGCCAGGGTTTGCTATCAGTTACCATTCTTTTAAAATTAAGTCATATGCATGGTTAAGTGATTGAAAAGTTGTGTTATTAATAAGACAAAATAAATAATACAAAAATTATATATGCATGAAGAAATAACGAATAACTAGACAATGAAAATGACTATAAAAATTGTTATTATCATTAGTGGCCAATTTTTTAAAACAAAATATCTTATATTGTAGTCTTTGGGTGTGTTTATCTATAAATTATTAATAAATCATAATCATCTTAGACTATGGGGTATGGGGCGGGGTTGGGGCGTGGGTTTGGTACAAACGCACTACAAGAAAAAGGGGCATTAGGGGCGACATCTTTAGGGGCGACATATAAAAAGTCGCCCCTAAAGGACCAATCCGTGTTTTAGCTTATGGCAACGAGTTCTGGCCGTCGATTAGGTAAATAATCCAATGGCTGATGTTAATTTTCCCCAAGTCGCCCCTAATTGTGAGATAAAACTCTTGGCGGGCTTGTTTCCCCCCATCAGACAACTCTTTTCCCTTTCCCCTCCAAACAACACTTCCCCCTTTCCCCTCCAAACCCTACCTCCACGCCACCAGTAGTAGCAAGAATGTCGCCCTTCACGCTGGTAACAGCCTCTTGTTCCATCAAATTATCAGCCTTTTGAAGCAATGTGCTGTTCAAATCGCAAGCTTTCTGTGTGGTTTATGTAGGTAAGAACCCTAATCGCTTTAATCCTTAAGATTGATGTTCAAATCACAATTATTCAGTGTTGTTTGATGTTCAAATCGTATGTATTCTGTGTGTTCTGTTGTAAAAATCACAATTAGGGGATATTTTTTATTTCAACCAGAATGTTGTTCAGCTTGTAATTATCATATGCTTGTTCTTTGTTTATGCGAACTTGTTCAGCTTGTAATTATCTTTTTGATCTGATTAATGGATGCATATGTCAGATCTGGATGCGTATATCAGTTAGGGTTTCATTGCTTCATCTTTAGTTTTGCCTGTTGCAGAGATATGATTCCATCCCTAAAACGAACTATTACTCCTTATTTTGTTATGATGTTTATGGTTTTGGTATTTATGTTTATGGTTGCAGGTTGACGTGAAAAGGATTTTAACATAAGAAAATTCCCTGGTCATCACTAACTAACAAAAATAGTCATACGTGCAGGTATGTTGAGTTGTATATGGATTGCCTTGCTTAGATAAATATGCTCAAATGTAAATTACTTTTAACTTAATACTTTTAATGTTGTATCTAACACAAGGTATGGAGATAAAAATGATGTTTTTGATTATTGAGTTCTTGTTTGAATACACATACATATGCCCAATTTATAATAAACTGACAACAAGAAAAAAGGAAAGATAATAAATGGCTAGGCTGGAGACTTGGCTGTAAAACAGCTGTAATTGGGCTGGAAATCCTCCTAAAAATCTTCACTTGATCTCTTCTTTCCGACACTCCCCCTCAAGTTGAGTA
Organism: Helianthus tuberosus; assembly: GCA_030545235.1. Classification (NCBI taxonomy): domain Eukaryota; kingdom Viridiplantae; phylum Streptophyta; class Magnoliopsida; order Asterales; family Asteraceae; genus Helianthus; species Helianthus tuberosus. Next base: position 211,694,970 of record CM060424.1, read on the forward strand.
GTGGGGTCACCAATACTTAACTTGCTCAGGCAGCTACTAAAAGCGTTTCCGTTGACGGCCTTTGTAAGAATATCTGCGAGTTGATCTTTTGACGATACATATGGGAGCTCTATGATTCTTTCCTCCAGTTTCTCTTTGATGAAATGTCGGTCTACCTCTACGTGTTTTGTTCGATCATGTTGTACTGGGTTCTCTGAGATTTGTATTGCAGCCGTATTGTCACACATAACTTTACTGGGTTCCTTTTGGAGAAAACCGATGTCTTCTAGTAGCTTCCTGATCCAAAGAACTTCGCTTAACCCTCGAGCTATACCTCTAAATTCTGCTTCTGCACTTGATAGAGCAACCACCTTCTGTTTCTTACTTCTCCAGGTAACGAGGTTTCCACCGACCAAGGAGAAGTACCCTGATGTTGACCTTCGATTTCCTTTATCCCCTGCCTAGTCTGCATCACTGTAGAGCTCAATATTCAGATGTCCATTTGTTTTGAACAACACTCCATGGCCTACGGTCCCCTTGAGATACCTTAAAATTCTCTGTGCAGCTTCCATGTGGGCAACTTGTGGTTGGTGCATGAACTGACTTACTACTCCAACCGCATATGCTATATCAGGACGAGTGTGAGAGAGATAAATTAGCTTGCCCACGAGCCGTTGATACCTTTCTTTGTCCGCAAGCTCCCCATTAAGTTCCATGTGAAGGTTGTGGTTCACCACCATTGGAGTATCTGCGGGTTTACAATCAATCAACCCGGTTTCCGCCAGAAGATCAAGGACATACTTTCTTTGACAACTGAAGATCCCCCGTTTAGACCTGAGGACTTCAATCCCGAGAAAATACTTGAGATTCTGTAACGCCCTAACATGTTATAATCGAGAATTGCAGCGGAAATACAAACTTTAAAAATTTTCTTTCATTATATACATTCTTTCACTTAAATACATTAATCCCTTTTTATAAATTAATTAAAAGCTAACATACTTATATAAAATTAAGTGACCACATTCACACCCACGTACAATCCATGCGTTGACTCGATCTTCAACCGCGTACACTTCTTTATGAAACATCATAAACCTGTTCAACCTGCAGTCACCACATTCAATCACATCATTAGTAACCGGAGACATAATACAAAATCTTAACACATGTATAATAGGGCGTTAACATATCATGCTTTCTCTTGTACTAGCCCTTTCATCCATCCATTTGATCACTTGCATCGGATAGCGGAGTCAACCATCACTTCCATTGTTAAGATGCCTATACTTCACATTAGTTCTCAATAGAAACACGGTTAGTATCGTTAGCTTCCCTTTCTTATCTTTACTTAATTGAATTTCTCTCTTAACCAATTCCGACTCATTCCACTAAAACATACCTTAGTAACTACATCGATTCATATCTTCTTACATTACATTAAATAAATTACCGTTAAATACATTACCAAACAAAAGGGTAAGTTCGGAGTTCACTTACCTTGCGTGCCTGTGTTTGCGTTCGCTTACTTGAGTCTTCTTAGCCCGTTAGCCTTCCACGCCCTCAACCATCTTGACATGATTCCTATACATTCATGTCATTACATTCATATTCTTATTAGCATACATGCTTATACATATGAATAACCCTATTAAATTCACATCTCACATATGACCTTCATTAATCTATTCAAACAAACATAAAGCATACTCAACATCGCCCCCTACATAATCTTCACATGAACTATATCTATTTACCTATTACTTGCATACAATTTCACTCATTATTGTCTTTTAGACATTTCATCAAACACTTGGTGTGCACAATATCAACAATGCACAAGATACAAGTGTTCATAGCATAGTTCTACTTGTCCCTTTTCTAGTCTAACAAGAAGCAATCATATTCATATCTTTCTTTCACCCTACATTAACTTAACTAATTTCTCTATCACACACTGATTATGTATCAATTCATATCTATGAGCATATCATTTAAATCATCATGTTCATCATATTCCTACAACAACGGGTATAAACCCTAAATTGCCTAAACAATCGAAATTAAGCAAACTTCTCATTCTATTGTGAATTCCTAACTCACAATTACACAAGATTTCCACATAGATTCATGATTGGGTTAAAAACCCACTTTCTACAACACACCAAATCAGAATTTTCGACATACCTTGTGTTGAACAAGCTTAGATGGTTAAAGATTTGAGTTCATGCATCAGTTTAGGCCCTTAATTCCCTCCTAATCTTGTGAATTTCTGAAAACTAGGGTTTCTTCTTGGTCTCCTGCTCCTGGTCGATACATACGAACACACTAGAATGTGTGTTTGTGTTTTTTCCTTTTTCCTTTTATTTGTTTTAATTAAAACTTCCATCCTTTTTCACAAGTTTGGTCCCTCTAATTACTTGGATTGTTTATTTGTCATATAACCTTCCTTCTAATCAAGTTACTAACATAAATACCTAACTAGGTTAAATATAACAAGACTAGACTTTTTAGGTAACATAAATAATTTGCATATTTTGGGGTGTTACAGATTCCCTAGATCTTTCATTTCAAATTTTGAAAACAGATTCTTTTTCAGTTGTGCTATTTCTTCTACATCATTTCCGGTAATAATCATATCGTCTACATATATGATCAAGCAAGTTACAAGGCCGTTTCTTCTCTTGAGGAACAACGTATGATCAGCATTACTTTGGTGATACCCGTATTCTTTCATGGCCAAAGTGAACTTTCCAAACCATGCCCGAGGAGATTGTTTTAGCCCGTATAATGACTTTTTCAACCGGCATACTTCCCTGTCTTTAAAACTCCCTGAAAAACCTGGAGGTGCTTCCATGTAGACTTCTTCCGTTAGATCTCCATGGAGAAATGCGTTTGTAACATCAAACTGGTGGAGAGGCCACTCCTTATTGGCTGCCACAGAGAAGAGGACTCTGATGGTGTCCATTTTTGCAACCGGAGAGAATGTCTCAGAGTAATCGATCCCATACGTCTGCGTGTAACCTTTGGCTACGAGCCGAGCTTTGTATCTTCCAATGGAACCATCTGGTTTGTATTTGATTGAATACACCCACCGACATCCAACAGTTTTCTTTCCTTTAGGAAGAACGCACTTTTCCCACGTGTTGTTTTTCATAAGAGCACGCATCTCCGTTTCCATTGCTTCCTTCCAGTTCTTCTTACCCTGGGCTTCCTTTACGGAAGTCGGTATTTGTTCGGAGTATAGTGAGGTAACAAATGCTTTCGCACTGTTAGATAAGTTCCCGTCAACCATATTGGCTGTAGGATACCTTGAATTTCTGGTTTCCCTTTCTGGGGAGTACTGTTTCGGAGGAACTCCTCTATTGGCTCTAGGAGGTAAAACATATGTTCCCGATGTTGTTCCAGAGCCTTCATCATGCTGTTCATTAGATTCGACTTCTCTTTGGACTGCGTTGTTTTGCTCAGCAATCTCCACCTGTTCCATTGTCTCGGGACTTTCCTGATTGTTAGTGGTATCTGGATCAGATTCAGGCACATTTCCAAGGTTTGGAGAGTCACTTACCTCGAACACCAGTCTGGATGATTCTTGGGTGAGACTTTCGACAGGCTTAGTATGTGTGGATGTATGAGATGACTCATCTTCGCTTGCAGATGGTATCCACTTCAACCAGCTCAGTGAGTCTTCATGTTCTATCTCCCCCTGACCACTGAGATGGGACTGATAGTAATATTCTGTTTCAAGAAAGTCGCAGTGGACAGTGGTAATCACACGACGTCGTGAAGGGTTATAACATCGATATCCTTTCTGATTCACCGCATAACCAACAAAGACACATTTTTCGGCACATGGGTCAAGTTTGGATCGTTCGGTTTTGGGTATATGGGGAAAAACGGTACACCCAAATACACGAGGTGGTAAGGTAAGAGGTGGGGGTAGTTTGGTGAATGTGGATAAGGTATCTAGGGGAGTTTTTAAGTCAAGGGCTTTGGTTGGTAAACGATTAAGGAGATACACAGCTGTGTTTATAGCTTCGGGCCAAAAAGATTTAGGGACTTTGGATTCAAGCATAAGGGCGCGGGCCATTTCTACTAAAATGCCATTTTTTCGCTCAACTACACCGTTTTGTTCTGGGTGTTTTGGGCAAGTGGTTTGGTGAATCATTCCCTTTTCTTGAATAAATTGTTTCATGGAGGTATTAATGTACTCCCCTCCATTATCAGATCGTAAGATCTGAATGTTGGTTTTGAATTGAGTTTGGACCATAGTGTAAAACAGTCTAAATTTGTCAAAGACTTCAGATTTGTGTTTTAAAAAATATACCCATGTCATCCGGGTACAGTCATCAACAAATAATAGGAAGAAACGAAGATTTTGACCTCCATTCGTTTCAGCTGGACCCCAAACATCGGAGTGTATTAGTGAAAAGGGTTCACTGACCCTAGTGTTACTTGGTTTGAAAGGTTTTTTATGGCTTTTGGCTAAGGCACATGTTTCACAATCTAATGTACCGTTGGACGGGAAGAGTTTAGGGAGTAAAAGATGTAGATACCCGGCGGAAGGATGCCCTAATCTCCGATGCCAAAGCCATGCTTCTCTACTCTTTGTTCCGTGAGCAAGCATCGCAGTCCCTGATTGAGTCACCTCATCCACATAGTATAAGCCCTGTCGTTCAGTGCCACGCCCAATTATCTTTCCAGTTCTGATGTCCTGTAAGATACAAAAATGAGGATGCATTAGAACTGTGCAATTGAGTTCCTTTGTAACATGACTTATTGATAACAATTTGTGTGTTAACGAAGGAACATATAAACAATTTGATAATCTCAGATTGGGAGATATTTCGACAGTTCCTCCTCCCTTTACTAATGCATTTTCGCCATTTGCAGTCTTGATGTGGGTTCTGTTTGGTTTCTTTGTAGACACGAAGTCTGACGGCTCGTACGTCATCGTATCAGTGGCTCCACAATCAAAAATCCAAGAACTGACTTGATCACCGCTTTTATGTGTTGTTAAATAGGCTTCCACACTTGTTGACGGATAATCTTCCAGCAACTCATAGTTCCTGTGATTAATCATTTACAAATTTTTTTTTTTTAAAGTTGTCTTTAAAGAAAACTTTAGGTTTAAACAAAAAAATAAAAATAAAAATTGCAATCCTTCTTTTTTCTTCCTCCACGTGCTATATCACCCCAAGTCCCCAACCACACCTTTTACTTTCTTTAGGTTTATCTTTCACTGTTTGTCTTCTTCTTGGTAGCCACACAAAGAAAAAAACTCCCTCTCAAACAGAACCAAAAAAAAAACTCCTCCAAGACTTTCTTCTCTACACAATGCTTTCTGCACTCGGACGTATGAATGACGGACAGAATCGCCGGAGCTGATGAACGACAGTCAGGTGTATGAACGACGGACCGAATCGCCGGGAGATGGAGGCCTGTGGTCTACGGGGTTGAGAAGCGACGGACCGAATCGCCGGAACTGATGAACGACGGCGGCTAGGGTTTCTTGCAGCGGAGGTGGAATCAGGTCAGATTTTGAAGTTGATTTTGGTTTTGGTTTTGGTTTTGGTTTTGATTTTGGGGTTTTTCTGGTTTGAGGTTGGATTGGCTGGGATAGATTGTAGATGACGAGCGAAGTGTTCAAGAATCAGAAACACTGCTCTGATACCAAAACACAAGGTATGGAGATAAAAATGATGTTTTTGATTATTAAGTTCTTGTTTGAATACACATACATATGCCCAATTTATAATAAACTGACAACAAGAAAAAAGGAAAGATAATAAATGGCTAGGCTGGAGACTTGGCTGTAAAACAGCTGTAATTGGGCTGGAAATCCTCCTAAAAATCTTCACTTGATCTCTTCTTTCCGACAGTATCCTCTCCACTCTGTATGTTTTACTGTTTTTTTCATCTTTGGTAAGTATTTGCTACTTTGATCACTCTAGTGGTAGCTTTTCTGCAGTATTATCTGGTCACATGTACACGCGTTACTGTAATGTAGGTTAAATATACTTGCTGAGCTTCTTCGTTTTGGGGATCGTGAGTTTTATAAAGATTGGTGGAATGCACAGACTATTGAAGAGGTGTGTTCTATTTTCTGATATTATTTTCTTATATTCTATTAATGTTTTCTTCATCGCTACTGTTGCTGATTTTGCTTTCTTTGCATACTTTTGCCATGGGGTGCTGCTCTAGTACTGGAGACTTTGGAATATGATAAACCCAGATTCAAAATTACGCACACGCACACTCGCGCGGGCGCGCGCACGCACACGCACACACACTGTTGGTTTGTAAGGCATCACTGCAACCACCAACAATTCTAATATATATTTATCTTTTCTTGTAGCCTGTTCATAAATGGATTGTAAGGCATCTCTATTTTCCTTGCTTGCGTAATGGAATACCTAGGGTAATGGTTTATTGTTCCAATCATATTTATCATATCATGCTTAGAAAAACATAATTTCTTTTCCTACTTTTCTTTATTATCGTGTATTGTTGTTAATAATAATAATTGATTTTGTGGCCCTTGGATTCAGGGTTCTGCCATCTTGATTGCATTTTTCATGTCTGCTGTGTTCCATGAGGTACTTTTTTCTCTTTAATCTTTTACTTTTGTCGCATAGCATATAACCCTGAACCAATTTACTTACACTGGATATTTGAATGTGTTTTCTATTTTTAAGCTCTATATCGCTGTTCCCTGCCACATTTTCAAATTTTGGGCCTTTATTGGGATCATGTTTCAGGTAATGTTTTTCCTTTCCCTTTTTGCTTTGTATCAATTAAGGGTATTTTCATCATTCGACATGCTTTTTAGTGCAAAGGGGTTTTTATGTTACTAAATAACATACTTGGGTGGCCTTTAAAGTAGTTTAAGTACATAACTTGTGATTGGCCTTAATTTAAAAAAAAATGTTGAATACTTTGCTGTCCTTTTCACACAATATCGTCTTTACTTAATTTTAAAATAGTTATTGTGTTGACCATAATTATAAGGACCATAAATTGGACCAATGATAATAAAAAATTATCATTATTTGAGGTTAATGATGTGACTGGAAGTTAGATAACTAGTTAATGGGATCATAGTTATTAAAGACGCTAGGCGCACTCAAGGCGCATAGGCCTCGCCTGGTGCCTAGGCACAAAACGCTAGAAAAGCTAGGGCGTAAGAAAAAAGAGCGCGCTATGAAAAAAATTTAAAATAATGTGTTAGAAAATAATACTCTTCAGATTCTTCAAATAAAATAAACAAAAGCTATTATATAACGTTTAATATCATCTATTTAGTACCGATTTGGTTAAAAGTTGGATGTCTTAAGTGTTATAGTGGGCTCGGGTTTAATGACCCATTTGGTTAATGTTGTGCTTGGACATATGTAGTTTGTTTGAACTTATAATCTATATCTTATTTTGTAGGATTTCCTTGATGGTTTGTTTAAAAGCAAAAGTTTTTTAGAACGCCTCTCAAAATTCATGAACTCGAAGTAGGCTTCAAAGAATGGCAATGAAGACAACATGGATGAGGATCAAGAATGATGAAAAAAGGAACTTGATGTTTATTATGTTTTATTTTAGACTTATAACTTAACTAGACTAAGAAACGTGATGTTATTATGGCTTATTTTTTATTTGATATTGGTTTTATGTTTGGGGTAGAATTGCTGGGTATGTCTAGAAAAGATCAGCAGGTCCATGGTATTTGAAAAAATTGGAAAAAGCCAGAAAGCAAAAAAAATCTAGTTTTTCCAGGAATGGACTTTTAGAGGCAACAAAAGTAGTCCCTAAATGTATAACCATGAGGTCATATGCTGACGTCAGCAATGAACTGTCGCCCCTAAAGATTCAACATCATTATCGACAACAATTTTCGTCCCTAAAGGTTAATAGTGACGAGGCATTAGGGTCGACATTTTAGCGGCGACATGTCGCCCCTACTACCTTTAGAGGCGATTTTCTGTATCAATAGGGGCGACAATTGTCGCCTCTAAAGCTCTGATTTCTTGTAGTGACGCCCAAGTCACCATCCCGGGTGGGCTTGGGTTACGGCGTGGCCCCTTGGGCGGGGGTTTCATCCCGGGCGTTGGGCGGGGCTACGAACATGACATGGCGGGATCGCATTGGCCAAGATTTCTAGCCGTTTGGGCTAGCCATTGCGCAACGGCTATGTTTAAAAAAAATACTCACACCTATTTTTTTCACTACAAATACTCACACTTCCTTATATTTTTTTACCACTACTACTCCACCTCTTTTATAACCATCTCTATGTTATTTTAAAAAAAAAATTCTCATCCAACCACAATACGAAAAATGAATCCTCATAATCGTGGTTTTGACCCGAACAATCCGTGGGCATTACAAGAAACACCTAGCCCACCACCCAATCGTCCAATTGCTCCCTTTTTAATACACTCCACTATGCCCGATATGGCGGGTTACACATCGTTTCTCTCGAATCGTTTGTATACTAACTTCACTCACACCGAGGATTCTATCCCTAGCCCGATTCCACAAACGCCCATCAACCTCTCCCAAACCGAAGTGGACCAAGATAAGCGGGCAACTCACCAAATTTAGTGGTTATTTACATAAGGCAAAGCAAAACCCAAAAAGTGGTGAAACTGAAGCCAACTGTGTTACAAATGCATTGGTTACATACAAATCGAATGTGTAGAGCAACTTTCGTTTCATGCATTGTTGGAACATTTGTAAGTTCCATCCCAAGTGAGCGAATATCCCCAGTGGTAGCGAAACTAACACGTCTTCCAAAAGGTCAAGGACACCCTCGTCCCAAGCCCAATCGGATGCACGAGATCTAGAGTAGGAGGATGATGTGGATGATTCGCCAAACTGGCCAGAATACGGAAGAGATGCCACAAAAAGGCGCGCTCAAAAATCAAGATCGGGTACGCCATCGCCTTCAGTTGGTAGTTCGGGCTTGCGTAGGGGAGTATATAGCGATCAGATGGAAGACATTGCATGCAAGTTAGATACATTTAACGTATTCCAACAACAATGGGCCGAAATTCGAAAGAGCAAAGAAGCTAGGGATGCCCTGAAACAAAGGCGGGATGATATGAAATTTCTAGCCCAGTCTATCGATCACCTATCAGGTGAAGAGTTGGAACTAATGTTGGAGACAAGAGAAGAGATAAAGAAAAAATATTCCAACCACTAGGAATTTTTTATGTATTTTCCTTTATTTTAAAATGTAATCGGTTTTTATTTAAAAAACATTATTAAAAAATATAAATTTGTTTATAAAAAACGAGGTTTGGGCTGGCCACGCCCCAAACCCCCGCCCCACCATACCGTCTTTCATGTGGGTCAGCCCAACGAAGCCCACCCAAACCACGTGTCGGGCCACGCCCCAAACCCCCGCCCCACCATACCCCACGGTCTTAGGCCATATGACTTTCTTTTATCTTATTAACTGCCACGTGTCATTATTATACTCCTTATTTTTTACTTTAGAAGGGAAAACACAAGACTTTGTTGCTCTTCTTTTCTTACAAATTTTAAAGTAATTAGACTTTCATTTATGCAAATCGTTTCCTTTTGAATGTGATTGCAAAATGCAAATCACAAATCTTAATAAATACAATGACATTTTAAAATATAATCTATAATTGTAACTAATATAAGCAGTCCTGTGAAAATTATAATATATATTTTACGAAATCAAAATATTTTAGTTTGCCTTTTTTGTTTAAATAAATTAATATAATAGTTATTACCTTTTGTGTATTGTTATTATTGTTTTTTAATAAAATCTTGAATGACAACTAAAAATCATTTCCATATTTAAAATGTTTGCGTATCTTATAAATAAACAACAATTTGATGTTTAGAAAATGATTATTAATAAAAGTAAAAAACAATCACTATCAAAGGTTGAATTATACTTAAAAGAATCGGTTTTTGCTCATAACAGTTGTATGTGACACTATCAAGAATAAAAAAGAAGACACAAATTCAAGTTACTAATATTAGACAAATATGAAAAATGTTACAAATAAGACGACAAATTTGGTGTGCAAAAAAATATTAGAGATTTGTAGATTGCTTATATGTTTGTTACTTACCAAGAAGAACTTAGATTTGAAGGTCGTAGATTCAAGATTTTAAGTCTCACGTACAACAGAAATAATAGAGAGCAAAAAGAACTTTTATACTGCAATTTAACTTTTTCCCAAATTTAATGCATCATTCGTTTATTATAAAATGAATTATATTATATATTATATAAAGTAAAATATATTATATAAAATGACCTGTGATTTTTTCGTATTTATTTGTTAATGAGAAGCAACTTCGTGTTAAAGAGTAGGGAGTGTTAAAATATGTTATTAATTGTAACACGTGAAACAATTGTTAGTAATCAATAGATTTATAAGAAGTATTTTTTTATACATCCCATGTAACACACAGTTACACGGGATCTTAAACTAGTATATTTATAAAGGAAAAAAATTATCATGTATTTCGTATTAAGGAATAAATTTATCATGTATCTCTTAACTTTATTTTTTATCGCAAACACAAATGCGCTAAAAATCTACTCATAAAATAATTTTTAATGTACATTTTATGGTATTTGAATATGTATCATTTTGATGAGGATAAACACCCAATGCCGCTAGTCTATTTGACTACTAATGTTCAATCTTCCAAATTACACTAGTGTTACTTTCTATTATGGTAAGGTTCCCACTTTTTGAAAATTACAAGTTTAATCTCAATCGTTTGCAACTTATTAACGCGCTAGGTCACTAGTGTTTTTTTTTTTGCATCGCAGGTTTATAGCGAGAGTGGATATAGTATTGAAACTGAGATGAACCAAACTAATATCGTCCCTACAATATCGGTGTCACAACGATTCTATTGGATCTGAGAGTGTGTGTTTGTGTGTGTTTTTACTAAAATAGTTTAGAAATCAATCAAAACAATATAAACACATCAATTCAATACACAACTAAATTTGGGAAATGATTGTTGAATGATTCAATTATATTCAATTCTCATTCAAGAACAATCAAAGTACAATTCACCCTCCTCACCAGGTGCGCTCTCTCTCCCTCTTTCTTAGTTCTTCTACTTTTCTCCGTGTAGATACTTTGATATGAGGATATTCAGCTTTAACAGTTACATTTACATCATGTGTACTGTTCTATTTATAAGAGGAAAGAACTGCTGGTGACGTCACCATGAAAGCGACCATAAACAACCTAATAAATGATGTAATTGCCAAAGTAATAAGAAAAAGATTATGGTTTTCAAGATTGATTTCGCAAAGGCTTACGACTCGGTTAACTGGATTTTCTTACTCATTATTTTAAAAAGAGTAAATTACAAAAATCGCTCTTTATGTTTGTATCGGATTGCAAAGTGTGTCTTTTGTCTTCAATAATTACAGTAAACCTACTTTATGTTTGCAAACATTTGTACAGTTCGTCCTTTACCCTAAACTCTGTTAAAATTTTCAGATAACTCTGGTTTAAAAAGGTATTTTAGTACTTTTAACCATTATTTAACAATAACTTAATAAATAAAAGCCTAATATTAAGTTGTGTTAATTTCTTTTTCACTTATCCCTACCCCAAGTTGCTGCCATATCCCCTATCTTTATCACAGAGAGCATATCTCTCAACCCTCTGCCACCCACAACCACCATAGCAGACCCACAACTATCACCTCGCCTGCAACTCCGTTCAGTTCACTACACCACATCCGCTCCACCTTCTCCACCCCTTCAATTCATCATCCCCCACTTCTGGTGTAGATCTCCTCCTGCATACAAGACGAGGACAATGGTGTTTATATCCTGCCACCATCTCACTTCTGTGTGTGTCTCTAATGTCCAAAACCCATCTCTGGTCAGCGATGCAAGGTTGTTTGGGTTTATGATTATGAAGATGAACAGGTTGGGGTTTGCGATTGCGGAGCTTAATTATGTTGGGTTGCGATTGACCATGGATGATGCGAATGTTTCAGATCTGGAAATTGGATGTGAATGTGTAAATGGAAATTGGATCTGAATGTGCAAATGGAAATCAAAATCTAAAAAACAACCTGATGTATGTTGGAAGATTTCACTTATCAGGTGAATGTTTACTATTGAGTGGTGTTTTTGGTCACCGGAGGTAGGCGGTGTTGATGGTCGAAGATACAACACAGAGATAGACAAGTATTACAAATTTTATATGTTTTTAAGTTATTTACAAAATTGTTTTATATATATAATTGGTAAAATGTCTAATTTGCCCTCACATGGGGTACACTTGGTCAGATTTAACCATGAAAATAAACTGGGTTTAGGGTAAAGGACGGACGGTGCAAGGGTTTACAAACATAAAGTAGGTATACTGTAATTATTGAAGACAAAGGAAACACTTTGCAATCTGATATAAACATAAAGAACGATTTTTGTAATTTACTCTTTTAAAAAGACATGGGCTTCCAAGAAAAGTGGAGAAAATGGATCAAGGTTTGTCTTAAAACTAGCAAAGCCTCAGTTTTGGTTAATGTTCAAGATGTGGGATAAATATTGAGGACAACAAGCATATCCTTTTTGAATGTCACATGACGAGACAAATCTGGTGGGAGATTATCATTGGGTGTGCCTATTGGCACACCAAACCCTAGTAAAATTAGGGTTTATCTACGCAGCGTATTAGTCAATACGCAGCGTATAGGTCAATACGCAGCGTATAGGGTTAACCCTAATTTTACTAGGTTTGAGGGATCATTTTTTCACAAAGTTTAAATACGTTGCGTATAGACCTATACGCAGCATATATAAATGTCTGAAAATGTCCTTTATACCCTTGTGTTGAGGCTATACGAAGCCAAATACAAGGGTAGTTGTGTCATTTTAGTCTTATACGCTGCGTATAGATCCTTACGCAGCGTATATAAAGCTCCATTTTTGTATTTTTTTTTGTGTATTCCTTTGTTTATTTATAAAAAAAAGGAAAATAACACCCGATACGATACTATACGATACGATATAACACCCGTATAGGCCTATAGGTGTGATTTAGGTCCCGTATTGACCTCGTATAAGCCTATAAGTGTGATGTCGTATCGTATAGGTGTAGTATAGGTCACGTATTGACCTCGTATAAGACTATAAGTGTGATATCGTATCGTATAGCATAGTATATGTCCCGTATTGACCTCGTATAAGACTATAAGTGTGATATCGTATCGTATAGCATAGTATATGTCCCGTATTGACCTCGTATAAGCCTATAAGTGTGATATCGCATCGTATAGCGTAGTATATGTCCCGTATAGGCCTATAAGTGTGATACCGTATCGTATAGATGTAGTATAGGTCACGTATTGACCTCGTATAAGCCTATAAGTGTGATATCGTATCGTATAACGTAGTATAGGTCCCGTATTGACCTCTTATAAGTCTATAAGTGTAGTATCGTATCGTATAGGTGTAGTATAAGACTATAAGTGTGATATTGTATCGTATAGCATAGTATATGTCCCGTATTGACCTCGTATAAGACTATAAGTGTGATATCGTATCGTATAGCATAGTATATGTCCCTATACGGGTGTTATATCGTATCGTATAGGTGTGGTTTAGGTCCCGTATTGACCTCGTATAAGTGCGATTTAACGTTGGAACCGGGTGAGAATTTATACCACAAATACATCAAAATAGCAAAAAAAGAAAATCTGATGGGTTATATACGCTGCGTATAGCTCTATAGGCAGCGTATATAAACCCTTGTTTTCTGTGCAAAGATTGATGATAAGGCTCTGAAATCCATAGTTTATCTACGCTGAGTATAGCTCTATACGCAGCGTAGGTAAACCCTAAGTGTGTAGATAGCCAACCAAGGTGTGCAGATAGTTTGGCCCTTATCATTTGGCTTAAACTCCCAGACCTGCGGCAATGCTCTTCTCTTGAACAAATGCTTTCGGAGATCAACGACATCGAATGATCAAAAGACTAGAAAAAGACAATGGAAGCTGTGATCTTAACAACAATCTGGGTAGTGCGGAAGGCTATAAACGAGGCCGAGTTCAGAAGCAATTTCATCCCGCTTAGCCGAACAACGGTGGAAACCATTAATTTAGGAGCACTCTTTATTTGGGTTAGTGTAGATCTAAATTCGGGTGTATTAACCGGGATAAATGGCGTGAGTTCAATGTTCGCGATAGCCAACCAAGGTGTGCAGATAGTTTGGGGTGGGGATGTCAAATGGGGCAGAGGGGGTGCTTCACAGTGTGAACATGTTTCTCAACTCCTTTCATGCTGATGGTTACTTGGCCTTGTTTACTGTGGACTTCTTCAATGCTTTCAACACGGTCGACCGCACAACCTTCCTCCAAGAGGTTCATCAGAGTTGCCCATGAATCTATTGGTGGTTCCAATTTCTTTACGCCCAGCCTGCTAGCTTGTATGTTTGTAACGAATGTATTGGGGCTACTACCGGAGTGCAACAAAGAGATCCCTTGGGGCCCCTTCTCTTTACCCTTGCCTTACACCCCCTTATTCTCCGGGTTTAGGACCGCTATAACCTCCTGTTTCATGCTTGGTACTTGGATGATGGGACGATTATCGGCAACGCGTCTGAGGTTGCTAAGGCCTTAGAAATCATCAACGATGAGGGGCCATCTCCAGGGCTTTATCTCAACATTAAGAAAACAAAGGTTTTTTGGCCGACATGCAATGGGCGGAAAGTTCTGGACGGACTTTTCCCGAGAGGGATTGGAAGACCAGAGAGGGGGGTTAAGCTCTTTGGTGGAGCTGTTAGTTGTGATCCTAGCTTTATTGGGGAGTTGGCAGGGCGGCGGGCTTCGGGGGCGGTTAACCCTATTTGATGGAGGCTGCGGACTTGTCAACCCTATTTGATGGAGGATGTGGTATCTCGGTTCGATGATGGCCTCGGAGAGGCTATAGAAGACATAGTCATGGGTGGCGGCCCCTTCTTTGGTGACCTCCAGTGGCGTCTGGCATCTCTGCCAATGCTTCTAGGTGGTTAGGGCCTCATTTCAGCTCGAGATGTTGGAGTTTATGCCTTTGTGGCGTCTAGAGCTCAATCTTGGGAACTATAGGATCATATCCTTCAAAATAGTGGGGTTGTCGGGCTTGACCCAGACTATCAGTAGGCGCTCGAACGCTTAAATGTCTCTCTCCCAGACTTGGATATTGGCGATTTCTCTAATAAGGACACCGCCCCCTCGAAGCCATAAAAAACTTTGGCGAATGCTCTGTTTAGCAAAATCGCTCAAAGCCTAGGAGAAGTTTTTGATTTGTCATCCCGCCAGTAAGCGGTGTTTGAGTGCCTGAAGGGTCCCCATTCTTAGGAGTTTTTGATCGTTACCCCGATTGAGGGGTTGGGACAATGCATGTTTGCAGTAGAATATAAAGCCATTCTCAAATACCGGTTGATGATCCCTATGTACCTGGAAGATGAAACCTACCCGATATGCCGTACAGTTTGTATGGATAAATACGGGGAGCACGCAGTTCGATGTAAAGAGCTCTCTGGGTTCGAATATCGGTATGATTGGGTGCGAGATGTTTTGTGGGACATCCTAAGAAGAGCTGTGATTTCTGCTAAGAAATAGGCCCCTGCGAATTTCCTCACGGACCCTATGGAAGGGAGATCTACTCTGCGACTAGCGGATCTGCTCGTCTTTGACTGGGCTGGGGGGAAACATGCTTGTGTGGACCTCATGGGGGTTTCCCCTTTGGTTGGTTTAAGGGAAAATGGGTTTGTAGCTGGACAAACAGCAAGAAAGGCAGAATCAAAGAGAGTGGATAAACACGCTAAAGCTTGCGCAGAGAACCAACATGTCTTTGTCCCTTTTCCCTTAGATACATTTGGTTCACTAGCGCCAGAAGCTATTTATTTCTTGACCAGGGTTCAATGGGTCATCCACAACAATTGTTCAACCCTAGGGGGCAGGCAATGGCGTAGCTTAGTGGGGGATGGGGGGCGCCTGTCCTCCCGAACTTTTCGCTCAGTAGTGCCCGGTATGTAGTTTTCGTATAGAATTTTTTAGGTATATACGTTTTCGACCCCCCGGTTTTATAATTTTTTAGGTATATACGTTTTCGACCCCGCAATCGGAAATCTCAAGCTTCGCCACTGGGGGCAGTGGTTTGTCTTTGGAAGGTTAACGTTTTCAATTCAGAAATGGGTGGCGGCGCAGCTTGTTACCCGTTTACCTTCTATTTTGATATAACTTGACAAGTTTTTTGGTGAAATCTATACTATATAATAAAAGAAACCATGTGAGGGACGCATGGCGCTTCATGAGGCGGTCTTAATTATTTTTCTAAATATTTATTATGAAAAGTCAATTATTGATAATATTAAATTTAAAATTTAAATTTGTAGAAGAGATTTTAATGATAAAGACAAAGATAACTGATAATAATATATTAATTATTATAATCATATATTAATTATTAAAATATAAAAAAAATGCATTAGCGTTTTAAATATTTATAAAGATAAAGATTTTATTTAATTGGTAGTTTTTTATATTTTGATGATAATGACAAGGATAACTGATAATCACATATTAAAATAAAAATATTTATTTTAATCAACAGTTTCGTTAAAAGGATTTATTCAATACATGTAGAACATATATATTTTTTATACATGTGATATATTTAGAATCCTATTTCTAATAAAGAATCACATTATCCCGTTTTACACTCCAATAAAATAATAATATTAAATCATAATATCCAACTTATCTCTTGTATATTTAATATTTTTTTACTAAAATATTTCTTTTCTTTTTTCTGCTGATTATCGAACATCAGGTAATATGTAAGTTTCTAACCTAATAATAAATAAATAAAAACAAAGTAAAATGTTATAAACCATGTAATACACAACTCTCTAACCTAATAAAAAATAAAGTGAGATGTTATAATAAGTAAATAGTACCTCAAAGTTCATTTTGTTAGAAAACACATCTTTGATGACTAAATATGTTAATGGATTACATTATTCGTATAAGACATGTGTTTATTCAAATCGTGAAATACACGAGTTTTTAAAAGATGTAACTATTTTGTTACTTAATATATAAAATTATCATGGCCAGCCCTGAAGGTGGGCGGGGAGGACCACCGTCAGGGCCCGATATTTCGAAAGACACGTTATTTTAAAAAAAAAACTCTGATATGTATATGTAAAAATAAATAAATTAATAGGGTATACCCATACAAACACCAACATATGCCCACTTACAAAACTATTTTTATGGTTTAGATTAGTTATTAGTCCATTGGTATTAGATTTAGACTTTTAGTTAGCCCAATACTCAATTTCGTTAAGGCCTAAGGGCACGTTTTTTCGAGCGAGAACATGGTACATGAATTCTCCGGGTCGGTCCTAGAAATTATATTTATTCAACCCATGTAATACATAAGATTCTAACATAGTGTCTATCTACTATAATAAAAGAAACCACTTTGTGGACACTTGTTATCATTTTAGACCATCTCTTATAGATAATTATTATTTTAGTTTAATCTCTTCTAATTAATTATAGATAACCCTCCTACTAAATATTATTTAGTTTAATATCTTATGGATAATTATTATTCAATTTAATCTCTTTCTCATTTATAATATTATTTAATTGAATTAATTATTACTTTTATATTTATCTATGAGTAAATTGCCATTTTAGTCCCTGAGTTTTTGTCCAAATTGCCATTTTAGTTCAAATAGTTTTTTTCTCCTCTGGGTCTCTTCCCTGACTTTTCCTTTTTCTTGCCATTTGGATCACATTGCCTAACTTAGTCTAAAAACCAGGTTATAATCAGGATAATTTTGGAATTAAATTATTATGAGGTTTATAAATTATGTTGTAAACTACCCCTAGTTATCACTACACAACAGTTATGCCAAAAATACCCCTGGTTATAACCAGATTTTTAGACTGAATTAGGCAATGTGATCAAAATGACAAGAAAATGGAAAAGTCAGGGACCCAGATGATAAAAAAAACTATTTGGACTAAAATAGCAATTTGGACCAAACCTCAGAGACTAAAATGACAATTTACTCTTTATCTATATACTTCAAATTCACACTTAGTTATCTAATTTGATCTTAACTATATATTTGAACGTTTTGTTTAGTTTGTTATCATATAGATTTTATGAAACTTAACATAAAATTAACTAATATTATTTATCATTTATACATTTACGGAGTTTTAAATAAAGGGTTAAATTTATTGAGACTTCGTTAACAAATTTTGCAACAACAGAATAATCTATTTTTATCATATATTAAATATTTTTATTTTCACTTTACAAAATTACATTTACTCAACCCATATAATACATGAGGTTTTCTAAGATATAACTTTTTATTATTTGATATATAAAATTAGATTTATTCATTTCGTGCAATACACATGATTTTTTAAGGATATATATTTTTTTATTATATAGTACAGAAAAATACATTTATTCAAACCGTGTAGTACGTACGCATGTTTTTAAAGATGTAATTTTTTATTGTTTGGTATATAAAATTATATTTATTCAACCTGTGTAATAAATGAGTTTTTCAAAGATGTATTATTTTATTATTTGGTAAACAATATTACATCTATTCAACTCGTGTAATACACGTGGTTTTAAAGATATAACTTTTTTATTTGGTATATAAAATTACATTTATTCAACTCGTGTAATAAATGAGGTTTTTAAAGGTACATTGTTTTATTATTTAATATATAAAATTTATTTATTCAAACTCGTGTAATACACGAGGTTATAACCTATTATTATTTAAAAGAAAAGTCACAACTATGAAACAAAGTGTATTATTTTAATAACGTTACAACTTAAGGAAAACCTACACTTATTATAAATAATCATTATTCTTTATTCCCCTTTTAATCAGAAGCACACTACACTGAAAGCATAATATTATCTTTTTGTTCACTATTATCATAGCATGCTAACTTCCGTATAGAGCCCTAATCCCTTGAATATCGTCTGAAGTCAATCCTTTTGTTACTCCTGCCCTAAAGGAACCCCACATTATTGCATCTTGAAATTGGCTATGATCGAGTCCAAGTAGATGTCCTATTTCATGTAAAGCCAAAGTCTCAACATCATGAGCGTTTGGGACTGCTCCAATCACCCAACGTTCGTCCGCATCATAGTGAAACCTTCCATCTGGAGGGGAAAAAGCATGGGCCAAAACTCCACCCTGCCCGTCAAAGGGGGCTTCATCTCCATGGGATCCGCGTGCAAAAATAATCTTTATGTCAGCACTTTGATAAGTTCTAACTTGTGAAAATGTAAAATATTGAGAAGCAGTAGCCCATTTGCTAAAAGCCCGTGCAACAGGAGGAATGAATCGCGTAGGAAAACCTGACCCAAAAGCATATGTTAGATGCTTTTTTCCCTCGGGCCATTTTGGTGTACCCTGAATAAATCGATAATGAGAGACGGTATGTAAAGTTTTGTCACTATGTTGATGAGTTTGTTTATCAGGATATCCACAACGAGGCATGACCATCGTGGACACTGTTGGCGCATCTAGCGTTCCAGTGGCATTGAGATGGTAATAGACTTGGTATGACTTGATTGCTGCCTCAAGATCCTCGTCAAAATAGTCTTCTATAGGATTTGTGACGTTAGGGTTGCTTTCGTAGTTAAGGTATCCAAAATGACTAAGATAGAGTTTAAGGTCACGAATGCCTTTCAGTTTCTCGCCCTTATGACACCCTTGCATGTGTTTCAGAAACCCGAAAGGTGAATGGTCAGTGCCATTAGAAAATACAGGTAGCACAAACAGAAATAGAAAAACAATGCATGAAAATGGAAAAGGGAGTTTAGATGCCATTAGAAAGACTATGTTCTAACTTTTGAATATTGAGATACGTATGTAGGATTTAGAAGCTCTATTTATATCGATATTCTTAACTCATTTTATTTATTATTAAATTCATTGAAAAGGGTATGAAACTTCCAAGATGTTAAGTTTAACATAAGGTTCGTTATTTTGTAGAATACTTTAGAAAGTGTAATTATAAGTCAAGTCTTTCCACTTTTGATATTTGAGAAACAGTCAATAAGATGATTTCCATAACAAAGAAAACTCAACTTACATGTGCGCTTGAATTTTTGTTTTATTATGTATACCATTAATGTATACCATTAATGCTTTGGCGAGTGCCCTATTTAGTAGAACTGTCCAAAGTTTGGGAGAGAAGTTTAGTCTATCCCCTCGTCAGAAAGCCGTGTTCGATTGTCTCCGGGCTCCTCATGCTCAGGATTTCCTTACAGTCATCCCCATTGAAGGACTAGGCCAACACATGTCGGCAGTGGAATACCGGGCAATTCTTAAGTACCGGCTAATGATCCCTCTGTTTCCGGTTGATGAGCCTTGCCCAGTTTGCCGCAAGGTTTGTTTAGATACTTTTGGCGAGCATGCGGTGCATTGTAAGGAGTTACCCGGTTTTAAATACAAACATGATTTGGTAAGGGATATTCTGTTTGATGTTTTAAAGCGGGCGGGGATTTCGTCGAAAAAGGAGGCTCCGGTGAACTTTCTGACGGATCCGCTTGATGGGAGGTCTACTCTTCGACCAGCTGATATTCTTGTGTTTGGGTGGGCCAGGGGAAAACATGCTTGTGTGGACCTTACAGGAGTGTCCCCTCTTGTTGGGCTCAAGGATAATGGGTTTGCTGCTGGCCAAGCTGCGTTGAAAGCGGAATCAAGCAAAGTCGCTAAACACGAGAAGGCTTGTTTAGAGAATCAACATGTGTTTATCCCATTCGCTTTTGATACATTTGGTTCCCTAGCCCCAGAGGCTGTGGAATTTCTAAACAGGGTCCAACAGGTTGTGAATAGTAATCTCTCAACCTTTAAGGGTCGTTTCGTCTTTAGTAGGATTGGTTTTGCAATTCAAAAGGGGGTTGCGGCGCAGCTTGTTGCCCGTTTACCTGCCACTTGTTTGTAATTTGCTAATTTGGAATAATATTGTTCTAAGAATTAATATAGCCTGTTCGAGCTCGAAAAAATGTGGCATTCCATAATGTTTTATTATTAATATTTTTTTAAAATCAATTGAGTATTGGGCTCACTAAACCTAATGCCAATGGGCTAACTTTTAAACCATAAAAATTATTTTGTAAATGGGTATGTCTTGAAGTTGGTATAGGTATTTAAAAAAATAACATACAGATATCGGATTTTTCCTAAAAAAACACGTGCCCCTCAAAATAACGAGCCATGTGCGGTGGTCCTCCCCGCACACCCTCATCACCGCCATTGGATACACGAGCTTAGCAACGGAACATATTGTAAATGACAAATGAATAACAAACATTTTTAATTGTTTTAAAACAGTAAGGCAAAACATAAATACAATCTAGTGTTTTTCATAATACATGAATTATTCATAAATCTCAAAAAACTTCTTTGTACATGACGTTAGATGTTTTATTCCTAACATTGCTATCCGTACTCTAGAGTAATTATTCAATTACTCTATATAATTATTGATGGACACATGCCAACACTATATTATTTCCTATACATCTCACACTTCTCACAAAATTATGCATAGAATACACAATCATTCTCCCATACTTCACTATTCTTCTTCAGTTCATAATTATATACAATATAACAATAATGAAGAATTGAACACAACTACTTTTATAGATCTCAAATCATTTCCGAGTTACAATGATGCAATAACTGACCTCGAAGATAACTCTCTAAAACCTCATTTTGCTTTCAAATATAGGTCAAAATTACCAGCTTAAAGCATTCAAGTTGTCTCAAAATTAAAAAATGTGACGTTAATTGTACTTATCGTTCCAACACATATAGCTACGCATTGCTAGAGTTTGGAAAACCTAGTTCTCTCATGTTTCGCTGAAGTCGAACAACGCCGATAGAAGTGGATCTCCATCGAAGAAGTTAAAGGATTTATTTGTACAGTAACTTTACCTTATATATATATATAGGAATAAGTTAAAATGAGAACCACCTCGAGTTGTAAGAACCAGCGAGAACCACCCCCGCGGGGGGCCGTTGACCACGAAATTTTTTTTACACCTAGATCCGTATATTTTAACACGGGGGGTAAATTTTGGGTTCAAACGGCGCGCCCGAGGGGGTAGTTTTTTACGCCCAAAGTTTGGTAAAAAAAAAAGAAAAATTAAAAAAATTAAAAAAACCCAAACTTTGGGCGTAAAAAACTACCCCCTCGGGCGCGCCGTTTGAACCCAAAATTTACCCCCCGTGTTAAAATATACGGATCTAGGTGTAAAAAAAATTTCGTGGTCAACGGCCCCCCGCGGGGGTGGTTCTCACTGGTTCTTACAACTCGAGGTGGTTCTCATTTTAACCTTCCCCTATATATATATATATATATATATATATATATATATATATATATATATATATATATATATATATATATAGGGGAGAGTTCATTGGGGAACACTAAAAAAGTGGGGAACGGCGGAACACTTTTAAAAATTATACTTAACATGTTAAAAAAAATATTTTTCTAATTTTTTTTCGGCGCTTTTTCTTATAAATACAAGTAAAAGCATTTTTGATTAAAAAAATCAAAAACTAAAAATATAAAAAAATGTTTAAAAAACAGTTTTATCTTATAGAATTAACTTAACATGTTAAAAAAAAAAATTTTTAAAAAAATTTTCAACGCTTTTCTTTATAAAAAGGAGGAGAATCTAGTCGAGTAAAAAAAATATTTTTTCTAAAAAAAACAATTTTTAGCCTTTTTTAATTGTTTTTTTTTATATTTTTAGTTTTTGATTTTTTTATTAAAAATGCTTCTACAAGTATATATAAGAAGAAGCGCCGAAAAAGATGTTTAAAAAAATAATTTTTAACATGTTAAATTAAATTTTTAAGAGTGTTCCCGGTTCTCCACTTTTTTAGTGTTCCCCAATGAACCTTACAATATATATATATATATATATATATATATATATATATATATATATATATATATATATATATATATAGGGTTAGGATCATGTGAGAAGAAGTAGGCTATTTGAGAAACTTAAGAAGAAATCTGGATCACACATTTTTCCTAAGCTTTTCGTAATATACACATATGTATAGTGTAAAATTGACTATATACATATATGTACATTGAATTATACACATATGTATATAGTCAATCGTAATCTATACATATGTGTATATTACGAAAAGCTTAAAAAATGTGTGGTCCAGATTTCTTTTCAAGTTTCTCAAATAGGGTGCTCTTCTCTTAGGATCCCTACCCATATATATATATATATATATATATATATATATATATATATATATAGGATTGAGTTAAAATGAGAACCACTCCCAGTTGTAAGAACCATGAGAACCATCTCAACCAATCAGGTTATGCCAACAGAAAGGGCATTTTAGTCTTTTACCCCAAGTGTCATATCTCCCCTCTCTCTTCATTTAATATATATCTCCTCTCTCCTCTCTCCTCTCTCATCTCTCCCCTCTTTCTTGTTTTTAAAACCATTTCTTGTTTTAAAACCATTTCTAAGAACCTGCAACCCACCCTCTCACAAAACTTGCAACTCACCCCTCACAAAAACCTGCAACCCACCCTCATCACAGAGAGATCCGACCTACACTTTTCGGCGGCGGTGCACCACAAACAACGGCAGCAGCGGCTGATGTGTCGACGACGGTGGGTTGTGATGTGGTTGGTGAAGGTGGGTTTGTGGTGGGTGGTTGGTGAAGGTGGGTTTGTGATGTGGTTGGTGAAGGTGGGTTTGTGGTGGGTGGTCGACGACCGTGGTGGCGGCGGCTGATGTGTCGACGACGGTGGTGGCGGTGTGTCGACGGCGGTGGTGGCGGCGAATGATGGGGTGAAGGGGGGTGGTGGCGGTTGATGTGTCACCGAGTTTGAATCTTGTGGTTGTTTTGGGTTTGAATCTGTTTGGTAAGTGTTTTTTGATGAACTTTGATTTGTTGATTTTGTGGGTTTGATGAACTTGATTTTTCTAGTGATTTCTTTGGCATGTGTTCTTGATATGTGTTCTTGATATGTGGGTTTTTTGAATGATTGAATCGGTTTAATCTGGGTTTTGAATGTTTGATTTTGTCGGTTTTGATCTTTTGAAACTTGGCCTGTGTTCATGATCTGTTGAATCTTTTTGGCCTGTGTTCTTGATGTTGAATCTGGGGTTTGATGTTGAATCTGGCCTGTGTTCATGATATGTGTTCTTGATATGTGGGTTTTTCTGGGTTTAGTTGATTTTCTGTGTTCATGTTGAATCTGGGACCTTTTCTGTGTTCATGTTGAATCTGCGTTTAGTTGAGAATCTGTGTTCATGTTGAATCTGGGACCTTTTCTGTGTTCATGTTGAATCTGGGTTTGAATGTTGTTCTTGTTGAATACGATCGATGGGGTGGCGATGATGAAAAAAAAAACGTAGATTTTGATGACGATGGCGCGGCAAGGAAGGCGGAGGGTAGGGTTTTTGATCCTGCAACCCCACTTTTGCAGCCTCTTGATTATCGGATAATCTGAGCCAAACCCCGTTTTTTTTTTCGAGATACCCTTTGGTTTTGATGTTTGTTGGGTTTTTATATTTTTTTTTAGGCGTCGATGATGATAAATCTATCTGAAACACCTACCGAGTAGCGATTTTCTGGATGCGTTCGTTTTGTGTAAAAAAAATTTAGATAAAACGTAAAAAGTTTTATGTAGAACGTAAAACGTAAAACGTAAAACGTAAAAAGTTTTTACGTGAAACGTAAAAAGTTTTACGTCAAACGTAAAACGTAAAACTTTTTAACGTGGACCCGTAAAACTTTTTAACGTAAAATTAAAAAAAAAAAAATTAAACCGTAAACTTTTTTAACGTAAACCGTAAACTTTTTTAGCATAAAACGTAAAAACGTGAAGCGTAAAAAGTTTTACGTAAAACGTAAAACGTTTTATGTAAAACGTAAACAGTTTTAACGTAAAAAGTTTTAACGCAAAACGTAAAACGTAAAAAGTAAAAATTTCTACGTAAAACGTAAAAGGTAAAAAGTAAAAAGTAAAAACTTATACCGCCAAACGTAAAAAGTTTTACGTAAAACGTAAAATTTTTTTTAGTAAAACGTAAAAAGTTTTACGTAAAACGTAAAAAACCGGCGCGAAAAAAAGTAAAAAACGTTAACGAAAAAAAACCAGCGCGTAAAACGTAAAAAGTTTTACCGCAAAACGTAAAAAGTTTTTATGTAAAACGTAAATTTTTTTTAGTAAAACGTAAAAAGTTTACGCAAAACGTAAAAAAGCGGCGCGTAAAACGTAAAAAAACATTAACGTAAAAAACCGGGGCGTAAAACGTAAAAAACCGGCGCGTAAAAACGTAGAAAACGTTAACGTAAAAAAACCGGCGCGTAGAACGTAAAAAAATCGTTAACGTCAAAAACCGGGCCGTAAAACGCAAAAAACCGGCGCGTAAATCGTAAATAACGTTAACGTAAAAAACCGGCGCGTAAAACGTAAAAAAACGTTAACGTAAAAAACCGGGGCGTAAAACGTTTAAAACCGACGCGTGAAAAAGTCGGGCGTAAAAAACGGCGCGTCAAAAAACGAGGCGTGAATAGGCCGGCCGTAAAAACGTAAAACGTTAAACGTAAAAATTTGTAAATAAATCTGAATATGAAAATGTTTAATAAAAAAAACTAAGTTTAAAAAATAAGAATCTAATATAATAATACTAAAAAGTAATAAAAAATAATAAAGGTAAAAAGACAAAATAGTGTAATTTTACCTAAATACCCTTTTGGATTAAAATATAAAAGACATAATAAGACAAAAAATACTTAATATTAGTTTTTTAATACTTTTAATCTCATCCATCCATCTACTTGATCCAATGGTTAGAAAGTGGTTCTCATGGTTCTTACAACTGGAGGTGGTTCTCATTTTAGCCATCCCCTATATATATATATATATATATATATATATATATATAATAACATTAAACAATACACAATAATAGCAACAGGATTAAAAACATTGCCAATTTGCCATAAATTAAGGCATAAATGATGAACAAAAGTTCAAGCGGACATGTAAGTTGAGTTTTCTTTGTTAGACCGCCCGTAGTGGGGCGTTTTTTTTAAAAAAAATTGCAAAATAACGCCTTATAACGCCCAAACCCCCATTACATGGGGCGTTTTGGGGCGTTTTTTTCGAAAAAAAAGGCTCCGGCGTTTTATTTAAAACGCTATGCAAGAACTTGAACAACCAATCAGATGTTAGCATGGTCTGACAAAGCTTGACAAAGCTTTTGCTTTTTTTTGACTTTTGTGTGTGTGTTGAATATATGGACGAAAGACTGCCACGTATCTTGACAAAGCTTTTGCTTTTTTTTTTTTTTTTTTTCATTAAAAATAATATGGGGTTATTGGCATAATGCCCCACTACACCACTTTTGCTATAATGCCCCCTTCCTGACTAGGACGCCACGTGTCGTATAATGCCCCATGGTGGGGGCATTATAAGCTTCTACCACTACACATGGTCTTATGGGAGTCATCTTATTGACTGTTTCTGAAATATCAAACTAGCAAACCTTATGCTAACATCACGGAAGTTTCATACCCTTTTCAATGAATTTAATAATAAATAAAAGAGTTAAATGCCATTTTAGTCCCTGTGGTTTGGGTGATTTTGCCAGTTTAGTCCAAAGGTTTCATTTTTAACCTGTGGGTTCAAAAAGGTTTCACTGTTGCCATTTTAGTCCACTGGGTTAACTTCATCCATTATTTATGTTAACGAGAAGGGCGGTTCGGTCATTTTGTATGGCTGAATTGCCTTTCTAGTTAACAGAATTACATATAAAATGACCGAATTGCCCTTCTGGTTAACAAAAAAAAAATGGATAAAGTTAACCCGGTGGACTAAAATGGCAACAGTGAAACTTTTTGGACCCACAGGTTAAAAATGAAACCTTTGAACTAAACTGGCAAAATGACCCAAACCACAGGGACTAAAATGACATTTAACTCTAAATAAAATAAGTTAAGAATATCGATATAAATAGAGCGTGTGAATATTAACTCAAAAAAAAGAAAAGAAAATCCGATCTATACGGGCTGTATAACATTATACGACTTGTATAAAACTATCGTATACGTTGTATACGACCAAAGTTTATTTTACCATGGTGTATACGGGTCGTATAAGGTTATACGGTCCGTATAGAATAAGATAAACTGAAAAAGGTTATACGGGCCGTATAAGGTTAGTCGTTTTAACGATTTTGTCCCAATTATTTAAAAACGGATATTTTCCTCCTTGATCTATGAAACACATCACAACTGTTAAATAATTGTCATGTGTGTTGGGATTCAAGTGTCATTGCAGCGGAATTAAGATTGATATTTGGATTGGTATTCATGATATACAAGAACAAGTATATGCAGAACAGTGAATGAAAGGATAACAATGAAAGAACAATGGACAATTTGAATGAAAACAAAAATTGTCTTGGTACCGAACATAACTGCCGGCAACAACATATATATACACGGAGATGTTTGGTGGTTAATAATGGCGGGAACAATCGTCGTTTGAAACGGTGTGAGCCTTCAACCGTCACATCCCAATCCGTTATAAGTTATATTACATATCGAATATATAAGTATCAGACTAATTACGAACATAATTAAGTTTGTTTTACTAATACTTCCCCCTAAACTTGATTATGCTTAGAGGCATGCATAAGAACACTCTGATTAGCTTCGTCCATTGCCCTCATAGCTTGTTTGAAATAGAAGAGTCGTCGTTTTGCCTGCATCTTCTTTATCCCTTCCCAGTCATTTCCTGCAAATAAGGCATAGTGATGGATTGCTTCTTCATCTTGAACATCTCCGTCGTTCTTTCTTCTTTCAAGACGGGAATCCGATGGACCTTCATCTTGTTCAACCATCTCCTTATCTATCACCCTTCCTTGCACTGTTTTGAACTTATAATAATAGACTAGGACATCCAGATAGATACATCGCATACATAATCCTCATAAACTCACCATCATCATATTCATAACCCATATCTTTTGCTACGACCGCCCAGAGATTGTTATCGGTAACCTTTCTATATCCTCCATCTCGTTTAACCACCATGTATAGATCGAGCAAATCAATTCTCCTGTTATCAGTTGCATATGGAGGAATGGGTCGAGTAGAGATTCCAAGTTTAATGTTTATGAACCATCTTAACATTTCTTTAAACTTGATCTCTAATTCGTGTTTATATTTGAACACAAATTCCCCATCTTCCAACATGTCTAACAGTGATTTGCATTGAGAGAAATCTTGAAATTCCATGGCTTGTATAATCATTACACTCCAATTGGGTTCTTGTGAGGATAAATGTAAATCTTTGAGATATGAATTAAGATAATTCTCTTTGTTTTCATCGTTTACTGCACTTTGATCGATCACTCTCTGTTTTTCCTTCATACCAATTTCTTCTTCTCGGCTCAAACCGGTTATATCATTCACTGTGTTTGTAATTGGTGTAGAAAACATGGGATAAATTTTGCATGTATCACCTGTTTTCTTAACCGTATACCCTTGTAAGATTAATTGATCCATGCTTAACGTATTGCAATCAAGTTCCGGTGTATAAAATACGCTTTGTATACGTAGTGTCTCATTCCCTGATTTAACCTCTACAGCTCCGATTACCCGGATAAACAGAAAATTATCTTCCCCTGTTTTCATTTCTACCCCAACCAAGTGTTTAATCCGTTTAAACACGTTAAGATTTCCGGCAAAATGATGAGTAAAAACTGAACTTACATACCATATGTCACCCCATTGTCTAACTTCTGTTCCGGTAACAATCAGTTCTTGACGGTGAACTACTTCATCATTCTGTCTCTGAATTCATGTGTTGATCGCTTGTCTGATCAACTGAGTGGCCTTGTCATTTTCTTTTGCTTTATAGGAGTAGATCCGGTGTCCTGGTTCGTGACAATAGTAACACAATCTGACATGTGAAACTTTCTTCTGCCTTTCATGTCTTTCATCAGAACAATGTTGGCATGGCATCATCGATGATGTCGGACGAATTTCTTCTTCCTTTTTGACCGTGGCTCTGATACCACTTTGTTGGGATTCAAGTGCCATTGCAGCGGAATTAAGATTGATATTTGGATTGGTATTCATGATATACAAGAACAAGTATATGCAGAACAGTGAATGAAAGGATAACAATGAGAGAACAATGGACAATTTGAATGAAAACAGAAATTGTCTTGGTACCGAACATAACTGCCGGTAACAACATATATATACACGGAGATGTTTGGCGGTTAATAATGGCGGGAACAACCGTTGTTTGAAACGGTGTGAGCCTTCAACCGTCACATCCCAATCAGTTATAAGTTATATTACATATCGAATATATAAGTATCAAACTAATTACGAACATAATTAAGTTTATATTACTAATAATGTGCCCCTCACATGAGGGGCATTTCGGTCTTTTTCTATCCTCCCTTATTAATAATTATATGTATATATTTATTTATATAAATATAAGAGTAAACTGCCATTTTGGTCCCTATGGTTTGGCCAGTTTTGTCACTTTAGTCCAAATCTCAAACTTATTACATCTGGGTCCCTGTGGTTTGCATTTTGTTGCCATTTTAGTCCAAATCTCAAAATCAGGTCAGATTTAAAAAAAAAAACCCTGGTTTTTGTCCTTTTCCTCAGGGGCATTTTGGTCATTTTATATTTTATAAATGAAAAAAATATAACAAAATCCCAAACACCCCATATCTCTGCACTCTCTCTCTCTCTCTCTCTAAACAACCCCTCTCTCTCTTCTCTCTCTTCTCTTTATCCTCTCTCTAGAACACCACCACCACCACCTCCTCTCCGTTCATCCACCGTCGCACCAGCAGAAACCGCCATTCGTCGTTCCAGTCAAATGTCAGATCAAACAACAATCCAAACCAAGAATCCCCACAAATCAAAACCCCTTTACTTCCAATCACTCCAAACCAAACCCAAAACCAAAACCCACAAATTCAAGAACAAGAACAAACAACCCATCTTCATAAAACCCTCAAAAGATTCGAACAAGAACAAACCACCACCGCATAACCCGAACGGAACAGACCTTGCCCCAAATAGAAACAACCCATCTTCATAAAACCCTCAAAGGGTTGCCGTCGCCACTGCTGATACACGGCTCCGCCGCCGCTGCCGCTGAAACGCGGCTCCGTCTCTTCGATCTCCCTCTCTCTCATGCATCTCTCTCTCTCCGCCGCTCATGGCGGCTCTGCTGATGTCGTACCGTCCGCCACCACCAAGTGGTGGTGGTGCTGCCGCCGTTGTTTATCGGGAGGGGACGACGAAGGGCAGGGGATAGTGGTTGATCGTTGTGGTTGCGTGTGGTGGTTCACCGGATAACCAGTCGCCAGAAAAACGAGGCGAATGAGGTTGTTTGGTGGTGTCGTTGCCGGCTGAATCGAAGAGGGAGGATGTGGGTGTCTGTGTGTGTGTGTAAGAGATGGAGGAGTGGAGAGTGATGGTGGTTGCAGTGGCCGGAGATCGGTGGTGTTGGCGGCGACGGTGGCGGAGGTTGGGGATGATGTGGGGGTGGTGGTGGTGTGGTGTACGTAGTTCAGAGAGAGAGAGAGAGGGAGACAGAGAGCAGATGTTGAGAGAGAGAGAGCAGATGGAGAGAAAGAGAGGTATGAAGATCTTTAAATAAAATCCAAAAAGACCAAAATGCCCCTGAGGAAAAGGACAAAAACAGTTTTTTTTTTTTTGAAATTTGACCTGATTTGAGATTTGGATTAAAATGGTAACAAAATGCAAACCACAGGGACCCAAATGTAATAAGTTTGAGATTTGGACTAAAGTGGCAAAACTGGCCAAACCACAGGGACCAAAATGGCAGTTTACTCTAAATTAAGGCTGGCAAATCGTGTCTTAACAGGTTTAACAGGTTTCTGACGGCGCACACAACATAAGTTTCAAACATGATTACGACTCGTTTAACTACTTTCTACCTCATGTTTATAAAACAGTTTTATGTTTTATGTACAAAGATGAATACATGATAGATCCTAACATTGTAATTTTAATTATTTTAAAAATTAAAAAAGTCAAAGGGTGTATTTTTCAGTCAAACAGGTCTAATCATGTCTTAACAGGTACCTAATTGCCAGCCCTACTCTAAATAGATCTTCAGGTCGAACATGAAAGTGTTGGAGACGGTGATGGTGGTGGTCGACAGATGATGGTGGTGGTGGGCAGGTGGTGGTCATCGGTGGTCGGTAGGAAATGGTGGTGGTGGTGCGGGATGGTGGCTGTTGGTGGTGAGGTTTTTGACAGTGAGGTTGCTGGTGGTGATTTCTGGTTATGGATGAGAGAAAGAGAGCATGTAGAGAGAGAAAATAAAGAGAAGAGATATTAATATATATAATAATAAAATATCTTTTAAGGTTGGATGGGAAAAGATGAAAATGCCCCTCATGTTAGGGGCACGTGAATGATTTTAACGTTCAAATAGATGCCGTTTGAGGTGGGGAGTAAAATAGTGATGAGATTCATAGACTAGGGAGGAAAATGTCATTGTTTTTAAATGATTGGGGTGAAACCGTTAAAACGATCAAACAACAGAGAGGAAAACAAAAGTTTACTATAATATTTATTATTGTAATTATTTATAGTGCGGATCATGAGAAAACCAGCAAGTTACTTAAGAACTTGTAGAGAACTAATATATTGTCATTTTAGTCCCTAAGTTTTTGTCCAAATTGCCATTTAAGTCCAAATAATTTTTTTTCTCCTCTGGGTCGCTAACTTTTCTTTTTTTCTTGCCATTTTGATCACATTGCCTAACTTAGTCTAAAAACAAGGTTATAATCAAGAGTATTTTTTGCACTAAATTATTATGAGGTTTATCACTGGTTATAACCAGATTTTTAGACTGAGTTAGGCAATGCGATCAAAATGACAAGAAAATGGAAAAGTCAGGGACCCAGAGAAGCAAAAAAAAAACTAATTGGACTAAAATGACAATTTGAACCAAAATCAGTGACTAAAATAACAATTTACTCAATTAATATCAATCACATTTTTAAATTTTTTTTATTAAACGGTTCTACTGGAAAAATAAAAAAAAAATAAAAATAAAATTATATGTAAATTAACAAGCTACATATATTGATTTTTTTATTTGCTTGGTTGATAGTGATTCGTTCAGTTCTTAATTAAGTTAGTTTGTGATTCTTACATGATCCTCCTTGTATGAAATAGGTTGTTATGTAGAACCACTTGTATAATTAGATGGTCTTTTAAAGGTTGTCATCTCCTATTATCCGTTCTACAAACTAAAAATAGAATACAAACACGATTATTTCTTTTCAAAGAGGTGGAGGGTATGAGTCCCCCAATAAATAAATAATGGAATAAAGGTAGATTGTTGTTTTTTTTAATGGTAAACTAAATTACCGGATAAGCATTCTGGGATGCCCTCAATCAAGCAAATACATCTTTTCCTTAATAACGGTCAGAGTTGGATACATACCCGAGCCACCAAGCCACCAGTTTCGGGGAAAACCCGCCGCCCGAAGGCCCACTGCGGTATATGTTGGTGCACTACATCTGTTGATTACGTCTAGGTGTCTAGGATCAGGTCTTACATCGTATTGTATAGCATAGGGCACGAAATACGAGAAAACAGGAGTCTGTATAGGGTTTATAAGTCTGGTTCGCTCATACTGACATAGTCTGGTCCGCTCATACGGACATAGTCTGGTCCGCTCATACGGACATAGTCTGGTCCGCTTATACGGACATGTCCGTATATCCGAACCAGCCTGCTCTATATATACCGTATAAGAGGACCTCATTTGTAACTTTCTGATTTCCATACCGAGGTGCTGCCGGTGTGAGAATTGACTTTAAACGCTGTTATATCAATCAACAAAGTGATTTAAGTGAAGATCTAGCTATTTCTACGTCAGATACTTGTTTTCCGCACCTGTATCTGATCAAAACTCCTCTGATAGACTCGTTCGGGTCAGACCACGATCCTACAAGTGGTATCAGAGCTTCAGGAGGAGGAGTTCTATTGAAATTTGCTGGATTTCGTCACGCATTCTTTCTTCTACACCTTCTTTCTTCGTCAGACTGAGATTTCACGGTCCATTTCAGCTGATTTTTGGATATGTTGTGCGTGTATACCTGATCTACAACCCTACCAAGTTTCAGATCCAAATTCCTAACCGTTTAGGAGAAATCTGAGTTTTTCTGCTCGAATTCGCTGTCAAAATTGAGGTCCGCTTATTAGAACACATTCTGGTCCGCTCCAAACAACATATTCTGGTCCGCTTCAAAGAACAGTTTCTGGTCCGCTCCAAAAAACACATTCTGGTCCGCTCATTCGAACATCATCTGGTCCGCTCGAACGAACATCATCTGGTCCGCTCGAACAAACATCATCTGGTCCGCTCGAACGAACATCATCTGGTCCGCTCATTCAAACAATTTCTGATCCACTCGAACGAACAGTCTCTGGTCCACTCGAACGGACATTGTTGTTGGACCGCTCCAAAGGATATTTCTGATTCGCTGTTCTATCATCTTTATTGAAAAACGTGTTAATTCAGTATGGATTCCGAGTTCTACAACGCATTTGCTTCATCGACTACTCCAGCTTCCATTGCCCAAAACATGAATGCAGAAAATGAAACCGGAACAATGCAAAAACCCCCGAAACTCATGGGTATTGAAGATTATCACGGGTGGAAGAAACGATTTGAGAATTGGGTTCAGGCGAATCATCTAAAAGCTTGGGAAAGCATCGAAACTGAATATGAGAGGCCAAAGAATACATTGGGAGCTAATAAAATCATTTCTGAATTTACTGAACAAGAGAGGGAAAGTTATAAAGGAGAGAAAATGATGGTCAATTTGTTACAACAAGCGATAAAAGAAGATATATTTGTGTTGCTTCAACATGATGAAGAAAAAGATGAAGAATCTGTTTCCTCTGAAAACAGTTCAACAGATAACAGTGATGATGAAGAGCTTGATCAAATAAATGTTGGAAAAACTCATCTATCTTCTGACAGTTTTGAATTTTATTTTGCAGAAAAATTGAAGAAACTAAAAGAAAGGAAAGCTGCAAAAGAATTGAAAGAAGTCAAAGTGATTGAGAAGATTGTGGAAGTTCAAAAGATAGTTGAGGTCGAGAAAATAGTTGAAATCACAAAACCTTGTCTTACATGTTCAGAGTCTTGTAAACAATGTATAGAGAAAGATGAGAGGTTTAGTGAGTTAGAAAAGTTGAAAGAAAAGTTGTTGTTTGATGTAAAAAATTTGAAACAGTCATATGATGTATTGAACAGAACTGTGAATAGTCTGGAAAAGACTAACTCTGAAAGAGAGAAAGCTTTGAAGATGTTGAATGCTACTATGATGACAAAGCAGAAAGAGATTAACATGTACATAGAAGAATGTGCAAAAAGGAAGAAAGAGTTGGAGAATGAAGCAGCTGAGAATGAAAGAATCAGAAGATTGCTGCAAAGTTACAAAGGTTGTGACTACGTAATGGATAGAATTTATCCAACAGTTGAAGGTTTCGAGGCATTTAAAGATGAAGATAAAACCAAAAAGCCAAAGGAAAAGGATACTGGTAAGAAACAGGGTGTATGTTATAATAAGTGTCCGCCTCCGATTTGGGAAGGGTATTCGTCTAGAAAATCTAACGAGGAAGAATTAAAAAAGGCAGTCAATATAAAGTTGGAGTCCGAGATAACCGATGTTTTACCGGATAGTATTGACGTCACGTTCACAGCGTCCGACACAGATCATGAGTCAGAACTGATAAAACGAGTGGTCGATCAGGTGTTGGATAAGGATGAGGAGTCAGAGTCAAAGTCCGAATCCCAAAGTTCGTGTCAGTCAGTCAGAAGTTCGAGTTCGTCTGTCAAGAATTCAAAATCGTCGGAAAACGGGTTTATAGTAAAGAATTTTTATTGTCAAAATCTAATTTGAATGATGAAACATTTGAAGTTGTATATACTTTGAATGATTCTGACAAATTATATTTTGATAAAGAGTTTCCAATAAGAAGTGTTCGTTTTGACATGATCAAAAAGGTTTTCAAAATGACAGAAATTAATATTTCTGAAATAAAAGATTTAAATCTTACTGGAAAACCTAAAAAATACACTTCAAGAGTTCAACAACGTTTGAACAAGAAAAAGGGTTACAATTTTGGTTCAGGTTTTCAAAAGAAACCAAACCACAATCGTAGCTACAAAAAGAAAGGACTTGGTTTTATTCCACCTGAAAACTATAAAAATGAAAAATATGTTCGAGATTTTAAATCAAAAATGACATATGTTGCAGGAACTAGTCATGAAGAAGAAGCAAAGAGCTCATTCTGGAAACAGTCAAACAAGGAGTTTCTTGCTGAAAAGATGAAGAATGGAGCTTTTCAAAGGAAAGAGACAAGAACCTGTTACAGATGCAATGAAGTTGGTCATATTGCATGGAACTGTCCCAAAGCAACCAATACAAAACAGGGAGTCTCAGAAAAACTCAAAGAAGTAGTTGTTGATAATACGGAACCACCAACTGAACGATTTAAAGTGTTTAAAAATTCTACATATGAAGTTGGTGAATGTTCCAAAAGATTTTACAAGAAACGGGGAAATCTTGACAACCAAACTTGGGTTGTTAAGAAATCAGAGGTAAAATCTGGCAATGAATCTGATTCCACAAAATCAGAAGAGCCACAGGTTGAGGTAAAAAGGGAAAACTCAGTTTCTCCGATGGATGATGAGAACTTTCCACCATTGAGTACTGAAAATTTTAAATCAAAAGTCGGGAAAGTTGAGATCTCTAATCAATTTTATTCTGATAAGAATGAATTTGATGTTGAGAAAGCGTTTAATGGGAATGTAAAGAAAATTTTCGGAAAGATGGTCGATGGGAAGGTTAAAGGGGTAAAAGAGTTTTATGCTAAGAAGAAAGCAACTTACACCCCAACTGCTTCTGAATTGAAAACACCCAAGGCTGGTCAGGCTTGGGTGGATATTTTCTTTCATTGAAACACCTGACTTGCCGGAGATCCCAAGTTTGTAATCGTGGATCAGGAATCGACATCATTCATGTTTTATGAGTTTGTATGAAAAGTTCTTAAAATTGTTAGCATTTTACAGGTTAAGTATGACTTGCCGGAGCTTCCAGGTTGGTAAGTGTGAAGCAGGAATCGGCATCTTGATTGGTAAAATGGTTTGTGTAGATGTTTTATTCCTACATGTGATTAATTGTTTTGGATATACTTACAAGTGGTAAGAGGTTGATTCTGACAAAGTGATTACTCAAGGTCATTAGTTTGAACTTGATGTAATCCTGATACAAGAGATTGAATGGACAAAATGATGAACCATTCCCCTAACCTACAAGTGGTTTGAAAATTAACAAAACTTATTTTCCGGACAAATCATTTTGGTTAAAACAAACTTGAGTGTTTTGAAATCATAATGAGAAAATAGTTTTGTGAAAGGGGGAGTTCTGATTGTTTATGCCAAGTGGATGGCGAATTGAGGTGATTTGATATCAGTTGTCACTTTCTGTACAGTTTTTTTTTTTTAAATTTCCTGAAATGTGTTTGCATTTTAGGGGGAGTAAAAATTTCAGAAAATCCAAAAACATTTGAAAATTTGAAAAAGGCAAAAACATGATAAAATCAAAAATGAGTTTTGGTGTCAAAGAAGAGGAAATGATAGTACATCAGTAGACAGTCACAGTATGCTAAAGAAATGTAATGTTTGAATAGCATTAAACAGTCTCACTTATGATATGCCGATAGGTTTTTACACATTTAGTAAACTTTTTGGGGATATAAACTAAATTTCAAACTTGCTTATTTCGTGGGGAACACTACTTGGATATATAGGTAACCCCTGAAATCTCGTTTGAAAGGTCCCTTATTCTGAGATACTAGGTCTTTATGCTCAGTGATATCTGGGGTATTATCCCGGGACTTCTGCTGAAAGAAATTTCTGACCTAGTCCCCGGAGAATACTTTCCGCATGCTTGAAATATAGCGCAACCCTCAGCAAATTGATGAAACAATAAAATTGATAGTCATTGCTGTTGTAATGCAAAAGATCCTCTAAAGGGGACCCACCAAAAGTCGAAGCCGTCATCTCTCTGCGTATCGAAAGATCGACCTGAGCTCTCACGGCCCTCGTACTATAATTTATTCCCCGGACAGATATCATCTGTGGTATACTCACCTGTAAGACTGAATATTGGGATCTGGATACGGGAGTATATTCAAGAGGTGGGACACATGAATGAGTTTAAGTCTTTAAAACACCTAACTCATATCCTGAATTAGTTGAAATTTGTGTGAGAATTTAAGTGGATCAGTATATCGGCAATCTAAGTGAATTGTTTAATTCTTAATGTGTAACTAAGCTCAACGGTACTCGTGACTTGTCAAAAACTGATATGATCCTCTTACACAAAACTCACAAAAATATTGTCTGTAAATATGTCTTTATTGCATTTCTTTTCACTTAAAATTACAAAAAGATTTTCGGTGTGTTTTAGCACAAACTTTTGAAAAAGTCAAAAAGATTTTCGACAACTGATGTTGGAAAGCTGATTTTCAAAATTCCGAGTGCTAAACTTGATGACATTGTTGTGAGGGGGAGTGTATCTTAAATGTCAAAATATGTTTTTAAATCAACAAGTGGTTCATCATGTATGTGATCTGATGGAGAGTGATTGTTTATGTTTATGAGAGGGAGTCGTCTGATTATTTCAGAGTGTTTACATTGAATTGTTAAATACGTATAATTTACTTTTAGGTAGAGTGTGTTTGTGCAGGTTTAAGTATGAGCTGGATTGATGATCCTGAGATGGATGATAGTCAGGTTGCGATCTTGGAACAACCTCAGAAAGAACCAGCCAGATTACGATCCTGAAGCAGATGATGCTGAAGAACTAACGGAATGCCAGCACATTGCAAGGGGGAGTCTGTTAATTTTGAGAGAAAGAATAAAGCCCAGAGACTGATCTAGATTGAAGATGAGAAGACACGGTTTTGCAGTCAGGGTGTATTGACGACTCCATCAACATCTGAGGGGGAGTCTGTTGGTGCACTACATCTGTTGATTACGTCTAGGTGTCTAGGATCAGGTCTTACATCGTATTGTATAGCATAGGGCACGAAATACGAGAAAACAGGAGTCTGTATAGGGTTTATAAGTCTGGTTCGCTCATACGGACATAGTCTGGTCCGCTCATACGGACATAGTCTGGTCCGCTCATACGGACATAGTCTGGTCCGCTTATACGGACATGTCCGTATATCCGAACCAGCCTGCTCTATATATACCGTATAAGAGGACCTCATTTGTAACTTTCTGATTTCCATACCGAGGTGCTGCCGGTGTGAGAATTGACTGTAAACGCTGTTATATCAATCAACAAAGTGATTTAAGTGAAGATCTAGCTATTTCTACATCAGATACTTGTTTTCCGCACCTGTATCTGATCAAAACTCCTCTGATAGACTCGTTCGGGTCAGAACACGATCCTACAGTATAACCCGTTTCGGCTCGGTTTGAACTGTCGACCTCCAGAGAGGTCTAGTTCTAAACTTCATTGCCACCACAAATGTCATTCAAAGTGATGCTAATGAGAGTAGATTGTTGTTATAAAAATAATCTGAACAATAGATGTGGTTTATACAAATGGAAAGCTTAAATTCGCCATACTCAGACATCATATATTTTTTCTATAGAACGGCTAACTCCTAGCCATGCACTCAATAATTATGCTTCTAAATTGTTCACCACGAAACTCGAATTCTTAACCTTAGGATAAAACATTTTTCCATCACATCTTAGTATCATCAGACTATATTCCATTTGCTAATTCCAATATCTAATAGCCAAGTCCTAGAATGGATTTGAGTTCTTTTGAGTTCAACCTTTTCAAAAGCGACAACATCTTAATTAGGTTGGCATATTGTGTCAACTCAACCTGTTATGACACAAAAACGATAAGACACAAATACAAAACAGGTAAATACGGACATGACACGAAATCTTATCGTGTCAGATTTTTCAAACAAGAACATGAACACGATAATAAACATGTTACACGGAAAAATTAGCAGTGTATCATCCGACTTGTTAAAACACGGACACAAACTGTTACTAAATATATAAACTTTACTTACAGGTAGTTTTTTATTTAAAATTAGGAGCCCCACATATTATTTTGTATTTAAAATTATAAATGTGTCATTAACGGGTCTAAACATGTTAACAAGTATTTAACATGTTAAGACACGGAATTAAACATGCCTTAACGTGTTGACCTGTTACAGACACGAAACTTGTTAAGGTTAGACACAAAACCTGTTAACTTCATGTAGATTTGTGTCGTGTTATCGTGTCCATGTATAAATTGACAGCACGAATCTGAATTCCTTTTTGATAATAAAACGAGAGGGGTGTGCCATTTCAAACGCTTTGAACACACCATCATATCCTTAGATTCTAGTTATGTAAATGATTATGTAAAAAAAGGAAAAAAACCATCCACTTCGAATTCTCATTGAAGGAGTCAAGGCGTGCTTCTCGAAGAAGAACAAAGATCCGGTCTCATTAGATTCAACTGTTTAACTTTTCAAAATAATCATTGTTTACATTGGTTGATTAGTCTACGATTTTTGTTTTCTTCACGAGCCATTAAGTCAAGATGTTCACTAACAACAATTATTTTTAGGCAAATTAGATTTAAATAATCCCAACTTTCTCAATTTTTCCGATAATAATCACAACTCAGTTATCTGCTGATAATAATCCAAACTGGTCCACTGTTAGCCGATAATAGTCCCCCGTTAAAAATAGCTTAACAGAGTTAAGTTTTTTTTCCGAATTACAAACATATGTTTTAGGGATTTTGATCCGAGAATACGAGTCGATTTATGTAAAACTTACCTACAAACAATGCTCCAAACGGCTTGATTTTTGTTAATTAGAAGTTTAAACACCAGAATTGAAGCCCCATTTTCGTCATTTGGGGTACTATTTCGAGATGAATTTTACATCAATCAACTCGTATGCTCGTTCTAATTAAAAGCCATAAAATATCGGTTTGTAATTCGGAAAAAAAAAAAATTATCTGAATTAAGCTATTTTTAACGCAGACTATTATCGAACAAAAGTGGATCAGTTCGGATTATTATCGGTAAATAACTGAGTTAAGATTATTATTGGTTAAATTGAGAAAGTTGTGGTTATTTAAATCCAATTTGCCTTATTTTTATTAACCCATTTCCTTAAATTTTAATTTTAGTATGCTTATCATTTATATTATCTTCCATCCATATCAATTCTGAATTATGCAGATTATGTTACATAATAAAAGTAACTTAGGGCTGTTTGTTTACCTTTTAATGAGCATTTTAATTGTTCAGACCTCTTACTGGTTCAGCACTTAATGGTTCACACTGTTTGTTTCACGAGCAGATGTCTGAATGGTTCGGACATTTGCCCCTGAATAGTTAAAATTTATATAGAATGGTTAAAAACCTCTAATCTGAATTGGTCAGACATTTGCCTCTGAACGGTTAAACATTATACAAGCTCTTAATGGTTCATACATCTTACAGGTTCAGTACTTAATGGTTCAGACATCTTACTGGTTCAGCAATTAACCATTCGATACTCATCTTTGAAAATATATATAAATTTCAACAGGACTTTTTTTCGACTAGTAAATCTCTTAAATTACTATTTTGAGACTCTCCTCCAATAAAGTTTAGAATAAATATTATTACAACTCACCATATAATTTTGAGATTATAAT
The DNA here is from genome assembly GCA_030545235.1 of Helianthus tuberosus. Classification (NCBI taxonomy): domain Eukaryota; kingdom Viridiplantae; phylum Streptophyta; class Magnoliopsida; order Asterales; family Asteraceae; genus Helianthus; species Helianthus tuberosus. Next base: position 211,735,880 of record CM060424.1, read on the forward strand.
AACGTTTGATTTTATTTAAAGAAGAATCACTGAAATATAATATTTGATATATGTGTTTGTGTTGAATTTTAAAAAAAAGACACTTTTGTAATTCATTTAAGAGTAAACTTTTATCAGTTTTCTCTTCTTTTTCTGTCTAAAATATCAAAGGCTATGCCTGCCGAGCTTTGTGGACCTTAACGGACTTCAAATGAAGTATTAATATTTACATTTTACCCTAACTATTCAAACAATCTTTGAAGATGAACCCGTTGATCTGCTTTCGGCTTCCTACCCCAAAAATCTGCGACGAAGATTTAGGGTTCCGGTATTGGCGGTTGAAGCTTTGATGGATTCAGGTGCGTTAATGACGGATGGGAGATTGCATGTGTATACTTTAAACATATCTGTAGTAGCAGCGTCGTGAACAAGGACCACATCAGAGTAGTTTTCGCAAAAGAAAAGAAAAAAGAGATTAGGGTTTGTCTTTTGTTTGATATGTAAAAGAAGGCAGAGAAGTTTGAAATTTAGGGAGGTGCAGGGACTGGCGAAGCTTGAGATTTCCGATCGAGTGCAGAAGTTATCGGATCTAAAAATTTCTATGAAACTGGGGGGTCGAAAACGTATATACGCAAAAATTTCTATACGAAAACTACATGCTCTCTACTACTGAGCGAAAAGTTCGGGGGTCGGCCGCTCCTTAAAAGCTTCGCCCATGAGTATTTTAAGACTTATTTGTAGAATAACTTTAGCTTTGTACATATAAGGTAACATTAAACGATATACAATAAAACAAATAGCAACAGGATTAAAAACATTGCCAATTTGCCATAAATTAGGGCATAAATGATGAAACAAAAATTCAAGCGGACATGTAAGTTGAGTTTTCTTTGTTATGGAAGTCATCTTATTGACTGTTTCTGAAATATCAAAATAACAAACCTTATGCTAACATCACGGAAGTTTCATACCCTTTTCAATGAATTTAATAATAAATAAAATAAGTTAAGAATATCGATATAAATAGAGCTTCTAAATCCTACAAACGTATCTCAAAATTCAAAAGTTTGAACATAGTCTTTCTAATGGCATCTAAACTCTCTTTTCCATTTTCATGCATTGTTTTTCTATTTTTGTTTGTGCTACCTGTATTTTCTCATTTTCAATACCCTCATTTACAACCAAATGGTTTACTAGATAATAGCACTGACCATTCACCTTTCGGGTTTCTGAAAAAAATGCAAGGGTGTCATAAGGGTGAGAAACTAAAAGGCATCCGTGACCTTAAACTCTATCTTAGCCATTTTGGATACCTTAACTACGAAAGCAACCCTAACGTCACAAATCCTATAGAAGACTCTTTTGACGAGGAGCTTGAGGCAGCAATCAAGTCGTACCAAGTCTATCACCATCTCAATGCCACTGGAACGCTTGATGCGCCAACAGTGTCCACGATGGTCATGCCTCGTTGTGGATTTCCCGATAAGCAAACTCATCAACATAGTGACAAAACTTTGCATACCGTCTCTCATTATCAATTCCCTCAGGGCACACCAAGATGGCCCGAGGGAAAAAGGCATCTAACCTATGCTTTTGGATCACGTTTCCCTACCCGATTCATACCTCCTGTTGCACGAGCTTTTAGCAAATGGGCTACTGCTTCTCAATATTTCACATTTTCACAAGCTAGAACTTATCAAAGCGCTGACATAAAGATTAGTTTTGCACGCGGATCCCATGGAGATGGATCCCCGTTTGACGGGCAGGGTGGAGTATTAGCCCATGCTTTTTACCCTACAAATGGAAGGTTCCACTATGATGCGGATGAAAGTTGGGTGATCGGAGCAGTCCCAAACGCTTATGATGTTGAGACTTTGGCTTTACATGAAATAGGACATCTACTTGGACTTGATCATAGCCAATTTCAAAGTGCAATAATGTGGGGAACCTTTATGGCAGGAGAAACAAAAGGATTAAGTTCGGACGATATTCAAGGGATTAGGGCTCTATACGGAAGTTAGCTTGGTTTTAATTTTTGAATGTTGTTTTCACAAAAATATGTGTTTGTCTTGTACGTTTTATAATTTCCTCTTCATTATATAACAAATATGAAACAAAATATATATATTTAGTCAGTGAAGCTAGTAATAAGAAATGCATAATAGAAATCCATATTACATGCTCGTATTAAATATGAATATCTATAACTTGCAATACTTTAGACTATTCCACATTGGTAATTCTTGTTTAGTATTAAAGATTAAACAGTAGGGAGACATGCATAAATAATTTACATGTGTTTATGTGTTTAGTTATCATGTATCTCTTACATATCTGGCTGCGGGTCTTCATCTACTAGATTTTCTTGAATTGACATTTTTTAAAGCCGAACCAAATTCTAATTATGTTATAAAAACCAATTCGGATTCTTGTTATGCTGAACATGCCGAATTTGGAGGAAGAAGACATAAATTACAACGATGAGACTCGAGAGTTAAGGTGGTTACGGTCTTCTTATTCGATTGATCCTTTGATTGTTTGGGTTTTCTAATTCAAGTATTCTTATATGCCAACATCATATCCTCTCAATAACTCTTAATAAATTTCTCCTAAACAAATTTCGAAAAATAATCGGAAAAAGAGCTTAATACAAGAAAAACGAGTATCAATGATGAACAATAAAAATGACAGATCATCGACAGACCTCACCATAAACCAGTAAAAACTGGAAAAGAAAAACAAATATAACTCTCAGTAATCATCAACGATGATTATCGATGCATAACAGGAGCAATGAAGAAGAGAGTATCACCGAAGGATTTACCAAGGGAATACTAATGCAAGTAAGTCAAAATTTGGTCATCATATATTCATATTTGGTAAGGGTGTTCAAGATTCATATCGCCAAGTTTTGACGAGATTTTTGGGTTGAACCAAACCCACTATTTTAGATAAAGTAAATAGAACCAGTTGAATCGGCTGTAGCAATTGCCATGGTTCTTTTAAAATTAGTCATATGCATGGTTAAGTGATTGAAAATTGTGTTATTAATAAGACAAAATAAATAATACAAAAATTATATATGCATGAAGAAATAACGAATATTAGCTGGTATAAGTAATATATAACTAGACAATGAAAATGACTATAAAAATTGTTATTATCATTAGAGGCCAATTTTTTTAAAACAAAATATCTTATATTTTAGTCTTTGGGTGTGTTTATCTATAAATTATTAATAAATCATAATCATCTTAGACTATGGGTATGGGGCGGGGGTTGGGGCGTGGGTTGGGTACAAACGCCCAAGTCACCATCCCGGGTGGACTTGGGTTACGGCGTGGCCCCTTGGGCGGGGGTTTAAGTCCGGGCGTTGGGCGGGGCTACGAGCATGACATGGCGGGATCGCATTGGCAAAGATTTCTAGCCGTTTGGGCTAGCCGTTGGGCAACGACTATGTTTAAAATAAAAAAAAAAAAATACTCACACTTCTATTTTTTTTCACTATAAATACTCACACTTCCTTATATTTTTTTACCACTACTACTCCACCTCTTCTATAATCATCTCTATCTTATTTAAAAAAAAAAAATTCTCATCCAACCACAGTACGAAAAATGAATCCTCATAATCGTGGTTTTGACCCGAACAATCCGTGGGCATTACAAGAAACACCTATGTCACACCCCGATATTTCCACATATTTCCGGTGGGCCCGGTGGTAAGTATCGTGACGTAGTTGATATCATCATAGTCAATACACACAATATAATAGCACAGCGGAAGGCTTGGTGAATAAACTATTACAAACCATAATGTCTGAGTGTTCGAGTGAAAGAATATACAGACTGGAATGTAATAAGATCCACAGCCGGATCATAAATAAATATAAAGAAACAAAATAACAGACTTCAGGTATCTATGGATTTGCAATATCCTCTTATGACACCTAATAGCTCCAGCCTATTATGAGAGGTACCTGTCAAATCAGTCTTTAAGAAAATACGTCAGTTTACACTGGTAAATACAATTATTTAAATATTTATGAAAACATTTATGAAAATCGATTTAAGTGCACATGGCACAAATCTTTTATAACTTGGGACAATTATTTAAATATAATCTTGTATACAGATTTACATGTTTGTCTTACAATTGGGGCCGGTTGGAAGCCGGTCGTGATTAACCGACTCACCACTTATAGAACCCACAAAGGAGTTATTCACCAACATGTGGGTTTATATTTTAGCATTTGCATCTGTCAGGTATATGCCTACACCCCGTGCATAGATCGTTGCCATTTTCAAATGAAATGAGCCGACCCACCACCACCACTCCAGCCGGCAAACCACCACCACCACCACCATAGCCGACCCACCACCACCACCACCACAACCGACCCACCACCACCACCACCACAACCACCCCAGCCGACCCACCACCACCACCGTAGCCGACCCACCACCACCACCCCAGCCGACCCACCACCACCACCCCAGCCGACACACCACCACCAACACCACCATAGCCGACCCACCACCACCACCACCACAACCCCAACACCACCACAAACGGCCAAAATAAAACCACAAAAAAAAGAAACTGAAGTTCAATGAGACCCGTATAGGTCGATGAGACGCGTATGGAAGTGGTGTGTCATAAATGTCATGTCTACTTTTCAGAAAAAGTAGATGTATATGGGTCTCATCAGGCTATACGAGGCATATCGGCTGAAAAGTTGTCATAAATATCATGTCAACTAATCTACTACTACTACTACTAATAATAATAATAATCAGAAAATTTATTAAATTAATAATAACAATAATAATAACAATAAATAATAATAATAAATAATAACAATAATAATAATAATAAATAATAACAATAATAATAATAATAACAATAAATAATAACAATAATAATAATAATAATAAGAATAATAAACAATAATAATAACAAACAATAATAATAATAACAACAATAAATAATAATAATAATAAGAATAATAAATAACAATAATAAATAATAATAAACAATAATAATAATAACAACAATGAATAATAATAATAGTAAACAATAATAATAATAACAACAATAAATAATAATAATAATAATAACAATAATAAATAACAATAATAACAATAACAAGAATAAATGATAATAATAATGAATAATAACAATAATAATAATAATAAATAATAATTTTAATAATAACAATAATAATAATAATAATAACAATAATAAATAACAATAATAACAATAACAACAACAATAATAATAATAATAGTGAATAATAACAATAATAATAATAATAATAAATAATAATAATATGAAAAATAACAATAATAATAATAATAAATAATAATAATAAGAACAATAATAATAATAAATAATAACAATAATAAATAATAATAATAACAATAATAATAACAATAAATAATAATAAATAATAACAATAACAATAATAATAATAAATAATAAATAATAATAACAACAATAATAATAATAATAATAATAACAATAATAATAATAATAATAATAACAATAATAATAAAGAATAATAATAACAACAACAACAATAATAATAATAATAAATAATAACAATAATAACAATAATAACAACAACAATAATAATAATAATAAATAATAATAATAATAATAATAATAATAACAATAATAATAATAATAAACAATAATAATAACAATAATAAATAAGAATAATAATAACAATAATAAATAATAATAATAATAAACAATAATAATAACAATAATAAATAATAACAATAATAATAATAATAAACAATATTAATAAATAATAATAATAGTAATAATAATAATAATAAATAAATAATAACTATAATAAATAATAATAATAATAACAATAATAATAATAATAAATAATAACAATAATAATAATAATAATAATAAATAAATAATAACAATAATAATAATAAATAATAATAACAACAATAAAAAATAACAATAACAACAATAAATAATAATAATAATAATAACAATAAATAATAATGATAACAACAATAATAATAATAATAATAAACAATAAAATGATAATAAATAATAATAATATTAACAACAATAAAAAATTTCACGAAAAAGAATTTGTTAACTTGGCAAAGGTGTTAGTAGATGTATCGTATTACACAGGGTAGGACGTTAGTAGATAGTAATAGAACTTCACGAAAAAAATTTGTTAACTTGGCAAAGGTGTAACATCCGTGAAATATAGTGTTTGCAACAATTTAAAAAAAAAAAATATTGATTAGGGTGTTTTATAACATAAAAACCCTTAATTACCACATAAAATTGTTAAAAAAATTAATTTCATATGAGTCGTATAGGGCAATGAAACCTATATACAACTCCTATAAGGTGATCATTGATCAATAAGCCTCCCCTAGTTGACACCTTATGAGTGTCTCATTGACCAATAAGCCTCCTCTGGTGGTTTCCACTAAAGTACTTTAAAGTGGAAATCACCAGAGGAGGCTTATTGGTCAATGAGACACTCATAAGGTGTCAACTAGGGGAGGCATATTGATCAATGATCACCTTATAGGAGTTGTATATGGGTCTCATTGCCCTATACGACTCATATGAAATTAATTTTTTTAGAGTAAAATGCACGGATAGTCCCTGTGGTTTTGCAAAGTTTCAGCTATAGTCCCCAGATTTTGGAAATTACACTCATAGTCCATGTGGTTTGACAGTTTGTTACGTTGATAGTCCCTGGAGTGGATGTGGGTTAGTTTTCTGAGTTAAGTTGGTGTGAAATGACTATAATACCCTTAATATAAAATAAAATAAACAAATCAAGTATTAAATATATATATACACACTATTACTGAACCATATATCTCTCTTTCTACTCTCTCTCTCTCTCTCTCACTAAAAACCACCACCACTGTCACCTACACTGCCGCCATCACCACTCCCCACCACAACCACCACCACCGCCATCCCCTTCCACCAGAAACTAATCAGAAACTAACTTATCCAACGGTTGTTTGGCAGATTTGTTACTAAACAATATAGCTTTAAACTCCTCTTGACAACATAGGAAAACATCTAGCAACTTTGATATCCAACTAACAGATAACAGTTCATGTGAATCAACCGCAGATAGATCATGAAATCTTTGAGTTACCTGCTGTAACAACTCTCATCAAAAAGTACTAATTATTAAATTAATTAGTCCAATAGGAAACCCTAATTGAGACACCCAAGTGATTCTGTGCAAACCCTAAAATTTTCAGAAATTTCAGAATCAGGATCAGGGCCCCTAAAACTCAGGGGGGTAAAACCTAGTCGGTATTATCTACACAGTTTTACGTGTAAATCGCAAATGAACGCAAGACCAACTCAGCAAGGCTAGTATGACACGCGGCCACCCTATGATAGGGGGCGGCCCCTCGCGCCACGCGACACCCCCTCGCGCCACGCGAGGGGGGAGGTTTTTCAGCTATAAATACAAGGCAGTGGGACTTGATTCTGGGAACTGGAACGACGTAAATTCTCACAAAATACGCTGAGATCTTGTCTGTTTATCACAATTAACACACACAGGCACTAAATTAACGCCGCAATCAGGGTATTAGCACGATCGCTATTACGATTCATTGTCCGACGATCAATATATCCAATGGATGTTTAAGTGCCGCCCACATTAGGGTTATACTTTATCGTTCGTCATTTTGACGGATCATCGTTAATTCGATGGATGAAGTAGTGTACTTTATCGTTCGTCATTAATTTGACGGATCATCGTTAATTCGATGGATAAAGTATTGCACTTTGTCATTTGTTGTGAGAATTTGATCTCGTGAGTTATCGTAATTGCTGGATTGATTACTAACCCAGTTTTGTGTGCATTGTTATTAAATTTAGGATAAAAGGCTAAGTCAGTAGGCCAAACTCTGCCCGTATAAATCTGCAATGTGAGTCATTCTCTTTTTCTCACAGTTTGTGAGTTATTCTCTTTTTATCAATTATTTTACAATACCTCAAATTATTTTCAAGGTTATAATTACAGGGACTAAGTCATGGATATCTTGAATTACTGGTTAGTGGGGTATTGTGCACATTACTAATTTCTCCCAGTTAGGTTCATTGACCTACTCGGGATAATCACTGTTAGGTTCATTGACCTACAGGGATAATCGTCACTATTTAGGTTCATTGATCTAAATAGTGGTATGACCATCGTCACCATTGTGACATGTCACCATAGTGACATAGAGCCAGATAAAAATAAGATAGAAGCCATTGTAATCGCTCTTATGCTGTAATTGATAACTATGCATCATTATGCAAAAATTTGAATGATTCACTCAGTATTTCCCGCTGACAAAACCTTTTTCAAACATGTTTCAGGTGACCTGTTATGAATCAGGAAAAGTGCCATATATAACACTACAAGCTCAAGGAAGTGGCTCAGTATAAAAATAAAGAAACATGTTTTGTAAAATAAAAGATTTCTTCGTGAAATCAAACTATTATAAATTACCGGATTTTATCCCGAATTGTGAAATAAAATAATCGGGAAATATTTACATTTTAAAAGATCCTGATGAAAACTTCCGCTGTCAAACTCAATTAATTAAATACCGCAGTATTTCTGTCCCGCGGCTCCTGAAACGGGTCAAACCGGGTCGGGGGTCGTGACAGAAAAAGGTGGTATCAGAGCCACTTATCGAGCCACTGATTTAAGCCAATTAAGTATTTAGAAAATACTTAATTTTTATTAAATGCTATTTTGTGATTATATGTTTTATTATCTGACTAATTTTGAACAGTATGGGCAGATTTTATATGCTAACTACTGTAGTAGTAAATATAAATCTTTAAATAATTTGACTCAAAGTTTTAGCACTTTTATTATCTACAGTCTATAAACTGTATTCAGTAAATAAATTTTATAAATAAAACCTAGTGTGTTTTAATTTTCAGTTATTTTGGTAGTTAACCAGTATGAAATAATATTAAAAGGTTTTCTATATGATTTTTAGTAATTATGTGTATTTTGCATAAATAGCATGAGTGATCTGTCGGAAGCCCTCCAGAAATTAAATCTCTATCCAGTAAGAATAGAAGTTTCCAGAGATTTCAATAGGTATATTCCAGACATAGAAGAACCTATAGAATTCAACGCTTTACCTCTCGAGAAACCTAAGCTTAATAAAATGGAAATTGGGGAAAGTTCTAGGCAAATTGAGGGATTACCATCTCAAGAAGAACTAGATTTTATAATGGCAACCGATGATACTATTAAGCCTGTTAATGAAAATAATTTTATAAACTTAGAACCAGCTATTCCAAACCCTTCGAACCCCTGGAATATAGACGAATGGTTGAATAATGAAATACTGTTACAAAACCATCCTTATAGGCTTTTTCCTAAGTTCAATCCAGAACCTTTACCAAATCCACCAATGAGTAACGAGAATGTGACTGAACTTCGTCATTTTGACGAAATGGATGCTGGGAATAGGATTCAAGAGATTTTGGGACAGATCTCCTGGAAATACGATGAAAAGGAACGCCGTTACTAGAACATCACCTGACAAAGGATAGGGGATTATGAAACTGTGATTGTGTAATAGTAATAGTAAACTCAGTTTATGTAAAATAAATAATAAAACGGTTGTATATAGAAGCATGATATAATCTATACAACAAACAAAATATTAGAAAATTTATAATTTTGGTTGTATATTCGTTTACGTGATTATGTGCAATTAAATTAAGACATTGGATTATTTCCTTTATACTAATTATGTATCTATAAATTAGATATCAGATGGAAAACGCTAATAATGAACCAGTTAATGAGGTTAATCAATCTGAGCAACAACCGGGGGACCAATATATGACTAGGCAAGATATAGAAAATATCGTTGCTCAAGGGATAGCCAACACTATTCCAGGAATAGTTGCTCAAGGGATAGCCAATGCTATTCCAGCAATTATTGCTGCTGTTAAAAATCCAATTGAACCTCAACAAATTATTCCAAGCAAACGTATTTCTGAAGATAATTTCAGTAATAGCGTAAATGGAGGCGGTAATCATGTTAATCATGATAATGAACCACGGCAAGCTCCGCTCCCTAAGAAAAGGAAAGTTACAACACCTGGTTGCACTTACAAAGAATTTCTTGCTTGTAAACCCACTGAGTTTGTAGGCAATGAAGGAGCGACTGCGGCACTGCATTGGTTAGAGAAAACCGAGGCAGTAATTGCCATAAGTAAATGTGCTCAGGATGATCAGGTCATGTATGCGTCAAACCTTTTCAAAGAAGTGGCGCTAGAATGGTGGAATACGGTATTACAAGCGAAAGGAAGAAGGATGGCGTATGCTATGAACTGGGAAGAATTTAAGAGTCTTGTAGAAAGAAAATTCTGTCCTGAATATGAAAAAGATCAAATGGCAAATAAGTTTCTAACCCACCGGATGGTGGATGTAGATTGTCGAGGGTATACTACGACATTCTTCGAATATGCTCGAGTGGTACCAACCCTGGCTTCGCCAGCGCCGGTACTTATTTCTCGTTATATTTGGGGATTGATTTCCGAAATCCGTAATATCGTGAAGGCTGCGAAACCTCGCACGATTGATGATGCAGTAGAATTAGCCAATACTCTGACTGACGAACTAGTACGGACAAGAGAAGAAAATAGAAGGAAGGAAGTAGCCCAAAAGATTACCCAAGAATTCCGTTCGGGTAACTATAACAATTGCAAGAAAGGAGGGAATGGGCAATCTTCTACTAGTTCATTTTGCAATTTCTGCAAGAAGAAGCATTTTGGAAGATGCAAGGGATATTGCAATTTTTGCAAAATTCCAGGGCATCAAGAAGAAGACTGTAGGAGGAAGAAATTTTCAGTTTGCTACAACTGTGGAGAAACTGGACATCTTAGGCCAAATTGTCCAAAACTGAACAAACCATTTGACAATCAAGTCAAACCAGCAGAAGGAGTAAAAAGGAATGTAAGAGCCTTCCAGCTGACTACTCAAGAAGCCGAGATGATTCCAGATGTGATAGCCGGTATGTTCTTAACTTACAACGTTTACACTAAAAGTATTATTTGACTCTGGAGCAAACCAAAGTTTTATAAATACTTTACTCTGCCAAACTCTTACACTACCATTAACCAGCATTAGATAAATTTCTACAAAAGAATTGGAAGATGGGAATTTAGTTAAAGTAAATAAGGTTCTGCAAAACGTAGAAATAGAACTTTTAAGTTCTAAATTTTCTGCAACCCTATTACCTATGAAATTAGTTGAAATCAAGGTTGTGCTAAGAATGGATTGATTAGTAAAACATGTATGCTTGAGTTATCTATGATAAGAATTCTATAGAAATTTGAGCAGTCACTGGAGAAGTAATAATGATTACAGGAGATAAGCCATGTAAATCCATAAAGTTCATATCTAATGAAAGTTGTTAGTTATGAAACGAAATGCAAGGAATATTATATATGATTTCCGTAATCATCAATACTAAAGATAAAGAAATTAAGGAAATTTATGTAAAATCAGAATACCCAGATGTATTTCCAGAAGATTTACCTGGATTACCACCAGATAGGAAGATAGAATTTAAGATTCATCTAATTCCAGGAATTTTACCGATAAGCCAAGGAACTTTATTGGTTAGCACAGTATTGGTTGTTAAGAAAAAGGATAATTCAATAAGAATATGTATTGCTTATAAAGAATTGAATAAAGTTACAATTAAGAATCGATACCCATTACTTAGAATTAATGATCTATTCGATCAATTCCAGGAAGATAGATAGTTTTCTAAGATCAATTTATGTTTCAGATATTATCAATTGAAAGTACAAGAGAAAGATATGCCTAAAATTACTTTCAGAACTAGGTATGGTCATTACGAGTTTACAGTCATGCCCTTCAAATTAAAGAATGCACCTGTAGCATTCATGGACATGATAAATAGGATCTATATTTGGATAAATTGGTAATTATCTTTATCGACGATATACATATTTATTTTAAAAGTCAGAAAGAATATTATCAGCACTTATATGTACTCTTAACTTTGTTAAGAAAAGAAAAGCTTTACGCAAAATTTTCGAAGAATGAATTTTGGCTGCTAGAAGTGCAATTTTAGGTCATATGGTGAAACCCGAAGGTATTCACATAACTCCTGATAAGATATTACCAAATGAAAGGTTCCCTAATTCGTAATGGAAATTAGAAGTTTAGTCGGATACTACAGATGATTCATTAAGGATTTTTTTTCTAAGATAGTTATACCATTAATTAAGTTAACCTATAAAATAGCTAAGTTGGAATGAGGATCTTAAAACAGGAATTAACCAAATACTCAGATATTAGCTAAAGATTTTGAAGTATACGGTAATGCTTCAAAGTTAGGATTTGAATGCATATTAATGCAACGCAACAAGGTAATTGCGTATGCATCAAGATAATTGAAAAAGAATAAAGACCACTCATAAGTTAGAATTAGGAACCATAATTTTTGCCTTAAGATTTGGAGACATTATCTGTATGGAAGTAAGGGTACTATCCATATGGATTATAAGAATTTAAGGTATATATATTTTTTGGGCAAAAAGAATCAAACATGAGATAAAGGAGATGGATGAAAATCCTAAGTGACTACAACTGTGATATTCAGTATCACAAAGGAAAGGATAAAGACGACAAAGATCGTCAGAAAAGTATACAGATAATAGATAAAAGCTGTTGGAGTTCGAGTTGGAGACAAAATGTAATTGAAAGTATCTCCTTGGAAAGGAGTAAGAAATGAAAGCTAAGTCTAAGGTACGTAGGACCATTCCTAGTGATCCAATATATAGAAACAGTTGCTTATCATTTACAACTACCAGGGAGAGTTAGTTGGAATACATGATATATTTCATATAACCAATCTCAAGAAATATCTATCAGATGAATTTTTGGTAATACCTTTTCAAGATATAAAGGTACACAAATAGTGTTAGTTTAAGTAAGATGGGATTCAAAGAAAGGAGCTGAATACACTTGGGAACTGGAATCAGAAATGAAGCAAAAGTATTCTCAATTATTCCGGTAAATCTCGAGGACGAGATTTTTATTAAGGTGGGGAGAATGTAACAACTCTCATCAAAAAGTACTAATTATTAAATTAATTAGTCCAATAGGAAACCCTAATTGAGACACCCAAGTGATTCTGTGCAAACCCTAAAATTTTCAGAAATTTCAGAATCAGGATCAGGGCCCCTAAAACTCAGGGGGGGTAAAACCTAGTCGGTATTATCTACACAGTTTTACGTGTAAATCGCAAATGAACGCAAGACCAACTCAGCAAGGCTAGTATGACACGCGGCCACCCTATGATAGGGGGCGGCCCCTCGCGCCACGCGACACCCCCTCGCGCCACGCGAGGGGGGAGGTTTTTCAGCTATAAATACAAGGCAGTGGGACTTGATTCTGGGAACTGGAACGACGTAAATTCTCACAAAATACGCTGAGATCTTGTCTGTTTATCACAATTAACACACACAGGCACTAAATTAACGCCACAATCAGGGTATTAGCACGATCGCTATTACGATTCATTGTCCGACGATCAATATATCCAATGGATGTTTAAGTGCCGCCCACATTAGGGTTATACTTTATCGTTCGTCATTTTGACGGATCATCATTAATTCGATGGATGAAGTAGTGTACTTTATCGTTCGTCATTAATTTGACGGATCATCGTTAATTCGATGGATAAAGTATTGCACTTTGTCATTTGTTGTGAGAATTTGATCTCGTGAGTTATCGTAATTGCTGGATTGATTACTCTCCCAGTTTTGTGTGCATTGTTATTAAATTTAGGATAAAAGGCTAAGTCAGTAGGCCAAACTCTGCCCGTATAAATCTGCAATGTGAGTCATTCTCTTTTTCTCACAGTTTGTGAGTTATTCTCTTTTTATCAATTATTTTACAATACCTCAAATTATTTTCAAGGTTATAATTACAGGGACTAAGTCGTGGATATCTTGAATTACTGGTTAGTGGGGTATTGTGCACATTACTAATTTCTCCCAGTTAGGTTCATTGACCTACTCGGGATAATCACTGTTAGGTTCATTGACCTACAGGGATAATCGTCACTATTTAGGTTCATTGATCTAAATAGTGGTATGACCATCGTCACCATTGTGACATGTCACCATAGTGACATAGAGCCAGATAAAAATAAGATAGAAGCCATTGTAATCGCTCTTATGCTGTAATTGATAACTATGCATCATTATGCAAAAATTTGAATGATTCACTCAGTATTTCCCGCTGACAAAACCTTTTTCAAACATGTTTCAGGTGACCTGTTATGAATCAGGAAAAGTGCCATATATAACACTACAAGCTCAAGGAAGTGGCTCAGTATAAAAATAAAGAAACATGTTTTGTAAAATAAAAGATTTCTTCGTGAAATCAAACTATTATAAATTACCGGGTTTTATCCCGAATTGTGAAATAAAATAATCGGGAAATATTTACATTTTAAAAGATCCTGATGAAAACTTCCGCTGTCAAACTCAATTAATTAAATACCGCAGTATTTCTGTCCCGCGGCTCCTGAAACGGGTCAAACCGGGTCGGGGGCCGTGACACCTGCCGTTGAAAAGCGTCCACTTCGGTTGATTGATTAGGGGTTTCTGGGTCGATTGAGTGGACAACTGGATCACGGTTCATGCTCAGAATTGAACGAAATTAGTGAAGTTTGGAGATGATGAGCCTTGATAATCTGTTCGCATTTTGTTGTCACATTAACTGAAGAAAGATTGAAGCTTTTTGCAGTGGGAAGTTGATGGGAGTGACACAAGTGAGGTCGGAATTGTAGAAAGTTAAGGTCTTTTTCAAGATTGTGAAGTGGGTTTGATGAAATTTGAGGCTTTTTCACGATTGTGAAATGGATTTCATGAAATTTAGGATTTTTTTTAAGATTTTGAAGTGGGTTTGATGAAATTTGGGATTTTTTTCAAGATTGTGAGAGATGGGTTTGATGAAATTTTGGTTTTTTTTTTTCAAGATTATGAGATGGGCATGTTGGAATTTGAGGGTTTTTTTTCAAGGTTGTGAAATGGGAGAT
Organism: Helianthus tuberosus; assembly: GCA_030545235.1. NCBI lineage: Eukaryota > Viridiplantae > Streptophyta > Magnoliopsida > Asterales > Asteraceae > Helianthus > Helianthus tuberosus. Next base: position 211,750,996 of record CM060424.1, read on the forward strand.
GAAATTTAGTTTTTTTTTCAAGAATGTGAAATGGGTTTGAAGAAATTTTAGATTTTTTTTTTCAAGATTATGAGATGGGTTTGATGAAATTTGATGTTTTTTTTCAAGATTGTGAAATGGGTTTGACGAAATATAGGGGATTTTTTAAGAGTGTGAAACGGGTTTGATGGAATGAGGGGAAGAAGGTGTTTATTTGGGAGAAGGTGTTTATTTAGGAGGCGGATGTGTGGTGGTGGAAGGGGATGGCGGCGGTGGTGGTGGTGGTGGTGGTGGGGAGTGGTGATGGCGGCAGTGTAGGTGACAGTGGTGGTGGTTTTTAGTGTGTGAGAGAGAGAGAGAGAGTAGAAAGAGAGATATATGGTTCAGTAATAGTGTGTATATACATATGTGTTTTATATATTTAATACTTGATTTGTTTATTTTTTTTATATTAAGGGTATTATAGTCATTTCACACCAACTTAACTGAGAAAACTAACCCACATCCACTCCAGGGACTATCAGCGTAACAAACTGTCAAACCACAGGGACTATGAGTGTAATTTCCAAAATCTGGGGACTATAGCTGAAACTTTGCAAAACCACAGGGACTATCCGTGCATTTTACTCATTTTTTTTAACAATTTTATGTGGTAAGTAAGGGTTTTTATGTTATAAAACACCCTAATTAATATTTAAAAAAAAAAAATTGTTGCATACACTATGTTTCACGGATGTTACACCTTTGCCAAGTTAACAAATTTTTTTCGTGAAGTTCTATTACTATCACTACTAGAAAATAAGGTTTTTGTCATGAAATATTCAGTCACAAAACGGTAGCAATTTCTTTGTTGTCACCATTTTGCCACCGAAAATGCGGTGACAAAAACATCCGTGTCAATTGCCCTAATGTCACCAAATAGTGACCATTTTTATATTTTGCTACCAAATTTTGCCACCACAAAACTGGTCAAAATTATTTGCCACCGCTACATGTTTGCTACACTCCACCTTGTTTTGCTACCGTGTTGTGACGGGTTTTTGCCACCGCTTTAATACCATTTAGCCACCGATATTGCCACCATCTAGCCACTGTTTTAGGCACTAGATACCATTTAGCCACACGTTTAGATACCATTTAGCCACCATTTATTTGCCACCGAGTTGTGACCATCTGTCTATTTGGTCCTTTTTTTTTTTTTTTTTTTGGGTTTTGATTCAGATTTCCCCTGCTATTTTTATCAAAATTACATATCAATAAAACTACAAAATTATATATAAAAAGTCTAATAAAATCACAAAATCCCAAAGTTTTATAAAACAGTTCTGTTTCAAAAGCATATAAAACATTCTAATAAAAATACCAACTAAAACTTAAAACTAAAAGTATCCTAATATGATAAACATCGAAACGTTCAAAACCAAGTGTTTATAGCCTATCTTCGAACTGCGGCAATTAACATAACTTCAATTTGTGACATCCTTTCGAGCATTGCGTCTTTATCCACTTTATCTTTTTCTTTTGCAGCCAACAACTTCGCAATAATTCCATTTAACCTTTCTTTTTCTTCATCATTATCCCTGACAAGCTCCTTGATAACTAAGTTCAACTTTTCAATCTACAAAACAACCAATGAATAGAATCAAGAAGGCAGAACTAACGAAAGTAATAACGGGTCAAGTTGGTTGCAAAGAAAATAAAATATAATTGTGAGCTACATTTCAAATGTTTACATATTTAGAAGAAAATTATACCTAATTTCAAAAGCAAATTTTTTAATGAAACAACCAACAGAGAAAGTGTAATCAAATCAATATGAAATTCCTCAATATGAATGTCAAACCCAACAATAAAAAAACATTGCAAACCAAACAAACAGAAATGCAAAAAATTACTAATGTATGTGATTCCACTTATGCCAAAGAGTAAACAATTTTATCTAAATTTTTAAAAACCTATTAGTCTAAAAGGATTAAACATACCTTAGGGTCTTCTCTGTTATGTACACACGGGTCACTAATATTGCCTAACCCGTACACTTTTCCTTTATTCTTGCCCCCAGTTCGTGAAATAAAAGGAGCAACAAAAAGAATCTTCGGCTCATAAGACTCGATATACAAAACACAACGAAATTCTCGAGTCTTCAGGGTAATCTACCTTTGGCTCATTTGAGTGAGTATGACTGAATTCTTGTGTCGTCAACATTTTCTACTTGACCAGTAGCATCTTTGCACTTTGGCTTATTTTGTTCCCTTTTGATCCAACCTATGTTGTCAAAAGTGCAAAAAGCGCGCGCCTAGGCGCTCGGGCGCAGCGAGGCGCACCTATAGCGCCTGGTGGTAGCCTAGGCGCAAAAATGGTTAAAAAAAACGGTGCCGAGGCGCAAAATGGCGCGCAACTAGGCGCAAAAACCGTCCTTTTTTAGTTTTATATGTGGAATCTTATTTATTTTCAAAGCATAACATATTTTTTATATATTTTTTCTCTATATGCGCTTTTCTTAAAAAAAGCCCACGCTTGTTTTGCGCCTTGCGCCTAGGCTCCGGGCGAGGCCGATGCGCCTCGCCTACGCCTTGCGTCTTTGACAACATAGGATCCAACAATAACATCTTTGCACTTTTAGTCTTTGCACATACGGAGTTCATAAAACATAACCAGGTGCATTTGTAGTGGCCATCCAATTGCATGCCAAAAAAAAAAAAAAAAAAAAAAAACAGTTTACACGGATCAGTGTGAAGTGTGAACTGGCCAATTTCACCGGTATCCAAACTGCTAGAATGGCAATCCCAATTACAATGTTGACATACCTGGGGACTTTTGGCATTTGAGTCTCTAAATCAATGGAACTCAACTGATGCACTATAATCAATTGCCTTTGACCATACCTTTGCCTCTAACCAATCATGTTGTACGGATTGTTGACTTGGCAAATATAGCACATTAGCTGACTTTACACAAAGTCAACTCTAGCCCAACATTACCCTACCGCAATCATTACTATCCCGAATCACTTGCAGCTCAATAATAATATAAAAAATAATATTTCTTGAATCGTTGATTATCTTCAAGCCCCATGTCCATCTCTGCTGTTGAGATCAAAGTACAACTCGTTTAGCTTATGAGTAAACAAATCACAAGCTTTATCAAAAGAACTGCAAAGCAAAGAAAATCAGTAACTAATAAACTACTGAGACGTGAGAGTATCTCATCCTGCTTAAAATGAAAATGCCAATTAACACCAATATTTTCATAACCGGACTGGATAGTGAACTGTACGTCTTATCGGCACTGGTTAGACATGTTGGATCAGTTGAACCATGTTTAAAAACCAGATTAAGTCATAAATAATTAAAAAGTTCAAATTACATATGCGTATCTTACTTACAACAAAAGATGGCAAATTTTTATATCAAACAAAGTTTTTAAAGAAAAGTACCATGCATACCATTTCAACAGCATGCTCAAATAGCTCTCAAGATCTTTCAAATTTGGATTTCCCATATCCAAAAACCCAAAAAAAAAACAATAAAGAATCACGGATGAAGCTTATGGCGGTGCGATTGTTTGTTGTAGGCTTCTTCAACCCTAACCCGACCCACATAAATTCGGGTCAACCCGAACCGGACCCGTTTAACTCGTATTTTTAAATGAGTCATACAAGTTGACGATTTATAAACGAGTTGTTGGGTTTTAAGCGGGTTATCGATAATAAATTTAATGATGAGTATGAGTGTAACAAATAAAAAATATAATGTGTTTTTATAACTAAGCATGTAAAATGGAATCAGAAAAAAACAAAAACACAAACAAAACTATAAAAAGTTTTTTTTTCTAAATAGTTCAACGGATTAATGGGTCAACCCATTTTTATACAAGTCAACCCGAACCCGACCCGTTTTTAATACGTGTCAACCTGAACCCGACCCGTTTTTTTAAACGGGTCGTATTAGTCGACCCAAACCTGTTTTCTTTCGTGTCGGGTATGGGTCAGGTTGACGGGTCGTGTCAACAATTGTCGCACCTAGTTGTCGGAACACATATATCTGCAAGGTATACAAACCATATTAGGACAATATATGATGAACTAAAATGCTACACGCGCATAATTTCAAGAAAACAAATGAGGTTTTTGGTAGTGGACACAAAAAACTTATTGGAGACTTATGTCTAGTGCAGGTAGTTTCCTATGAATCAGATCTAAAACTTGTATAAGTTGTAACTAATAAATATGTTAAATTTACCTAGTAAAGGAAAGTTGAATTGTTATGGACACGGTTTGATATCTAACAACAAGAGCAGCAGGTAGGCAACTCCAGAAACAGATCTTTATACAATTTTTTTACACATCCATTTAATGGTATTAAAAGCTCAAAGGAACCAAGATCTGTAAACTGGGTTGACTTTTGGTGAATTTTATAACAAAGATAGTACTTAAGAGTACATAAACCAGAAATCTTGTAGGCTAGAAGCAGATCTAAACCAATCCCCAACTTTTCATAATCAAATTGAACTTAAAACAATCAAAGATCTAGAGACAGGTTGGGAAGCGATTAAAAAGCATCAATATAATAGTTGAAAACGGTAGAGGTTGGTCGATCCATTGTTAGATCCGAAAGTGATCCAAACTAGAGATTGAAGATTCTTCATTCTACTTTGACGAATCATTGAGGAAAGAGAGAGAGAGCGCTTAAATTTATCAGGAAGAAAGTATAAATGATAGTAAGAAACAATACTAATGGAGAAAAAAACAGTGTTTATTTACTTCTTAAAGAGCTGTAAGCAAGTATAACGAGCCATGATCTTCCATTAGTTGAACTTACAGTTAATATTTGGTGATCGCCGGCAGAAGGAATCATCATGTATATACCTGATACACTATATATTAGTTAAAATTTACAACCCACAAACAAATTTAAAAACAGCTGTTTTGGGTGGACCCATACCAGAAAACTGCTGTCAGCTTATGCAGGACTGTTTCTGAAGAATGGATGGTCAAGAGCTTATTGAGCGGTGAGACGGTCTACAGGATCCAACTTCAACAAACCGTGCAACAGGTCAACAAAGTATGATCTTGATCCTCCAACTGTCACACACTGTGATATCATATTCTACATTGTAAGGAAACAGATAGTTAGTGAATCTGTAAGCCAAAAAATAAAAATAAACACATATACTCTATATCAGTGACTTCAGATCCAGAAAACCCAACTCAAAAAGACAATTTATTGTCATTATCAGTGACTTTGTTATCGAACAGCTTGCCTACACTAATCTCACAACAAATTTACACAATTACAACCAAACCCACCATCCCAAATTGAAATTAAAGAACCCCAACAGGTTTATAAAAAAAAAATTTTAGATACAAGTTTATGCGAACATAAACTCCAATATTTTAGTAAAATCAAACACAAACAAAAAATAATCACATAGAAATTCAAAGGTTGGAGTCTTTAAGCGAAATGAGTTGCTATTAATTCAAGAAATGAGCATTTATCTAAGTACCAATTATCGATCCATACAATAAATCTTGAAAAGAACAAGATTTAATTCATTTGAAGAACAAGAAGTTGAATTTGGGCTTCCAGGAATGGAAGTCAATTGAAGGTAAATTTTAGAAGAGGCATAGGATTTAAAAGTCATGGGAAATCAAGAATTATACCTTGGAATGGAAGTAGCAAAACCCTAATCAAGAATTATACCTTGGAATTGCGAAGTAGCAAAACCCTAATATGTGGACGGATGGTGTTTTTTGATTTAGACCTGGAATGGTGTACAGGAGATATCAAGAGGTGATTAAAACCCTAATTAGTGGAGAGGTGTACAAGAGATGTCAAGAGGTTATTTGAAATATGGATAACATATGGCGCATCAGATTAAAAAAATTGAAATAAACCCGCTTAAATTTCATTGGTCGCTAATACGGTGGCAATTCAATCACACCTTTTTATTTAGCTACGTTATTTTAAAAATTATTATTTTTCTTACCAATTTGCAACCGAAAATAAATGGTCACAATTTTTTTTGACCACCTAGCTACCATGCCATCTCAAATACGACTAATTCACATTTTCGTGGGAAATTGGTGGCTAAATTTCCTACCGTTTTTTTAGGTGGCAAATTTTTGGTGGCAATTGCCCAATTTTCTAGTAGTGTATCTACTAACGCCCTACTCTGTGTAATACGATACATCTTCTAATACCTTTGCCAAGTTAACAAATTCTTTTTCATGAAATTATTTATTGTTGTTATTATTATTATTATTTATTATTATTATTATTATTATTATTATTATTATTATTATTATTATTATTATTGTTGTTGTTATCATTATTATTTATTGTTATTATTATTATTTATTATTTATTGTTGTTATTATTATTGTTATTATTTATTATTATTATTGCTATTATTATTTATTATTATTATTATTATTATTGTTATTATTATTATTTATTATTGTTATTATTTATTATTATTATTATTATTATTATTATTATTGTTATTATTTATTATTTATTATTTATTATTATTATTATTATTGTTATTATTATTATTTATTATTGTTATTATTATTATTTATTATTATCATTATTATTTATTATTATTATTGTTATTGTTTATTGTTATTATTATTGTTATTATTTATTATTGTAATTATTAATGTTTATTATTATTATTTATTATTTTTATTATTATTATTTATTATTGTTATTATTATTGTTTATTATTATTATTATTGTTTATTATTATTATTATTATTATTTATTATTATTGTTATTAATATTATTATTTATTATTATTATTATTGTTATTATTTATTGTTATTATTATTGTTATTATTATTATTATTATTTATTATTGTTATTATTTATTATTATTATTGCTATTATTATTATTATTGTTTATTATTATTATTGTTATTATTATTATTATTATTATTATTATTATTATTGTTATTATTTATTATTATTATTATTATTGTTATTATTTATTATTATTATTATTGTTATTATTTATTATTATTATTGTTTTTATTATTATTATTATTATTATTATTATTTATTATTGTTATTATTATTATTTATTGTTGTTATTATTATAATTGTTGTTATTATTATAATTGTTATTTATTATTTTTATTATTATTATTTATTGTTGTTATTATTATTATTGTTATTTTTATTATTGGTATTTAATAAACCAACCTTTGCCCAGTTGGTAAATAATAATCCAACGTACAAAATTGGTATATAATAATCCTACCTATCAACATGTTGGCACTCAATGGACCTCCGTTAGTTTTTTTTAACTAAAGTTAGTTTTTAACTTTTATTTATTACACAAACAGTCCCTGTAGTTGTAATTTACTATGAGTTAATAGCCAAAATGGTCCCTGAGGTTAATAGCCACAGCACCGCCACCACCACCACCACCACCGCACCGCCGCCACCACCACCGCCACAGCACCGCCACCACCACCACCACCGCACCGCCACCACCACCACCACCATCGCTACAGCACCTCCACCACCGTAACCATCGCCACAATAAATAATAACAATAATAATAACAACAATAAATAATAAATAATAATAATAACATTTTGTGTCTTGAGGCTTTGTGAAATAACAGTATTCCCAAAAAAATTACATAATGAAGAGATGGACTAGAGATGCTGTTACGAACAATAGTTATCAAGGTTTTAGCAATAAACCAGCTTCTAATGACAACGTTGAAGGTGTACAAGGGGTTGTGCGTGAGATTATGTTTGGGAATGATTATATTGTTAATCGTTTGGTAAACAACATGGAGCAGTTGGTAATATACAGGGATCAAGTGAAACAACAAATGATTAAAGTTGATGAATGTATTGGCGTTCCGCAACCCATACCAAAAAAGGATAGGATTGCAAATTTGCTAGGATTTAATCAACCTACTGAAGATACCATACGTGCTCCAGTTGGTATTAGGACAAAGGGTTCTGGTTCTAAGAAACGATTCAAATCCTTTCATGAACAAGCGTCAAAGAAATCAATAAGAAAGCAAAGAAGATGTCAAATTTGTGGTTCGGATGACCATGATAGGCGAACTTGCAACAGAGGAAATGGTGAGAACCAACCAAAATAGGATGTTATGTTTTAATATGTTTCTAGATTCAAGTAATGTAATAAGGTGCTGGTATGACAGTTTTGGTGCTAATATTCATGTACTTTCTTGTCTTTTTTTTTTTACATTTTGTTCAGTACTGATAAAGAAATATTATGGATTTTATGTTCATTATTTCAGTGGTTGTCTTGCTAACATAAATATGGATCTCTTTATATATGTTATCTATTATGAGTGTTATTTACAAAACCACGTTATATAACAAAACATACATACATCATACTGCATTTGTTTAACCATTGGATTGCTTGCATGTTCATTTTATTCATCATATAATGCATCGAAAGTAAACAAAAACACAAACTTCTAGAGTGTGTTAAGTCATAGTGATCAAGTTTTGAACCAACACAATAACATGCACAACAACCATGTTCGAAACTATATAGCACTTTCTACCCTTTCTTTTATCCTTTCAAATCGGCTTTTCTTCAGTGCTTCCTTCTCCTCGTCACATACCTTTGCAAACTGACGAACCTCGGCCACAATAGCATCCTTTTGTATGTTAATATGATGAACTACCTGTGAACACATTATAATTATTCAATCAAATAACATAATTTTACAACCAAATGTGTTGTAGTGAATAATCAAAGGGATGCTCACCTTCATTTTCTGTAATAGCAGTACAAGATCTGTTTTTCATTGTTCTTGATACGTAACCTACATGGTGGTGTTGATCGGTAACCTAAAGGCGGTGCTGATATGTAACCTACAAGGTGCTGATATGTAACCACATGGTGCTATTGTGTAACCGACAAGATGGTGCTGATATGTAACCTACAGGGTAGTGCTGATATGTAACCTACAGGGCGGTGCATATATGTAACCACAAGGTGCTATTATGTAACCTACAGGGTGGTACTGATATGTAACCTACTAACCTACAGGGTAGTGCTGATATGTAACCTACAAGGTAGTGCTGATATGTAACCTACATGGCAGTGCTGATATGTAACCACAAGGTGCTATTATGAAACTGACAGGGTGGTGCTGATATGTAATCTACAAGGTCCTATTATGTAACCGACAAGATGGTGTTGATATGTAAACGATAGGGTGGTGCTAATATGTAACCTACAAGGTGTTGACATGTACCCACACGGTGCTATTATGTAACTATGTAACCTATATGGTAGTGCTGATATGTAACATACAAAGTGGTGTTTATATGTAAATGACAAGGTGGTGCTGATATGTAACCACTAGGTGATGTTATGTAACCTACAAGGTAGTGTTGTGAATACAAAACGAAATTATTTAATCAAATAACATAACTTTACAACAAAATGTGTTGTAATTCCATAATCAAAAGGATGCTCACCTTCATTTTCTGTAATAGTAGTGCCACAACCTTCTTTTTCATTGTTCTTGACGCCCTCTATGTCGATCACATTTTCTTCATCTTTTAATCTAATAGCCTCTTCCAAGTGACTGAGGAAAGTATAAGTGTTAGCGAACAAGTCATCTTCAAGGTACATAAGTGAAACCGTCCCATAGTGTTGTATCGCTGGTATAGTTGTCATCAAGGATTTTCCTTTCTCATGAGCATACACTAACTGTAATAGATGATTTTTTGAGTTAAAACATGAAATAGAAAATATAAAATACGTTAAGTTGATAAGAACAATATAATTACCGCCAAGAATGTCAATGGTCCTTTTTTTTGTTAACACTAATTCCTGCAAAGTGTTACCAGCACAACATTAGTCAAAAAAACAACTTACCCTGATATATAATCACATCTTCTTTTACATTTTGGCATGGGAGTTTCAAAATCATCATCTGAATTGCTGTTCACATTGTCGTTTCGCTCTTTTTGAATCTGATGATAATTAACACAATCATTCAAAAACATTTAGTATTATCAAACATCGGTTTTCAATATAACAACACAACCTAGTCATATAACAACACCTCTTGCTCCATTTATCAACACAACATAACAATAACAAATACTCTTCGTACATCCGATAACTCATAACACCATAACCCACACAATAAATTCAACTTTTAACGACAAATTATTTGCTTACATAGCATCAATAAAGTGGTGATAGTAACAAAGGTTTTAAACAACTAAAAGCACTAACCAGAGAATCTAAGCTAGTGATATAACACCATCACAGAACATCAAATCCTATTTATTAACATCATAAACAACATTTATCAGTCTATCAGGTAACAGTACTAACATCATTCAGTACCAAACACGTTTATGAATTTCATCATATAATCAACACCATATAATACACCACCTTAACAACACCATATTAATCAACACAACAAAAAGCCTAAATCAATCCATATAGTAAAACCCTAAAGGAAAAACCTAAATCAATCCATATAATACAACCCTAAGCTAGTATAACAAAAAATTGAGTAGAATCAATTACTAGTACCACATTGCACAGTGTTATCTTTCAACATTTTGATTTGTTTCTCACGCTTCTTCTTCTTCTTAAGGTTGATAAGAAACTTTCTCCCTAAAACTCAATTACATGAGAATGTCAAAGCCCTAAAACTAAAAATAGTTGAATCTAATCGATCAACACAACTTACTAAATGAATCTTGTAATTTTCTGAAAGGATTCATATCCAATTTTTGAATCTCATCTTCGAATGCTAAGATTGAATCGCTCATTTCACTTTGATTTCAGTCACAATACGGTGTTAACAGAATGGGAATTTGATGGGTGACCGTTGGAGTTTGAAGGGGTTGTTTTATTTATACAATTCCCATTCTACCCTTTTCATTAAGAAATAGGAAAAGGGAGACGCAAATTAGTAGTAAATTTCGTTACAGCCGTTGATTGCGGGGATGGAGGGCTTAGATCGTTTCTCACCATTTGTAGGTTAAGAGTATTTTGTACCGGAACCATCCCCTTAAACAATATACAATAAAACAAATAGCAACAGGATTAAAAACATTGCCAATTTGCCATAAATGATGAAACAAAAATTCAAGCGGACATGTAAGTTGAGTTTTCTTTGTTATGGAAGTCATCTTATTGACTGTTTCTGAAATATCAAAATAACAAACCTTATTCTATCATCACGGAAGTTTCATACCCTTTTCAATGAATTTAATAATAAATAAAATAAGTTAAGAATATCGATATAAATAGAGCTTTTAAATCCTACAAACGTATCTCAAAATTCAAAAGTTAGAACATAGTCTTTCTAATGGCATCTAAACTCTCTTTTCCATTTTCATGCATTGTTTTTTATTTCTGTTTGTGCTACCTGTATTTTCTCATTTTCAATACCCTCATTTACAACGAAATGGTTTACTAGATAATAGCACTGACCATTCACCTTTCGGGTTTCTGAAAAAAATGCAAGGGTGTCATAAGGGTGAGAAACTAAAAGGCATCCGTGACCTTAAACTCTATCTTAGCCATTTTGGATACCTTAACTACCAAAGCAACCCTAACGTCACAAATCCTAATGAAGACTCTTTTGACGAGGAGCTTGAGGCAGCAATCAAGTCGTACCAAGTCTATCACCATCTCAATGCCACTGGAACGCTTGATGCGCCAACAGTGTCCACGATGGTCATGCCTCGTTGTGGATTTCCTGATAAGCAAACTCATCAACATAGTGACAAAACTTTGCATACCGTCTCTCATTATCAATTCCCTCAGGGCACACCAAGATGGCCCGAGGGGAAAAGGCATCTAACCTATGCTTTTGGATCACGTTTCCCTACCCGATTCATACCTCCTGTTGCACGAGCTTTTAGCAAATGGGCTACTGCTTCTCAATATTTCACATTTTCACAAGTTAGAACTTATCAAAGCGCTGACATAAAGATAAGTTTTGCACGTGGATCCCATGGAGATGGATCCCCCTTTGACGGGCAGGGTGGAGTATTGGCCCATGCTTTTTACCCTACAAATGGAAGGTTCCACTATGATGCTGATGAAAGTTGGGTGATTGGAGCAGTCCCAAACGCTTATGATGTTGAGACTTTGGCTTTACATGAAATAGGGGATCTACTTGGACTTGATCATAGCCAATTTCAAAGTGCAATAATGTGGGGTACCTTTATGGCAGGAGAAACAAAAGGATTAAGTTCGGACGATATTCAAGGGATTAGGGCTCTATACGGAAGTTAGCTTGCTATGATAACATTATTAAAAATAACACACTTTGTGTGATGGTTGTGACTTTTGTTAAAGATTTTGGTTTTGATTTTTGAATGTTGTTTTCACAAAAATATGTGTTTGTCTTGTACGTTTTATAAGAAATGCATAATAGAAATCCATATTACATGCTCGTTAACACTACAAGAAAGGGACACCTTTAGCGGCGACAGGTCAAATGTCGCCGCTATTGGTCGATCCGCGTCACAGGATCTGAAACCAAACCCCATCCGTTGATTAAAATCATGATCTTACGGATGGGGATTTAAAAGTCAATAGCGGCGACAGGAACAGGGTAATAGCGGCGACAGCTAGTCTCCGCTAAAAGTAAATGTCAGAACTTTAATCTCTAGCCACACACATCTTATCTCTGGTCAACCTCATTAAAGTCATTACCGGCGACAGAGGGCAATACCGGCGAAATCTTGTCGCCGCTAAAGGTTAAACGTACCAAACCCCTATACATCGCCAATTTCTCCCTCCTCCTTCACTTCCCCCCCAAAAAAAGCTCCGAACACCGCTGGTAAATCGCGAAATTTGTCCAAATTGGTTAGTTTCACTTTGTTTTTGTTAGATTTCTTCTCTATTTTGTTATATACATGTTATAGGCTTTAATTTTTGTGTATTTTTGTGTGTTTTTGGGCTTATGGTAGAGAAATCCGATCACCACCATCACTTCTCCGGTCACCAACTCGTCTCCGCGGTCTACATCTCTTGGAAACTTGAAAATACGGTTAGTTTTATATGTATTTTTTTTTTCAAAGTTTAGATGTTGAATAATTTTTTGTTTTGGTATGTAAATGTATAATGTAGGTATGTGTTAGTATGTCAAATGTATAATGTAGGTGTATTTGGGGAAAATGTGTATATGAAAATCTATGTATTTGTGTATGTAGGTGTATGTAAGCATGTATGTGGGTATGTAAGTGTACGAATGAATGTATGTATGTAGGTGTATGTTAGTATGTTGGTGAAAAATGTGTATGTTAGTATGTATAAATTTTGTGGTTTTGGTCAAATTGTATAAGAAAGTCTATGTATTTGTGTATGTAGGTGTATGTAAGCATGTATGTGGGTATGTAAGTGTATGAATGAATGAATGTATGTATGTAGGTGTATGTTAGTATGTTGGTGAAAAATGTGTATGTTAGTATGTATGTTTCTATAAAGTATGCAAATGTGTATGTAAGTATGCATAAATGATGTGGTTTTGGTCAAAATGTGTGTTTGGTCATGTTTGAAAAAAATATGTTTAAGTTGATAATTTATATGTTTATGTATGTTTGTATAAAGTATGTAAATGTGTATGTAAGGATGAATGTTTGTATGTTTATGTAGGTGCATGTAAGCATGTATGTGGGTTTGTAAGTCTATAAATAAAGTATGTGTTAATGTGCATACATTATGTTTAAGTTTCATGATTTCTATGTTTATGGTCATGTTTGAAAAAAAAATATATGTTTAAGTTGATAATTTCTATGTTTATGTTTAGGTTTGAGAAAAAAGTTTAAGTTTGATAATTTGTATATTTGTGTTTAGGTTTTAAAACATTTATATTTAAATTTTACAAGTATATATTAGTTAGGAAATACCCTCTTTATATTAAAATCATCATTTAAAACATAACGAACATAGAAAATACCCGCCAAAATTGAAATCATCATTTAAAACAAAAGGAGCTAAGAAAATACCCGCCCGAAATATAAACCATTATGAACAACATTACGAGCTTAAAAATCGTGCCTGATATTTAATTCATCATTTCAAACATAACGAGCTAAGAAAACACCCAATCGAAATTGAAATCATGATTTAAAACATAACGTTCCGCCCAAAATTTAAAACAATCATTAAGAAAATAACAAGCTTAAAAAACTGTGCCCGTGTTTGAATTAATCATTTTAAACATAACGAGCTTAGAAATACCCGCCCGAAATTGATTTAGAAATTAATTTCGGGTTGTCCCCGTTTATCTTGGGACTGGTTTTTGAATACTTTATCTCATTTAGGATGTGAATGTGTATTACATGATTGTTTGTTTAAGAAGGATTCGGTTATCATTTTCTCTTTGCTCCTCGGGTATATATATCGTTACATATATACTTGGGAGCTAAGAGGAAATGCTGCCGAATTTTTCTTAAACAAACAATCATGTAATACACATTCACATATGAGATAAAGTGTTCAAAAAGTGGGTTTAGCAGCCTACCCTTGTCTTATTAATCCTAAATTAGATTTTCTTTCGGTTGCATAATGCCTATCGATAAAAGTTGGATTGATTCCCCACGTCATTCACCTCACTACAAGCAAGGACTCAAGTCATTTATCGATATGTGTGGAAGAGTGATAAAAAACCACGATGAAGTTAGATGTCCGTGTACCCAATGTAAAAATTCCGGCTTAAAAACTATGGCAGAAATGAAATACCATTTGCGTATTAACAGTTTTTGGAAGGAATACACGAAGTGGACCTATCACAGGGACACGACTCCAATTGCAGAAGTAAACGATGTTGCGCCACAAGACGGTATGGTAAACGTTATTGAAGACATTAGGGGGGAGCGTATGGAAGAAGATACATACCTTAACCAAGAGAACTCGAATGGAGATAGTAGCGGTGTTGTTGATGATTTTGAAGACCTGGTAAAGGAAGTTGAAACAGAATTATATCCTGGTTGTACCAAGTTTTCTTCTATCGACTTTTTAGCAAAGCTTTTGAATATAAAGGATACGTACCATTTGCAAAATGAAGCAGTAGATCGACTCCTCTCGTTGTTGCGAGAGTCAATGCCAGAAGGCAACAAGATTCCCCCTTCGTATTATGTAGCTAAGAAGACATTTAAGAAGATTGGGTTGGCATATGAGATGATAGATGTGTGATTGTGCTCTCTTTTGGAAAGAAATCGAGTCCTTGCAAAATTGTCCCGTTTGTAATGAGAGTCGATGGGTCGATAAAGACACAAAAGGCACGAAGGTGGCTCGTAAGGTGTTACGATACTTTCCTTTGACGCCTAGACTACGACGTTTGTATTGTTCAAGGCACACAGCGAAAGATATGATATGGCATAGTACCGGACGATCGGAAGATGGGACTATGCGTCATCCAGTTGATGGATCTGCATGGCAAGACTTTGATAAAAAGTATCCAAACTTCGTGATGGAGCCACGAAATGTTCGCTTAGGGCTTGCAGCTGACGGTTTTAATCCCTTTAACAACGGTAGTGGATCCTCGACTCATAGCACGTGGCCGGTTATACTCACCACATATAATCTGCCTCCCTGGCTATGCATGCGAGAGTCCACATTCATGTTGACCTTGTTGATTCCCGGCCCTAAATCACCGGGGAAAGACATGGACGTTTTCCTTAGACCGTTAGTGGATGAGCTTAAGCAATTGTGGCAGACAGGTGTACGTACTAAAGACGCAGCAACAAACACATACTTCACAATGAAGGCGGCGTTGTTATGGACCATAAATGACTTTCCAGCCCGTAGTAGTCTATCAGGTTGGAGCGGACAAGGCTACATGGCATGCCCAACTTGTAACCAAGACACTTCTTCAATACGTGTAACTGGTAAATGTGCTTATGTTGGTCATCGCCGGTTCTTAGATGCCAACCATCCTTGGAGAACAAGTCTCGACTTTAACGGGAGACCCGAGACACGAGACCCTCCGAGACAGTTTAGCCCAGCTGACATAGAAGCTCAACTCGGTCGTTTAATTAATCGTCTACCAGGCAAGCATCCAGATTTTGGAGGTGGGAGGATAACCCGGTCAGATTTCGAGTTGAACTGGTCCAAAAGAAGCATATTTTTTGACCTTGAGTATTGGTCTTCTCTGCAGCTGAAACATAACTTAGATGTAATGCATATAGAGAAAAATGTGTGCGACAGCTTGCTCGGTACTCTTCTAATGAACGATAAGAGCAAAGACACGCCAAATGCGCGGTCCGACTTGGAAAAACTAAACATTCGGCCGTCACAATGGTTGAAACAATCGGGTGGCAAGTTCTTAAGTCCCCACCCAAAGTACTCATTCAAGTCCGATGATCGGAAACTTTTTTGTCAGTTTATAAAAAAATGTTAAATTACCAGATGGGTTTGGATCTAATATCAGTAAGAGGGTGACAGATAACAATGCTAACATTACCGGGTTGAAATCTCATGACTGTCATATCCTCATGCAATGTTTGATACCAATTGGGGTTAGAGGGCTTTTGACTAAAGATACATCTACACCAATAGTATACCTTTGTATGTTCTTTAAGCAACTTTGCTCTAGAACACTATCGGTGGATGATATGAAGAAAGCAAAGGATGACATTGTTACCATCTTATGCAAGTTAGAGATGATCTATCCACCTGCGTTTTTTGACATTATGGTTCATTTACTTGTGCATTTACCTGATGAAGCGATTGCGGGAGGTCCAGTAGCTTTTAGATGGATGTATCCATTTGAAAGGTACATGAAAAAACTAAAGAACTATGTCAAAAACCCGGCAAGGCCTGAAGGTTGTATAGCTGAAGGTTATGTGTTTGAAGAAGCTCTAACATTTTGTTCAATGTACCTTAAAGATGTTCAGACTAAGTTCAATCGCCCAGATAGAAACGATGATGTCGTTGTTGAAAAAAGAAAGTTATGGGTGTTTGAGTCCAAATGTCGTCCTGTTGGCGCAAGAAAGGACAAATATCTATCATTCATCGAAAAAAGCAAGATGGAATGGTTTGTCCTCGAAAACTGCGCAGAAGTTAGGGAGTACATGAAGTGAGTGCTTCTATCTTTAACATTTCATAATCTGTTAATTGGTATTTTTCATTCCTTTCTTATATTTGTCATCAATGTAATGAATTCAAACATACACATCCCTAAGATGATCTTAAAACCAAATTTCCGGGATGGTTTCTCCATAAGGTATAATACATATATAACACTCATTACTCTATACTTGCTAGGTAATACATATATAACAAACATTATTACTCTATATTTGTTAGGTCCATTCGATGAAAACACAAAATTCTCCAGAATTCCACCCGGAGTTGTATGCTCTTTCAATTTGTGTGAAAATGACTGCTTACACTTACACTGCTTGCACAGTCAACGGTGTTAGGTTTAAGACACTTGAACGTGATGCAAAATGCGCAACGCAAAACTCTGGGGTGGAAGTGGTTGGAGAGAACGGTGTGAAATTTTATGGCCAATTAGAAATAATTATTGAGTTGCGTTATACAAATGATTATTCCACTGTCCTATTTCGGTGCAAGTGGTTTGATACTCAAAGGGGTGTAAACCATGACAATAATATCACCAGTATAAGCACTGAACATGAATGGGACAAAGACGATCAACTCATATTTGCTTCGCAAGCCAAACAAGTGTTCTTCATCCAAGAAACGTCTCGAAACCAAAAAAATAAACATAGGTGGGTAGTCGAAAACGTTAATCATCGAAGAATTTGGGATCGGCTGTTACGGCCCCCGACCCGGTTTGACCCGTTTCAGGAGCCGCGAGACAGAAATCCCGTGGTATTTAATTAATTGAGTTTAACAGCGGAAGTTTATTATCAGGATCTTTTTAAAACTGAAATATTTCCCGATTATTTTATTTTACAACGCGGGATAATCCCCGGTAATTTACAATCATTTGATTTCACGAAGAAATCTTTTATTTTACAAAACATGTTTCTTTATTTTATCCTGAGCCACTTTCTTAAGCTTGTAGTGCTTCACGGCACTTTTTCCTGGATCATAACAGATTACCTGAAACATGTTTGAAAAAGGTTTTGTCAGCGGAAAATACTGAGTGAATCATTCTATGTACATAAAATGATGTATAGTTATTAATTACAGCATAAGAGCGATTACAATGGCTTCTATCTTATTTTTGTCTGGCGCCGTGTCACAATGGTGACATGTCACAATGGTGACATGTCACAATGGTGACGATGGTCATACCACTATTAGGTCAATGAACCGAAATAGTGATGATTATCCCTAGTAGGTCAATGAACCTAACTGGGAGAAAATTAGTAATGTGCACAATACCCCACTAGCCAGTGATTCAAGATATCCACGACTTAGTCCCTGTAATTATAACTTTTGGAAATAATTTGAGGTATTGTAAAATAGTTGATAAAAAGAGAATGACTCACATTGCAGATTTAATTTGAGCAGAGTTTAGCCTACTGATTTAGCCTTTTTAACCTAAATTTATAACAGGCACACAATTTTGGGTTAGTAATCAATACAACATTTACGAAAACTCACGAGATCAAACCCTCACAACGAATGACAAAGTGCGATACTTAAACATCCATCGAATTAACGACTAATGACAAAGTATCACCCTAATGTGGGCAGCACTTAAACATCCATTGGATTATTGATCGATCGGAAAATGAATCGTAATAGCGATCGAGTTAATACCCTGATTGCGGTGTCGATTAGTGATCCGTGTGTGTTAATTGTGGTAAACAGGACGTAACTCGGTGCCTAGAACGAATTTCTTCGTCGAACATACGCAGAATTTCAAGTGCCAATGTCTGCTATTTATAGTCGAAATTTCACATTGCTTACGGACCGTAAGACTTAACCCTTACGGTCCGTAAGGGACACCTCATGCTCATAGTGTTGCCACGTGTGGGACTAGGCCTGCTGAGTTGATAACTTCGTAAATTTCGAAATTGACAACATTTTATTTAGATAATCGTCACTAGGGTTTACCCCCCCCCCCTGAGTTTTAGGGGCCCTGATCCTGATTCCGATTGTTCTGAAAATTTTAGGGTTTGTGCAGAATCACTTGGGTGTCTTAATTAGGGTTTCCTATTGGTCAATTAAAATAATAAATATGACTTTTGATGAGAGTTGTTACATTCTCCCCACCTTAATAAAAATCTCGTCCTCGAGATTTACTGGAATAATTGAGGATACTTTCGCTTTATTTCTGATTCCAGTTCCCAAGTGTACTAGGGTCCTATCTTTGAATCCCACTTTACTTGAACTAACACTAATCGTTTTGTGCTTTGAGAATTTTGATCTTTCTATCTTCTATCTGAAGAGGTTTCTCTACCAATTTTAAATTTTCGTTTACTACCAAAGATTCGTCTGATAGACATTTCTTGAGATTGGATACATGAAATACATCATGTACTCCAGCTAACTCTCCTGGTAGTTGTAAACGATAAGCAACTGGTCCTATACGTTGGATCACTGGAAATGGTCCTACGTACCTTGGACTTAGCTTTCCTTTCTTACCGAATCTAACAACTCCTTTTTCAAGGATATATTTTCAATAGCATTTTGTCTCCAACTTGAAACTCCAACAACTTTCGTCTATTATCTGTATAACTCTTCTGGCGATCTCTAGCCGTCTTCAGCCTTTCCTTCGTGATACTAAATATTACAGTCGTAGTTATTTAGGATTTTCATCCATCTCCTTTGCCTCATGTTTAATTCTTTTTGCCCAAATATATATCTTAAATTCTTATGATCCGTATAGACAGTAAACTTACTTCCATACAGATAATGTCTCCAAATCTTAAGGGCAAAAATTATGGTTCCTAATTCTAAATCATGAGCAGTATAGTTTTCTTCGTGTTTTTTTCAATTGTCTTGATGCATACGCAATTACCTTTTTGCGTTGCATTAACACATATCCAAATCCTAGCTTTAAAGCATCACTGTATATTTTAAAATTTTCTGTTCCTTCTGTTAAGGCTAGGATTGGGGCATTTGTTAATTTATGCTTTAAGATCTTAAAGGCTTCTTCTTGTTTAGATCCCCATTCAAACTTAACTGTTTTACAGGTTAGCTTAGTTAATGGTATAGCTATCTTGGAAAAATCCTTAATAAACCGTCTATAATATCCGGCTAAACCTATAAAACTTCTAATTTCCATTGCAGTTTGTGGAACCTTCCAATTGGTAATTGCCTCTATCTTAGTAGGATCTACATGAATACCTTCATGATTCACCATATGACCTAGAATTTGCACTTCTGGCAGCCAAAATTCACACTTCGAGAATTTGGCGTAAAGCTTCTCTTTTCTTAACAAAGTTAAGAGTGCATGCAAGTGCTGACAATGTTCTTCCTGATTTTTGGAATAAATAAGTATATCGTTTATGAAAACAATTACAATTTTATCCAAATACGGTTTACAGATCCTATTCATCATGTCCATGAATGCTGCAAGTGCGTTCGTTAACCTGAAGGGCATGATTGTAAACTCGTAATGATCATATCTAATCCTGAAAGCAGTTTTAGTTATGTCTTCCTCTTGTACTTTCAATTGATGATATCCGGAACGTAGGTCGATCTTAGAAAAATATCTATCTCCCTGGAATTGATCGAATAGATCATCAATTCTAGGTAATGGGTATCGATTCTTAATTGTAACTTTATTCAATTCTCTATAATCCATACACATTCTCATCGAACCATCCTTTTTCTTAACAAACAACACTGGTGCTCCCCAAGGGGATGAACTAAGTTGTATGAAACCTTTACTTAGTAATTCATCTAATTGCTTTTTCAGTTTTAATATTTATGTGGGTACTAACCGATAAGGTACCTTGGCTATTGGTATAGTTCCTGGAATTAGATGAATTCTAAATTCTACCTCCCTATCTGATAATAACCCTAGTAACTCTTCTGGGTATTCATCTGGGTATTCTGAAACTACAGAAATTTCCTTAAGTTCTTTATCTTTAGTAGTAATGATTACTGAAATCATATATACTATTCCTTGCTTTCGTTCATAATTAGCAACTTTCATTACTGATATGAACTTTATGGGTTTACATGGCTTATCTCCTGTAATTATTATTACTTCTCCAGTGGGTGCACAAATTTCTATGGAATTCTTATCATAGATAATTCGAGCATGATTAACCAATCCATTCCTAACACAACATCGAATTCAACTAATTTCATAGATAATAGGGTTGCAGAAAATTTATAACTTAAAAGTTCTATTTCTACGTTTTGCAGAACCTTATTTATTTTAACTGAATTCCCATCTGCTGTTTCTAATGTAGAAATTTGCCTAATGCTGATTAAAGGTAAGTTAAGAGTTTGACAGAATGAAGTATTTATAAAACATTGGTTTATACCAGAGTCAAATAATACTTTTGTGTAAGTGTTGTGAACTAAGAACGTACCGGCTATCACATCTGGAATGAGCTCTGCTTCCTTAGCAGTCAGTTGGAAGGCTCTTACATTCCTTTTTGCCCCTTCTGCAGGTTTGGCTTTATTGTCAGATGGTTTGTTCAGTTTTGGACAATCTGGCCTAAGATGTCCAGCTTCTCCACAGTTGTAGCAGACTGAAAATTTCTTCCTCCTGCAGTCTTCTTCTTGATGCCCCGGAATTTTGCAAAAATTGCAATATCCTTTGCATATTCCAAAATGCTTCATTTTGCAAGAATAGCAAAATGGACTAGTGGAAGATTGCCTATTCCCTCCTTTCTTGAAATTGCTATGGTTACCCGGACGGAATCCTTGGGTAATCTTTTGGGCTACTTCCTTCCTTCTATTTTCTTCTCTTGTCCGTACTAGTTCGTCAGTCAGAGTATTGGCTAAATCTACCGCATCATCAATCGTGCGAGGTTTCGCAGCCTTGACGATATTACAGATTTCGGAAATCAATCCCCAAATATAACGAGAAATAAGTACCGGCTCTGGCGAAGCTATGGTTGGTACCACTCGAGCATACTCGAAGAATGTCGAAGTATACCCTCGACAATCTACATCCACCATCCGGTGGGTTAAAAACTTATTTGTCATTTGTTCCTTTTCATACTCGGGACAGAATTTTCTTTCTACAAAGCTCTTAAATTCTTCCCAGTTCATAGCATACGCCATCCTTCTTCCTTTTGCTTGTAACACCGTATTCCACCATTCTAGCGCCCCTTCTTTGAAAAGGTTTGACGCGTACATGACCTGATCATCCTGAGCACATTTACTTATGGCAATTACTGCCTCGTTTTCTCTAACCAACGCAGTGCCGCAGTCGCTCCTTCATTGCCTGCAAACTCAGTGGGTTTACAAGCAAGAAATTCTTTGTAAGTGCAACCAGGCGTTGCAGCTTTCATTTTCTTAGGGGGAGGAGCTTGCCGTGGTTCATTCTCATGATTAGTATGATTATTGTCTCCGTTTACGCTATTACTGAAGTTATCTTCAGAAATACGTTTGCTAGGAACAATTTGTTGCGGTTCGATTGGATTTTTAACAGCAGCAACGATTGCTGGAATAGCGTTGGCTATCCCTTGAGCAATGGTATTTTCTATATCCTGCCTAGTCATAAATTGATCCCTCGGTTGTTGCTCAGATTGATTAACCTCATTAACTGGTTCATTATTAGCGTTTTCCATCTGATAATTAATATATATAATTTATTAGTATCAAATAAATAACAATTACACAAAACAATTATACAGAGTTCATAACACTAATATAGCCAAAACTATCGATTTCTCGATTTCCATTTATATTAATAGTATGCATCAATACACACTATTATCTTACAAAATTTTATTTGTAGTTATTTTACAGACTGATTTTTTTTACTATTACTATTATACAACCACAGTTCCATAATTCCCCTATCTTTTGTTAGATGATATTCTAGTAATGGCGTTCCCTCTCATCGTATTTCCAGGAGATCTGTCCCCTAATCTCTTGGATCCTATTCTCAGCATCCATTAGTTCTTCGCCAAAGTGGCGGAGTTCAGCCATATTCTCGTTACTCATTGGTGGATTTGGTAAAGGTTCTGGATCGAACTGAGGAAAAAGCTTATAGGGATAGTTTTGTAACTGTGTTTCATTAGTCAACCATTCGTCTATTCCTAAAGGTTGCGAGTGGATTGTAGGGTTTGGAATAGCTGGTTCTAAGTTCATTGGTAGTTGTGTTTCAAGAGAATGAATAAAAACATTTTCATTAACAGGCTTAATAGTATTATAGCTTGCCATTATAAAATCTAGCTCTTCCTGATATGGTAACCCCTCAATTTGTCTAGAGCGTTCCCCAATTTCCATTTTCTTAGGCTTGGGTTTCTCGAGAGGTAAAGCGTTGAATTCTATAGGTTCTTCTATGTCTGGTATATACCTATTGAAATCTCTGGAAACCTCTAATCTTACTAGATAGAGATTTAAATTCTGAAGGGCGTCAGACAAGTCACTCATGCTGTTTAGCAAAATACACACAATTACTAAGTTAAAAATCATAACAAAATTTTATAGAAAAACTTTTAAATATTATTTCATACTGGATAACTACCAAAACAACTGAAAATTAAAACACACTAAGTTTTATTTGTAAATTTATTTATTTACTGAATCAGGTTTCTGGTTTATATTTAATAAGGATGCTAAAACTTGAATCAAAATATTTAAAGATTTGTATTTACTGCTACAGTGGTTAGCATATAAAGATCTGCCCATACTGTACACAATTAGTCAGATAATAAAACACATAATCATAAAATAGCAATTAATACAAATTAAGTATTTTCTAGATACTTAATTGGCTTAATTAGTGGCTCGATCAGTGGCTCTGATACCACATTTTTCTGTCACGGCCCCCGACCCGGTTTGACCCGTTTCAGGAGCCGTGAGACAGAAATCCCGTGGTATTTAATTAATTGAGTTTAACAGCGGAAGTTTATTATCAGGATCTTTTTAAAACTGAAATATTTCCCGATTATTTTATTTCACAACGCGGGATAATCCCCGGTAATTTACAATCATTTGATTTCACGAAGAAATCTTTTATTTTACAAAACATGTTTCTTTATTTTATCCTGAGCCACTTTCTTAAGCTTGTAGTGCTTCACGGCACTTTTTCCTAGATCATAACAGATTACCTGAAACATGTTTGAAAAAGGTTTTGTCAGCGGAAAATACTGAGTGAATCATTCTATTTACATAAAATGATGTATAGTTATTAATTACAGCATAAGAGCGATTACAATGGCTTCTATCTTATTTTTATCTGGCGCCGTGTCACAATGGTGACATGTCACAATGGTGACGATGGTCATACCACTATTAGGTCAATGAACCGAAATAGTGATGATTATCCCTAGTAGGTCAATGAACCTAACTGGGAGAAAATTAGTAATGTGCACAATACCCCACTAGCCAGTGATTCAAGATATCCACGACTTAGTCCCTGTAATTATAACTTTTGGAAATAATTTGAGGTATTGTAAAATAGTTGATAAAAAGAGAATGACTCACATTGCAGATTTAATTTGAGCAGAGTTTAGCCTACTGATTTAGCCTTTTTAACCTAAATTTATAACAGGCACACAATTTTGGGTTAGTAATCAATACAACATTTACGATAACTCACGAGATCAAACCCTCACAACGAATGACAAAGTGCGATACTTAAACATCCATCGAATTAACGACTAATGACAAAGTATCACCCTAATGTGGGCAGCACTTAAACATCCATTGGATTATTGATCGATCGGAAAATGAATCGTAATAGCGATCGAGTTAATACCCTGATTGCGGCGTCGATTAGTGATCCGTGTGTGTTAATTGTGGTAAACAGGACGTAACTCGGTGCCTAGAACGAATTTCTTCGTCGAACATACGCAGAATTTCAAGTGCCAATGTCTGCTATTTATAGTCGAAATTTCACATTGCTTACGGACCGTAAGACTTAACCCTTACGGTCCGTAAGGGACACCTCATGCTCATAGTGTTGCCACGTGTGGGACTAGGCCTGCTGAGTTGATAACTTCGTAAATTTCGAAATTGACAGCATTTTATTTAGATAATCGTCACTAGGGTTTACCCCCCCTGAGTTTTAGGGGCCCTGATCCTGATTCCGATTGTTCTGAAAATTTTAGGGTTTGTGCAGAATCACTTGGGTGTCTTAATTAGGGTTTCCTATTGGTCAATTAAAATAATAAATATGACTTTTGATGAGAGTTGTTACATCGGCCATTAAGTGATGACCGCGCCAATAAGGTTCAAAATGTTGACAAACGCTTAGAAGGTAGTGACATTGTCGACAACAACTCTTCATCTGACTGTCCACTTATCATTGACTTGACCCAATACTTTCAAATTGGATCTTCTCATGTTACTGCGGGTGAGCCTTCAATTGAAGTTGATCCCCCAACGGCCACCGTCGATGAAGTGTTTGAAGTCGAGACTGATTGTGATGAGGTCGAGGCTGATTATGATGAGGATGATCCCGATTATGTGGAGTCTGACTAAAAGAAAAGTTATTGTAATTTATATTGATTTGTAATTGATAAACACTTGTTTGAAATATTTATTTGAATTTGAGTTACACTTGTTGTACTTTCCCTTAATTTCTATTAGATACACATGCTGTAACATTTGTAACTTTATAGGGATTATGTTTTCTGTATTGTTGATATTCGCTTATCTGATGGTGGATGTGGCCCCCTGGGGACATGGGGGTGACGGCGCTGGTGATCCACCGCTTCCTCCTGGTGGATTTCGTGGCACACACGAGACAGACGGTAAGTCTTTTACTAAATTATTTTGTAGTCCTTATATTTTATATATTAATAATGTTGTTACTAATTATTTTTGTTTTAATTGCAGCGGTTCCCCCGAAGAGGGTTAGGGGGAAAGCAAAAAACGAGAAACTAAGGCGTCTGGTAAAAGCGGGGGGGGGGGGGGGGGGCTGTATTGCTTACGTTTGACAGGCAGGTCACGTATACCCCTGTTGGTAAAACAAGAGATCTGTTTTCACGGCAGGCCGGCCTGTATATGTGGCGGTCCATCCCGTTCGATAAAATTGGATGGGATAACGTTGAACAACATTACAAGGATGCCCTCATGAACCACTTACGGGTAAATAAGTTATATGCATAAAATTTTATCAAATATTTAAGCACATGCAAATCTAATTTATATATGATATTTTGACTTTTTTATTTAATTTGTAGGAAAATTTCAATTTTGATGAAGTGGAATGTGATTTAGAGGCCAAAAACTTGACGGGTGGCATTAGGGCTGTGCTTATGAAGCGGTACTCTGACCGCAAGTACGAAGCTAAAAAATTATTTAAGAGCAAGGGAGGTTACAATGATCTTGAGAGTGCAAGGGCATTCCATCCCGCGGATATGCCCTATGATAACTGGTTGAGAACCATCGAAGGTTTCCGGGACGCAAAATATATTAAAAGAAGCAAGGCCAACACGCTAGTACGCGAGAAACAACAATTCCCATACCGTGGGGGGACATCGTCGTACGGTAGCACCGCCTATAAAAATGTAATGTTTTATGTATGTGTGCGTGTGTGTAAGCTTTTGTTTATTTAATGTCTAATCTAAGTTTAATATTAAACAGGATATGGATTGGGTACCTACGTATGCTAAAACCCACACGGACAATCAAGGGAATTGGGTTGATCCGGTTGCTGAACAAAACTACGTAAGTATTTCTTTTAAGTATTATTTTCTATAACAAATATATATATATATATATATATATACACATATATATTTGATCATCTTCGTAAAATACAGTGGAACATACAACAGGCCACAAGTGAATGGAGCGGTGAGGGTCCGCCAATTGCCCCGTGTCAGGAAGCGTTGGGTGAGCGGCGAGGATGGTACCGCGGGATGGGGCCTAAACCTTCTTCCAACACGTCCTCGCACTCGTCATCTAACATGTCGTCTTCGCAAGCTCGGACGCAAGAACCCTTTTCCGAGGTAAACTACGCAATTTATAAAATGACAAACGAACGCATGTTTCCTTGTTAAATATATGCTAATATACGTTTTGATATCTATTATTGTAGGATTTTGTTAACAGCTTGTTCCAAACCCCGTCCTTTTTGAACCAACTTAACAACTATCTTGCTTCACAAGGAAAAGGAAAGTCAAAAGACTACGATTCTGATGACTTATTCGATAATGAATCCAGCGAAGAGTGACTTGTTTTTTTTAATGTATGATTTAATTAAACGTTTGTAGGATTATAATGTACGACTTAAACGTAGTTTTTAACTATATTACCTTTAGTATATGTTGATTATGTTCATGGCGTATGCTTGCGTTGTTTGAAAATAGGCAGGTTTTGTTTATTCGGCCGTAAAACTGGCTGGGCAGCTGTATATACAGTTGCTGTATTAAAAAAAACAGACAATTGCCCTTTCATCCTTTACCGGCCATGACTAATACCGGCGACACTTTTAGCGACGACAGTTGTCGTCGCTAAAGATTGAAGATCAATACTGGCGACATGTACCTTTAGCGGCGACAACAAGGCAATAGCGTCCGAGCAATACCGACGACTCAATACCGGCGACACGTCGTCACTAAAAGTCAATAGCGGCGACAAATGTCATCAATACCGGCGACAGATGTCGCCGCTAAAGGTGCCCCGTTCTTGTAGTGTAATTTGACACGGTCTCATTATATGTTTTAGACTTTCTTTTGTTATTTTTCATGATATTTTAAAACTTTCATGTTTAGGGTCTGTTGTGTTAGATTGCTGAATTGAGAACCTAGTTTAAACTGATATTGATACATCTTATTTAAATATGAATATCTATAACTTGCAATATTTTAGACTATTCAACATTGGTAATTCTTGTTTAGAATTAAAGATTAAACAATTAGGGAGACATGCATAAATAATTTACATGTGTTTAGTTATCATGTATTTCTTACATATCTGGCTTCAGGTTTTCATCTACTAGATTTTCTTGAGTTGACATTTTTTAAAGCCGAACCAAATTCTAATTAGTTATCATGTATTTCTTACATGCCGAATTTGGAGGAAGAAGACATAAATTACAACGATGAGACTCGAGAGTTAAGGTGGTTACAGTCTTCTTATTCGATTGATCCTTTGATTGTTTGGGTTTTCTAATTCAAGTATTCTTATAAGCCAACATCATATCCTCTCAATAACTCTTAATAAATTTCTCCTAAAAAAAATTAACTCTCAGTAATCATCGGCGATGATTATCGACGCATAACAGGAGTAATGAAGAAGAGAGTATTACCGAATTGAAGGATCACCAAGGGAATACCAATGCATGTAAGTCAAGCAATGAAGAAGAGAGTATCACCGAAGGATTACCAAGGGAATACCAATGCATGTAAATCAAAATTTGATCATCATATTTTAGATAAAGTAAATAGAACCAGTTGAATCGGCTGTAACAATTGCCTGGGTTTGCTATCAGTTACCATTCTTTTAAAATTAGTCATATGCATGGTTAAGTGATTGAAAAGTTGTGTTATTAATAAGACAAAATAAATAATACAAAAATTATATACGCATGAAGAAATAACGAATATTAGATGATAAGTAATATATAACTAGACAATGAAAATGATTATAAAAATTGTTATTATCATAAGTGGCCAATTTTTTAAAACAAAATATCTTATATTGTAGTCTTTGGGTGTGTTTATCTATAAATCTAATACTAATAAAAGACTTCATATAATTACACATGACATTATCTCCATCAATTCATTAATATTATTATAAATCTTTATAATATTATTATTAATTAATAATTACCAATCAATATCTAATTCTAATTTATTATTAAAAAAATACATAGTTGGTCTATAATTTAAAACCTGTTATTATTTTTCTACTTCTTAAACGAGCATATTACCTTAGCAGCGTAAATCAAATACAAACATAATTATATTAATACTATCTTATATATTCATAACATTGGAATGTCTTTTGTAATTTTTTTTTCATAGTAAATTTTAAGATCTTTTTGTTACAAACTTTGTTTTTTTTTTATATTTTAATGTTACCACAAATGTTAAATTAGTTTAGTTTTTTTTAACGGCAAAGAATATCACGTGTAAACCCGCCCTGCTCGGGGCTATGTCCAAAGTCGACTCCTCGACCGCCATGAGACTGTGCCCCCTGATGTGCGGTAACCGGATAAATCCGTAAACCCTCGCCTCTGTCAGGTTTAAACCCGAGAATAAAGCCCCGATTCGTCCCTTCTGTTGGTGCACTTGTGTCTGTACTTTGTCTGTATTTCGTCTTGATTCAAAACGATGTCTTTGTTAGTACTGTAAGTTTGACCAAGTCAACCATCCTCAAGGTTTGACTTGGCCAAACAGTTCGAACAATGGTTGTAATATGGCTGTGTCGAAGGATGTGTCATCGAAGGATTGTTTAGATCCTTCGATGAGCTCGAAAGATAAGCCTTCGATGGATGGACCTCGAAAGATCTCATCCTTCGAGGTACATGTTGATCCTTCGAGCTGTTTCAGATCGATAGATGATCTTTCGATCAGTCTATCTGATCCTTCGACCAGACAAGCTGTGTCGGGTATAAATACCCATGTAGTGTGTTCACTTCATTAAGAGTTAGACAGAATTAGACATTAGAGGGCTTCATTTCAGACACATAGAGAGCATTCTGTTCAGAACACACACACACACGAAAGTTAGAGAGAGTTTATAGAATACATCTGTAAACATTGTGCTTGTAACCGAACCTTTCATACGTATTAATACAAGTGGTGTTAATCGGTGAAAACTTGTGTGTTGTGTTTATGCTTGTTCTTTCTCGGTTTGCATGCTAGCTTGGATTCCGCACTCGCTAGTGTGTTAGATATAACAAGGAATAGGTTAAACCTCAACCTCCGAGGGACCTACAAGTGG
Source organism: Helianthus tuberosus (assembly GCA_030545235.1). Classification (NCBI taxonomy): domain Eukaryota; kingdom Viridiplantae; phylum Streptophyta; class Magnoliopsida; order Asterales; family Asteraceae; genus Helianthus; species Helianthus tuberosus. Next base: position 211,780,941 of record CM060424.1, read on the forward strand.
TATCAGAGCCGTGGCTCTTTTCCTTGTTAAAAACCGGGTTTTATACAAGCTTTTGGAGTGTTTGGACAAAACTCACTTGGTTTTTGCAGCCGTTTTTACTGTTTTTCTCGCTTATCTTTACGTTAAAACGTGTTCTAAACTTACCGGGTGTGTTAAGGAACGGGTTGGGTAACTTAAAAACTTGTTTTTGAGGTGTTTGGTATTTTCCGGCCAAAATTCCGGCTACTCCGGTGACCGGTTTCTGGGTTGTTACTTCGATTTTCGGTAATATTTTATTTGTTTCAAAATCTGTTTTTGCAGAAAGTATGGTCTGACCATACCTTCTGCCTTCTGCCGAAAGTTTCTACCTAACCCATCAACTTTTTCACCAACCTGTCATCATTTGTCAACTGTGTCAGAACAGTTCGAAAGATATCCTTCGAAGTCGAAAGATCATCTTTCGATCAAAGGAGGATCGATAGATAATCATCCTTCGAACATCCTTCGAAGTCTGTAACTTATCCTTCGATCCAAGGAATATTCTCGAAGGATACATCTTTCGTTTTACTGCTCTTATTCGAAAGACCAGGATCCTTCGATTGGGGAGTCTTTCGAAAACAATTGTTCGAAACTCAACAGTAATCTTTCGAACACTGTTGATCCTTCGAACAAGTGTTGATCTTTCGAACTTAGTCTGTCTTTGTTTAACAAGTTTGTGTTTCAGGTCTTTCGATCTCAGATCCTTCGACTGGTGTAACATTTTTTCCTTGATTAAAAATGAATCCAAGATGGAATACTCCGGTAAATACAGACATGTATTTTGGTACTCCGTCTCCCGCACCGGTATCTTCTAATGCAACTTCTACCGGTCAATGGGCATTCGTATCAAATCAAACTCCAAGTATTCAAAGCATTCTCTTGAGCGAGAGCGAAACCGAAAGTTTGAATAGGCCTCCAAAGTTGATGCGCTTATATGAATATCCAGGATGGATTGATAGATTTCATACATACGTTCTTGGTCAAAATACAGAATTGTGGTTGCGGTTCATTACAGATTTCGATCAAACAATAGAGGTTGCTGCATCATCTGCTGCTACATTTGCAGATCTTACGGAAGATCAGAAGAAGGTCTATGATTTGGAAAAGAAAGCATATGCCATTCTTACTCAGGCGTTGAGTAAAGATATTTATCATCAATTTGTCAGTTACAAGACAACGAAAAGGTTGTGGGACGCGTTGAAGACAAGGGGCGTAGGAAATGAAGCGACACGTCAATTGAGAAAAGAACTGCTAAAGAAAGAGTTTGATGGTTTTACTTGTATGGAGAATGAATCTTTAGGAGATTTGACAAGTCGATTTAATCATCTGCTGACTGAATTGTCAAATTTTGAGATTGTTACAACTCCAGCAGAGATTGTGAAAAAGTTTGCAGATGCGTTGCCACCTCAATGGAATACTTTCTTGGAAATCATGAAGTACAATGGCACTTTAGCTACAACAAGCTTCAATGACTTTGTTCAAATCCTGGAAAACAAGAATCAGGAAGAAACTCTCAAGGCAAAAAGAGTTCCAGTGCAACAAAATCCTGAAATGTATTATGGAACTTCTAGCACTTCTACAAAACCTTCTTCACATGCTCCAATTCAAACAGCGTTTGTGTCTAGCACTGACATGTATGGCAATACTATCCAAGTTCCGGTCCCTCCAAAGACATACATGTATGGAAATCTGCTGGAACCAGTCCCTCAATCAGTACCACAACAACAAAGCCAACGACCTCTCAGACCAACTGATATGTTCGGAAATCCATTACCTGTTCGATCTTCCGGAACAACAGACATGTATGGGAATCCTCTTCCTCCTCAATCTACCGTACCAACAGACATGTATGGGAATCCACTTCCTCCTCAACAGCAAGCTTGTTATGGAAGCACATCATCTGCTGGTCAACAATCAAAGCCAAATACAGTACGGCTCGACACCTCAAGCTTTTCTAAAGTCAGTGTGGAAGTAGCAAAGGAACACATGGAGCTGCTAAACACTTTGGTGAGCGCATACTGTGGATTAGTGGAAGGTCAGATTGGTAACATTAATCTGACACAAGAAGACTATCAGCAGATCGATAAAGAGGAGATGGAGATGATGGACATCAAGTGGGCCTTTGCCAGTGCTGTTAGGCGAGCAAAGGACTTCATGGAAAGAACTGGCAGAACCAGCTTGGAAAGCAAGAAAGACACCAAGTATGGGTTTGATAAGCAGGCTGTTAAGTGCTTCAATTGTGGTGAACGTGGTCATTTCAAACGTGAATGTACGAGACCATCTCAGCATGGAAACCAGAATCCCTTCAGAAATCAAGGCAACCAGCAGAACCAGAACAGGAACAATGTTCGTACGTTGGTACCTGTCAACAACCAAAGCCAAGCAGGACCATCTAATGCCAACCAGGCACTTGTGGTTCAAGTAGATGAAGGCTGTGATTGGTCAATCCAGTTGGGAAATGATGCTCCAGATGGAACAGCTTGCTTTGCTGAAGTTGTCAAGGATCTTAAACACGCCAGTGGTGGAGAATCTTCCACCAATGGTAGTGAATCTTCTGAAGATGAAGACAGCTCCGGTTACAGTGGAAGTTCAGATGAAGAGTCCTCGAGTTCAGGGAATGATCAGGAAGATGACACATCAACTGCGTCAGTTAATGCAGATATTGATGAACTATTGGAAGAAGCTACAGCAGGAATTCAAAGAAGATCTATTTTGGTGGATCAAGCTGCCTATTCTTCGTCTTCTCTCCATTCAGCCTTTATGGCTAATGTCGACTGTTCTTCAAGTCAGGTATGTGTCGATGAACCCACTGCTAATATTTGTGATAACTGTGATAGATTGCATGTTAGATGTACTGATTTGGATGCAAACATGTCTGAGTTGCAAGGCAAACATGATGCTTTACAAGCTAGTTTGTTTGACTTGCAAGACAAACATGTTTCGTTGAATGATAAGTGGTGTGAATTGCAAAGCAAACATGAGGCTTTGCAAGAGAAATATGATGTGACATTCATTCACAACCAGAAGTTGACCGTTGATCTTTCCAAGTGCACAGAAGCCAACATGTTTTATGAAAACCATGAAAAGGAATTTAAGTCAATGATTGAAACGTTAAAGAAAGATAAAACAGAGCTGAAAAAAATGGTTTCCAGAAAACAAACTGACATTAACCTGTATATAACTCGTCTTGAGATAATGCAAAAGGAAATGGCCTGTGTTAAAACAGAAAGTGAGGCGATCCGACTCAAGTTAGACAGTTATTTGAGCTCTAGCTATGTGTTGGATCACATCATTGATGTTCAGAAAGAGAAACGGGATGTCACATGCATAGGTTACAAGAAATGTCCACCACCCGTGAGAAACAATTTTGATGCTCTGCCTGATGAGGAGTATAGAACTCACTTTGAACCATCGGTTCCCTTGGATGTTAATGAATTTGCAGCAGGACTCGGATACAAGAAAGAAGTATTATCAGATTCGGATGTGTCAGCAGATACATTTGTAACTGCTGAACAGAATCAGGATCCTCCAGTTGTGATTGAGGATGCTGATTCTTCTGATGATGAGTCTGATGATACTGATTCAGCAAAGTCTGATGCGGTGATAAACGAAGAGGACATACCTCTTGAGAATCATATTCTGTGTGATCCTCCTGCAAAACCCGCTAAGACTGTTGCAATCGAGTCCTCGTCTGAAAAAGAGTCGGAGAGTGTGGATTTGTTGTACACTCTTGTTGGTGATGATAAAATTTATTCTGACAAAGATTTTCCTATTAAGAATGTTAATCAATCCCTAATCAGTAAAGTTTTTGAGAATTCAACAAGTAAGTTTTTGGGTAAGAAAGGATCACACGTTGTGGTAACACAGTGCCCTCCTATCCCAAAGGCTGAAGTTAGAAAACAATTTGGCAATCAGAAATTACCAACAGTGCAAAAACAGCAAAATCATACCAAACCAAAAGGTAAAACACCGACTCAAATCCAAAGGAAGCCGAATCAGAAGAAGAAGAAGAATGTGAACTTTGTGAAATCTAAGGGAACGGACAAAATTGCAACGTTTGAAAATCAATCTAACTTAGATTTTGTCAAGAAAGCAACTGTGATGAAGAGAAATGAACCAAATAGTTCAAGACCTAGTACCTCGGGATCACAAAGTTCATCATCGGCAAGACGACCACATGATACTTCGGGGTTTGTTGAACGAAGATCATGTTTTGAATGTGGTACAATTGGGCACATTGTCAGAAATTGCCCGTATCTTCATAAATTAAAAGCCAAAGAAGATGATCCCCGTGAACGCAATCACCAAAAGCGATCTGTGTCTGTAAAACAAGATCCCCGACTTATAAGAGAAAGGGAAAAGAAACAGAAACGCCAACAAGTCAAGGTGGTTGAAAAGGCACTTAAAAATGAAGTGGTTCAAAAACAATCGGTTCCAGTTAAACCAGAAAACTCAAAATTTTCAAAAACTTCAAACAATCACGAAGTTAAATTTGCAAACAATCAAACTGGTAAATTTCAACAGACATGGAAACCTAAAATAACCACAAATTCAGGGGGACCATCACAATTTTCGAATCATCAAAGAATAGAGGTTATTGTTGTTGATGAAAATGGAAGACCCAAGACCACAATGGCTTGGGTCCCCATCTCCAACTAATTATGTGAGTTCATGTGCAGGGTGTTCCAGGAGGAACTATCAGTAGTCATTGGATTGTTGATAGTGGGGCATCCAGGCACATGTTAGGCGACATGAAGCTTCTCTACGACGTCAAATCTATTAGAGGAGGTTATGTTGCTTTTGCTGGAGATAAAGGCGGATATATTACGGGTGAAGGAATGATTTCCAACGGGGTTGTTAGCTTTGATAAGATCAACTTCGTACAACAACTTGATCACAATCTTCTTAGTGTTTCTCAAATTTGTGATAAGCAGTTCTCAGTACACTTTGATGCAAATGGATGTTATGTGCTGAAACCCGGCTTCAAAATTCCAACAGAATGGATTCTCTTATCGGCTCCAAGGATAAATGATCTGTATGTCCTTGATATGAGCCAAGCTATCACAACGTCTGCACAAGCAACTTGTTTCGTTTCCAAAGCCACAGAAAAAGACACAATCTCTTGGCACAGACGAATGGGTCACATTCACTTACGCAAAATGAATCATTTGGTGTCAAATGAATTAGTGAATGGTGTTCCTCTTAAAAACTTCCATCTTCAAGATGTCTGTGTTTCGTGCCAGAAAGGAAAACAAACGAAGAAGCGACACCCGACAAAGAAAATCAACACGGTGGCTGTTCCTCTTGAACGTTTGCACATGGATTTGTTCGGTCCTGTCAAGCACAAAAGCATTAGGAATGATCAATACTGCCTAGTGATAACTGATGATTATTCAAGATTTTCTTGGGTGGCGTTCATGGCACATAAGAGTGAAACCTTCGGTATTATCAAAAATCTGATCATTCAGATTGAGAATCTTTATAACTTGAAGGTTAGGCGGATACGTAGCGACAATGGTACTGAATTCAAAAATCATGCCATGGCGGAGTTTTGCACTTCAAAAGGTATTCTGCACGAATTTAGTGCAGCTTATACTCCTCAACAAAATGGCGTCGCTGAACGTAAGAACCGCACATTGATCGAGACTGCAAGGACTATGTTGGTAGAGTCACAATTGCCGATTCCATTTTGGACTGAAGCTGTGGCATCTGCATGTTATACGTTGAACCGAGTCCTTACAGTCAAAAGGCACAACAAGACCTGTTTTGAGCTTATTAACAAACGGAAACCTGATTTGTCATATCTTGAACCGTTTGGAGCTCCATGCACAATAATCGATCCTAATGGAAAGTTTGGGGCAAGAGCCATTGAAGGATACTTTCTTGGGTATTCCACCCCGAACTTAAGAGTCTGGAATCTAGAGACTAAAAGGGTCGAGGAATGGTCTGAAGTCAGAGTACAAAGGCACATTTTACCAGTCAAATGTCCTGGTCAGCCTTGGATGTTTGAGTACGATGACTTTTTCAATTCGATCAATGTTGAAGCAGTTGAAGAAAATGCTGCAGCTAGGATGTTTTTCGAGAGTGACAATGCAACAGATTCACCGTTGGTTCGTCCAATTCTTGTCAATCAAGAACCATCTTCGGTGAACAATAATGCTCTCGACAATGAGGATTTTCACGATGCTACCGAATTGAACGAATCTTCAGAGGATGATGAATTTCTCGATGCAGATCAAGAGGTTCCAATAACAGCAGTACATGGTACTTCAGAAGGTACACCTCTAGTAGATGTCCCTAGAACAGCTGAAGCTACTGCATCATCCTCTTCGTCAATTCCGGGCCTTGAATTGATTGTTGATCTCAATCTCAACAATCTGGGTACAAATATTCCAGTTTAAGATAATCCAGAAACAAGGATTCCCAATACCCATCCTCAACAAAACATCATCGGAAATGTACAAAGTGGCGTTCAAACAAGAAACATGTTGCGAAACAACAACAATGCAGGCTTGTATGCAGATATTAGAGAATCTGGTCAACAAAATGATTGGTCTTTCGCGTGTTATGTCTCACAGGAAGAGCCAAGAACTTGGAAAGATGCTTTGAAAGATAGCTCTTGGGTTGAAGCAATGCAGGAAGAACTGCAACAATTCCAGAAGCTTGGTGTCTGGAAACTCGTAGAGAAACCTGCTGGTTACAAGAAGATTGGTACCCGTTGGGTGTTTAAATGCAAAAAGGATGACCGTGGAGTCGTTATTCGAAACAAAGCAAGGCTAGTCGTTCAAGGTTTTCGTCAGATAGAAGGGATCGACTACAACGAAGTGTATGCACCTGTTGCACGTCTAGAAGCAATTCGGATTTTTCTGGCTTATGCCTCATTCAAAGGTTTCAAGGTATACCAGATGGACGTGAAAAGTGCATTCTTACATGGTGTGGTAGAAGAAGAGGTGTACGTCGAACAGCCTCCAGGTTTTGAAGATCCTATTCATCCCGATCGGGTTTGGTTGCTCAACAAAGCTCTATATGGTCTACATCAAGCACCGCGAGCTTGGTACGCAACCTTATCTAATTATCTGCTGGAGAATGGATTTCGCAGAGGTCTTATCGATTGTACTCTTTTCATCAAAGAACAAGATGGAGATCTTCTACTGGTTCAGGTATACGTTGATGATATTATTTTTGGTTCTACTAATGATGTTTTGTGTAGGGATTTCGAGCGTGTAATGCAGGATAAATTCGAGATGAGTGCTATGGGGGAAATGACTTTCTTTTTGGGCCTACAAGTACAACAAACCGAGTCTGGGATATTCATCCATCAGACTAAATATGTTGGTGACATCTTGAGCCGGTTCCAGATGTCAGATGCAACGCCCATCGGTACCCCATTGCCGCAAAATCACGGGATTACTCCAGACTTGAAGGGTGAAGCTGTTAGCCCCTCATACTACCGCGCGATGATCGGATCTCTTATGTATCTCACAGCATCAAGACCAGATATAATGTACCCAACGTGCCTACTTGCCAGATATCAAGTCAACCCGAAGGCCTCACATCTTGCAGCTGTCAAAAGGATTTTTCGTTATTTGAAGGGTTACCCTGACACCGGTCTATGGTACCCTAGGGATAATAACTTTGACTTGATCGCATTCAGTGATTCTGATTTTGGCGGATGCAAAATCGACGGTAAATCCACAACGGCTGGATGTCAGTTTTTGGGAAATCGCCTAGCCACATGGCAGTGCAAGAAGCAGACGTGCGTCGCTACATCAACATGCGAAGCTGAATACATTGCTGCCTCAAGTTGTTGCTCCCAAGTCCTATGGATCCAACAACAAATGCGCGACTACGGTTTTGAATTCCTAACTACTCCTATTTACGTTGATAATTCTGCTGCCTTACAGATCACTAAAAATCCTGTGTAGCATTCAAAGACTAAGCACATCGAAATTAAGTATCACTTCATACGTGATTGCTTTGAGAAAAGGCTAATCGATGTTACTTACGTCCACACCGATGACCAACGTGCCGACCTTTTTACCAAAGCATTTGACAAATCAAGATTTGACTATTTATTACTGGTAAACGGCATTAAGGTCAAGCAAGAGTAAAACCAACATCGGAAAATCATTTTTGTAAATATCTTTGTGTTTTAAATTTGTCTTAGTTTGTTGATTTTAGGGGGAGTAAATCCAAAATTTGAAAATCCAAAAACATCGAAAAATTTCAAAAACACAAAAACAATAGAAAAACAAAAATGAGTTTCCTGGCGAGCAAAAGAGAAAATGATAGTACATCAGTGGTCTGTCCAAACCTCTTTAAACTGAAATGCAAAATGAAAAATGATAAGCAGCTCTATATAAGATGTATCGGTAGGCTCACAATCATTTTAAAGTGTGCAGGGTGATATAAACTTAAATCGACTGAAGACCAGGTGGGAACCATTCATTGGCATATGGTCTTAGTACCGAAATTTCGTTTGAGAGATTGCCGAGGTTCTGAGATATTCGGTCTTTATGCTGCTTATCATCTGGGTATCATGGTTGTATCTTTTACCGAAAAATAACGGGGACGCAAGTCTAGATCTTCCATGATACTATACATACGTGTACATATTGCATTCGACCTCAATAAGTGATCAACAATCACATGTCCAAACAAAATAAGTGATAATATATCACAGATTCTTTCCGGGAGTCAAGTTCGTCTCTCTGCTGTACGAAAGTACTGACCTGTTCACGGACTTGCTCCTGTGCCCTCATGCATTGAAAATCAAGTTCCTCATCAATAAGTGATTATATCACATAGGGCTTGTTTTCAAATCAAAATAAGTGAGAATCTCACATCATATACGGTCAAACAGATGATAATCGGTATACTCACCGGTAAGATGAACCCTCGTGCATACCTTGATACGGGAATGTGTCGTGATGTGGATGAACACCGGTTGGTAAGTATAAACCATACCTTAACGTATCCCCTCGCCATGATTACATCTGATAAGTTGAGCTTATGTGGACAACAATACCGATAATTGTTATAGGATGCTTATCTTAATGTTAACTAATTGAACAACAAGAGCGTTTTGGCATGACCATACACTGATATGATTCTCTTACCCTCGAAACTCGCAAAAAGAATGTCTGTAAATATTTATTTAATGCTTTCATTTTCGGCATCTTTGTATATATTTATTTACTGCTTTCAGTCTTTAAATTTGAAATATTCAAAAATATCAAAAAGATTTTAAGTGTGTTTTAATATAAACTTTTTAAAAGCCAAAAAGATTTTATTTCTATTTTATTTTCGATCGTACGATGTTGGAGCTCGAGTCTTCGTTACCTGAAACCTGAACGAAAACCGAAAATGACTATTTCTTCATAAACGGTCGAAATTTGCAAAGTTTTGAAAGTTAAAACTTAAAACTGAACAATTCGTTAAACTTTCAAACTGTCGGACGGTGTTTGATTGAACAATGGTCACATGTGTGTCGTTTACTTATGATATTCCAAGCAGTTGTTCTCATTACGCGTTTAGATTTCTTGCGTGTGCAGATTATAAAGGCAAGGAGAACATGGTCGATGACAAGCTTCGGAATGAAGACACGACGTGAAGGCACTCAAAAGATGAAGATGATCGAGTTGCCGCTGACCATCATCAACACCACAAGGATCTCAATTCATAAAGATCAAGATATTCACGAGCATAACTCAAGGGGGGGCTTATGTTAAGGGGGAGTTTGTCAACACACTTCCTACATGAAACGGGGAGTTTGTTGATACACTTTCTGCTTTCAAGACGTGAAGACTTTAAAGATCCTCCGACATTGAAGACTTGAAAGGACGTCAAAGACTTGAAGTCACAAAGATCGAGACAAAGCTACAGCCAGACAAAGCTACAGCCAAGGGGGAGTTTGTTGGTGCACTTGTGTCTGTACTTTGTCTGTATTTCGTCTTGATTCAAAACGATGTCTTTGTTAGTACTGTAAGTTTGACCAAGTCAACCATCCTCAAGGTTTGACTTGGCCAAACAGTTCGAACAATGGTTGTAATATGGCTGTGTCGAAGGATGTGTCATCGAAGGATTGTTTAGATCCTTCGATGAGCTCGAAAGATAAGCCTTCGATGGATGGACCTCGAAAGATCTCATCCTTCGAGGTACATGTTGATCCTTCGAGCTGTTTCAGATCGATAGATGATCTTTCGATCAGTCTATCTGATCCTTCGACCAGACAAGCTGTGTCGGGTATAAATACCCATGTAGTGTGTTCACTTCATTAAGAGTTAGACAGAATTAGACATTAGAGGGCTTCATTTCAGACACATAGAGAGCATTCTGTTCAGAACACACACACACACGAAAGTTAGAGAGAGTTTATAGAATACATCTGTAAACATTGTGCTTGTAACCGAACCTTTCATACGTATTAATACAAGTGGTGTTAATCGGTGAAAACTTGTGTGTTGTGTTTATGCTTGTTCTTTCTCGGTTTGCATGCTAGCTTGGATTCCGCACTCGCTAGTGTGTTAGATATAACAAGGAATAGGTTAAACCTCAACCTCCGAGGGACCTACACCTTCACCCATATGTCCCTTGAAAATGGCCCAAGCAAGAATCGAATGTAACAACCCGACTTTCCGAAGTCAAAGTCAAAGTACAAGTCAAAGTCAAAGTCAAGGTCAACGACAGGTTTGCGTCCAGATCTGTCATTCCTTGCTTAATTATTGCTTGTACTCGCAGACTCGATAAACGATGTATGTTAATTAACGCTAGTTGAAAATACGATTTGTTAATATGTGAATTAACAATGCGATAAACATAATTAAACGCTAATTTGCTAAACTCTATCACATCGCTACCGCATCGAAATTCGAATCGCAGTTATGGATATTGTTTTACGTGTGTGCGCTATTATGTGCTTTACTTGTGTGTGCTTATATGTTGTTGGATGTTATTTGCAAACGCAATCACAATTCTATCGCATCGCATCGCAACCCGAAATACAAGTTACTTTTATGATTGTTAGGTTGGTTATGTTATTTGTGTAACTAATGTGTAATACAATCGCATCGTTTACTCGCAACGCAACGCAACGCTCAACGCAAGAAACGAATGTCGGAAATTAACCCACGCAAGCCATCCGACCGGACAACCATTCGATCGAATGGACATCCGACCGGATGACCATCCGATCGGATGGCCATCCGACCCGTTTAACCTCCACCGCCTTTTCTCCTCTCACACTATAAATACCCCTCCTGTCACATCACTTTTCATTGATGTGACAGCTCCCTCAGACCAGCACGCTCCTAGCCTTTTTTCTCTCGATTTCTCGCGATTCTTGTAAGTATTCACACTAAATCTTGTACTTTCTTCATCACTACACGCTTTCACATCATTTTCACCAACAAATCACAACTTTTCATCGTGAAATCTTCAGATTTGGGTTGTTCTAAGGTGATGTCATCATGGAGTTCTTATGAACATTGAAGTGTGACCTCATCTCATCAAGAACGGTTCGAATCTAAAGGATTTCCACACATTTTTACATTGATTTCAACTAAATCTAAGCATAATCAAAGTGTTTTCAAACTTTTCTTCAACATCTTTCACTTTTACTCAAAAACCGTTAGGATCTGGACTCGTTCGGGCTCACTACTCAATCTCTAATAGAGACCCGGGCTTAGAATGGATTCTACCGAAGGGACGGCCGACTCACGAGTTGAACATGAATTTCCGTCAAGAATAGTTGGTTCGGATCGAACGGGGTGATTCCCATCCGTTCGGACGAGTTGGACTTGATGTGGATTCCGTTTTTTAACACGTCGTCATACCGTCTCGGTTCAACACTTAACTGATTTTGCAAGGTTTCCAACCCAAAGCAGTTGCTCAATCGAATAGGCATCCGATCGAATGGCTATCCGACCAAGTGACTTGTGACTTAAACACATAAACAATTTAAAGAGTTCAAAGAATATCAGTTCCACTCGGGTCACCATCTGAGCAGACGGCCATCCGTCCGGATGACCGTCCGACCTGATATGTAGAAACACTTTGATGTGCTGAATATGGTCTAATAAAAAAACTAACCTAATCTAGACACCCTAGTTTTAAATTTATAAACTAAGACTCTCTAAATGCTAGACCACTGACAGACAAGTGTACCTATCGTACGTAGTAAAGCCTAATGAAGTCCGAGTATCGAACCCATGAGACACTAGCGACGCTAACTAGACTCTGACTCAACTAATTACTTAACTGGTTTATTTGATTTGATTGGATTTTGGGGTTTTAACTAATTAAACTAATGGAATTTAACTAAGACGAACTAGACTATCTAGACGCAGGCTAAAGGCTACTAAGGTGAAATCAAGGATGAGAAAGTACTACCCAGGTTTGGAATCCTATCTGTGACTCTCGGTTTTCTCTCGGCAATGGTAACTATGATGGAACCAAGTTCTGATAATACGACACTCTAAGACTAAAGATAAGTTGAATCTCCTCCCGGTCTCATCAACTTCTCCTAATGTCCTAAAGGTCAAATAAAGCTCACTTGTATGGGTTGGATCACCTCCCGGTCTCTCCAACAATACTAAAGTACCCAAAGACTAGATCTCCTCTCGGTCTCACTAATCACAATACACCCTAGAGTGTACGGGGCAACCTAAAAACACTTGACAAGACTTAGGAAAACAAATAATACTAGGGAACTTAGACAGATCTCCTCTCGGTCTCACTGCACCTAAATACCTAGCACCAAAGACAATCCCAACTATCTATCTCCTCTCGGTCTCAAGAATAGGTAGAACACTAAACTCCTCTAAATTATCAAACAATGTTCCTATGGGATACGAGCTCAGTAAACCATAAACTAGTTACAAATACAAAGTAGGTAACCTAACATGCATCTATACATGAAAGACATTCACAAAGACACAAGAGGAACAATTATAAGATAATAAATTAGAATAAAGTATGTACACACATCTAGTCAAATATTGATAGGTCTTTTACTTTAATATTCATCCATTAATAAGTTACCAAAACCGAAAGATTACCAATTATCAATAAATATTCATCACAAACCCGGGTAGAAAATACGAACTAGCCAATAATCATAACTAAAAACATAAAACGAGTCTGAAACGAGTAGCAAAACATAGTATCAAATCTTAAAAACACAAAGTTATTCGAAACTGAAACTAACTAATCGCTAACCCAAACTCGAATCTTGAATCGTAGATCTTGAACTTGAACCGTATAAACTTCTTCTCCTATTCGCCCCTTTTACGAATCAGTATGTGTAGCGGTCAAACTCTCCTTCTGGCGTCAAACTCCAACTATTGCTATCTACTCCTGTTCGTCTGTGCTTCTATATCTCCTTCTGTTCTGCCGTCCAATCCCAATATATATCCCCATATACTAGCATGCACTAGGGTTATTATTTTCAATGCCCACTCATTTGATGCCAAGCCCAAAGGAAATAAAAACAATTCCCCATGTATGTTTGTCGATATTATGGCTGGGGTTTATTTTGGGGCGACCCACTACTGATGTTGAAAATAATTAATGGGATCCCTTTTGTTCCTTCACGCCAATATATATGCATACTGAACACCCTCTAAATTCTTTTGGCGACCCACTAAGAAATATCCTCAACACTAAAAATCCATTAATTCATAACCTCCTGTTGAAACATAGAATTACGTATCAACATAAACCAAATAAATAAGTAATTTGACATTTTAAATGCAATCTCAGTTTTCCAAACTATAAGGTTTTCGTGTTTGCTTTCTCTTTTTTTTATTAAAAATAAAATTAACCGTTTTACTCGTTTAAGCTCCATTTTCACATCGAGACTTGTCAAGACACAAAATAATAAAATACAAACATATAACTACTAAAACTAAATAAAAACAAATAATAGCTACACAAAAATTATACAATTTACACGGGACAAATATGTATATTTTACCACACATCACACTTCAAACTTTTTAAAATGCTACAACGGAAACTTCAAATTTCAAACATACACAAACACATCCTTCCCAAGCGAACAACCCTCCGACCAAATGGTCATCCGCCCGGACGGTCGTCCGACCGGATCACTGTTCGTCACTCAAACTCTTCCACGCATTGTTCAACGCTTATACTATCGTTCTCTGATTAGGCTAACTCTCCAGCGCTCCCTTCAATCCAAGCTTGTGTTTATTTACTAAACACGAACTGTGAGTATACTCGATCATTTTTTGCATAACGCACTTTTGGGTGTTACATACGTTACTTATATCAAATCATAACGACACACAACGCAAACACTTTTTATACGCTAACCGCTCTCGCATGTTATACGTGTTATTCGATGAATGCTAGTATGTTATGTTTACACAGTGATTGTTGCCTAACACCTTAGCAACAATAGTACTATAGTTTGGACTCAGCACCTGTCGTGGACAGGGGTTGTTAAGGGCTTTTCTTCACGTGTCACAGTAGTGATATGTGTTGCGCATTCTACAACTCGCAGTCACGTCTGTGCATATTTCATTGTCGATAGCTTACTTGCTTCACATTACTACGTGTTACATGCTGGTTATGCGTAAATCGCTTTCGCTATACTATTATACTATTAAACTTGTATGCTCAACTTTACACTATGTGTATTGACTTTTATTTTAACGTATGTGACAGCTGTTTAGGATGCTTTGTTTGCTGGATGTCATGGAATAAGTTTAGGTGGTCTAGAAACCCACGAATAAATTTATGAGTTGTCGGAACATTATTTGTCTTTGAGAAACTATGTCTGTAATAACTATGTTACTTTATATGTTATGGTATGGGACGTAACGTTAAATATTTGGTAATTTTAGTAGTTATGGATTCTCCTGGACAATCTGTTTCGCTCAGTGCCACGCCCCGATGTTTCCGCCATCGGTTGAGGTGTGACAGATTGGTATCAGAGCCATAACTATAGGGAATTAGGCAAGACTCGACCTAGTCCGGGTCGATGTCCTAGAAGTCTAAGTACCAACAGACCGCCTTGTGCGAACTCAGTAGGGGTTCTGCACGAGCCTATTTCTGTTATTCACTCTCGAACTCGCAAAAACTAACCAGATTTTCCTAAAGCTGGCACCTCGCACACACGATTTTTGAAAACAAACGGGAGAATTTGGTCGAGATTAGGTGTGAAAACTGTAACCTCTCGATAGAATCACTCACTCGACATGCATTTTTATCAATAAAACACGGGAATTTGCGTTGAGTCAGGTGTGAAAACCACACCTCGGTGCGATTCTCCCTATCTATCTCGTGATTTTATCACACAATCAGGAATAAAGTTGTTAAGTTAGGGGTGAAACCCGCATCTGAATGACTTATTCCAGTCTATATCTTGGTTTTACAAAACTCTTACCAAAGTCTCGATGGGTTCCAATGACTTGAGTCACGTAGTGGCTGAAAGGATGCGTGCCATTCGCCCGGATTAAGGCGAGAGCACAGTCTACTAAGCCAGCGTGTGTACTCAAAGTCCTTGAGAATAGTCGGATCACTTTGGGTAGTCAAAGTCTAACACACCCGAGACATTCTATTTTCAAGCTACAATCGCCGATTTTGCGCTTTATCGCTTTTATGTGTTTCGATTCTGAGATCGCAACCGCTGACTCTGTGACTTATCGATTTTATGTGTTTTATATGGGTTAAGATGTTTATATGTTTCGGTTTTGGAAATTTCACGCTTTTCGCTCATCGCTTTATTAAACACGCACGACACGCACAGCTACTAACATCTCAAAACACTAACAAAATCGCGGACTTTCACATGTTATGTTACTCGCTTACGCTACTCGTTATCGCGACTCGCATTCGCAACTCTCGATCGCTTTTCGCAAATTCTAAAGATAGGTGAATACGTGCAAAATATGTAGGTGAATACGTGCAAAATATAGTGGAACATGTGCTTACGTGAATTACGTATTTCTGTGCTCTACATGCTTATGTGCTTCTGTGCTTACGTGCTTGAGTGGATTATGTGCTTATGTGCCTATGTGATTACGTGCCTAAGTGAGTGATGTGTTCCTAAGCTTTACATAAAGTAGCTTTTGGTGTTACACTAAACTAGTATCTAGGCATCTCGTCTGAATCCTATGACGATGTCTGTTGCAGACAATGTCGTCATTTGGATTTCATACTTCACGCGCTGCTCGCTGCAATCACCCTGACAAACGCATCGCCTCGCTAGTTGCCAAGCAAATGGCTAAGGTCATTCCGCAAATCGTCAGCGAAATTAATGAAATCGCTAGCAAGTCCTTTGAGGAATCTAGGACTGACTCTCCCCGCGCTACTTTTAGCTTCAAGTAGTTTAAAGCTTATGGACCCAAGGACTCTACTGGGGAAGATGGGCCGAGCGCAATGTTTTAATGGTTCGACTCAATTGAAGTCACTCTACGCCAAAGTGGATGTCCAGACAACCTCCACATTGTTAACGCAACTGGGGTCTTCCAGTCTAGGGCACTGGAATGGCGGACAGCAGAGCGAAACAGGCGTGGGAACGACGCAGCCTATGGACTTTCTTGGGAGGAATTGAAGGAAATCATGATGAAAGAATTTTGTCCCCCACATGAACTCCAGAAGCTGGAAGACGAGTTCTGGCATATCAAGCAAGAGGGTGGCGACAATGCTAGTCTTACTGCTCACTTTAAACAGCTTAGCATCATTTGCCGTGGCCAAGTCTCAACTCCCGACATCACAATCAAGAAATATATTCGCGCTTTACCTGATTATATTGCCGATTTCGTCCAAGCAGCCAAGACTACTACCATTGAGAAGACCTCCCTGCTCCCTGTCGAGATTAATGACAAGCGATTCGGGCTGGTTACTTCAAGAACACCGCCAAGAGTCTTCACCAAGTCACTGCTACTTCCGCTACTCCCACTGCTGAAACTGCTTCACCTCAAGCTTCGAAGTCTTCACGCCATAAGTGCAAGAGCAACAACAACAACCAGAATTGTGTGGCTACCACTGCTCCTCTCAATGTTGTTCCTGTCTAACAGCAGAACCAGAACCGCAAAGTCACTGCACCCGTGACCAACGCACCTCCTGCAAAACGTGCGTACACTGGTCCTCACCCACTGTGCCCTACTTTTACCTACCATCATCCAGTTGGGATCGCTTGCCGCGTTTGTGTCCACTGCAACATTTACGGACACTTTACCGCAAACTGTCGCACTGGCCCCCGTCAAGCTCAAGTTCAAGCCCCTCCCGCTCTGCCAGCTCCACTACACGCTCCTTAGGGACAACAAGCAGCTCCTTCCCCCGCTGCTCACGCAAGAGCCTGCTATGCATGTGGTGATCCTAAGCACTTCGCAAACGTCTGCCCGAACCGAGTGGTGAAGCAAGAGCCATAGCAGCAACCAGCGCAACAACAACATCAACAGCAGTAGGGGTGTTCATGAACCGATCCGATCCGATCGAGGGTCTGCTCATGCTTGGATTGAATTACAACCGATCCGATCCGAGCGGATCAAATTTGCAAAACCGAGCGCAAAAGTGATGCTCATGCTCGGATTGAATTTGAATCGATCGGCTCGGTTTCGCTTGGTTTTTATCAAATCCTAAAAAAATCGAGCGGATGGTTTTCGCTCGGTTTCGCTCGATTGAATGATAAAGCTTCATTTAACAAAAACAAATTCTAACATAATTAAAACATGTCCAACACTTTACTAACAAAAACAATATGTAACTCAAATCATGATTCTAAAAATGTTCTAAAAATAAAGTGCGAATACAAATTGTCATTTAGTTCAAAAGCCATAAACTTTTTCTTTAAGCTTGAAAATCTATTTTTTGGGCTATTATATTTTTTTGGGTTTTTAATATATATCTATATATATATATATATATTAATTATTAATAAAAATAATTCGAGCAAAACCGAGCGATCGTCGAGCGAGCGGAGCTTTGCTCATGCTCGGATTGAATTTGAATCGAACCGATCCGATCGGCTCATTTACAAACTGAGCGGGAATCGAACGAGCATTTTTCGAGCGATCGTCTAGCGATCGTCGTGCAGTTTGGACAGCCCTAAACAGCAGCAACCACAACAGCAGCAGCAACCAACTCAGGAAGCAGCCCGTGGACGAGTTTTCAACATCAACGCTCGACAGGCCCAAGCTGACAACATCGTTGTCAACGGTACGTTTCTCGTAAATGGTATTTATGCTTCGTGTTTGTTTGATACTGGAGCCGATAACTGTTTTGTATCGTTCGAATTCGAAAGGCTCCTAAATCGTAAATGCGCTAACCTCCCATCGACGTTTGACGTAGAAATTGCCAATGGAAGAAATGGCACTATTAATTCCGTCCTACGTGATTGTACCTTTGAGCTCAACAATCACGTTTTCCCGATTGATCTTATTCCGATGCAACTCGGTAGTTTTGACATCATAGTAGGCATGGATTCTTCGTGAGAATCGTGCTGAAATCGTTTGTTTCGAAAAGATGGTCCGTTTCTCCCTTTCAAACGGTGATCAATTGTGTGTCTATGGCGAAGTCGCTTCTAATGAATTAAAACTCATGTCGTGTGTCCAAGCAAGAAAGTATCTCTGCATGGAATAAAAAGCTTTCTTGGTACACATCGTTGTAGCGGAGAAGGAAAAGAAAGAGAAGGCAATGGAAAAGGTGCTCGTGGTTCGTGATTTTCCTAACGTCTTTCCTAATGATTTACCTGGTTTACCGCCGTCTCGTGATATCGATTTTCGAATAGACCTTATTCCTGGAGCCAACCCTGTCGCTAAAGCGCCTTATCAACTCGCTCCATCCGAAGTGCGTGAATTCTCCAGTCAACTCCAGGAATTGCTTGATAAAGGCTTCATTCGCCCTAGCACATCTCCATGGGGCGCACATGTCCTTTTCGTCAAAAAGAAGGACGGATCATTGTGGATGTCCATCGATTATAGGGAACTTAATAAGCTGACTATCAAGAATCGCTATCCCTTATCTCAAATCGATGATCTGTTTGATCAATTGCAAGGTGCTACGTGTTTTTCCAAGATCGATCTACGCTCTGGCTATCACCAGTTACGAATTCAGGAGGAAGATATACCCAAAACCGCTTTTTGAACCCGATACAATCACTACGAGTTTGTTGTTATGCCCTTTGGTCTAACTAATACCCCTGCAGTCTTTATGGATCTAATGAATCGTGTGTGTAAACCCTTTCTCGACCGCTTCGTCATCGTGTTCATCGATGATATCCTGATCTATTCTAAGTCAAAAGCCGAACACGCGTAACATCTCCGTTTGGTTCTTGAACAACTCCAAGGAAATCTCCTCTACGCCAAGTTCTCCAAGTGCGAATTCTGGCTTGAGGAGGTTCAATTCCTCGGTCACATTGTTAATAGTCAAGGTATTCACATCGACCCCGCAAAAATCGAAGCAGTTAAGAGTTGGATTACACCAAAAAACCCAGTCTGAAGTTTGTTCGTTTCTCGGATTAACGGGTTATTATCACCGATTCATCGCTGATTTCTCGAAGATCGCTGTCCCTCTCACCTCTCTTACGCAGAAGGACAGGACTTTTGTTTGGGGAACCGAACAAGAGGAAGCCTTTCAAACCCTCAAGCTTATGCTTTGCAGCCCTGTGCTCACATTACCCGACGGAAACAACGACTTTGTAGTATATTGCGATGCCTCTAACCTCGGTCTCGGTTGTGTTCGTAATATTCAAGCCCAACACGACCTCGAAGCCCTAATTCACGATGCTCAGCACGACTGCTTCATTGAGAATACCTTGAGAGAAGAAATGAAGAAATGTGGTGCTGAAACCCAACTTGTCACCAAATCGAACGGTATCTACTACTATCTCGATCGCAACTGGATCCCTAGTCGCAATAACCTTCGGGAGATATTGCTAACTGAAGTCCACAAATCCCGATATTCCATTCATCCCGGTGCCGACAAGATGTACCAGGACCTGCGTGCCAGGTATTGGTGGCCTGGAATGAAGAAGGATATCGCTCTATATGTTTCAAAATGCCTAACCTGTTCTAAGGTCAAGGCTGAGCAACAACGACCCTCTGGCTTACTCGTGCAACCCGAGATTCCTATGTGGAAATGGGAGAGTATAGCTATGGATTTCATTACAAAACTTCCGCGTACGCCATCAGGTCACGATAGTATCTGGGTTATCGTTGATCGTCTTACTAAATCCGCCCACTTTCTGCCAATACGGGAAGACTTTAAGGTTGAACGATTAGCCCGAATCTATACCGACGAAGTCATTTGTCGACATGGGACACCTCGTGACATCTTCTCTGACCGCGATGGTCGATTCACTTCGCGCCTCTGGGAAACTTTTCAATCCACTCTCGGTACTACTCTTAATCTTAGTACTGCTTTCCATCCCAAGACTGACGGTCAGACTGAACGCACGATTCGCACCCTTGAAGACATGCTTCGCTCGTTTGTTATAGATTTCGGTGGTAATTGGGATTCGCATTTACCTTTACCCGAATTCTCGTACAACAACAGTTATCACTGTAGTATTCAAATGGTACCATTTGAGGCATTATATGGAAGAAAATCTCGATCGCCTATTGTATGGCACGAGATCGGGGATGCGCAAATTACCATTTCTGAGTTATTGCAAGAAACGACTGACAAGATCCTCCAAATACGAGACAATCTCCTGAAAGCTCGGAGTCGTCAAAATAGTTATGCTGATAAACGCCGCAATCCCCTTGAATTTGACGTTGGTGATCACGTACTCCTAAAGGTTGCACCTTGGAAGGGGGTGGTCTGATTCTACAAGAAAGGAAAGCTAGCGCCTCGATACATGGGACCCTTTAAGATCCTGGAAAGAATTGGCAAAGTGGCCTACAGACTCTAATTACCAGAGGAACTCAGTAACGTACATCCGACTTTCCACGTTTCGAACCTCAAAAAGTGCCTAGCCGACCAGAATTTACATGTCCCTCTTGAGGATCTACCAGTGGACGAAACATTACACTTCATGGAAAAGCCAGTCAAGATCATGGACCGAGAGACCAAGAAACTACGACGCTCACGCATTCCCATAGTGAAGGTTCGCTGGGAAGGCAAACGCGGTGCCGAGTTCACCTGGGAACTCCAGAGTGATATGAAGGCCAAGTATCCACAACTATTCGTGACGCCTGCGCCTTAGATTTCAGGACGAAATTTCCTAAAGTAGGGGAGGCTGTAACAACCCGACTTTCTGAAGTCAAAGTCAAAGTACAAGTCAAAGTCAAAGTCAAGGTCAACGACAGGTTTGCGTTCAGATCTGTCATTCCTTGCTTAATTATTGCTTGTACTCACAGACTCGATAACCGATGTATGTTAATTAACGCTAGTTGAAAATACGATTTGTTAATATGTGAAGTAATAATGCGATAAACGTAATTAAACGCTAATCTACTAAGCGCTATCAGATCGCTACCGCATCGCAATTCGAATCGTAGTTATGGATATTGTCTTACGTGTGTGTGCTATTATGTGCTTTACTTGTGTGTGCTTATATGTTGTTGGATGTTATTCGCAAACGCAATTGCAACTCTATCGCATCGCATTGCAACCCGAAATACAAGTTACTTTTATGATTTTTAGGTTGGTTATGTTATTTGTGTAACTAATGTGTAATACTATCGCATCGTTTACTCGCAACGCAATGCAACGCTCAACACACGAAACGAAAGTCGAAAACCAACCCACGCAAGCCATCCGACCGGACAACCATTCGATCAAATGGACATCCGACCGGATGACCATCCGATCGGATGGCCATCCGATCAAAAAGCCATCCGACCCGTTTAACTGTCACACCCCAACCGATGGCGGAATCATCGGGGTGCGGCACTGAGCGAAACAGATTGTCCATGAGTATCCATAACAACTATTAATTACCAGATATTTAAAACATCATGTCCCATACCATAACATATCCAAATAAAACAGTTATTACAAATAATTGTCTCACAAACAAATACTGATCTGATAACTCAGATTTCAAAATAGACAATTTGTTTATTCGTTTCTAGACTCTTTCCTAGCCTCGATTTCATCACACAACAAACAAGGCCTCCTAGCATCTTAAGCACCTGCCACATACGTTAAAATAAAAGTCAATACACATAGTGTAAAGTTGAGCATACAAGTTTGATAATAGCATAATTGAGTTCGAAATCGTTTACGCATAACCAGCACGTACAACGTGTGATGTGAAGCACGTAAGTTATCGACATGATCCTATCAATACCAATGACTGCGGGTTGACTGCGTAAGGCAGTTCGTAACACATATTCACCACTACAAATCATGTGATTAATAGTCCTTAACAACCCCTAAGTGAACAGGTGCTGAGTCCAAACTATAGTACTATCGTTGCTAAGGCAGGTAGACAACAATCTATGTGTAAACATAACAAACAAGCATTCATCAAGTCACGTATAACATGCAGTAGCGGTTAGCGTTAAAGTATTGCGTAGTGTGTTTGATGTGATTTAGAATAGGTAACGTATGTAACACCCAAAAGTGCGTAAAGCAAAAAGGGTTCAAGTATAGTCACAGCGGTAGAGTTAATGGATTGAAGGGAGCGGTAGAGTGGGATTAGCCTGAACAGTTAACGATAGCATAAGCGAATGCCGGTGAGTAAAACGGTGAAAGGTGACCAAGTATCGGTTGGTTACCCGATCGGATGGCCAGTCGATCGGGTGGCAATCCGTTCGAGTGGTCATCCGATCGGATGGCCATTCGATTGGATTGACACCTCGTTTGGTGAGTGATGTGTTTGTGTATGATGGTTTGTACTTTGAAGTTTTTGTTGTAGCATTTTGAAAATAGAGAAGTATCTCTACCCTTCAGGTCGGTCGGTCGAACGGTCGTTCGATCGGATGGCAATCCGATTGGCGAGGCTTCTCAGTTTGAGAACAAGTTCACAGTAGGACGGTCACTCGATTGGATGGCTATCCGATCGGGTGGCAATCTGTATGTATTGTACATGTTGAAATTTGATTAAATATCAAAGTCCCAAACGTCACACGATTGGACGGTCACTCGATCGGATGGCCATCCGATCGGGCGGTAATCCGTTCAACCTTCAGTTCCTTGAATAGCTTGAATAAAAGTTTAAGTGTGGAACCAAGTGCAACCCGATCGAATGGCCGGTCGATTGGATGGCAATCCGATCGGATGGCAATCCGATCAGACAACAATCCGTCCCGATGATCTGGTCGTCTTGTCACCTGATTCTGTTTGAAGTTTTTGCAGTGTTTGAACGAGACATTTTGATAACTTGTTTAAACAACAAGAACCCCAACCCGCCCCAAGTGACCTGACCGAACAGGAACCACCCTAGTCCGACCGGTTCATGGTTCGAGACGGTTGTTCATGTTCAAACCCGAAATCAGTAGTCTCTTAGATAGAATTCAGATCTGGAACTAATACATCACTAAGAATGAGTAGAAGATCAGAACAAGCTCCGATTCTATCAGGTTTTGAGTGCATTGAGTGTAAAAGAGTTGAAAGAAAGTTGGAAATCCTTCTTTCAATCCCTTCTACATTGAATATGTTCAGATCTATGCAAGATCTTTGTTTATTCATGTGGAAATCGTCCAAATCTAAGTTGTTCTTGGTGGATTGAAGCCAAAACATGAAGTTCATAAGAACTCCATGACGACATCACCCTAGAACACCTCAAATCCATTGATTTCATGGTTAAAAGTTAAGATTCGAAAGATAGAATGATGAAAAAGTGTGTGTAGATCATAGAAGTACAAGATTTAGGTTGAAAACTTACAAGAATCGCGAGAAATCGAGAGAAATTGGGCTCGAGTGCGGCTGGGTCGAGTAGAGAGCCGTCACATCAAGTGATGTGACATATGGGGGTATTTATAGGGTTTCCTAAAAAGGAAAGTGAGGAAAAAGGCTGGTCGATCGGGTGGCAGTCCGATCGGGTGGCAACCCGATCGGGTGGCAACCCGATCGGATGGCAATCCGATCGGATGGCCACTCGGTCGGTTGGCCACTCGATCCATGAGTCTGGCGCGATGAGTTTTGTCGTTTCGATTCGCGTGTTGAGCGTTGCGATGTGATTCGAGAGAGCGATGCGATAGTATTACCCATTAGTTACACATATAACATAAGTACTATATCTAACATACAATCACTATAAATAACTTGCGTTTAGCATTTTCGATTCGATTGCGATGCGATTGATTACGATTTGCGATTAACACCTCAACATAAGCATAACATGCACAAGTAACACATAAATAGCACACACATGAAAAAACAATATCCAGAACACATAATTCGAGTTGCGAACGCGATGGTGACGAGCGATAATTCGATAAGCATGCAATAAATAGCGATTAAACCTCGATTATTAACAAGTACTCCACATAATACAACTAATGCGATAAAGTAAATAGATTATCTACAAGTCAAAGAAGCCAAAACAGGAGTTGAGCGAGGAGTAACAGATCGCAATTAGCAATCTTTTTTTTTCCTTTGACTTCAATCTTGACTTTGACTTTGACTTTCGAAACATGGGGTGTTACAGCCTCCCCCTCTTAAGGGAATTTCGTCCCGAAATTAGGCCGAAGCCGTAACAAACAACTGCGGGTACTTCGCCTTCATGTCGCTTTTGAGTTCCCAATTGAACTCTGCGCCTCGTTTTCCTTCCCACCGGACCTTCACAACGGGAATGCGCGAGCGTCGGAGCTGCTTGGTTTGGCGGTCCATGATCTCGACAGGCTTTTCCACGAAGTGTAATGTTTCGTTCACTTGAAGATCCTCAAGTGGTACGTGCAAATCATGCTCAGCCAGGCATTTTCTAAGGTTCGAAACGTGGAAAGTCGGGTGGACGTTGTTAAGTTCCTCCGGTAGTTCGAGTCTGTAAGCCACTTTTCCGATCCCTTCCAGAATCTTAAAGGGTCCAACGTATCGAGGCGCAAGCTTTCCTCTCTTGCCGAATCTGACCACACCCTTCCAAGGTGATACCTTTAGGAGTACATGGTCGCCAACGTTAAATTCAAGGGGCTTGCGTCGTCTATCGACGTAACTTTTCTGACGACTCCGAGCTTTCAGTAAATTGTCTCGAATTTGGAGGATTTTGTCAGTCGTTTCTTGCAATAGCTCAGGACCGGTTAATTGCGAGTGTCCGATCTCGTGCCATACAATAGGCGATCCATATCTTCTTCCATACAATGCCTCGAATGGTGCCATTTTAATGCTGGAATAATAACTGTTATTGTACGAGAATCCGACCAAAGGTAGCTATGCGTCCCAATTACCACCGAAATCTATGACACACGAACGGAGCATGTCTTCAAGGGTACGAATCGTTCTTTCAGTCTGACCATCGGTTTGGGGATGGAATGCGGTACTTAGATTAAGCGCAGTACCGAGAGCAGATTGAAATGTTTCCCAAAGACGCGAGGTAAACCGAGCATCGTGGTCAGAAATGATTTCGCGAGGCATCCCATGTCGACAAATGATCTCTTTGGTGTAGATTCGGGCTAATTTTTCTACCTTGTAGTCTTCCCGTATCGGCAGGAAGTGAGCAGTTTTAGTCAAACGGTCAACGACAACCCAGATGCTATTGTGACCTGATGGCGTGCGCGGAAGTTTCGTTATGAAGTCCATAGCTATACTCTCCAACTTCCACACAGGGATCTCGGGTTGAACGAGTAAGCCATAGGGTCTTTGGTGCTCAGCCTTGACTTTCGAGCACGTCAGGCGCTTCAAAACATAGAGGGCGATATCTCTCTTCATGCCCGACCACCAGTACTTGTAGCGCATGTCCTGGTACATCTTGTCGGCACCGGGATGAATAGAATATCGGGATTTGTGGGCTTTATCCATCAAAATCTGTCGTAAATTGGTCCATTTAGGGATCCAAATTCGGTCCAGATAATGGAATACCCCATTCGACTTATTCTCCAGCTGGGCTCCATCGTTGAGAATCATTTCCTTCTTCAAAGTGCGTTCGTTAAAGCAGGCATGTTGAGCTTCGCGGATAAGGGTTTGGAGATCATATTGGGCTTGAACATTACAGGCGCTGTGTAAATAACTCCGTTTGCTGAGAGCGTCGGCAACGGCATTTGCTTTGCCTGGATGATAACGAATCTCACAGTCATAATCGTTGAGAAGTTCTACCCACCGGCGTTGACGCATATTTAGCTCTTTCTGGTCAAAGATATGTTGTAGGCTCCTATGATCGGTGAAGATCGTACACTTAGTACCATAAAGGTAGTGTCGCCAAATCTTTAACGCAAAAACAACTGCGCCTAGCTCGAGGTCATGGGTTGTATAGTTTTTCTCGTGGATCATGAGCTGACGAGATGCGTAAGCAATAACCTTATCTCGTTGCATAAGAACAAAACCGAAGCCAAGGTTCGAGGCATCACAATAGACGATAAAATCATCGTTTCCGTCAGGTAAAGCGAGAACAGGAGCATTGCAAAGCATGTACTTGAGAGTTTGAAAGGCAGTCTCTTGTCCAGTTCCCCAAACAAAAGACTTATCTTTGTGCGTGAGAGAGGTGAGCGGCACAGTGATTTTTGAGAACCCTTCGATAAATCGACGATAATAGCCCGCTAATCCGAGAAAAGAACGGACTTCAGACTAGTTCTTAGGTATGACCCAACTCTTGACAGCTTCGATCTTCGCGGGGTCGACGTGAATACCTTGACTATTGACAATGTGACCGAGGAATTGAACCTCCTCTAGCCAGAATTCGCACTTGGAGAACTTGGCATAGAGTCGATTCCCCTGGAGTAGCTCGAGAACCAAACATAGATGTTGTGCGTGTTCGGTTTTTGACTTGGAATAAATCAGGATATCATCGATGAACACGATGACGAAGCGGTCCAGAAAAGGTTTACACATGTGATTCATCAGATCCATAAAAACCGTCGGTGCGTTGGTTAAACCAAAAGGCATAACAACGAACTCATAGTGGCCGTATCGAGTGCGAAAAGCGGTTTTGGGAATATCCTCCTCTTGTATGCGTAACTGGTGATAGCCTGAGCGTAGATCGATCTTGGAAAAACACGTAGAACCTTGTAACTGGTCAAACAAATCATCGATGAGAGGCAGGGGATAGCGATTCTTGATTGTCAACTTATTTAACTCCCTATAATCGATGCACATCCGGAACGACCCATCCTTCTTTTTGACTAAATGGACTGGTGCGCCCCAAGGAGAGGTGCTAGGGCGAATAAAGCCTTTGTCCAGCAATTCCTGGAGCTGACTCGAGAGTTCGCGCATCTCGGACGGAGCGAGTCGATAAGGAGCTCTAGCAACGGGATTTGCTCCAGGAATGAGGTCGATGGGAAAGTCGATATCACGACTCGGAGGTAATCCTGGAAGATCTTCAGGAAAAACGTTGGGAAATTCACGAACAACAGGAACGTCTTTCATTATTGTCTTCCCTTTCTTTTCCTTTTCCGCTACTACAATGTTAGCCAAGAAAGCTCTGTATTCCTTGCGGAGATACTTGCTAGCTTCGATACATGACATGAGCTTGAGGTCATTCGATAGAGTTTAACAATACACAAAAAGTTGATCCCCATTAGCTAGCGAAAATCGAATCATCTTATCGAAGCAAACAACTTCAGCATGGTTTTCGCGAAGAAAGTCCATGCCTATTATGACGTCAAAACTACCGAGCTGCATCGGAATAAGGTCGATAGGGAAGATGTGATTGTTGAGTTCGAGCGTACAATCACGAAGAACAGAGTTGATAGCGACGGTCCTTCCGGTGGAAACTTCAACATCAAACGTCGAGGGGAGATGGGCGCGCTTACGATTAAGTAGCTTTTCGAACTCAAACGATACAAAACAGTTATCTGGTCCAGTATCAAACAAACACGAAGAATAAATACCATTCACAAGGAACGTACCATTGACCACGTTGTTGTCAGCCTGAGCCTGGCGCACATTAATGTTGACAGTTCGAGCACGAGCGGCTTGTTGCTGTTGTTGCTGAGGCTGCTGCTATTGTGGCTCTTGCTTCACAACTTGATTGGGGCACATGTTTGCGAAGTGGTTGGGATCACCACACGCAAAGCAGACTCTAGCATTGACCGTGGGTGCCGGAGCCGCTTGTTAGCCTTGAGAAGCAGGAAGTAGAGCTTGATGAGCAGGAGCTGGAGCTTGACGAGGACCTATAAGGAAGTTGGAGGTGAAATGGCCATACATGTTGCAATGTACACAAAATCTGCAGGCGATTCCCACTGGGTGGTAATATGTACAAGTCGGGCAGGCAGGGTGAGGACCAGTATAAGCACGCTTTGCCGGCGGTGCTTGGGTCACCGGTGCCGCGACTGGCGGTGTTGAGTCTGCTGCTGAGCTGGTACAGCTTGGAGCGGGGTAGCAGTGGTGACAGCACAGTTCTTGTTGCTGGAGTTGCTGTTGTTCTTTCTTTTGCGTCTCGAAAGCTTGGATGACTGAGGAGTGGCGGTGGTTTCAGCGGTTGAAGCAGTAGTAGCTTGATGCAGATTCTTGGGAGCTTTATCCCAGATACCAGACTTGACTCGCTTGTCATTGATCTCCGCTATGAGCAAGTAGGTTTCTTCAATCGTTGACATCTTCGCTGCTTGAACAAAGTCAGCCACACAATCCGGAAGAGCACGGATATACTTTTTGATGGCGATATCGGACGTCTTGACTTGATCCGGACAGATAATACTCAACTGCATGAAGCGCGCAGTCAAACCAGCGTTGTCACCGTCCTTCTGCTTAATGTGCCAGAATTCGTCCTCCAACTTTTGGCGCTCATGGGGAGGGCATAACTCTTCCATCATCACGTCCTTCAACTCATCCCATGATAGCCCGTAAGCTGCATCATTTCCGCGTTTGTTTCTCTCGGCCGTCCACCAGTCTAGAGTGCGGGACTGGAAAACGCCAGTTGCGTTGAGAGTACGGAGATTATCAGGACAGCCACTCTGACGCAGGGTGACCTCGATAGAATCAAACCATTGGAACATAGCCGTAGGACCATCTTCACTAGTAAACTCTTTCAGTCCGCAGGCTTTGAACTGTTTGAAGCTAAAAGCAGCCTTGGGAGTATCGGTCCTGGACTCTTCAGAAGATTTGCTCACATTCTCATACAGTTCACTGACGATCTGAGAAACAACCTTCGCCATTTGTTTAGCGACGAGAGCAGCAAGGCGTTTGCCTTTCTGGTTTCGGCGAGCAGCGCGCGAGTGACGGGATCCAGATGACGACATTGTCTGCAACAGACATCGTCATAGGACTAAAAACACTAATCGATCATTCCTAGTATAGTCTAGCGATTCACCATAAAGCTCAGGAACACGTATCCACATAACACCGAATCACATAGGCACATAATCACGTAGAGCACAGAAACACGTAGGCACGTAAGGCACAGAAGCACATAAGGCAGTCAGAATACAGAAACCTAGCTATATGTTGCACGTATTCCCTATCCTTCACAGCGTGTATGACGATTAAATATAGTGATTGCGAGTATCGAGCAGCGATGGCGAATAATGACCAGCGATTTGTTTGCGTGTTGAGGTAGATGTGCAGTGCGTGTTGATCAAAATGAACAGCGAAAATGAATAAATCACCAAAATCGAAACACGTAATCACATAAAACACATAACATCCATATAAAATCGACAAATATCAGAGTCAGCAGTTGCGGGCTTAGAATCGAAACACACAGAATATCGAGAATGAATTGTCTGCGGCAGATAGACGTTGACTACCCAAAGTGGTTCGACTATTCACAAGGACTTTTGGTACACACTTTGGCTTTCTGGACTGTGCTCTCGTTTCGATTTGAGCGATCGGCACACATCCTTCCAGTTACAGTGTGACTTCAAGTCATTGGAGTCCGTCGAGACCTTGGTGAGAGTGTTGAAAATCAAAATAAAAGCGGAACGAATCATTAAGGTTCGGGTTTCACCCCTAACTCAGCGACTTTATGGAGTTTTGATGTAAATAGAGGGGAAAATGTGCGCTAAAGTATGGGTTTCACTCCTGATTTAACGCAAATTCTCATGTTTATAGGCATAAATGTGGGTCAAACAAGTGTTTTGGTAGAGAGTTTGTGGTTGTCACACCTAATCTCGACCTGATCACTCGTTCATTTTTTGAGAACTAGAACGTAGTGATAGTGTAGTGTAAGCGAGAATAGCGAGATATAGCAAGCAAGCTCGTACACAACCCCTACAGGTCATGCACAAATCGGTCTGTTGGTACTTAACTATAGACTAGGTCGTTTCTAAGACATCGACCCGGACTAGGTCGAGTCTTGCCTAATTCCCTATAGTTATGGCTTTGATACCAATCTGTCACACCCCAACCGATGGCGGAATCATCGGGACGTGGCACTGAGCAAAACAGATTGTCCATGAGTATCCATAACAACTA
The DNA here is from genome assembly GCA_030545235.1 of Helianthus tuberosus. Taxonomy (NCBI): domain Eukaryota; kingdom Viridiplantae; phylum Streptophyta; class Magnoliopsida; order Asterales; family Asteraceae; genus Helianthus; species Helianthus tuberosus. Next base: position 211,811,379 of record CM060424.1, read on the forward strand.
TTAATTACCAAATATTTAAAACGTCATGTCCCATACCATACCATACCATAACATATCCAAATAAAACAGTTATTACAAATAATTGTCTCACAAACAAATACTGATCCGATAACTCTGATTTCAAAATACACAATTTGTTTATTCGTTTCTAGACTCTTTCCTAGCCTCGATTTCATCACACAGCAAACAAGGTATCCTAGCATCTTAAGCACCTGCCACATACGTTAAAGTAAAAGTCAATACACATAGTGTAAAGGTGAGCATACAAGTTTGATAATAGCATAATAGAGTTCGAAATCATTTACGCATAACCAGCACGTACAACGTGTGATGGGAAGCACGTAAGTTATCGACATGATCCTATCAATACCAATGACTGCGGGTTGACTACGTAAGGCAGTTCGTAACACATATTCACCACTGCGAATCATGTGATTAATAGTCCTTAATAACCCCTGAGTGAACAGGTGCAGAGTTCAAATATAGTACTATCATTGCTAAGGCAGGTAGACAACAGTCTATGTGTAAACATAAAAAACAAGCATTCATCGAGTCACGTATAACATGCAGTAGCGGTTAGCGTTAAAGTATTGAGTAGTGTGTTTGATGTGATTTAGAATATGTAACGTATGTAACACCCAAAAGTGCGTAAAGCAAAAAGGGTTCGAGTATACTCACAGCGGTAGAGTTAATAGATTGAAGGGAGTGGTAGAGTGGGGTTAGCCAGAACAGTTACTGATAGCATAAGCGAATGCCGGTGTGTAAAACGGTGAAGGGGACCAAGTATCGATTGGTAACCCGATCGGATGGCAATCCGATCGGATGGCCAGTCGATCGAGTGGCAATCCGTTCGAGTGGTCATCCGATCGGATGGCCATTCATTTGGATTGACGCCTCGTTTGGTGAGTGATGTGTTTGTGTATGATGGTTTGTACTTTAAAGTTTTCGTTGTAGCATTTTGAAAATAGAGAAGTATCTCTACCCTTCAGGAACCACCCCAAGTAGGGATGACAATGAGTCGGGTTTGGGACGGGTTTAGGTAATCCCAAACCCAAACCCGATTAGATAAGCTTGTCCCAAACCCGTCCCAAAACCCGTCGGGTTTCTAGCGGGTAAATACCCATCGGGTATCGGGTATACCCGCGGGTTTCGGGTAAACCCGTTAATTTAAAAAGATTACTAGTTGGGGATACTCATCTCAAAACCCATTGGGTATCTATCGGGTAACTACTAACCGGTTACATTTTGTATTGTTATTATAAAAATATATATCAAATAACTACAATGTATACGGAATAGAATACCTATATGTGTAAAAAATGGATGTATCATATATACACATATTAATAACATAAAAGAAATTATATCGGGTATACAATCGGGTAAACGGGTACACTTTATCGGGTAATTGGGTCGGGTAAACGGGTATATCACTAAATCCCAAACCCGTCCCAAACCCGCGAAAAAAATAAAAACTATTCCCAAACCCGTCCCAAACCCGATTAATCGACCCCAAACCCGTCCCAAATGTGTCGGGTTTCGGGTTTACCCATCGGGTTCGGGTTTGATTGCCATCCCTAACCCCAAGTGACCCGACCGAACAGGAACCACCCTAGTCCGACCGGTTCACGGTTCGAGACGGTTGTTCATGTTCAAACCCGAAATCAGTAGTCTCTTAGATAGAATTCAGATCTGGAACTAATACATCGCTAAGAATGAGTAGAAGATCAGAACAAGCTCCGATTCTATCAGGTTTTGAGTGCATTGAGTGTAAAAGAGTTGAAAGAATGTTGGAAATCCTTCTTTCAATCCCTTCTACATTGAATATGTTTAGATCTATGCAAGATCTTTGTTTATTCATGTGGAAATCGTCCAGATCTAAGTTGTTCTTGGTGGATTGAAGCCAAAACATGAAGTTCATAAGAACTCCATGATGACATCACCCTAGAACACCTCAAATCCATTGATTTCACGGTTAAAAGTTAAGATTCGAAAGATAGAATGATGAAAAAGTGTGTGTAGATCATAGACGTACAAGATTTAGGTTGAAAACTTACAAGAATCGTTAGAAATCGAGAGAAATATGGCTTGAGTGCGGCTGGGTCGAGTAGAGAGCTGTCACATCAAGTGATGTGACATATGGGGGTATTTATAGGGTTTCCTAAAAAGGAAAGTGAGGAAAAAGGCTGGTCGATCGGGTGGCAGTCCTATCGGTTGGCAACCCGATCGGGTGACAACTCGATCGGATGGCAACCGATCGGATGGCCAGTCGGTCGGTTGGCCACTCGATCCATGAGTCCGGTGCGATGAGTTTTGTCGTTTCGATTCAAGTGTTGAGCGTTGCGATGCGATTCGAGAGAGCGATGCGATAGTATTACCCATTAGTTACACAAATAACATAACTACTATATCTAACATACAATCACTATAAATAACTTGCGTTTAGCATTTTCGATTCGATTGCGATGTGATTGATTGCGATTTGCGATTAACACCTCAACATAAACATAACATGCATGAGTAACACATAAATAGCACACACACGTAAAACAATATCCAGAACACATAATTCGAGTTGCGAATGCGATGGTGACGAGCGATAATTCGATAAGAATGCAATTAATAGCGAATAAACCTCGATTATTAACAAGTACTCCACATAATATAACTAATGCGATAAAGCAAATAGATTATCTACAAGTCAAAGAAGTCAAAACAAGAGTTGAGCGAGGAGTAATATGTGACAACTCGAGTTCCCAAGATTCCATCTTCACGTTAATTGTACGTCAACTGTTCAGTTGTTTACTTACATGACTTGTTTGCTGTCACGGCCCCTGACCCGGTTTGACCTGATTCCGGAGCCGCGGGACAGAAATCCCGTGGTATTTATTCAATTGAGTTTAACAGCGGAAGTTTATCATCAGGATCTTTTAAAGCTAAAATTTTTCCCGATTATTTTATTTCACAACTCGGGATAAAACCCCGGTAATTTACAATACTACTATTTCACGGAGAAATCTTTATGTTACAAAACATATTTCTTTATTTTATAATGAGCCACTATCTTAAGCTTGAAATGCTCCCCAGCACTTTTCCTGAATTACAACAGATCACCTGAAAACATGTTTGAAAAAGGTTTTGTCAGCGGGAAATACTGAGTGAATCATTCTATTTACTAAAACGACACATTTGTTATAATTTACAGTATTAAGAGCGATTACAATGTTTCTGATATCAAACCAACTACCCACGGTATTTGTCACTCGACCGGATCTGTGACTATGGTCATATCCCCCAATTGGCTGCCCCAATGGTGACGATTATCAAGTAATGTATACAAAACCCCACATACCGGCTGTAACTTGGTGATTACAAAGACTTAATCTCCGTAATTATAACTTTGAAAATAAACATGCTTTTGAAATCACATTTGATAAAAAGAGAATGACTCACATTACAGATTTAACACGGATAGAGTTTACTCTACGGATTAGCCTTGTTAACCTAATTTTAATAATAATGCACACAAAACTGGGTTAGTAACCAATACAGCATTTACGATAACTCACGAGATCAAATTCTCACAACGAACGACAAAGTGCGATACTTAAACATCCATCGAATTAACGACGAACGACAAAGTATAACCCTAATGTGGGCGGCACTTAAACATCCATTGGATATATTGATCGGTCGGAAAATGAATCGTAATAGCGATCGAGTTATTACCCTGAATTGTGGCAGCACTTCGTGATCAGTGTGTGTTAATTGTAGTAAACATAAAGTATTTCAGTGTACGTAAATAGATTTTACGTCGTTTGAACTCCCAATTTCGATTGCCAATGTCTGCTATTTATACACAAATTTTGGTCAGCCTTGCGCACCGTAACACTTAGACCCTTACGGTGCGCAAGGGTCGTTGCGCACCGTAACACTTATATCCTTGCGGTGCGCAAGGGACACATTTTCACCATAGGTTAGCCACGTCTGGGACTAGCCTTGCTGACTTAACTGTTTCTTAATTTCGAATTTGGACAACGAGATTTTAGGATAATCGTCACTAGGGTTTACCCCCCCCCCCCCCTGAGTTTTAGGTGCCCTGATCCTGATTCTGATTATTCTGAAAATTTTAGGGTTTGTTCATAATCACTTGGGTTTCTCAATTAGGGTTTCCTATTGGTCAAATTAATTTAATAAATAGGACTTTTGATGAGGGTTGTTACATTCTCCCCACCTTAATAAAATCTCGTCCTCGAGATTTATTGGAATAAGTGTGGATACTTTCGCTTCATTTCTGATTCCAGCTCCCAAGTGTATTCAGCTCCTCTCTTTGAATCCCACTTTACTTTAACTAGCACTAGTCGTTTGTGTTTGAGAAACTTCACTTTTCTGTCTTCTATCTGAAGAGTTTCTCAACAAATTTTAACTTTTCGTTTACTTCTATTTCTTGAAGAGGTACTACCAAAGATTCTTCTGATAGACATTTCTTAAGATTGGATACATGAAATACATCATGTACTCCAGCTAACTCCTCTGGTAGTTGTAAACGATAAGCAACTGGTCCTATACGTTGGATCACAAGGAATGGTCCTACGTATCTGGGACTTAGCTTTCCTTTCTTACCGAATCTAACAACTCCTTTCCAAGGAGAAACTTTCAACAGTACTCTGTCTCCAACTTGGAATTCTAACGGCTTACATCTATTGTCTGCATAACTCTTTTGGCGATCTCGAGCCGTTTTCAGTCTTTCCTTGATTTGAGTAATCTTGTCAGTCGTCTCTTGCATAATCTCAGGACCTGATAATTGACTTTCTCCTATTTCTGCCCAACAAACTGGAGATCTGCACTTTCTTCCATACAGTGCCTCAAATGGAGCAGTTTCAATGCTTGAATGATAACTATTGTTATAGGAGAATTCGATCAGAGGTAAATGATCGTCCCAATTTCCACCAAAATCTATCACACATGCTCGGAGCATGTCTTCTAGAGTTTGGATCGTCCTTTCACTTTGCCCGTCTGTTTGTGGATGATATGCAGTACTTAGGTTTAGTCGAGTTCCCATTGCTTTTTGGAAACTTTTCCAAAAATGAGAAGTAAAACGACTATCCCTATCCGAAACAATGGAGAGTGGAACTCCATGTAGAGATACGACTTCATCTACATACAACTTTGCCAATCTTTCCATGCTAAAGGTTTCTTTCATAGGTAGAAAATGAGCTGATTTGGTTAATCGGTCCACAATTACCCAAATCGCATCATTACCTTTTCTGGTTTTGGGTAACTTAGTAACAAAATCCATTGTTATAAGCTCCCATTTCCATACAGGCATTTCTAGCTGTTGTAATAGACCTGAAGGTTTCTGATGTTCTGCCTTAACTTGTGAACAAGTAAGACATTTAGAAACATATCGTGCTATATCCTTTTTCATTCCTATCCACCAGAAGTTCTTTCTTAAATCTTGATACATCTTATTGTTTCCTGGGTGCATAGTATACCTAGATTTATGTGCTTCTTCTAAAATCTTAGATCTTAAATTTCCCTGTTTTGGTACCCAGATCCTTTTCTTATGGAATCTCCAAATTCTATCAGCTCTTTGTTCTAATTCTTTGATTCGTCCTTTCATTCCTTCAGCATCATCCTTGATTGCTATTTCCTGAACATTCTTTAATTGTTCCATTAAATCTAACTGTAGATTTAATCTGAGAGCACGAACTCGTCATTGTTTTTCATGATACTTACGACTTAAGGCATCTGCAACTACATTTGCCTTTCCTTCATGATATTGAATATCACAGTCGTAGTCGCTTAAGATTTCCATCCATCTCCTTTGCCTCATGTTTAACTCTTTTTGCCCAAATATATATCTTAAACTCTTATGATCTGTATAGATAGTAAACTTACTTCCGTACAGATAATGTCTCTAAATCTTAAGGGCAAAAATTACGGCTCCTAATTCTAAATCATGAGTCGTATAGTTTTCTTCGTGCTTTTTCAATTGCCTTGATGCATACGCAATTACCTTCTTGCGTTGCATAAGCACACATCCAAATCCTAATTTTGAAGCATCACAATATACTTCAAAATCTTCAGTTCCTTTTGGTAAGGCTAAGATTGGTGCCTTGGTTAATTTCTGTTTCAAAATCCTAAAGGCTTCTTCTTGTTTATTTCCCCATTTAAACTTAACTGCCTTACAGGTTAGCTTAGTTAATGGTACAGCTATCTTGGAAAAATCCTTAATAAACCGTCTATAATATCCAGCTAATCCTATAAAACTTCTAATTTCCATTGCTGTTTGTGGAACCTTCCAATTGGTAATTGCCTCTATCTTAGCAGGATCTACATGAATACCTTTGTGATTTACCATGTGTCCTAAGAATTGCACTTCTGGCAACCAAAATTCACACTTGGAGAATTTGGCGTAAAGCTTTTCTTTTCTTAACAGAGTTAAGAGTGCATGCAAGTGCTGACAATGTTCGTTCTGACTTTTTGAATAAATAAGTATATCGTCTATAAAAACAATTACAAATTTATCCAAATACGGTTTACAGATTCTATTCATCATGTCCATGAATGCTGCAGGTGCATTCGTTAACCCAAAGGGCATGACTGTAAACTCGTAATGACCATACCTAGTTCTGAAAGCAGTCTTAGGTATGTCTTCTTCTTGTACCTTCAATTGATGATATCCCGAGCGTAAGTCGATCTTAGAAAAATATCTAGCTCCTTGAAGTTGATCAAAAAGATCATCAATCCTAGGTAATGGGTATCGATTCTTAATTGTAACCTTATTCAATTCTCTATAAGTAATACACATTCTCATTGAACCGTCCTTTTTCTTAACAAACAACACTGGTGCTCCCCACGGGGATGAACTAGGTTGTATGAATCCTTTACTTAGTAATTCATCTAATTGCTTTTTCAGTTCTAACATTTCGGTATGAGCTAACCGATAAGGTGCCTTGGCTATCGATGTAGTTCCAGGAATTAGATGAATCCTAAATTCTACTTCCCTATCTGGTGGTAATCCAGGTAACTCTTCTAGGAATACATCTGGGTATTCTGAGACTACAGGAATTTCCTTGAGTTCTTTACCCTTAGTACTAATGATTACTGAAATCATATATACTATTCCTTGCTTTCGTTCATAACTAGCAACTTTCATTACCGATATGAACTTCATGGGTTTACGTGGTTTATCTCCTGTAATCATGATTACTTCTCCAATAGGTGCTTGAATTTCTATGGAATTCTGATCACAAAGAATTCGAGCATGGTTGGCTATTAACCAATCCATTCCTAACACAACATCGAATTCAGCTAATTTCATAGGTAATAAGTTTGCAGAAAATTTATGACCTGAAAGTTCTATTTCTACTTTTTGCAAAACTTGATCTATTTTAACTGAATTCCCATCTGCGGTTTCGACTGTAAAAATCTGTCTAATGTTGGTTAAAGGTAACTTAAGAGCTTGGCAAAATAAAGTATTTATAAAACTTTGGTTTGCACCAGAGTCAAATAATACTTTTGTGTACACGTTGTGAACTAGGAACGTACCAGCTATTACATCAGGGATAAGTTCTGCTTCTTGAGTGGTTAGCTGGAATGCTCTGACATTCTTCTTAGTAGCTCCTTCGGTCGCCTTGGGTTTGTTGTCTACTAGTTTGATCAATTTAGGACATTCTGTTTTATAATGCCCCGCTTCTCCACAGTTAAAACAGATTACGGTTTTCTTTTTGCAGTTTTCTTCACGATGTCCTACAGTTTTGCAAAAATTGCAAGTGATATCACATCTTCCATAATGTTTCATTTTGCATTTCCTGCAGAATGACGGAGCTGGAGATTGCCCTGTTCCTCTTTTCTTGAAGCTGTTATTATTACCCGTGCGAAATCCTTGGGTAATTTTCTGAGCCAATTCCTTCTTCCGGTTTTCATCTTGCGTACGTACCAATTCGTCAGTTAGGGTGTTAGCTAATTCCACTGCATCGTCAATAGTGCGAGGTCTCGCCGCTTTAACGATATTGCGAATTTCGCTAATTAATCCCCAAATGTAGCGAGAAATGAGTACCGGTTCTGGCGAAGCCAGCGTTGGTACCACTCTAGCATATTCGAAGAATGTCGAAGTATAACCGCGACAATCTACACCCACCATCCGATGGGTAAGGAACTTATTGGTCATTTGTTCCTTTTCATATTCGGGACAGAATTTTCTTTCTACAAGACTCTTAAATTCTTCCCAGTTCATGGCATATGCCACTGCTCTTCCTTTAGATTGTAACACTGTGTTCCACCATTCTAGCGCTCCTTCTTTAAAAAGATTTGACGCGTACATGACCTGATCATCTTGAGCACATTTACTTATTGCAATTACTGCTTCAGTTTTCTCTAACCAACGCAGTGATGCAGTCGCTCCTTCATTGCCTGCAAATTCAGTGGGTTTCCAAGCAAGGAATTCTTTATAAGTGCAACCAGGCGTTGCAGCTTTCATTTTCTTAGGGAGCGGAGCTTGCCGTGGTTCATTATCATGATTAACATGATCATTGTCTCTGTTTACACTATTACTGAAGTTATCTTCAGAAATACGTTTACTAGGAACGATTTGTTGTGGTTCAATTGGTTTCTTTACAGCAGCAACGATTGCTGGAATAGCATTGGCTATCCCTTGAGCAACAATATTTTCGATATCTTGTCTAGTCATATATTGATCTCCTGGATGTTGCTCAGACTGATGAACCTCATTTACTGGTTCATTATCAATGTTTTCCATCTGATAATATATATATAATTTTTTTATTAGTATCTGATAAATAACAATTATACATAAAAACAATCAGACAATTTACGACACACATATATGCAAAACTATCGATTTCTCGATTACATTTTATATATTTGATAGTATGCATCATTACACACCAATATTTTACAGAGTTTTATTCGTAGTTATTTTACAGACTGATTTTACTATTACTTTTACTATTACACAACCACAGTTTTACCATCCTACTATCTTTCGTCACTTGTTGTCCTAAAAACGAAGCTCCCTTTCATCATACTTCCAGGCAATTTGTCCCCCTATTTCCCTGATTCTATTTCCCGCATCCATCAACTCTTCACCAAAATGGCGAAGTTCAGCCATATTTTCGTTACTCATTGGTGGATTAGGTAGGGGTTCTGGATCGAATTGTGGAAGAAAGGAATAAGGATCGTTGACAATATTTTGAAATTGCCAATCATTCGTCCACCATTCGTCCATTTCTAAAGGTTGGGAGTGAACTATTGGTTCTGGGATTGCCGGTTCAAAATTCATAGGGAGTTGATTTTCAATAGGATAGGTAAAAATATTAGTATTGACAGGCTGAATCGTCTCACAGCTTGTCAATAGAAAATCTATTTCCTCCTGAAAAGTTATTCCCTGGTTTTGTTTGGAGCTCTCTCCAATTTCCATTGGTCTAGAACCTTGTCCAACTTCCATTTCTATATCTTTAGAATATTCCTCAAATTGCATTTCCATTTGCCTAGAATCTTTGTTGACTTCAGTTTCCATTTCCTGCTGTTTAGCACTTTCCTTGGTTATAGTTTCTTTTCCTTTCTCTAAAGGATTGTTTATTTTAGGAAGTTTTACAACTGGCTTTTTCCTACGTATACGACTTCCCCACACGTAATTCTTTCTTTTCTTTCGTTTTGGCTTGTTCAAAGGTGGAGCCTTGAATTCTACCGGTTGTTCTACATCGGGAAAGTATCCAGTAAATTCTTTGGAGAATTCTATATTCACCGGGTAAAGATTGAGGTTCTGAAAGGCTTCAGATATCTCACTCATGCTGATGTGGCATATATGCAAAATGCATAAAATACTAAGTTAAAATCTTACAATAAATTTCATAAATAACTTTTAAATATTATTGCACCCTGCGTATTAATTTATTACAACGATAACTGGAAAACATCCTAAGGTTTATTGTAAATTTATTTATTTACTGCATAAGGTTTCGGGATTGTAGGGGATAAGGTGCTAAAACTTAAATTAAGCTATTTAAAGATTTGCATTTTCTGCTACTGTGGCTAGCATATACAAATTTGCCCATTTCTCATCTAGATTGTCTTCCCAAGGTGATTTATCAATTAATTCCTGGGTTTCTCGTTTAATCTTCTTTTCTTGGATTTTCTCTTTACTTTTCTTAATAATCATACTCCTTTTTCTAGGAGAAAGTGGTTCCTCATATTGTGCCTTTCGCACAAATATTCCTTCTTCAGGAATTGTAGGGAGTTTTGAGGATTTGGTTTGGGATGTACTACCCTTCTCGTTGGATGATCTATCTAATTTAAGATAGATGCTGGACAGCTTTTGATTACCCATACTGTAACTAACAAATAGTCAGTTAATAAAACACATAATCACATAATAGCAATCAGGAAAAATTAAGTATTTCTAAATACTTAATTAGCTTAACTCAGTGGCTCTGATACCACCTTTTTCTGTCACGGCCCCTGACCCGGTTTGACCTGATTCTGGAGCCGCGGGACAGAAATCCCGTGGTATTTATTCAATTGAGTTTAACAACGGAAGTTTATCATCAGGATCTTTTAAAGCTAAAATTTTTCCCGATTATTTTATTTCACAACTCGGGATAAAACCCCGGTAATTTACAATACTACTATTTCACGGAGAAATCTTTATGTTACAAAACATATTTCTTTATTTTATAATGAGCCACTATCTTAAGCTTGAAATGCTCCCCAACACTTTTCCTGAATTACAACAGATCACCTGAAAACATGTTTGAAAAAGGTTTTGTCAGCGGGAAATACTGAGTGAATCATTCTATTTACTAAAACGACACATTTGTTATACTTTACAGTATTAAGAGCGATTACAATGTTTCTGATATCAAACCAACTACCCACGGTATTTGTCACTCGACCGGATCTGTGACTATGGTCATATCCCCCAATTGGCTGCCCCAATGGTGACGATTATCAAGTAATGTATACAAAACCCCACATACCGGCTGTAACTTGGTGATTACAAAGACTTAATCTCCGTAATTATAACTTTGAAAATAAACATGCTTTTGAAATCACATTTGATAAAAAGAGAATGACTCACATTGCAGATTTAACACGGATGGAGTTTACTCTACGGATTAGCCTTGTTAACCTAATTTTAATAATAATGCACACAAAACTGGGTTAGTAACCAATACAGCATTTACGATAACTCACGAGATCAAATTCTCACAACGAACGACAAAGTGCGATACTTAAACATCCATCGAATTAACGACGAACGACAAAGTATAACCCTAATGTGGGCGGCACTTAAACATCCATTGGATATATTGATCAGTCGGAAAATGAATCGTAATAGCGATCGAGTTATTACCCTGAATTGTGGCAGCACTTCGTGATCAGTGTGTGTTAATTGTAGTAAACAGAAAGTATTTCAGTGTACGTAAAGAGATTTTACGTCGTTTGAACTCCCAATTTCGATTGCCAATGTCTGCTATTTATACACAAATTTTGGTTAGCCTTGCGCACCGTAACACTTAGACCCTTACGGTGCGCAAGGGTCGTTGCGCACCGTCACACTTATATCCTTGCGGTGCGCAAGGGACACGTTTTCACCATAGGTTAGCCACGTCTGGGACTAGCCTTGCTGACTTAACTGTTTCTTAATTTCGAATTTTGACAACGAGATTTTAGGATAATCGTCACTAGGGTTTACCCCCCCCCCCCCTGAGTTTTAGGGGCCCTGATCCTGATTCCGATTATTCTGTAAATTTTAGGGTTTGTTCAGAATCACTTGGGTTTCTCAATTAGGGTTTCCTATTGGTCAAATTAATTTAATAAATAGGACTTTTGATGAGGGTTGTTACATTTGCCTTGTAACCACACGTGTTTAATATATGTTGAGATGTTATGTGACTATTGTGTTGTGTGTTTAGTGTTATAAACTTGGGATGTGTTTAACTTAATGACACTTAGGGTTTCACACTTGTAAGCTCGACGAAACAACTTATGATTCGCCACAACCCTTACTTGACGAAACCCAGGTGTTTCGTCATGCATCCATCGACGAAACATGGAGTTGTTTTGTGGACATGGGCTTCGGCCCAGGATAGGCCCAGTCGCATTTGATTATATTACGTGAATCATAACTTGCGAACCCTAGTTTTTCCCCTACACCTCTCGACGGCAGACAACACCTCCTCATCGGAACCCTTTTATCTTCAAAACATTTCATCTCGTGTCTTTGCATTTGATCGGTATGCTAATTCGTTCTTTTTTATCAAGACTCTTGACTGTTTATGTGCGTATTGACATCGATATCAGGATTGAGTGCTGTTGTAAATGTTTAGAGCGAGGGTTGCTAGTTTTAGGATTGTATGAAAGTGTCTAGTCTTGATAACGAATGATTGATATATGGTTATGATTGTGTTATGTTTCGTCTAGCCTGTGTTATGAACGGATGGTATGATAGCTTAGTAAGGGGAGGATGTATGATCAGTATATGATTTACTTTAATGTTTGACGAAACTATTTCTTGAATCGGTTTAAATGAGGTTAGCCAAATGATAGTTAGGATGTTATGATTTCATGAGAAGTTTTGATGATCGCTGTTAATGATATGTGGATTGTTTGATGTTAATCGTAATCGGCAGTTAGGGTTTTTGTGTAATAAACTGATAACACGACATAACTAAATTGCATCCTGGACGAAACGCCAATCACGATGAAACTGGCACGACGAAACAAATGTGTTTCGCCGAAGGTAATCACGACGAAACAGGGGATGTTTCGTCGAAGGGGATTCACGACGAAACAAGTGTGTTTCGTCGAGTTATTAAACTGCACAGTAAACTCAGTTAAGTCTGTTAAGGATTAACTAGGTTAGTCATGTACTGTTAAATGTAAAGTATGGTTGCATGAGTCTGTATAACTAATAAATGTTATGTGTTAGTTGTTACCTACATGTACGTAATGATTTTGACTGTTAGTCGAAACTTGTAAATGTCAACTGATTGTGTGTACGTGCAAACCATAGGCCTTGACTGATTAATTGGAACCAAGTAATTAATCAAACCGAGCAAACCAAGGTGAGTTCACACTTCTAAGGCATGGGATTCCCGGTGGGTTGGGAATGGGATTGGATAGCTACGACAGAACTTGTACATTCACCACTACTAGACTACTTACCACCGTCCTCGGATTGGGAAGGACGCCAGCACTAAACCTACGTACTCGCTACGTACAACTGTCCCCGGTTTGGGAAGGGCACTTACGTAAAACCTACGTAATCTCATACTTAGCACCGTCCTCGGATTGGGAAGGACGCCAGCGCTAAATCTACGTATTCGATACGTACCACTGTCCTCGGATAGGGAAGGGCACTTACGTAAAACCTACGTAATCTCATACTTATCACTGTCCTCGGATTGTGAAGGACACCTATAGATACCACTAGTCTAGTAATATACAACATGGGAAGCCCCCACTAAATATCGTAAAGGTTTGGGAAACAATGACACTGGGTAACACATGATTCTGAAACAAACTTACAATTTCTGAAATGAACTCAATAACTGAACAATCAACTGTGAACTCGCTCAAATTTGTTGTTGACTCGTTGTTACATGCCTTGCAGGTCGATAGGTACTCATGGAGCTTGCACAGGGAGGCGCGGTCGTTGTGGGACATGGACAGTGGGTGCCATGTTAAAAACATTATAACATTTCGAACTTAATACTTATGTTGGGTTTTCACATTTATGCTTCCGCTAAATACTTAACTATGTTTTGTTTTGAACACCTTTCGTATTGTTGGATTGAATTTTATTTATTACTTACAATGTTCAATATGATTGGTGGCTTGATCCTGGTCAGTCACGCCTCCAGGTGGTGATACTCCGCGTGTGGATTTTGGGGGTGTGACAGATTGGTATCAGAGCCATTGGTTATAGTGAACTTAGTTTTAAAAAGGGGAAAACTTTTGGATAAAACCAGACTATAACCAGAACAGTGCTCAACGATCCACAACGACGCTTCGCTCCACGTGCAAGACTCAACACTATAGGTGATATGATTTGTGTTTATATTGCCTACTTGCTAGTTACATAGAACTTTGCTGATGGTATGCTTAGATGAATGTAGCAACTATTGATTGAAAACACATGTGTGCTTACTATCTTCTGTCATCGCACTTTTGCGAACCCCTCTCACTCATGCTTCCTTTGACATGAAGATCATGAGTGGACGTATCAACATGACTCAAGCCCAGCTGACGGCTTTAATCAACGAACAAGTTACTGCAGCACTCGCAGCCGCTCAGGCAGGAGGTATAACCTGCCATGGCAACTTACTCTAGGATCTTTAGATCCTACTCACGTAAACCAACACTTGTGCTTAACATTGTTTCTTCTTACACTCACGACAGGTCAACATGCTCAGCCTCCTGCATGTACCTTCAAAACTTTTATGGATTGTCGACCTACTACTTTCAGTGGCACTGAAGGAGTGGTAGGCCTCCTCCACTGGTTTGAGAAGCTCGAATCTGTCTTCGAGATGTGTGAATGCCCGGAAGATCGTAGGGTGAAGTATGCTACTGGGACACTTGAGGGCATTGCGTTAACTTGGTGGAAAGCGCAAGTTCAAATGTGTTACACCCCGACTTTCCACGTGTCACCGGTGGGCCCGGTGGGGAGTATCGTGACGTGGTTGGTAACACAATAGTCAAACAACACAATATATAAATGCATAGCGGAAGCAAAAGATAAATATATATTACAATCCGAATTTAAAGTAATATCCAGTATTACAACGGAAAGTAAAGGATCCACAGGCGGATCTTAAAACATAACATTGTTCAACAGACTTTAGGCGCCTAGAACTTGCAAGATTCCTTATAAATGCCCTGAGCTTCCAGCCAATTACGTTCAGTACCTGTCACTTAACCCTTTTGGAAAATACGTCAGTTTTCACTGGTAAATACACTCAACGATCCTGGGTAGTTGATGGCGATTCTTAATCGTTGTAAAAATAGGGTTGCGGTAATGAGTGCATAAGCAAAATGAACCGTCTTTCTTATCTAACAATATCAAACTTTCGGAATATCGAGTTAGGCTATACGAACCCTCTATTTTAAAGCTTAGTTAATCAGGGTTTCGATTCTTCCAATGATGGTACTAGCCGTCTTGGAGATTTCATAATAATACAACCTTAAATGGGATATAAATCTTAATTCTACCTGCCTCTCAGGGGTAAACAGGGTAATCTTAGGAGAAGATAGTCAAGATACGAGGAGGTTACAGAGATTTCCATATTTCAGACTCCAGTTCACCCATCATTGCTTGTGTCAAATAAGTGACACCTTTATGTTACTAGTCCACGAATTCCTTAATCGGAAACATTTACTGGGACAATTCCATTCTGGATATCTCCTTTGAATACCATTAGTTGACTTTAGTACCATATGACCTCTCGAAATATCTTTGTGGTCCCATGCATTAAACCCCCATACTGATCAGGCATGGAAGCAATCTATGGAACTTAGTAAGATACACCAATCCTCATATGGCGCTTTTATCATATCATCTGGGATTCGGAATCGATAGAGATTAAAGAGATATCAACTATATATGCTGACGCACCTCCTCTTAGAGAGAGGACATTTCGAGAACTTTACGACTGAAGGTTTCTGATAGGAACAAAAGAAATGATTCCTCCGATTTCGTCTGTAACTTTTTCCCTTACACTTAATATCTGGGGTTTTTATGGGAAAATTTCTAAAATTTTGCTAAGCTTAAGATCTTATGAGAGACTTAGCATCATCTTATCCCAACGTATCTCCTTGAGTGGTCAAAGGCTCACCATAAGGAGTTTTGATAACTACTTGCTTCTTATCATCCGCAATATGGGCTTAGCTATCAGACGACCAACCCATTCTTATCACTATATCGAGTCCTTAATTATGAAAACGAGGACAGTAGAAAAGAATGATTCCTAATGGATATAAAACATCCATATAATATTGCTGAAGCAGTCTCTGAGGTACCATCGGTAAATTTTACTTTACATTTAGCGCTTAGAGTTTTAGCAGGCAGATTTAATGACTTACAAAATCTATTGTCTACGGAAGACTTATCTGAACCTGAATCAATTAATACTCTAGCATGAGCGTTATTGATAAAGAAATTACCTATTGTGACATTGTCATCCTGAATAGCCTCTTGAGCATTCATCTTAGAGCTTCCAGCTTTGGTCTTCTTAACTTCCTCAAGCTTTTTAGCGTATTTAGGGCAGTTGGTCTTAATGTGCCCTTTTCCATTGCAACCATAGCAGGTTGCGTCTCCCAATCTCTTGCAATCCAAGGTCTTATGCTCCTTGGACTTGCAGATTCCACAGTATAGAGGCTAAGATTCATAACTGCAATTCCCGAGGTGGTATTTCCTACAGGTTTTGCATCTGGTCTTTTCACTGGTCTGCTGTTTGTCCTTCAAATCCTTCCCAGACTTAGTTGCTCCTTCCTTGGCAGCATTAGGGCAATTAGTACTGATGTGGCCCTTTTCGCCGCAGCTAAAACAGTTTGCATTCTTTATGTCCCTACATTCGTGGGATTGGTGGCCAGCTCTTTTACAGATGCCACATTGCTTTATCTCTTGATTTGATCGACACTGTCCCAAGTGTCTTCTTTAGCAGGTTTTACATTCGGGTTTTGCCTCCTTTGGTTTGGACTGGTTATAGCTTGAACCGGTCTTACCTTTTTTGTAACTCCTATTTGGGGTTTTATTGCTCTTTCGCTTATGATCCTTCAACACACGGTCTACAGCGTTGTTTACGGCTGTATTTATCATGGCCTGAAACTCGGTGCTTGTTAAGTTCAGTCTTGCATCTTTATTCTGGTCAACTGGATGATGGTGAGCTTCAGAGGAGTCAGCCATGGTGAAGCTTTGAAGGCTACTATCCAAGTAGAAACAATTTGTTTAATCATATAGCGAATTGTCGAATTTGACGAATAAATAGCCATGGTGCAATTAAACCATATAGGCCAATAGATAGTATTTAATTTATTTGATTATGTTTTGCCTAAGTTTTTAAATAAACCATCTTTGGCGTTTAAGCGAAATATAATCCTTTATATTTATTAGACAGGGGACATAAGTCACGACTGCCAATGTCATACTGACATCTTTTATATATAGCACAAGGGCTTGTTCCAAAGGACTTATGATGGCTCAGAGGCCTTGTCACTAGGGAAATTTTAAAACATAATCGATGATTCCTTTGGATCGGAAAATTTCATAGTTCATTGTCTTGACAAGAAGTTATGAAATAAAACTATCTTTTTCATGTATTCATCTTTTACCCGTAGGTATACATCTCTTGGATGTTTTGATGTATTCATCAAGTTCAACGTTTATTAGTCATGATTCCTTTTGATCATTTATGCTAAAATAAGGGGTTTGGAAAAATTTCCTAATATAATGGTGACAAGTGCGATTCTATCGCATCACTGTTGCCAGGAGTGTCATCATATTTATAATGTTGCAAGGATTTGAATCCTTTGAATAGGTTCTACCATCTTGGCCTCGTCTGGAATGACATATTGGCTAGGTCGTACCTTTAAGATTCTTTTTAATATTTATACTGGCAGGAAAGGAATGGTATTTATTTTATTCAGGATTTTTATCATAATCCTAATTTATAAGTTAATAATAGCACAAATGGCCTAGTCGTGTAGACAAGTCTAATTTATAAGCCATGATTTCAGAGAATCGCGGCATTAAGGTTTGAATCAAAGTTCATTACCTTTTCCTGACAGGGAGCTGTAGGCTACCACTGTCTTTAGTCTCAGAGGACATTAACTATAGCCCGTAGGCACTTCCCTTCTAAGGGATGTTTATTACGGAATTGCCCCTTAGGGAAATTCATTAACCATGGTAAACAGAGACCACATTTGGTTAATTTATTAATCATATATATTTAGGATTTCTATTATAATTTATCCTAATTATAAACAATAACAATATATATTAGCACGTAAGGCCTAGTCACAAGGACAATTTTTAAATCATAAGCCAGGATTTCAGAGAATCGAGGCATGAAGGTTTGAACATAGTCCATTACCTTTTTCTGACAGGGAGTCATAGCTACCACTGTCTTTTGGCTCATATGGAAATGAGCAAGGCCCATAGGCACCATATTACCACGTATGGTCTAAATATGATCATCCTAATTGATGATTTAAACCCATGATTCAGAGATCAATATATTGGGTTAGGAATCTTTTGAAGAATCCTATATAAAAATGACGTGTGTGATTTTTAATGAATCACGTCCGCCAGGAGCGTTAACACGTTTTCAGATGTTAACAGGGATTCGAATCTTTTAAACAGGTCTTACCATCTTGGCCAGGTCTTTATAATGACACTCAGGCTAGGTTTCACTCTTAAGATTCTTTTATTATTTAACGCAGAGCAATCCTAAATTGAAATGTTAATGAGGATCTGAATCTAATTGTGGAACTACCGTCTTGGCCTTGTCTTAATGTGACACATGGCTAGGTCTTGTCCTTTTTAGATTTTGCCATTTTATTATAATGGTAGATCTTATAATATAGGAATGATATTTTAAATATAATCGTTCCTTTAAATTTAAACAAGTATATGGTTGCCCTAAACGGGACTTCTAATAAAATGACTTGCCCATGCAAGAGCTAATCAGAAAATAACAAAGGAATCAAATAAGGACAAAATAAAACGAATTAGAATTTGTCCTATGTTCTTGTCTAGACTCAAGAATGTGCAACTGTGTAACTGAGATTAAACACAAAAAGGCTAGTGTTTAATTCACTCAGTGTTGGCTCTGATACCAACCTGTCACACCCCGACTTTCCACGTGTCACCGGTGGGCCCGGTGGGGAGTATCGTGACGTGGTTAGCAACACAATAGTCAAACAACACAATATATAAATGCACAGCGGAAGCAAAAGATAAATATATATTACAATCCGAATTTAAAGTAATATCCAGTATTACAACGGAAAGTAAAGGATCCACAGGCGGATCTTAAAACATAACATTGTTCAACAGACTTTAGGCGCCTAGAACTTGCAAGATTCCTTATAAACGCCCTGAGCTTCCAGCCAATTACGTTCAGTACCTGTCACTTAACCCTTTTGGAAAATACGTCAGTTTTCACTGGTAAATACACTCAACCGACTCATTTTGAAAAGGTTTTAATAAAATTGGTTTGAATGCACGTGGCACAAAATATCTTTTTATGATTTGATTAAAATGCACAGAGGCAAAATTAATCTTTTATACTTGGGACAATTATAGTTATAATCTTGTATACAGATTTACATGTTCGTTGTACGTTCAGGGCCCGATGTAGAAACCGAGTCAGATTAACAGACACGCCACAAGTATAGGCCCACAAGAGAGTGAGATACCGTTATTACTTAAGCAACTGTCAGGTGTATGCCTACACCCCGTGCTTAAGACGTGGCCATTTTATAATACAATGATGTCAAGGATATCCGGGACATGGTCATTAACCCCTAAAGGTCTTTATTTCAAACAATACAGATTAAACCGGGTTATTAAATTATTCAATTAACCACCAAACGATGGAAGATTTAATACCCGACCAAGCGGTATTTTATATACCGTAACCCAAGCCCGTATAGGGAAAATAAGTTAAGAGTATTTACCTGAGCTAGCTCCTGTCTTAAATAGCAAGAATTAATAACTCAGCCGTATTCACTTAAGTAAGCGTAGGTACAATTTACCGGAAGGCTCTAGTCTGGAATGATGGTATAAATAACCAATTAGAATGCTAACGGTTCTTTAATTAAGCCTAAGCTTAGACCGGTTAGTCTTAAGGAAATATACGGTTCAAACGCATGATTAAGCGAAGACCGGAATAGAATGTGTTTTAGACCCGACAAGTTTGAAAACTTGTATAATATGGGTATTTCATACACATTCTGGATTTTTGAGATAAAACCAATAAGGTTTGACCCGTTTCGGTTATTTTATGTAAACTTGTTACACAAACCGAACCGTACGCGTAATAAGCGTGACGGGTATTCATGAGAGCCATATACAGGTTTCCTAAGTTAATTATGCCTCAAATATGTTGTGACATCAGTAAGATGTCTTTCATTATGCCCAAAACGTATTTAAACACAAACTAGGCCCCGTAGGGGTAGTTTGGTCATTTAAAAGGTTATAAAAGAGTTTAAGTATTTACCTGAGTTACAGGTCTGATATAATCAGCAAAAATACTTATTTTACTAAGTTATAACAGTAGGGTAAAGTATATATGTGAATTTACCAATTATAATCAAACTATGCACCTTAGGGGCATTTTGGTAATTTCACATAAGCCGTAACGCTCAAAACCGAAGTCTGAGTTAAACAACTTTTGCTTACTGTTAAAATATTATAATTTGCCTCAAATATCAGTAGGTATCACCCTTTGTATGTTTAAAATAGTTTTAGTACATACTATGCGTTAAAAACGCTTAATAAGGCGATTAGAGGTCATTTCCGGGTTCGATACATAAAGCTGATATTTTTATTATTCCAGAAGGCTTAAAATAATTTATTTATCAAATGTGATCAGTAGCAAAAGGTTTGGAGTCAATTAGATATGTAAAACTCATTTTATGGCCCGTAGGGGCAAAACAGACAATTACCGGATTAAGCCTACGACTATAAGTTATGCTCAGCCTAAAATTAATTAAAAATATTTAAAAATACCCAAAATAATATATTACATCAGTGGGTAATAAGTTTGATATCAAAAAGTAGGCTTAACTAGGCTATACGCTAATTACACCGTTTTATTAACATAAAGCTTCTTAATTACGCTAATGAGCATAACTCTCAATCTACACCTCAAACTGATGTCAAACTTTGCATACAAGTTTATATATCAGTAATTAAGGTTTCTACACTTTTACATTTTCAAAAATCACGTTTTAAGGTGAAAATGGCATAATGGTCAACATATGAGCAATTAACGGAATCATGCGTATTAATTGGTTAACTAATGAACCATGGTGTATAATCACAGAGGGTTATACTAGCATGTAACCTGGTCCAAATAGAGCTCTTAGGTATTTCTAACTCATACCTAAACGGGTCAGAACTGAGGTCAAAGCAAAAGTCAAAGCTTTGCGACTTTCGGTTCCCAACCGGGTCTAAACAGTAAATTGTCGGGTTGAACATGTTTAGACATGTTCTTACACTAATTACCAAGTTATATTAATGATCAAACAGGTTGTATGTGTTCTACATTGCTAATCATGCATAAATTAGAATTTAAGTATCCTGTTGACTTTTTAATTACAAGTTTGACCCGACATTAGACCTAGTTAGAGTGGGAATCAGGGGGAACCCTTTTAAGGGTTTATTACCCACATAATTACCAACTTATAACTACTTTTGATTCGACTAATCACTGGACCATTAGTGATTAATCTTAAATTCAACCGTTAATTACGACGGTTTGACTTTTAAGCTAAAACTAAGCTAAAACTTAATTAAGAAAGGATTAGCAAACTTACTGAAGTCCTAAGCTTGATTAGTGATCACTTGAGAGAAGACTTGAGCTCCAGAAATGATCCAAAGTGCAGATGAAGGTGTGATTGAAATGTTGCAACTTAGGGGCTTTATATAGTGATCAAATCACCACAAAATGTTGACATCTAAGTCTACCACTGACCACAACTTACTAACAAGTGTCCCTAGATGTTTAGGGGTTGTTTAGGGGCCAAGCAAGATGAGGAAAAACGTTTAAAGATCAGTTGCAACGTTTAAAACAGCCAACAGCCAACTTTCTGCATCTGGGCATACCTTGCGCACCGTAAGGGTATTTGTGTTGAGGTGCGCAAGCATGTCATCAGGGCCAAAAATCTCTTTTTCAGTTTGCATCTTTGGCTCTTGGTCCTCCGAAAGGTCAATTAACTTATTTTCTTGCACTTTGAACCCTCTAAATTGACATATAAGGGCTTTAAGACATTTACCCACTTTGTTTAGTCCCCGGTTAACTTTATTGTCACCCGAAAGGTCCAAACTTTCAACGTTGACGCTTTAACCCCTCGTACACGAATTTGATCATAACTTTCTCATACGATAACGAAACTTTATGAAATTTTTATCGTGCATTCTAGTGAGCATAATTAACCGTTACAAAGCTTCGGGTTTGTCAAAAGGTCACTCAGAGGTATAACTTAAACATGTTGACACATTTAGCCCCTGTAGTTTGTAATCTCTCACTTTTAGCTTCGTATGATCCATGATTTATTCGTTTGAATGTATGAGCATCATGTAGGGTTAATGTACAATATATTTATTCACTGTTGACATTCAGAACTCGTATTTTCATATACTTTTCATGTTTGTCAACTTTAGTCCTTTCAAAACATTCGTTCAAACATATGACACGTGTCAACACTTTATAGGACGTGAATTTTTGAGGTGTTACAAAATGTTAGGGTTGGCAGTTGCTAACGCCACCCCATGGAATGATTTCAAGGAACTGATCAAGGAAGAATACTGCATTCGTGATGACATCCACAAGTTGGAGGTCGAGTTCTTCAACCTAAAGATGACAGGGTCAGAAATCGATGCGTATACGAAAAGGTCGAATGAGCTAGAAATATTGTGTCCTACTATGGTAGATCCTCCCGTCAAGCGCATCGAGATGTACCTTAAAGGTTTGGTGCCAGAAATTCAAAGTCACGTGACCTCAGCCAATCTTGGCACAATTCAACAAATCATCAAGTTGGCTCATCGTCTCACTGATCCGGCGGTGGAGCAGAACAGGTTACCCAAGCGTATTAGTGCTACTACCACTAAATCTGATGCCCCCAACGATAACAAGTGTAAATGGGATGGAATCTCAAGCAAGGGTTCAACCTCTGTTCAGTCACAGGCTCAACAATGAAAAACAGACGATGTCAAGAGTCCCGGTCAGCAATCTTCAGGGGGTCAAGATCAGGGTCAGGGTGGATACAGGGGAAATCACCCAAAGTGCAACAAATGCAACAGACACCACAGTGGTCAGTGCAACAAGGGACGTTGTCAGAGGTGTCTCAAGATGGGTCATGAAGCCAAGGATTGCAAGAGCTCACGGCCTGCAAATCAGAATCGTCAGCAGCAACAGCAAGCACCGCAGAATCAGCAACAGCAACAGGGCAACAGGGGACGCTTTCAGTGTGGCGCTGAAGGTCACTTCAAGAGACACTGCCCACAGTTGAACCAGAATCAAAATAACAACAATAACCAAGGGAATGGAAACAACAATGGGGGTAACAATGGGGGAAACAATGGAAAAAATGGCGCTCGGGGCCGTGCGTTCGTGATTGGGCAGGGTGATGCAAGGAATGATCCCAATGTCGTGATGGGTAAGTTTCTACTGGATGACTTTTATGTTAATGTTTTATTTGATTCAGGAGCCGATACAAGTTATGTGTCTCTAAAAGTTAGTCAAATGCTTAAACGTACACCAACACTTAAGAACACCAAGCACATAGTAGAGTTAGCAAATGGTAAAAGCCTAGAGGCCACGCATATAATTAAGGGTTGTAATCTAGTTTTAGCGGGTCAGACCTTCTCCATCAATCTTATTCCTATAGTTCTGGGTAGTTTCGACATCGTCATTGGGATGGATTGGTTATCCCAACAACAAGCAGAGATCCTATACAAAGAGAAGATTGTTCGTATTCCCCGTTCTGGTAAAGACCCTCTCGAAATTCAAGGCGACAAGAGTGGTGCTGTGGTGGGCATCATCTCCTTACTCAAGGCCCAGAAGTGTTTGCGAAAGGGCCACACTGCTATTCTAGCCCTCGTTACTGACGCATCACCGAAAGAGAAGAAGATAGAAGATATCCCGATTGTACATGATTTTCCTGAGGTATTTCCTGAGGAATTACCTGGTCTTCCACCCCATCGTCAGGTTGAGTTTCAAATCGAGCTAGCTCCTGGAGCAGCGCCTATAGCTCGTGCACCTTATCGTCTAGCTCCATCTGAACTGGAAGAACTATCTGCACAGTTACAAGAACTCTTGGAGAAAGGTTTCAAACGTCCTAGCTCTTCGCCTTGGGGAGCTCCAGTATTATTTGTGAAGAAGAAAGACGGTACCTTCCGAATGTGTATTGACTACCGCGAACTCAACAAGGTGACCGTGAAGAATCGCTATCCTCTTCCACGCGTTGATGACCTATTCGACCAGTTGCAAGGGTCGAGCTTCTATTCAAAGATTGATCTGAGATCAGGTTACCATCAACTGAGAGTCCGGGACGAGGACATCTCCAAAACAGCATTCAGAACTCGCTACGGCCACTACGAGTTTCTGGTCATGCCATTCGGGTTGACAAACGCACCTGCGGTTTTCATGGATCTTATGAAAAGAGTGTGCAAGCCCTACCTGGATAAGTTTGTTATTGTATTCATCGACGACATTCTAATCTACTCTAAGAGTCAGGAGGAACACGAGCATCATCTACGGCTTATTTTAGAACTCCTTCGAACAGAACAGTTGTATGCCAAGTTTTCGAAATGCGACTTTTGGCTTCGTGAAGTCCACTTTCTAGGCCACGTGGTAAACGAGGATGGGATTCATGTTGATCCATCCAAGGTAGACTCGATCAAGAACTGGCCTGCACCCCGCACACCAACAGAAATCCACCAATTATTAGGTTTAGCGGGCTACTACCGAAGGTTCATCAAGGATTTTTCCAAGATTGCGCAGCCGCTTACTTTGCTGACTCAGAAAGGTGTCACCTATCGTTGGGGTAATGCACAGGAATCAGCATTTCAACACTTAAAGGATAGACTATGTAGCGCACCTATTCTTTCATTGCCAGAGGGCACGAACGATTTTGTGGTTTATTGCGACGCATCAATTCAGGGTCTGGGTTGCGTGTTGATGCAACGGGATAAGGTTATTGCTTATGCATCGCGCTAAGTTAAAGTTTACGAAAGGAATTACACTACACACGATCTGGAGCTGGGAGCTGTTGTCTTCGCACTTAAGATATGGAGACATTACCTGTACGGTACCAAGTGCACCATTTACACCGATCACAGGAGTCTCGAGCATATCTTCAAACAGAAGGAATTGAACATGCGACAACGCCGATGGGTCAAACTCTTGAATGATTACGAATGCGCGATCAAGTACCATCCGGGCAAAGCCAATGTTGTGGCCGATGCCCTCAGTCGAAAGGACACTACGCCTAAGCGCATGCGAGCATTACAACTCACCATCCAATCTAGTCTTCCTACTCAGATACAGGATGCTCAGGTTGAAGCATTGAAAGCAGAGAACGTCAGGGCGGAGTCCCTACGTGGGTCAAGGAAACGATTAGAACAAAAGGAAGACGGCGCTTACTACGTTACAGGGCACATTTGGGTCCCACACTATGGAAATTTACGCGAGCTGGTGATGGATGAAGCACATAAGTCACGTTATTCGGTACATCATGGTTTGGATAAGATGTACCACGACTTGAAGACTACGTACTGGTGGCCTAGCATGAAAGCCCACATAGCAACTTACGTTAGCAAATGTTTGACTTGTGCGAGAGTCAAGACTGAATATCAGAAACCATCGGGCCTACTCCAACAACCAGAAATACCACAATGGAAATGGGAGCAAATTTCCATGGATTTCGTTACTGGCCTGCCTAGATCTCAACGTGGGAATGATCGTGGATCGACTCACAAAGTCTGCACACTTTTTGGCTATTAAAGAAATAGATAAGTTCTCCACCTTAGTAGATGTTTACCTTAAGGAAGTTGTCTCGAGGCACGGGGTGCCAACCTCCATTATTTCTGATCGTGATGCGCGTTTTACTTCTGAACTATGGCAAGCTATGCACAAATCCTTTGGCTCACGTTTAGACATGAGCACCGCTTATCATCCACAAACGGATGGGCAGTCTGAGCGCACCATCCAAACCCTCGAAGACATGCTTAGGGCATGTGTAATTGACTTTGGTAACGGCTGGGAAAAACATCTACCGTTATTGGAATTCTCGTATAATAACATTTACCACACCAGCATTCAAGCCGCTCCGTTTGAGGCATTGTACGGACGTAAATGCCGATCACCTCTTTACTGGGCAGAAGTTGGTGACAGCCAAATCACTGGCCCAGAACTTGTAGTAGACACAACGGAAAGGATTGCACAAATACGACAACGAATGGCGGCAGCTCGTGACCATCAGAAAAGCTACGCTGATAAGCGCAGGAAACCACTCGAGTTCCAGGTTGGGGATCGAGTGCTACTCAAAGTCTCACCGTGGAAAGGTGTAGTTCGTTTTGGAAAACGGGGCAAACTCAATCCGCGTTATGTCGGACCGTTCGAAATCATCGAGAAAATAGGCAAAGTGGCCTACAAACTAAACCTACCCGTAGAACTCAGTGGAGTTCACAACGTATTTCACGTGTCAAATCTGAAGAAATGTCTGTCAGATGAGACCCTCATAGTTCCTCTGAAGGAGCTCACTATCGACGATCAGTTGCGATTCATCGAGGAACCAGTTGAAATCACGGACCGAGACGTTAAGGTCAAGCACACCAGAATACCTCTTGTTTGAGTTCGTTGGAACTCCCGTCGTGGCCCAGAGTTCACCTGGGAACGAGAAGATCAAATGAAACTCAAGTATCCCCAGTTGTTCGGGAACAATGCAACTACTACTGAGGCTGAAGCTACTGCGGAATTTCGGGACGAAATTCCAAATCAACGGGGGGATGATGTGACACCCCAGGAAAACCAGTAAACCATGCAACTTAACTAGCTTCCTCAGTAACCGCATGCTAAATTTCGGGAAGAAATTTCTTTCAAGTTGGGGATATTGTGACAACTCGAGTTTCCAAGATTCCATCTTCACGTTAATTGTACGTCAACTGTTCAGTTGTTTACTTACACGACTTGTTTGCCTTGTAACCATACGTGTTTCATATATGTTGACATGTTATGTGACTATTGTGTTGTGTGTTTAGTGTTATAAACTTGGAATGTGTTTAACTTAATGACACTTAGGGTTTCACACTTGTAAGCTTGACGAAACAACTTATGATTCGCCACAACCCTTACTTGATGAAACCCAGGTGTTTCGTCATGCATCCATCGAAGAAACATGGAGTTGTTTCGTGGACATGGGCTTCGGCCAAGGATAGGCCCAGTCGCATTTGATTATATTACGTGAATCATAACTTGCGAACCCTAGTTTTTCCCCTACACCTCTCGACGGCAGACAACCCCTCCTCATCGGAACCCTTTTATCTTCAAAACATTTCCTCTCGTGTCTTTGCATTTGATCGGTATGTTAATTCGTTCTTTTTTATCAAGACTCTTGACTGTTTATGTGCGTATTGACATCGATATCAGGATTGAGTGTTGTTGTAAATGTTTAGAGCGAGGGTTGCTAGTTTTAGGATTGTATGAAGGTGTCTAGTCTTGATAACGAATGATTGATATATGGTTATGATTGTGTTATGTTTCGTCTAGCCTGTGTTATGAACGGATGGCATGATAGCTTAGTAAGAAGAGGATGTATGATCAGTATATGATTTACTGTAATGTTTGACGAAACTATTTCTTGAATCGGTTTAAATGAGGTTAGCCAAATGATAGTTAGGATGTTATGATTTCATGAGAAGTTTTGATGATCGCTGTTGATGATATGTGGATTGTTTGATGTTAATCGTAATCGACAGTTAGGGTTTCTGTGTAATAAACTGATAACACGACATAACTGAATTGCATCCTGGACGAAACGCCAATCACGACGAAACAAATGTGTTTCGCCGAAGGTAATCACGACGAAACAGGGGATGTTTCGTTGAAGGGGATTCACGACGAAACAAGTGTGTTTCGTCGAGTTATTAAACTGCACAGTAAACTCAGTTAAGTCTGTTAAGGATTAACTAGGTTAGTCATGTACAGTTAAATGTAAAGTATGGTTGCATGAGTCTGTATAACTAATAAATGTTATGTGTTAGTTGTTACCTACATGTACGTAATGATTTTGACTGTTAGTCGAAACTTGTAAATGTAAACTGATTGTGTGTACGTGCAAACCATAGGCCTTGACTGATTAATTGGAACCAAGTAATTAATCAAACCGAGCAAACCAAGGTGAGTTCACACTTCTAAGGCATGGGATTCCCGGTGGGTTGGGAATGGGATTGGATAGCTACGACAGAACTTGTACATTTACCACTACTAGACTACTTACCACCGTCCTCGGATTGGGAAGGACGCCAGCGCTAAACCTACGTACTCGCTATGTACCACTATCCTCGGTTTGGGAAGGGCACTTACGTAAAACCTACGTAATCTCATACTTAGCACCGTCCTCGGATTGGGAAGGACGCCAGCGCTAAATCTACGTATTCGATACGTACCACTGTCCTCGGATAGGGAAGGGCACTTACGTAAAACCTACGTAATCTCATACTTATCACTGTCCTCAGATTGTGAAGGACACCTATAGATACCACTAGACTAGTAATATACAACATGGGAAGCCCCCACTAAATATCGTAAAGGTTTGGGAAACAATGACACTGGGTAACACATGATTCTGAAACAAACTTACAATTTCTGAAATGAACTCAATAACTGAACAATCAACTGTGAACTCGCTCAACTTTGTTGTTGACTCGTTGTTACATGCCTTGCAGGTCGATAGGTACTCATGGAGCTTGCACAAGGAGGCGCGGTCGTTGTGGGACATGGACAGTGGGTGCCATGTTAAAAACATTATAACATTTCGAACTTAATACTTATGTTGGGTTTTCACATTTATGCTTCCGCTAAACACTTAACTATGTTTTGTTTTGAACACCTTTCGTATTGTTGGATTGAATTTTATTTATTACTTACAATGTTCAATATGATTGGTGGCTTGATCCTGGTCAGTCACGCCTCCAGGCGGTGATACTCCGCGTGTGGATTTTGGGGGTGTGACATGATAGATCGAAATTAGCAATCTTTTTTTCCTTTGACTTCAATCTTGACTTTGACTTTGACTTTCAAAACACGGGGTGTTACATTAACCTCCACTGCCTTTTCTCCTCTCATACTATAAATACCCCTCCTGTCACATCACTGTTCATTGATGTGATTTTCTCTCACACTACACGCTTTCACATCATTTTCACCAACAAATCACAACTTTTCACCGTGAAATCTTCGGATTTGGGTTGTTCTAAGGTGATGTCATCATGGAGTTCTTATGAACATTGAAGTGTGACCTCATCTCATCAAGAACGGTTCGTAACGTTAAATATTTGGTAATAACTATGTTACTTTATATGTTATGGTATGGGACGTACCGTTAAATATTTGGGAATTTTAGTTGTTATGGTTTCTCCTGGACAATCTGTTTCACTCAGTGCCACGCCCGATGTTTCCGCCATCGGTTGGGGTGTGACATCGAACCTGCGACTCCACTAGGGAGGGCGGACCAATTTTCCACTAGACCAAGGTCGTTTAGTTTGGTTATTTTTATTATTTTTGTTATACGATTTTCCACAGATTTGGCCGTCGTTCGTTTCCTACTTAGCACGATGTTTGGTTGTTACATTGGTCCTTTATGTTTTTTTTATTTGGTTATTACTTAGCACGTTGTTTGGTACTCACATTTGGCCACTCAGGTTCTAATACGTGTTGGTACAAATTCAACTTCGTCTACGTTTAACGTCACGTGAGTTACTTGCTATTAGAAATTCATTTTTTTATTTTTTCCTCAGTTTTGAACGTCGTTCGGTTGCTACTTAGCATGGTTTTACGCCTGTCTAAACCCCCAACACTGCTATCACGGTTACGCCCCCTGCACCGCAACGCGGGGGCTTAAGACTAGCTTATAATAAAAAAAAACTCTGAATAATGGCACATGTCATTATCTCCTTCAACCTCATAAATTTTATTTATATTTGTTTAATAAATTTCTTTTAATATTAAGATTAATTAATAACCAATATATAGATATCACTTATTTTTATCCTTATCTTTATATAAAATTAATAAATAATTTCAATTTTGCAATTTAGACCCTTTGTTTTTTACTTTTAACCCAAAGTTTTTCATCTTTTGCAATTTAATCCCAACTCTTTTTTATTTTCAATTTTAGTCAACCATACTTTTCATCTTTCCCAAGTTTTTCGTTTCGTTTTAAATTTTGTGAGTTAACGCACCGCAACGTGCGTGTGGGGTTCAACATTTTTTCGTATATTTTTTTCCCGTTTGACTGGCCGGTTGCGTCAGATCTATTTTTCTACGTTTGAAAAGTTCGTCAAACACACGGGTCCTGGATGGACTTAGTTATTTTTTCTATGCTTTACGTTTCTGTTTGATTTCTCAGCAACGAGCGAGCGTGTTTCAAATATTTTACGTCTGCTTTTTGCTCGGCGTTATTTTCTTCCCGTTTTTATTTATTTTGTTTTTACGAGCTTTTCCGGTATAACAACCCTCCTAAAATAATTCCGACACTCCTAAAATACTTAGAATGTCCCTATACATCTTAAAATACATCCCGTATACGAGAAATGGCTCAAAATACCTTTATATAATTAAAAATAAAATAAAAACAATAAAAAAACAAGTCTGTCGCGGGCCACGACAGACTACCCTTGGTTCTACGCGGGCCGCGAGCGAGGAGACAAACGGCGTGACCCGGTGCCGCCACGTATTGGACTCGTGTCGAGTCTAGCATCTGAGTCAGCCAAGCTAGGGCCTACCCTAGCTGGCGTCGCGGGCCGAGAAGCCCTCCTTGGTTTCCGTCGCGGGGCGCGACAAAGTGCTGTATCAGCACTATAAATAACCTCGATCGGATTCAGTTGAATTCGTTCAAAATTTTCGTATTCTCTCTCTATTTTCTGCATAGCAAATATAATATCGGGCATAATACCCCCCTAAAATAACGAAGTTATGCCTCATTGTAAGTATTTTAAGCCCCGGTTACGTATTAGATACGCTGCACGATCGATCAAGTGCCCCGAAACGGCTGTCGAGGCTCTGCCCGACGTAGTCGTTGGAATTCTGTCTCGGAGAGGGTATAACTAATGTAAATATTGGGTTATTATACTAACGTGTGTGCATTGTTTATTTTAGTAGATTATAACCAGGAAACCACAGGAAAAGGTCTAAACTAACAATGTGAGTAATCTTCTTTTTGTAAACCTTTTTGCAAACTGTTTTTACAAAACCTCAATTGTTTTTACATTATAATTACAGTGATTGTGTATTTGTAATTCTACAATTATCGTCGGTGTGTTGGGGTTTTGTATACAAAATTTGCTATTACACTGTGAGTAGTAACATGACCACAAGTCTGGTCGACAGTACCGTGGGTGGTAATTAAGGTAGAATAATAAACAAATATAATTGCTGATTGCCCTCAATACTGTACAAGGATAAAATCTCTTCTGATTAAGTTGGGATTCACTCACCATTATTTCCCACTGACAAATGTTTTTAAAACGCGTTTCAGGTAACAAAATGTGAAAGCCAAAATAGAAGCCAGCTAGAGAGCACTGAAGGCTTGGAAAATGTGGCTATAAAAGTTACCTTAATAAAGAAAGATTTTTTATTCTATAAAATAAGGTTTATCCCTATAAACATGTTTGTAATAAAAACTTGGGTTTATCCCAATATGTTTATTATAAAAAGGTGGTGTTTTACTCTGATAAAATATTTCCTAACTACGGTCCTGATGTAAATTCCGCTGCCAAATAATGATAAACACCGATACCACGATCTCTGAGTAGGCCGCGGCCGCCCGCCTCCCGAGGCAGGGGTCGGGGGTTATGACAGAAGGTGGTATCAGAGCTACAACCACTAATCTCAGCCAAGGAAGTGTTCTGCTGACATTGAAATTGTTAATTTTGTTAGGATATATTCAATAAGACTATGTGCATACGTGTAGATTATTATTTTCCGTTATTTGACAATTTGTTAGTTTACAGTATGAGTGACCAAGGACCTTCGGACGCTTACCGTCAACTGTCCAGTTCTCCTAGGGACGAAGGAACCTCTTCTCAGCCAACCCCCTCGGGGTATTCGGCTGATACCGAAGATGGAATTTTCGTGTTCAAAGCACAATCTGAGGAACCATTTCCCTCCTAAGAAGAGGTGATGGTTCAGCAGAGGAGCTCATGAACGTAGAAAAAGGATGAGAAAATTGCAACAACAGCGGGCCTTAGCAGCGGCCAACAGAGAAGTGAATGTTCAAACCCAGGACATACTCAATAGGAGATTAGCAAATTTTCATATCTTAGCTACTATAGCTGCATACCCGAATTTGGAACAACTCATAGCACCCCAGCCGTTACCACTATTTCCCACACAACATATGGAAATTGAGCCAAACCAGTAGACCAAATTCCAGCACCTGCTTTTGACCCAGCTAAGATTCCTAGGGTACCAGCACCCCATCCCCTAGACTATGACCCATGGTTTGACGACCAGAAGGATTACCAACAACTTTACCCAATAGAGGAGGCCATGCAAAACCCAGTAGCACCTTATCCAAACTTGGATCCTCTAGACCCATACTTTGATAATGACCAATATATCAGGGAGATTCTAAAGAACCCGTACCCATGAGAGGAACCGATGCCCCAATACCCTGAACCAATACCAGTACCCGGACCATCCATCAGCATTGATAATGTGCAAGAACTCCAAACCTTTGGTGAGGAGATATTAGAAGGAAGTGAGAGAATGAGATAGATAGGTGAGAGGCTCGTCTGGAAGTATGACGAGCGTAACATGCAGTTTTGGATGGACCCCCATTAAGTAATAATAATAGTAATATATATATATATATATATATATATATATATATATATATATATATATAATATGTTTATGTGATGAAAAAGAAAAGAGATAGATAATCCTATAGCTACTGATGCCTACTAGTGTTGTATTTTAATTTCCAGTTATGGTTTGTACTAGACGCATATATATATAAAATAGAGTAAAGGTCGCAATGTTCGACGATTTTGGATCAATATGCTTGTTGTGTGATTGTTTGCATTATGATATTGTTTTGCGATATTAATACTTGGTAAATGTTTATAATCCAGATGGTCGATGCAGCAAAGCAGGAAAACCAGAATAATGATAACCAAATAAATAATGATAACCAAATAAATAACAGTGAAATTCGACACATTGTAACCCAAGGAATTAGAGATGTTATGCCATATATCATCCAACATGTTAAAGAAGCGGAAAATAATAACAGTAATAGTGGAAGTAAGCGAACCCATACTGAACCTTGTCACAACGTGAACAATGGACCATTTCTTCAACTGCCAATTCCAAAAAGAAGAAGAACCATATCTTATGGTTGTTCTTACAAAGAATTCTGGTCCTGCAAACCAATAGAATTCTCTGGCAATGAAGGGGCCATTGCAGCTCTACGCTGGATAGAAAAGACTGAGGCAGTCTTAAAAATAAGCAAGTGTGCAGAAGAAGATAAAATCATGTTTGCTTCCAATTTATTTAAGAATGCAGCTCTAGAATGGTGGAACACTATTCTCCAATCTAGGGGAAGTGACAGGATCTATAGTATGGAATGGAACGAGTTTAAAAACATGGTGGAAAGAAAATTTTGTCCTCCCAATGAAAAGGAACGGATAGCTAATAAATTCTTGAACCTTAGAATGACTAGAGTAGATAGCAAGGGTTACACTACTACATTCTTTGAATATGCTAGAATAGTGCCAACCCTAGAATCACCAGAACCAGTATTAATCTCCCGTTACATCTGGGGATTAATCAGTGAAATTAGACATGTAGTCAAGGGAGCTAGACCACAAACCATAGAAGACGCTGTAGAACTAGCAAATACCTTGACTGACAAATTAGTGCGTACTTAGGAAGAAAACCAAAGGAAGAACCTAGCTCAAAAGCTTACCCAAGAATTTCGCTATGGTAATTTCAACCGTGGGAAAAATATAGGCTCTACCTCCACACCTTATTGTAAAGCCTGTAAGAAGAAACATTCAAGAAGATGCTCCACCTACTGCAATTACTGCAAGATACCAGGACATAAGGAAGAAGATTGTAGGAAGAAACCCAGTAATGGAGTATGCTTCAACTGTGGAGAAAAAGGGCATATCAAGCCAAACTGTCAGAAACTAGCTCCAGGCACCAACAACAAGACTACTAAGAATGCTAGAGCATTTGTTTTGACAGCCGAAGAAGCAAAGATGATTCCAGACGTGATTGTCGGTACATTTTTAGTTAATGATTTTTTTTGCCAAAGTATTATTTGACTCTGGTGCGAACCAAAGTTTTATTAATACTTCATTTTGCAAACTTCTTAATCAACCATTAACTAAACTCCAACAAGAATGTCTAGTAGAAACTGCCAATGGAGAATCCATTAGGTTACTGAAATCTTGCAGGGAGCAAGAATAGAATTTTTAAATCAAAAGTTTATTGCAAATCTTTACCCAATGAATCTGGCAGGATTTGATATTGTATTAGGAATGGATTGGTTAATAGCCAATAAAGCCAGTATTCTATGTGATCAAAAGTCAATCCAAGTAAATTCACCAAAAGGTGAAAATATCACAATTAAAGGAGATAGGCCAACTAGACCCACGAAATTCATCTCTGTGATGAAAATTGCAAGTTATGCTAGGAAAGGATCACTAGTGTATACGATTTCTATAATCATTAACACTAAAGAAAAAGAATTAAAAGATATTCCTGCAGTATCCCAATTTTCAGATGTATTTCCAGAAGAACTACCCGGACTACTGCCAGACCGAGAAGTCGAATTCAGAATTCATCTGCTACCATGAATCGCACCAATTGCCAAGTCACCTTACCGATTAGCACCGACAGAAATGCAAGAACTAAAGAAACAACTAGACGAACTTTTGGAGAAAGGATTTATACAGCCAAGTTCATCACCTTGGGGAGCACCGATATTATTCGTCAAAAAGAAGGACGGGTCAATGCGTATGTGCATTGATTACCGTGAATTGAACAAAGTCATGATTAAAAATTGGTATCCATTACCGAGAATCGATGATTTGTTTGATCAGTTACAAGGAGCTCAATTCTTTTCTAAAATCGATTTACGTTCAGGATATAATCAATTAAAGGTACAGGAAGAGGACATTCCTAAGACCGCTTTCAGAACAAGGTATGGCCATTATGAATTTATTGTCATGCCATTTGGTTTAACCAATGCCCCAGCCGCATTTATGGACATGATGAACCGAATATGTAAGTCATATTTGGATAAATTCATAATTGTCTTTATAGATGATATTCTCATTTACTTTAAAAGCAAGGAGGAACATGCAGCGCATCTGCATGCACTTCTAAATTTGCTAAGAAAAGAAAAGCTTTATGCTAAAATTTCGAAATGCGAATTTTGGTTAGAAGAAGTGCAATTTCTTGGACATTTAGTTAACCATGAAGGAATTCATGTGGATCCCACAAAGATCGAGGCAATTACTAAATGGAAAACCCCTGAATCACCAACAGAGGCTAGAAGTTTCCTAGGACTAGCCGGTTATTATAGAAGGTTTATCCTAGATTTTTCTAGAATAGCCATTCCCTTAACAAAAAACTAACCTGTAAGTCTGTTAAGTTTGAATGGGGACTAAAACAAGAAGAAACCTTTAGAATTCTTAAGCAAAGATTAACCAACGCACCCATACTAGCATTACCAAAAGGAACTGAAGATTTTGTAGTCTATTGTGACGCTTCTAAATTAGGTTATGAATGTGTGCTGATGCAACGTCAAAAGGTTATAGCCTATGCCTCTAGACAACTTAAGAATCATGAAGAGAATTATACAACCCATGATTTAGAATTAGTAGCTATAATATTTGCCCTGAAAATTTGGAGACATTATCTTTACGGTAGTAAGTTTACCATTTTCATTTATCATAAGAGTTTAAGATATGTCTTTGGGCAAAAAGAGTTAAATATGAGGCAGAGACGCTGGATGGAAATTCTTAGTGATTACGATTGTAATATCCAATATCATGCAGGAAAAGCTAACGTAGTAGCCGATGCTTTAAGTCGAAAATGTCATGAAAAGCCAAAAAGAGTACGTTCTCTTAAACTAAATCTGCAGATAGATTTAAACGAACAGATTAGAAAAGTACAAGAATCAGTAATCAAGGATGATACTGAAAAATTGAAAGGAATGATTAAGGAACTAGAACAAGGAACAAATGGAATTTGGAGATTCCATAAGAAAAGGATTTAGATACCTAAACTAGGAAACCTACGTCACCAAATATAAGAAGAAGCCCATAAATCTAAGTATACGATACATCCTGGAGGTGATAAAATGTATCAAGACTTAAGAAAGAATTTCTGGTGGATAGGAATGAAAAAGGATATAGCAGCTTATGTTGCCAAGTGTCTAACTTGTTCACAGGTTAAGGCGGAACATCAGAAACCCTCGGGTTTGTTACAACAATTAGAAATTCCTGTATGAAAATGTGAATTGATAACAATGGACTTTGTTACCAAATTACCCAAGACACGAAAAGGTAATGATACAATCTGGGTGATTGTAGATAGATTAACTATATCTGTTCATTTCTTACCAATGAAGGAAACTTTCAGTATGGAACAACTAGCCAAGTTATATGTAAATGAAATAGTTTCATTACATAGAATTCCTTTATCTATTGTTTCTGATAAAGATAGCTGTTTTACTTCTCATTTTTGGACAAGTTTCCAAAAAGTAATGGGAACCAAGCTAAATCTAAGCACCGTTTATCATTCTCAAACAGATGGACAAAGCGAAAGGATGATTCAGACAATGGAAGATATGCTTAGAGCTTGTGTAATTGATTTCGGAGGAAATTGGGACGATCATCTACCATTAATAGAATTTTCTTACAATAACAGCTATCATACCAGTATCAATGCTGCACCATTTGATGCACTTTATGGACGAAAGTGCCGAACCCTAGTCTGTTGGGCAGAAATTAGAGAAAAACAATTTTCTGAACCTGAGATAGTGCAAGAGACAACAGACAAGATTATTCAAGTCAAGGAAGAACTAAAAGCAGCACGTGATCGACAAAAGAGTTATGCTAACAACAGGCGAAAGCCATTGGAATTCCAAGTAGGAGACACGGTATTATTAAAGGTTTCTCCTTGGAAAGGAGTGGTGAGATTCATCAAAAGAGGAAAGTTAAGCCCCAGGTATGTTGGACCCTTTAAGATTATTAAAAGAATAGGGCCTGTAACTTATCAATTACAACTGGCAGAAGAAATGGTAGGAATACATGATGTATTTCATGTATGTAATCTCAAAAAGTGTTTAGCCGATGAAAAATTAGTAGTACCTCTTAAGGACATAGAGGTAAATGAAAAGCTTAAGTTTGTAGAGAAGCCTTTGCAGATTGAAGACAGAAAAGTCAAGAATCTCAAACACAAGAGACTAGTTCTAGTCAAAATAAAATGGGATTCCAAGAGAGGATCAGAGTATACATGGGATCTTGAATCCGAGATGCAAAGGAAATATCCACACCTATTCCAGTAGACCTCGAGGACGAGTTCTAAAACAAGGTGGGGAGAATATAACACCCCTCCTAAAATAATTCCGACACTCCTAAAATACTTAGAATGTCCCTATACGTCTTAAAATGCATCCCGTATACGAGAAATGACTCAAAATACCTTTATATAATTAAAAATAAAATAAAAACGATAAAAAAACAAGTCTGTCGCGGGCCGCGACAGACAACCCTTGGTTCTACGCGGGCCGCGAGCGAGGAGACAAACGGCGTGACTCGGTGCCGCCACGTGTCGGACTCGTGTCGAGTCGAGCATCCGAGTCAGCCAAGCTAGGGCCTACCCTAGCTGGCGTCGCGGGCCGCGAAGCCCTCCTTGGTTTCCGTCGTGGGGCGGGACAAAGTGCTGTATCAGCACTATAAATAGCCTCGATCAGATTCAGTTCAATTCGTTCAAAATTTTCGTGTTCTCTCTCTATTTTCTGCATAGCAAATATAATATCGGGGATAATACCCCCTTAAAATAACGAAGTTCTGCCTCGTTGTAAGTATTTTAACCCCCGGTTACGTATTAGAT
The DNA here is from genome assembly GCA_030545235.1 of Helianthus tuberosus. Taxonomy (NCBI): domain Eukaryota; kingdom Viridiplantae; phylum Streptophyta; class Magnoliopsida; order Asterales; family Asteraceae; genus Helianthus; species Helianthus tuberosus. The sequence continues at coordinate 211,849,490 of CM060424.1, forward strand.
AAGCTGCCCGATCGATCTAGTGCTCCGTAACGGCTGTCGAGGCTCTGCCTGACGTAGTCGTTGGAGTTCTGTCTAGGGGAGGGTATAACTAATGTAAATATTGGGTTATTATACTAACGCGTGTGCATTGTTTAATTTATTAGATTATAACCAGGAAACCACAGGAAAAGTCTAAACTAGCAATGTGAGTAATCTCCTTTTTGTAAACCTTTTTGCAAACTGTTTTTACAAAACCTCAATTGTTTTTACATTATAATTAACAGTGATCGAGTATTTGTAATTCTACAATTATCATCGGTATGTTAGGGTTTTGTATACAAAATGTGTTACTACACTGTGAGTAGTAACATGACCACAAGTCGGGTCGACAGTACCGTGGGTGGTAATTAAGGTTGAATAATAAACAAATGTAATTGTTGATTGCCCTCAATATTGTACAAGGATAAAATCTGTTTTGATTAAATTGGGATTCACTCACAAGTATTTCCCACTGACAAATGTTTTTAAAACACGTTTCAGGTAACAAAATGTGAAAGCCAAAATAAAAGCTAGCTAGAGAGCACTGAAAGCTTGGAAAATGTGGCTATAAAAGTTACCTAAATAAATAAAGATATTTTTTTTCAATAAAATAGGGTTTATCCCTATAAACATGTTTCTAATAAAAACTTGGGTTTATCCCAATATGTTTATTATAAAAAGGTGGTGTTTTACTCTGATAAAATATTTCCTAACTACGGTCCTGATGTAAATTCCGCTGCCAAATAATGATAAACACTGATACCACCATCTCTGAGTAGGTCGCGACCGCCCGCCTCCAGAGGCAGGGGTCGGGGGTTGCGACATCCGGTGTTGGTGGTTGTTGACAATGGTATAGTATTGCTACTACTTAACACAGTTTTATGACAATCACTACAACGCAGGGGCTTAATACTAGTTATTAATAAATCATAACCATCTTAGGCCATATGATTTTCTATTAGGTAACTAATTGTCATGTGTCATTATTATACTCCTTATTTTTTGCTTTAGAAGGGAAAACACAAGACTCTTGTTGCTCTTCTTTTCTCACGAATTTTTAAGTAATTAAACTTTCATTTTTGTGCAAATCGTTTCCTTTTGAATGTGATTGCAAAATGCAAATCGCAAATCTTAAGAAATATAATGACATTTTAAAATATAATCTATAATTGTAACTAATATAAACAGACTTGTGAAAATTATAATATATATTTTACGCAATCAATATATTTTAATTTGCCTTTTTGCTTAAATAAATTAATATAATAATTATTACCTTTTGCGTATTGTTATTATTGTTTTTTAATGAAATCTTGATTGATAACTAAACTTCATTTCCATATTTAAAATGTTTACGTATCTTATAAATAAACAACAATTTGATGTTTAGCAAATGATTATTAATAAAAGTCAAACAAGTCACTATCAAAGGTTGGATTGTACTTAAAAGAATCGGTTTTTGCTCATGACAGTTGTATGTGACACTATTAAGAATAAAAAAGAAGACACAAAGTCAAGTTACTAATATTAGACAAAAATGAAAAATGTTACAAATAAGACGACAAATGTGGTGTACAAAGAAATATTAGAGATTTATAGATTGCTTATATGTTTGTTACTTACCAATGATGTGACCCATTAACAAAAGCAAAAGCCTTTAGGTATAGTTAGATTTGAAGGTCTTAGATTCAAGACTTTAAGTCTCACATACAACAGATCTAAAAGAGAACAAAAAGAACTTTTATACTGTAATTTAACTTTTTCCCATATTTAATGCATCATTCGTTTATTATAAATTAAATTATATTATTTATTATATAAAGTAAAATATATTATATAAAACGACCTGTGATTTTTTCGTATTTATTTGTTAATGAGAAGCAACTTCGTGTTAAAGAGTAGGATGTGTTAAAATATGTTATAATCATAACACGGGAAACAATTGTTAGTATAAGAAGTATTTTCTTTATACATCCCGTGTAACACACGGTTACACGGGATCTTAAAATAGTATATTTATAAAGGAATAAATTTATCATGTATTTTCGTATTAAGGAATAAATTTATCATGTGTGTCTTTAACTTTATTTTCTAGCAAACACAAACACGCTAAAATCTACTCATAAAATCAATCTAATGTACATTTTATGGTATTTGAATATGTATCATTTTGATGAGGATAAACACCTGATGGCACTAGGCTATTTGACTATGAATGTTCAATCTCCCAAATTACACTAGTGTTACTTTCTATTATGGTAAGGTTCCCATTCTTTGAAAATTACAAGTTTAATCTCAGTAGATTGCAACTTATTAACGCGCTAGGTCACTAGTGTTTTTCTGCATCGTAAGTTATAGCGAGAGTGGATATAGTATTGAAACCGTGATGAACCAAACTAATATCATCCCTACAATATGGGTGTCACGGTGACTATATTGGATGTGAGAGTGTGTTATTGTGTGTTTTTAATAAAATAGTTTAGAAATCAATCAAAACAACACATCAATTCAATACAAAACTAAAGTTGGGAAATGATTGTTGAATGATTCAATTATATTCAATTCTCATTCAAGAACAATCAAAGTACAATTCACACCCTCGCCAGGTGCACTCTCTCTCCCTCTTTCTTAGTTCTTCTACTTTTCTCTGTGTAGATACTTTTATTAGAGGATATTCAACTTTAACAATTACATTTACATCATGTGTACTGTTCTATTTATAAGAGGAAAGAACTGATGGTGACATCACAATGAAAGCGACCCTAAACAAAGAGGAGTTAAAGTCATGAGGCATGTGCATGTTTCAGCGGTTTCACTCCAGGCCGAACTTTCCTCATGGCTTTAATTCCTCTTTCCTAGCTTTAATTCCGAAGGTTCGAGATCTTGGCGAGGTAAAGGACTTTAAACCTATCTCCTTGATAGGGTCGCTCTATAAAATGGTGGCTAAGGTTCTGGCAACCCGGTTGAAACAGGTTTTTGGTTCCGTGGTGGACTCTGTGCAATCTGCTTTCGTAGAGGGTCGCTCCATCCTTGACGGCCTAATAATCGTGAGTGAAGTTCTCTCGTGGGCTAAAAGTAATAAGAAAAAGATTACGGTTTTCAAGATTGATTTCGCAAAGGCTTACGACCCGGTTAATTGGATTTTCTTACTCACTATTTTAAAAAGAATAAATTACAAAAATCGTCCTTTATGTTTGTATGGGATTGCACAGTGTGTCTTTTGTCTTCAATAATTACAGTAAACCTACTTTATGTTTGCAAACATTTGCACGGTTTGTTCTTTACCCTAAACTCTGTTAAATTTTTCAGTTAACTCTGATTTAAAAGGGTATTTTAGTACTTTTACCCCATTATTTAACAATAACTTAATAAATAAAAGCCTAATATTAAGTTGTGTTAATTTCTTTTTCACTTAGCCCTACCCCAAGTTGCTGCTATATCCCTCATCTTTATGACAGAGAGCATATATCTCAACCCTCTGCCACCCACAACCACCATAGCAGACCCACAACCACCACCTCGCCTGCAACATCGTTCAGTTCACTACACCACATCCGCTCCACCTTCTCCACCCCTTCAATTCATCATCCCCCACTCCTGGTGTAGATCTCCTCCATACAAGACGACGATGACAATGGTGTTTATATCTGGCCACCATCTCACTTCTTTCTTTGTGTGTGTGTGTAATGTCCAAAGCCCATCTTTGGTCAGTGATGCAAGGTTGTTTGGGTTTCCGATTGTGAAGATGAACAGGTTTGGGTTTGCGACTGTGGAGCTTAATTATGTTGGGGTGTGATTGACCATGGATGATGCGAATGTTTCAGATCTGGAAATTGGATGTGAATGTGTAAATGGAAATTGGATCTGAATGTGCAAATGGAAATCAAAATCTTGAAAACAACCTGATGTATGTTGGAAGCTTTCACTTCTAAGGTGAATGTTAACTATTGAGTGGTGTTTTTTGGTCGTCGGAGGTAGGCAGTGTTGGTGGTCGAAGATACAATAGAGAGATAGAGAAGTATTACAAATTTTACATGTTTTTAAGTTATTTACAAAATTGTTATATATATATATATAATTGGTAAATGTCTAATTTGCCCTCATATGGGGTTCACTTGGTCAGATTTAACCATGAAAATAAACTGGGTTTAGAGTAAAGGATGAACGGTGCAAGGGTTTGCAAACATAAAGTAGGTTTACTATAATTATTGAAGACAAAGAACACAGTTTGCAATCCGATACAAATACAAAGAACGATGATTTTGTAATTTACTCTTTTAAAAAAACATGGGCTTCCTAGAAAAGTGAAGAAAATGGACCGAGGTTTGTCTTAAAACTAGTAAAGCCTCGGTTTTGGTTAATGTTAGCATATCCTTTTTGAATGTCACATGATGAGACAAATCTGGTGGGACATTATCATTTGGCTTAAATTCCTAGACCTGCAGCAATGCTCTTATCTTGAACAAATGCTTTCAGAGATCAACGACATGGAAGGATCAAAAGTCTGGAAAAAGACAATGGAAGTTGTGATCTCAACAATCTGGGTAGTGCGGAAGGCTATAAACGAGGCCGAATTCAGAAGCAATTTCATCCCGCTAAACTGAACGGTGGAAACCATTAAGGAACACTCTTTTATTTGGGTTAGTGTAGATCTAAATTCGGGTGTATTAACTGGGATAAATGGCGTGAGTTCAATGTTCGCGATATTATTTTGTAATTTGTCCGGGTTTTACAGTCTCTTCTGGCTCTTTCTATATTTTAATATAGAAGTTCCACCGTTAAAAAAAATAGTATAGGTTTGATGTTCTTGGTCTGGAATATTATATTGTGCATTAAATTATTTTTGATAATGATATTAATATCCTACTCAATTAAACACAACATTTTATTACTATTTATCATACTTTTTCTTTTTCAAAAATATTAAATTGTTCATTAAATTAGTTTCTTTAATTTATGATTTTAACTAATATGTTTTGTAAAACTTCCATAAAGTGAAGATATTTATAGCTATTTAACACATTAAGACATTTAAGCAATTAAAATAGTCTTAAATTCGTTTTTTTAACATCATTAAGTAATATTAAGTTAAGATTAACTGAACATTGCCTTAAAACATAAATTCATGCGGGCATGTCAGTTGAGTTTTCTTGGTTATGGAAGTCAACTTATTGACTATTTCTCAATCATTGAAAGAATAAGTTGACAATTACATTTTTTTTTCTATTATTATACCTCACAAAATGAACCTTGTTGAACATCATAGAAAATTTTGAATCTTTAAAAATATATAAAAAGCAAAGGATATCAGTATAAATAGAGCTTGACAAATCCTAAAAACATGTCTACAAAATTAACATGTTCTATGCAATGAAGTCTAACCTTTCTTTTCCTTTCTCATTCTCATGCATTCTATTTCTTTTTCTCTTTGTTCAACCCGCCTTTTCTCATTTTCAGTACCCTCATCTACAACCAAGTGAGCTACTAAATAATAGTCCACATTTATCACCTTTTGAGTTTCTTAAGAACATGTAAGGGTGTCGTAAGGGTGAGAAAGTAAAGGGAATCCGTGACCTTAAACTCTATCTTAGCCATTTTGGATACCTCAACTACCAAAGCAACCCTAACGTCACAAATCTTAAAGAAGATCATTTTGGTGAGGACCTTGAGGAGGCCATCAAATCATACCAAGTCTATTACCATCTCAATGCCACTGGAACGCTTGATGAGCCAACAGTGTCCAAGATGGTCATGCCGCGTTGTGGGTTTCCTGATAAGGAAACCCATCAACATAGTGATAAATCTTTACATACGGTCTCTCATTATCAATTCTTTCCAGGTAGACCAAAATGGCCTAAAGGAAAGAGGCATTTAACATATGCTTTTGGATCACGCTTCCCTACCCGATTCATGCCTCCTGTAGCACGAGCTTTCAAAAGATGGGCTACTGCTTCTCGATATTTTACATTTTCAAGAGCTAGAACTTATCGAAGTGCTGACTTAAAGATTAGTTTTGCACGCCAAGCCCATGGAGATGGCGCCCCCTTTGATGGGCCTGGTGGAGTATTGGCCCACGCTTTTGCCCCTACAGATGGAAGGTTACACTACGATGCAGATGATCGTTGGGTGATTGGAGCAGTACGAAACGCTTATGATGTTGAGACTTTGGCACTACACGAAATTGGACATCTACTTGGGCTTGGTCATAGCCAATTCCCAAAGGCGATAATGTGGCCTACGTTTAGGGCAGGGGTAACAAAAGGATTGAATTCAGACGACATCCGAGGGCTTAGGGCTCTATATCGCATCTAGCTTGTTCTAAAAACAAAGGCGATTCGGTGCTTCGTATGCACGAAATTCAAAGCGAAATAACAAATGATTATTATTTGCAAGGCAGAGTGTTTGTTTTCTTTTGTTGTAACAAAATTGTGAAAGGCATTGTGTGTGATGGTTGTGGATTTTGTTGAAGGTTTTGGTTTTAATTCAGAATGTCGTTTTTCAATAAATATATAATTGTCTTAACACTTTTTGAGTTTTTGTTCTCTTTGTCGTGATAACAAATCTGGAGTGGTGTTGAAGTTTAAGTGATGAACTGGAACATTGGGCTTTTGAGGAGTTTGATCGATCTATCTCACACATTTATGTAAAGAAATTTATCTGTAAAATAGAAAATATCACAAGTTGAGTCATTTTTATTCTACTTTTTTTTTTAAATTATCTGTAAACTTGTATAACAGATGATGTTTCTATATAACAAATTAAAATTAAATTACTTTAATCTTATTTCGTTTGGAGAAAGGAATCACGCCCCTTATATTCTCTACACACAAAAAATGTCACCGAGAATTGTTTTATATGTTGCAACTTCCGTTTATAAACTAGCGATAGTTGGTTACTTTTGAAATTCTTGCAACTATGAACCTCTGTTTGGTTGAAAAAACATTTGGAGGGGGTTAGAATTTGTTGGATTTTTATATATAAAATCTGAGTTTTTTCTAACAAAAACATAGTTCGAACCATCTAGTTGTAGTCGTAGAGAAGAAAAGCTTACGATGACCCTGACCAAGAAGTTCTTATTCCGTCACCAGCTTTAGTGAACCTAGGATTTTTCTTTTCATGAGGGCAATCGGGGGACTTAACCAAATTTTTAAGAGGGGCGATCAGGATTTTTGCTTATAAATAACAATAACTTTTTTCAAGGCGGTTGCCCCCTTCCTCAATAAGTGGGCATGCCGCTTGTCACTAGCCTGATATTTCGAGTATCTGCAATTAGAGTTTTTGCGCTCCACAGACCATAGAAGTGGAAGAATGTTACTGCACCTTGGGTGATAAGTGCATGCCTTCCAATTTGTAGGGTCTTTATTGTTCATGTCTTGAAACTTAGTCCAAGGTTAAACCTTGGACATTTTGTCCTAGTTTTTGGTCCAGACTTTTGTCAGGGGTTTATGTTTTGGCAAAAGTCAGGGTTTTAGTTTGTGTGGTTTTTGTCCGGGCTTTCTAGTATGTCTTAAAGTCCGTGGTTTGTCTTGTATATATACCTTTATGTGGAATAGACAAGACGGCGATTCTGTGTGAAATTTTGTGCACCACCTAACCCTAATTATTGTGTGTGTTTTGTCTGGCGGCTACTGTGTGTGTGACGTCATTCATCTTCCTCATCAAGAATACTCAGTGTATTCTTGATTTGTCTCACAAATCTTTGCATTCTAGTGTTTCATCTACAGTGGTTGATCATCAGGTGGATTCCGCACACCTGGTGGTTGCATTAGCTGAGTGAGATCTTGGATTAGGAGGCCTTACAAGTGGTATCAGAGCAGTGTGCTCATACTACTGAAGGTGTTTCTTAGTTTGAAGGTTTTTGTGAGATAAGTTCAAACTTTGATAGGGTTTAGTGAGTGTTTAGTGAGTGTTTAGTGAGTTTTTGTGTTTTATTCATGATTCTTCATTCATTTCTAGTGATTTGGTGATGGATTTTGAGTAGTTTGGTGATTTTTAGTGTTAATCTTCATCTGGGTTTTTACAGGGGTTTTGGTTCTTGTTCATACAGTGTTGAAGGGTGAAAAAGATTCCTAGTTTGATCTTTGGAAGCATTGTCCGTGGTTTAAATTCTGTGTTTGTGTCTCCGGGGTATTGTTGAACCAGTGTGAAGTCACATTGGGGAGATAGGCCGGAGATTGGTTCCTCTGAGTTTTGAGAAACTCTTGATTGTTCTGAGTTTCACATTTCCGTGTTTTTGCTCCTCTCCGATTTTCAATCCTGAGTTTCACATTTCCGTCTTTTTGCTCCTCTCCGATTTTCAATCCTGTCTGAATTTTAACCTCCTTTTCTAGGTGTCCGAGTTTCATTATCTTTCCATTGAGTCCGAGTTTTTATTGAGTCCGAATTTTTAAACTTAGTTGAGTCCGGTTTTTGACCATTTTTTTTTAGTCCGAGTCTTTTTTAAGCTTTTATTTGAGTCTGAGTTTTAATTAGTCCCCCTAGTCCGATCTTTAAACATTCCACTTTGTTTCTGAGTTTAAGTGCTAGGTAGTCTGAGTTTTAATTGCTTCCTTTTGAGTCCGAGTTTTAAATTCTATGTGTCTGAGTTTAAGTGCTAGTTTCTTTTTGAGTCCGAGTTTCACCTTAGTTTAAGTGCTAGGTAGTCTGAGTATTAGGTCCGAGTCTTTAGATCTGAGTCTTTAGATCGGAGGGAGTCCGAATTTTTTTTTTCTTTTCATTGTGTTCGAGTTTTTAACCTCTTTAGAGTCTGAATCTTTTAGTTTCTTAGGGAGTCCGAATTTTAATCTTTTATTAGTGTCCGAACTTTATTTTCTCTTAGGGAGTCCGAATTTTAACCTCTTATTATTAGAGTCTGAACTTTATATTTTCTTAGGGAGTCCGAGTTTTTGTTATCCTTTCATTAGTGTGTTTATTCAATCCTGCTTGTCCGTTTTTTTTAAACTCAAGTGTGTGTCCGAAGTTTGGGATTTATTTCAGGTTTTCTTGATCCGGGTTTTACACTCTGAATAAAGCTCAGACATTTCACTCCGTGTTTTCTCTCCGAGTTTGGACTTAGAAAACCTTCCCAGTGACACACTTCTTGCTTGGAAACCTACTTTTGTGTTCTGTTAACCTTCTGTTTCATTCAAACATTGTTCAAATGGCGAACAATCTTACTGCAATGGTTCAGAATCTCAAACACAATGCTGAAGTGGGGAGTAACGACAAGCCTCCTCTGTTGATTAATGAATTGGATTTCCCAGAATGGAAGGATCGGTTTGAGAGGTATGTAAGAGCAAAAGACATCAAGATTTGGTTGTGTATTGTTAAAGGATGTGGAGCTACTCCAGTACGTACGTTGACGATTGATACGTATTTGGCACTTACTGACGACCAGAAGAAATTTTATGATTGTGAAGAGAAAGCTATGTCAATGATTACGATGGCTATGACACAATCTATACTTCACACTTTCCGTAAGAGAAGTAGCTCGAAGGAGTTGTGGGATAGCATGATCGAGCGCTATGAAGGAAATGCAATATACAAGAAACGACGACTCGAACGTTTGAAGACTCAATTCGTTGTGTTTAAAGCTTTAAGAAATGAATCATTTGATGATACAGTGAACCGGTTTTATCATTTGTTGAGCGAACTTGATAGAAGTCAAGAGGGTATCTACACTGAATTTGAGAAGGTTGAGAAGTTTCTGAATTGCCTTTCCAGAGAATGGAATATGTACACCGCTTTGATTAGAGAAGGTGTTCTCTATGAGGAGCTCTCATTGGAAGAAGTTATACAAAAACTGAAGGGTTATGCTTGGAACATGGAAGATCAAGCATCCGATTTCGAGAAGATCCAAGATCCTCAGTTATATAAAGCTTCAAAACCGACGGATAAGGGTAGTAATGGAGGAGCCGGTGTTGCCCTATATTCAGAGAATGAAGTTCCCTCTAGTAAACACGCCTTTATAAGCAACAATGTCAATTCAAGTGGAACAACAAATTCCAATCAAGGAATGTACTCTTCTGGTGGAGCTCAGAAATCTCAAGGAACAAGCTTGAACATTCCAAAGGTAGATGCAAGCTGTTTGAAGTTGATTGAAGAAAACATGAGTCTTTTGGCATCCTTCATGACTGCCTACGAGAACTTCTGTCTTGGAAAGCTCGTTGAACCGTCAAGTCTCGATGAGGACTTTGACCAGATAGACCAAGACGAAATGGAAGAACGTGATCTACAACTCAATATGGCACTCTTAGTACGTAGAGCGAAGAAATTTCTGTTGAGAACGGGTAGGAAGTTCATAGGAGGTCAGACAAAGAATCGAATGGGAGTCGACATGTCAAAGGTGAAATGTCACAACTGCGGCATCTACGGGCATTTCGCACGTGATTGTCGGAAGCCGAAGATGGAAAGATCGAACAGAGAAAACTACTCTCAAGGAAACAACTCAAGACCTCACAACAATTCAGCAACTACTTCAAACTCAAGTGCTCGTCCAAGTGGTTCTGAAAATCTTACACCTTCAACAAACAATGCTATGGTGGCTCAATCTTTACAAAAAGTGACTGAGCCGTACGACTGGGGTTGTGCATTGGAAGACATTTCAGGAGCTATTGTGTCACAAGCCTTTATAGCTGAAATTGTCAACGAAGAAGTGTGTGAAGAGATTGTCGAAGAGACTAGCATTGAGGAACTTGCGGTTGTAGCTGAAGAAGTGTGTGAAGAGATTGTCGAAGAGACTAGCATTGAGGAACTTGCGGTTGTAGCTGAGGTTCTTGGGGAAGAGTTGGATTCGGGCAATGTTGCTGAGAATGAAGACAATCCGAATGAAGAGTCTGTTGAGAAGGCTAACAAAACAGAAGATGATGAAAAAGGAGAATGCTTTGAGTTCAACATCTCCACAGCTGAAATGCAGCAATTTGCGGATGCAGAAGCTAAAAGGTTGGAAGAAAAATCTGGAGAAAACGAAGCGTGTGCATTCATGGCTGGCATTGAGGTAAAATCATCTTCTGTAGATAAGCGATGTGCTAGATGTGTTGAGTTTGTCACCAAGATCGATAGATATGCACTTCATAACACAAACTTAATTGCAGATTTAGAAAAATCCAGAGAACTCATTGTTGTGTTGTCTAATTCGGATAAAGAACACCGAATTAAGATAAAAGCGCTGAAAAATGATATCTCTGAATTTGAGAGACTTGTGGCTCAGGGAACTGTTAAAAATCAGGAATTAAAATCTGAACTTGAAATGAACCAAAATTGTGTTTTGGAAAAGAACAAAATCATTTTGGAAAAAGATAATCTGATTTTAGACTTGCAACGAAAAATTGAAAAGTTCGGGGATTCATCTGAAGTGATGAATTTCTGTATTAACAGCCAACGTCTCAAAGAATCTGAGGAAGAAATGTTCGGCATCGGTTATAAGAAAGTGCCTCCTCCGGTAAACCATAATTATACATCGATGCCAAGCATTGATCCTGAATTGGCAAATTTTGTGCCAAAGACCCCTCTGACGGTTGAACCGCAAAGTGAGTCAGAATCTGAGCCAGATGAGGCTTCTGACTCAGAACAGTCGAAGGTGAGTGAAGTTACAAAGAAAAATGAGCTAACTTTTGATAACATTGAGAATTTGATAAGCAATAAAATTTTGGAAATTTTTAATCAAGTTCAAAATGCGAAGTCAAAACCAAAGTCACGTGGGAAACCCAAAAAGAATTTGAAAAATATCCCTAAAACTGAGTTTGTTAAAGGGGAAGATTTTATCAAAGAAGAAGAGAAAATCGAAACAGGTTCAAACTCTCAGTTTGTCAACCAAATTTTGAAAAATCCCACTAACACCTCATCATCTTCGACCAGTCATGAGGAACGTCCAAAGAATGCTGCGAAAGTTCGCAAATGTTATAAGTGTCGTGGGAAAGGACACTTAGCAGCAGATTGTCCAGATGACAAGGGTAAATCACTTGTTGATCCTGATCAGAAGAAACCTTTTGTTGAAAAACCACAAAATGAAACAGTTAATGTTGAAAAGAAAAACGGTAAAAATCAGAAGGTTGAGAAAAACAAAGTGATTAAACAAGAAGTAAAACCAGTTGTCAAAACAAATGTTAAATCACAACAAATTCAGGATCATGGGGAGAAACCAGTTGTTATAAATCGTGGTAAAGGATCGGAAAGTTCATCTCAAAAACTTGATACTCGTGAGAAAACCCCTCACAGACGACAAAATCATGTTACTTTCCAAACACATGAGAATGACCAACTTTCTGGAGGTTCGAGCAACAACAATGTTAGACCTCATGCACAGAACAGATTCGTGAATGACCGAAATGCGTCACCCCCCCCCCCCCGATTTCCAAATCAAAGACAGCATTCGGATAATCATCCACTATCATTCTCAAGACACGATGATGTTCCTAGATTTGGTAGGAATTTTGAGCCACCCAGGAATCAAAATTACGGTTACCAAAACTATGGAAGCCGAGATTATGGAAATTCTGGTTATACCAACAGATCGTCAACTCCATATAATCCACGATTTACGGGGAGTCATTCCAACAATTTCCGAAATGGAAATGGAGGACAAAGAGGCGATGATGGTTATTTCAAAGAGTTTTCTTATGTTGACGAATCGGGACGACCCAAGACCATCATGGCTTGGGTCCCACATTCTAACTAAATTTTCTTGTTGGGGAGTGTAGGAGCAGCTGAAGAGAGCTATCTATATTTGGTATATCGATAGTGGCTGTTCCAGACACATGACAGGAAATAAAGAGCTATTGAACAATTTTAAACAAATTCGTGGTCGTTATGTGAACTTTGCCGGTGAGAAGGGTGGATACATCACCGGTGAAGGTTCGGTGTCAAATGGAAAAATTACGCTGCATAAAGTGAACTACGTTGAAGAACTGAAGCATAACTTGATGTCGGTTTCTCAAATTTGTGATAACAGGTACACGATGTTGTTCACTGATAAAGCTTGCTTCGTTTTGCGTCCGGGATTTCTTGTTCCTGAAGATTGGATTGTTATGAGGGCTCCAAGGGTGAATAACACATATGTCATGGACATGCGCCCGTTGGTTAACTCGTCTGCTCCAGTGACATGTCTACTTTCGAAGGCGACTGAAGATCAATCGTATCTCTGGCATAGGAGAATGGGCCACGTGCATCTGCGAAAAATGAACCACTTAGTGAAAAACAACTTGGTGTTGGGGGTTCCTTTACGTAGTTTCAATATGCACAACAAATGTGAATCATGTGAAAAAGGAAAAATCAAACGAAAGCCTCATAAACCGAAAACAGTTAACTCAATCCAAAAACCACTTGAATTGCTTCACATGGATCTTTTCGGCCCGGTCCATGTTGCTAGCTTTGGTGGGATGTCTTATTGCTTAGTTGTCACTGACGATTTCTCACGATACTCGTGGGTATTTTTCTTAAAAACAAAGGACCAAACTGCTGGTATTTTAAGAGACTTGTTCAAACAACTTGAGAAAAATTATTCACTTCCTGTTAAGAAAATCCGAAGTGACAACGACACTGAATTTAAAAATCATTATATGGATGAGTTATGTCGGGAAATGGGAATCGTTCATCAGTTCAGCACTCCATATGTTCCTCAACAGAATGGAGTTGCAGAACGGAAGAATCGTACCCTAATTGAGCGGCCCGAACTATGCTTTCTGAATCAAAATTGCCAATTTTCTTCTGGGCCGAGGCTGTAAACACTGCATGTTATGTGTTAAATCATGTGCTTACGGTCAAAAGAGAAGATAAAACGTGCTATGAATTGCTTGAAAACAAGAAACCAAACTTATCTGGTTTTCAACCTTTTGGGATCAAGTGTGTTATCAAACGCACCAAAGATACTCCTAAAATGGGGGAAGTTGGTGAAGTTGGGTTCTTTTTGGGTTATGCCAATGGAACTCCCAACAAACGCGTTTATAATGTTAAGAAGCGTACAGTGGAGATTGTGTTTGATATAACTCCTTTGAGTTACGATCCTCCACCGTCCGAATTCGGTCCTAAAAGTGGTTACGATTATGATAAATTATTTGATTCATTTGATCTTCCTGATGTTTCAGAAGAAGATTCGGAGGTTGTATACACACATCTTGTGAACAAAGATGAAGTGGATGCGAGCTGGAGAGCAAGTATTCACTAATGTGTCTTCGAACGTTCCAGTCGCTGATTCTCCGATCGTAAACGAAGCAGTTGCTGAGCAGATCCCCAATGCAGTTGCTCAAACTATAAGTGGTGATCTTTACATTGACTTTTCAGTATATCCAAATGTTAATGCGTCTTCTGGAAATGATCAAGCTTCTAGTAGTAATGCAAATGTTGAGGGGGAGATTCAATCGAATTTGGGAAACAATCTTCAAGCTCCGGCAATTCCAGTTCCAAGAACAAATATTCATCATCCTGTTGATAATATTATTGGGAATCTAAATGCGGGAGTGCAAACGCGAAGGAGTATTTCAGAGATGCAGTGTCTGTTCTCTGCTATCAAGAAAGAAGAAATCTACAATCTTAGCCTACATGAATGTTTTATCTCTCAGATAGAGCCGAAGAACTATCAAATGGCTCTGAAGGATAATTCTTGGTGTGAGGCGATGCAAGAAGAGTTAGCTCAGTTCGACAAGTTAAAGGTGTGGAATTTGGTCGATCTTCCAAAGGGCCAACATGCAATCAACACGAAGTGGGTTTTCAAGTGCAAAAAGGACGATAAGGGTGTTGTCATCAGAAACAAGGCACGGTTGGTTGTTCAAGGCTTCAATCAAGAGGAAGGGATTGATTATACAGAAGTTTATGCACCGGTGGCAAGACTGGAAGCCATTCGTTTGTTTCTAGCTTTTGCTGCGCACATGCGTTTCAAAGTCTATCAGTTGGATGTGAAAAGCGCGTTTCTTTACGGGAAATTGCATGAAACTGTGTATGTATCCCAACCACCGGGTTTCGAAGCTCCAGGGTCTGACAACAAAGTCTATCTGTTGGACAAAGCTCTCTACGGTCTCCATCAGGCTCCTCGGGCGTGGTACGAGCCTTTATCAAGACATCTATTGGAGCACGGGTTCTCGCGTGGCGCGATTGACTCCACACTGTTCATATTGAAGAAAGGGGGAGATTTTCTGATCGTGCAAATTTACGTTGATGACATAATTTTTGGTTCTTCAAATGAAGAATTGTGTCGTGAGTTCGAGGCGGTGATGAAGTCAAAATTTGAAATGAGCGCGATGGGCGAGTTATCGTTCTTTCTAGGTCTTCAAGTGAGTCAAGAAAAAACCGGGACGTACGTGCATCAGACGAAGTATGTCCACGAGATTCTCAAAAGATTTGGATTAGAAGATAGCTTACCCTATGACACGCCTCTCCCGATAAATCACAAGCTTTCACCCGATAAGGAGAAAGATCCTGAAGTGGATCCGACTCTATATCGAGCAATGATAGGTTCGCTAATGTATCTTACTGCTTCACGACCAGATATTATGTTTTCTGTTTGTTTGTGTGCCAGGTTCCAATCAACTCCGAAGGAGTCTCACTTGAAAGCGGTCAAGCGTATCTTCAGATATCTGAAAGGGACGCCTAAGCTTGGATTGTGGTATCCAGCTGAAGGTGGTCTGGATTTGATGGCGTACGCTGACGCAGACTTCGGAGGGTGCCCGATGAACAGAAAGTCAACCTCTGGCGGCGCACAACTTCTTGGGAACCGTCTTGTCTCTTGGCAATGCAAAAAGCAAGTTGCCGTTTCTCTATCCACGTGCGAGGCCGAGTACATTGCTGCATCATGCTGTTGTGCTCAGGTCTTGTGGATTCAGCAGCAAATGAGGGACTACGGTTTGAATTTTACTCGAACTCCTATTCTTGTCGATAACAACTCTGCCATTTCCATAACTAACAATCCAGTTAATCACTCACGCACTAAGCACATAGATGTTAGGCATCATTTCATTCGCGACTGTGCTGAGAAAGGTTTAATAGAAGTGGTTAGGGTAGACACCTTGGATAATCTTGCCGACCTGTTTACAAAGACATTCGATCGGGCTAGATTTGAAAATCTGGTCCGAATGATTAGCATGATCAACCCCGAGTAAAATGCTTTTCAAAACTCGCATAGAAACTTTATTTTATGTTTACTGTACAGTTCTTACCGCTTTCCAAAAATTGAAAAACTCCAAAAATATTTTACTTAGTTGTAGGATAAGTTTTAAGAAAAATACAAAAACATTTGAAAAATATAAAATGAAGTCGTGTTGAGATATAAGGGAAATGATAGTACATCGGTTAGTCGTATCTGGTGCAGGATTATAGTAATATATAAAATTAACCGTTAACTGTAACAGCTTCATTATACGTTGCTTCGGTAGGTTTTACGCGTCAATAAGAACCTGTTTTTGGTATATAAACATAATGAACTGCGTAACTTGTGTGGTACATCTCTCGGATATATGGTCTTGGTACCGTAATTTCGTTTGATAGATTGCCGAGGTTCTGAGATACGTGGTCTTTATGCTGTTTATCATCTGGGTATCATGGTTGTTTCTTTTACCGAAAACAACGGGGACACAAGTCTAGATCTTCCATGATACCATACATACGTGTAAATATCATTCATTCGTGTATATAATACATGATGCATTCGACCTCAATAAGTGATAAACAATCACATGTCCCTCAAAATATGTGATAATATATCACAGCTCTTTTGCGGGAGTCAAGTTCGTCTCTTTGTCTGTACGATGGTACTAACCTGTTCACGGACTTGCTCCTGTGCCCTCATGCATCTGAAAATCAAGTTCCTCATCAATAAGTGATTCTATCACATAGGGCTTGTTTTCAATTCTAAATAAGTGAGTATCTCACATCATTTTATACGTCAAAACAGATGATAAATGGTATACTCACCAGTAAGATGAACTCTCGTGCATACCTTGATACGGGAGTATATTCTGAGGTGGGTAAACATAGTTACAATCAGTTATTAATACACTTAATCGCATATCTCGAAAACAGTGTTCGAAAGCGTGCTAAAGCTTAAGTGGACCACAATACCGTTGAACGTCTTGAACTGTTAATATCATTCTAAGAGCTTAAACTGATAATCTATGTTCTTGTGTTGGATATTGATAGAAAAACCGATATGATCTCTTTGCTCCGATTTCACAAAAAGATAATTAGTGTAAATTGAAAAACAACAAAAAAGATTTTGCTTTCTTGTTTCTATGTGCGAGTTATCATTCTGAAAAATACTCTAAGGGTTGTGAACATTCTTTAATAAGGTGTTAAACACTAGGTTAGGTAACTTAAAAATAAGTCTTTTTTTCATAAAAATCGGTCGTGCAAGATACATCTAAGTGTGTGTGGGAAACGTCGTCATTTTAAGGTGTTTCGCTAAATCTAGTTCCTATTTGTGATATTTTTCCAAAAGTATAAGTTTTGAAGTAAGTTGTTCTGAATGATCGTGTTTTGAAATACAAATTATTAAATACTGGTTGTTTAATATTTCAATTGTTGATTCCGGGGTATTGGAATTATTTTTGGGATCCAGGTTTGGGCCGAGTGTCTCCGGGGTTAAGATTCTTAATCCGGTGTTAAGTGTTTCAGGTCTGGATCGTTCATCACAAGATGGAAGATTTGAAGAAGTTGTGTGCGTCTGGATCGTTCAATCTCAAGATGGAAGATTTGAAGAAGCTAAGACGTCGGCCGTTGCATTCCCTTGAAGAAGATCAACTGTTAGCTGATCAGTTCATCAAGGTAGTTCTGTGTGAAGAACAAGGTATGGGCAGGAAGCGAGTACTTGAAGCAAGGAAGAAGAACTCAAGACCACATGAAGACCATGCACTGATCAAGGGGGAGTTTGTTAATGCACCTTGGGTGATAAGTGCATGCCTTCCAATTTGTAGGGTCTTTATTGTTCATGTCTTGAAACTTAGTCCAAGGTTAAACCTTGGACATTTTGTCCTAGTTTTTGGTCCAGACTTTTGTCAGGGGTTTATGTTTTGGCAAAAGTCAGGGTTTTAGTTTGTGTGGTTTTTGTCCAGGCTTTCTAGTATGTCTTAAAGTCCATGGTTTGTCTTGTATATATACCTTTATGTGGAATAGACAAGACGGCGATTCTGTGTGAAATTTTGTGCACCACCTAACCCTAATTATTGTGTGTGTTTTGTCTGGCGGCTACTGTGTGTGTGACGTCATTCATCTTCCTCATCAAGAATACTCAGTGTATTCTTGATTTCTCTCACAAATCTTTGCATTCTAGTGTTTCATCTACAGTGGTTGATCATCAGGTGGATTCCGCACACCTGGTGGTTGCATTAGCTGAGTGAGATCTTGGATTAGGAGGCCTTACAAAGAAAGAGCTCAATAGAAAACGTGCACGATCCTTGGCTACAAACCATTTATGGATGAAAAAGCCGAGTTATGTGAGAGGGCAGGATAGAGAAGGGTGTCGCAGTGTGTAATTTTTGAAGAGATGACGGGGTGGTTCGTGGGGCAGGCTAGGCTGATGTGGAGTTGTTCATTACCAGATGCGTTGCATAAACCGAGTACCAACGTTAAAAAATAAATTCTAATGATTATCTATTAACTTTATTTACATGTTATTTAGAGAAAAAACTGATCACTATTGTCTATTAATACACAAAAATCTAAAAATTTTTACAAACTTAAAAAAAATGTATGGTTTTGATGTATCTAGGAAGAACACCACACATTTCTGTATACCTTTTGAAAAAAAAAAACAACCACTGATCGGAAATATTATTCAACCAGACCGGCAACCATCCCCAGCAAGAAACCCCTCACCAATACACGCGATAGCGATACATCTATCTCGCTTATTCGACAATGTTGTCATGGGGAAAGGAGGAGAGATTGAGGTTAGACAAAGAAAAAACAGAGAAGATGTTAGAAAATAGGGGATTAATGCTGGAGATGAAGGCCAAAGAGATCAATCAAAAATTTGAGACACAAAAATCGCTCCAGACGGAAGCTGATCTTCTGTTTAAATTCAAATCTTTATGCAATGTGAGTTAAATAATTGAAATTGATTGAACACTGAAATGTTTTTGATTGATTGATTGTCATTGTTGGTTTCTGTTTCAGAGGATCCGACCGTTGAGAGAGAACGAACAGAATTTCAAGCAAAAAAAACAAGTGAATGATACGGATTCATCGTCACTTTGATTGGTTTCTTATGATCATGATCGGTTTAATTGGTCTTTATCAATTATGAATCGGAAGATGAATGCTACGAGCAAAACGGCTTGTAATTTGAAAATCGATGAGATGAAACTGAATACGTATTAACAAGGGATGTTTAAAAACCGTTGAAACCGAATCGAACTGTTAATGGAGTCAAAACAACTCGTTTGGCTCCTTTATCTTAATAAGCCGAAATGTTGAGCTTAAGATCGTTTGGTATAAAACACGAGTCAGCTCGTACCTCACTCTTCGAACCAACTTGTTTAGTTGTTCTAAATTTTAATTTATATATATAATACTTTTAACATACACATAATAATGCTGAATTAATAAAGTACATGATATATGTATAATTAATTTGGGTTTTAATTTAAACGAGCCAGCTAAAAAAGCCTAACGAGCAAGCCAACGAAACGAGCTTACATTCGCTTTTCTCAAGTGAACAACACTAATATCTACAACAGCTCTCATGTTGCAACAAACTTTTCATTGAACTTTTGTATGTAGTTAACCTTAGTTTTTTTAAAGTATAATGTTAATAAGCTGCTTCTTATTAACTATGCTCTTAAAAGCAGTTTTTAGCTTTTCCTTTGCAAACTGTTAAAACATCTCATCTGCAGCAGTTTGAATTAGATTTATACAATCATATATCTAAGTAGTTAAACATATCACCACATGCAATCAACAACACTCACCAAAAATCAAACAACTAAACAATAGCAAAGCGCCACAACGCACACCGCCGCTTGCTATTCTTTTATTTTTTTGATCTTTATTATACACACACATACTTTGGATTATGTTGTTCATCATTTTCATTACACGCAAAAGGCGAATAATGAATCTCCGGGAGTGAAAGACGGTTTGAGTAATCCAACATTAGTTTTGTAACCGCTGCCTACGTACACGCAGCCGTCGCTAATCGACATGCCACCGTACACGGTGCCTCCAGTGTTATACGACCATAAAATTTGTCCAGTTGCAGCACTTATAGCATAAATGGGTCCTGTGCCATTGGTTGATCCCGCAAACACAACACCATTGGCTACACTCACGGGACCAATTGCTGATGCGTTACTAGGATTTGCCGTTGACCATAAGACATTCCCGGTTGTGGCATCTATCGATACCCACCCACCGCTATTCGCCGTGATGTTTGACGGCTTCAATGTAAAATTATTTCCCAAACTATTGCCTATGTTTGTGTAAACCGCGGTTCCATCCGTCGCTGAACCCCATGTACCTCCTCCGTCTATACCTCCAGGTCCAGCTTGCTACAACATCCATTTTACCGAGTCATGATGTATACCCGCATATGTGCCACATGGGAATATAAAGATAGGTTCGCAAAAACATTCAAGAGTGATTTTTAATTTGAATTAATGTTGGTTAGAGAGTTCGCTAGTTAAAAGAGCAGACTTTAGAAAGTCTGCTTGTAGAGGGAGCGGACTTTAACACAAGTTCGCTTGTTGAGGGGACCGACTTTAAATTTTATTCATTTTCCATTTTTTCGATATTCAACTAATATATGTTTTCATTTTTCTCTAATAACTTGAATATTTAAAATATTTAAGAAAAAATCTAATTAAATACACTCTTTTTCATAATTTTCTTCTAACTTTTCAATGTAAACTTTATAAAAATCCAATTTCGATGAAAATTTAATACTTTTATATATATATATACATGAGAAAACTATATCACAAACCATTGTCAGTAAATAAGACATATTGGTTAGCAACAATACCAACTAAAGAAATTGTTAAGTGTAGTTCAAACTTTCAACCTATTTTCTTCCATTCAGTTTTTTTTTTTTTTTTAACTAAGGTCTGATGGTGGTAGTGGTGGTAGGTAGTGGTGGTGGGTAGTGGATGATGATGGTGGTGGTGGTGATAGTGGGTAGTGAAGGTGGAGATGGCGGCAATGGGTTGTGGCTGATGGTGGTGGGCGGCCGCATCCCTTGAAAAAAAAAATTAGTCTTAATTTTCGTCGAAAATCCCAACCGCACCCCTTGGATTTTTTCAACTGCATCCCTTGAAAATTTTCAACCGCCCTCCTTAGAAAACAATATTATGAATTTATAAAAAAATTAAACACTAATTATTATGAATATATAAGTACATAAACAATTTGTATAATTATTCTTTAACCATTTATTCACTTTACTTAACTCAATTTACAATCTAATTTATTAACCCAACTACCTAAGCCCAAACCCAACCCAAAAAATTATCCTTTTTTATTGATTTTTTTTGTTGTTGTTTTATCTTAGTGATTAGGAGAAAATATTGATATATAAGGATTTGATCTTTTTATGTTTTTTGATTTTTTTAGTTGTTCTAGACTTGTAGTTAATGATTTTGTTTTTTTTATTTTAAGCTTTGTTTGTTTAAATAATTAGTAATCAACATTTAAAACTAGGGCTTGAATGTTTGAAAATTATGGACTATGGTATTGGTTGAACATGATTGTTTATTTTGTTTAAGTGGTTTGTGTTGTTTTATGAACTTATGGAGCAATTTATATGTGATAAGAACCATGGGTAGAGAAGTTATGGTATGATTTCTCAAGAGGAAGAAGGTTGGACCACTATTTTTGTCGGATTATTCTAATTAAAGACCAAGCTATGTCTTAGATAAGTTTTTTTTGTTATTTTATTTAATGATTAGGAGAAATAGAAGTAGGTAGGGTTTGAACTTTGATGTTTTTTGTTGTTACTTTACTTACTTACGATGGTTTTTTATGTTGTCTACTGTTTTACTTAAAACTTTGTTTGTTAATGTGATAGTAAGTTAGGAAATAGGGTTTGATTGTTTGAAAATTGAAATTGACCCAACCTGACCCGATCTGATCCGGCCCGCAAAACTTTTTTTGTTTATATTTACTTGTTTTACATGACCCGACCCGATCCGACCTGCTATGAACCGAATTTTTTTATATAACTAGGGCCTAAAATCTTTAAATTTTTTTCGCACCCCCAGTAAAAATTCACAGATCCGCCACTGGCGGTGGCTAATGTTGGTGGTAGTATTAATGTTTTATGCGACATAAGCAGCTACGTCAACAAATAACTAAAATTTTGAACTACATAAGCAGCCATATTAGTAAAAAAAAAAGTTCGATGGAGGAAAATAGGTTGAAAGCTGACATTGTACCCAACAATTTCTTTAGTTGGGACTATTGCGGTCAATATATCACAGTTAGGATTCTTTAAATAGTATAAACCTAAAGGGCGAGTGTATTTCTTTTGAAGTTAGTTTGTCACAATTCTTTACTCTTTCATTTTTTCCTTCTTTGTAATCATGGATATAATCTGATAATAAGCATTGACGATCGTTTGAGTGATTCTTGTTTTGATTTCATAAATCCTTGTTATCTGGAGTTTAGTTTACAACAGAAACTTATTAGTGACGGATTTAATTCGGTTGCAATATTATGGATTTCAGTTGGTCGCAAAATATGTGCTGACTTTAAACCAGCCACTAATTTTGCAACGGCTACATAGTCCGTCGCAAGTTAGTGACGGATATGCTAGCTATTTTTTCGGTCACTAATTGAAACTTTGTGGACAAAAATGTTACCGTAGACCAAACAATGCTACCGTTGTCTCGATCCATAGCCCAGGCAAAACCGCTCTTTTGTACCGTAACCACAATGTCACGCGTTTCTCCACGATTGTTAATCGTTAACATCATCGGGGCTTCCCCAAAATCTGCATCTGGATTAGGGCCAGGCGGACACCCAGGCGTAGAAAGATTATTACAAGCAGCAAACCATATGTCATAACCGCCTAACTGTTTATACCAGTTGATGTGTCCCGAATCCAAATCGAGTGCTAGAATAGAATTGGAATGGTTATCGGGAACTATGCACTTATCTTCATCGGTTGGTGTTGTTTGATTGTTTTGTGCTTCTTGGCATTGTGTGACATTTAACGGGGCGGAATACATGTTTCCAGTGCCGATATAGACTGCCTTCCGCTGAATGTCGATGGATGGACTGCTGCCCCATATGGCAGCACCGGCGTATTCGTCGCTACTACCGTTGTTAGCGGGTAACATGTAGGTTTGCCACAAGATTTTACCATCTGTAGCATTTAACTTGATAAAACTCCCTATAAATGTGCAACATGCTTGAATGCTTGCGCTTTCTTCTGATGAAGAAGTTCCCACATAGAATGCACTGCACACAATCATCATCTTGTATTAGACTTAATCTAACAGCCGTTCTAGTGGAAAAAAATTGATAAATCCAATCATAATTGAACTAGAGAAAAAAACTAGAACGGTAGAAAAACTGACTATTCGGTTATCATTTTTAGAAAAGGGAAATAGGCCTATAATAATCTCACCTATACTTTATTGGTCATTAATAATCCCACCTCAGAATATTCCCTCCACCAGTCCCACCTTTCACCTATTGTTCCTACAATGGTCCCCTGTTAAAAAAATCTTAACGGAGTTAAGCTTTTTTTCCAAATTAGAAACAGATTTTTAGGGCTTTTGATCAGAACGACGATACGAGTCCATTGATGTAAAACTTGTCTCGAAACGGTGCTCCAAAAGATGAAAACGGCGCTACAATTCGGGTGTTTAAATTTCCAATTAACAAAAATCAAGTCACTTGGAGTACCATTTCGAAGTAAGTTTTACATCAATGCACATGTATCGTCGTTCTGATCAAAAGCCCTAAAAAATCTGTTTGTAATTTGGAAAAAAAACTTAACTCCTTTAAGTTTTTTTAACGGGGGACCATTGTAGGAAAAATAGGTGAAAGATAGGACTGGTGGGAGGAATATTCTGAGGTGTGATTATTAATGGCCAATAAGGTCTAGATGGGATTATTACATGCCAATTCCCCTTTAGAAAATTATGATTCAGTTATGGTTATATATATGTATGTTTTTTAACGGCAAATGTTACCAATTTACAACAATAATTTTGAATTATACCCTATGCTCAGATTTGAATGGCAAAGGGTTATATATATGTATAAACAACCAAATTAAAACCTACGTTAAAACCATCCTTGTATATTTATTTTTTATAAATACTATTGTTATATGTCAGAAAAAAATTGTTATAATATTTGTATATAATATTTAGTTGCCGGTTATTATACTTTATAAATTAAAAATAACTGTTAATATACAATAGTATTTATTAATTAATTGATCTAAGCTATAATAGGATTTATTAAATTCAATTATTTTGAATACATCCACATTCAAAGCCGGCAATTAACGAAACCAAATTACTGAACCATCCTTTATAATATTCATTTTATTATGTATTTGACATTACGTAGCTTTCAAAAGCAACTAGTTTTACAATTATTTCCAAATTGCAGTATTTAATAGTCGACAGTTTACTTTTTTTGGCATCGTTGCAAACTCTGCATATCCTAAGAAAATTAATCTAGAAAGATTCAAAAGTTTGCTTTCTTTTTTCTGTATTTTGTCGTTATTATGTCGCTAAATTAGGGTTTTCAACGGTGTTTGTATTTCAACAGAAATGTAAAGTGTACGAATTTGCGACCCATTTTTTTGTTGGAAATTTTCCTAGGACATTTAGCTTCTTTCTAGTAGTGATGAAAACAAAATACCTTTTATGATAAGTTCCCGACATGGTGATAAGACCTGCGTAATGCGGATCGAGTTGGGTAGACCAGACGAGCTCACCATTGCTCCGGTTAAGCCCTAGAACATAAGCGGGCCCGTAAATCCCAACGATTAAAAGATCATCAGCAATGGTAGGTGTTGATCTTGAAACAGTCCAGTTAACTCCTCCTACAAGTCCTGTCGAGTTAAGCCCGGTTAGTTGTCCAAGACTGTGTTGCCAGATGACTGACCCGTTGGACGCATTAAGCGCGTATATGTTTCCATTCCAACTTGGGAAATATATGGTGTTATCGTATATTGCTGGAGTCGCGGTTATATCTTTTCCGGCTACAAACTTCCATTTCAGCTTAAGGTTAGCCACAGTTTTAGGACTGATATTTGTTTCGCCATATGCGTATCTATGGTTTTGTAGATCTCCACCATGATTTATCCAGTCAGTTGGCTAGAAACATTAAACACATGATTAAAATGGTGGTTACAATAGTTAAAACAAAAGTTTTAAATTCTGTAAAACCTTAAATGAGACAAGAACACATACCTTAGCTGAGGTTTGTTGGAGAAAGAGGAAGAACCAAACGTAGATGGCGAAGTAGAGGCAATTGGGTGCCATGAAAATGGTAGTCATTTCTGGATTCAATGTAATGTTTCTTCTTTTGAACAAGTTTTGTCATTAAAAATTATAGAGTAATATTTCAGGTTATGTCATCAAACTTATTTATCTTGATTTTTTACGAAGTTTTAATCAAGATGGGCACTCAATAATATAATACTTTCGCAGGCCCATTATTTGAAATACCTACACTATGTGTAGTTAGTTGTTTAACTAAAAAGTGAAAGTGTTTGCAATGTCACGGCCAGTTAGGGGGTTCTCACTAATTAAAGTACTAAACCCTCAAAAGTGTGGTTTAACTTTTTTTTTTTAAGACGAACTTCATTAAAACACAAAATCTCCAAGGAGGAAATAACCGTCTAGAACAAAATTACATCATATTACAAGAAAACTTACACCAATCTATCAAATCCACCGTGCCCTTCTTATTTCTATTCCTATACCGAAGATACCCCAAAGATTTTATATCGGAAATCATTTGGACCACGTTCGGGTTGACACTAGAGAAAACCTTCTCATTCCTAGCTTTCCAAATACGCCAACATGTAACAATAAGAATACCGTAAATTATATCTTTCTTCAAATCCGATTCGCCCATCGACTCCACTATCCGCCCCACATCTTTTACTAAAAACAAAAAGAAAGGCGAAATATTACACCAAGAAGAAATACCGAGCCATACTCCACTCGACACGCTACAAGCTGAAAACATATGATCCGAGTTTTTATCCGAATCGCCACATAAAGCACATAAGTTATCTCCCACCATAATGTTTCTTCTCCTAAGAGTCATCTTTGTCGGGATCCTATCCATTTGAGCGCGCCACATAAAAACATTACATTTATTTGGAACCCATTTACACCATTTGTAACAACCAAGAGTATCCCTTGCTACATCGCCTTTAATCCATTTCCGAACCTCACAAACCGAAAATTCTTTGTCTACCTCCCCATTCCAAAGCCAACTATCTTCATTATCATTAAGCCTTATATTCTAAAACCTTTTTTGAAGCCCAATCAGCTCATGAATCTCGCCTTTACCTCAACCTCCTCCATCATTTTCCCCACACCGAATAAACTAGACTTTTGAATGTTTATACGGAGCCCGGAACATAAATGAAAAATACGTAAAATCCTCTTCAACACCTTAAAGTTAAACTGAGACCACTCACCCATGACCATTGCATCGTCCACATAGAGCAAATGAGAAACCAAAGGACCATCATTAGGAAGCCGAACCCCGTCAAAAGCCCCACTATCACATGCCTTCCGAATCATACAAGACAACACCTCCATGACAATAACAAAAAGAAATGGCGAAATAGGATCTCCTTGCCTAAGACCCTTCTCGCAAGCAAACTCGAAAGTAGGCGCTCCATTAACCAGAACCAAAGACCGGGCCGAAGATAAAACCCCTTTAATCCACTTACACACACCTCGGGAAACCTCATCCGTCGCATAACCGAGATCAAAAAATCCAAGTTCACATTGTCATATGCCTTTTCGAAATCTATTTTAAATAAAAATAGCTCTTTACCCATTCGTTTCGCCCAAGGGAGAATTTCACTAATAATCAACGGCCTGTCCAAAATATATCTTCCCGACAAAAACGCGGATTACGTTTCATGAATAACTTTACCCATCACCATTTTAATTCTATTGGCAAGAACTTTAGAAATTACCTTACTAATAATTCCAATGAGAGTAATAGGACAATATTCACCAAGATGCACCAGATCATTAACTTTAGGGATTAAAGTAATGAAAGACGGACCAACACCACGATTAATCTTTCCGGTTTCAGTGAAATAATTCATCAACCTCACAAAATCAGAAGCGAACAAACTCCAAAATCGTTTTACAAACCGAAAATTAAACACCTCCGGACCCGGAGCTTTATCTCCGCCACATTCGAACACCGCATCTTTTATCTCTTTTTCTGAAAAAGGTTGCACAAGCATATCGACATCTTCATCATTTAATTGTTTTATCCCATAACACTCTAAGTGCGGCCGCTGTTCTATATCCTCCATGAAACGACTTTTGAAAAATTGAAGGACTTCTTTTTTAACCTCCGAAGGCTTAAAAACCCATGTCCCATTAACCGTTAACCCCATAATATTATTAGACACCTTTCTTTTATTCACCATACCATGAAAAAAGCTCGTATTCTCATCGCCATCCTTAGCCCATCGAAATCGCGCTTTTTGTCGAAGGTCCCTAGCTTTACATTCCTCCAATTCTTTTAACTTTTTAGTCGCCTTTGTATGAACCCACTCCTCGGCTTCCGTCAAATCCCGCTCTTCAACAAAAGCATCCAACTCTAACAAATCATGTTTCAAGTTTGCCTCTTCGTCAATATCTTCGATTGCTAGCGTTTTCCTCCACTTAACAAGATCATGACGGATTTTCTTAAACTTATTCAGAAGAATTATATCTGGAAATCCACCTTCATTAAAATCCTCCAAAGCTTTAGCTACTACCTAGTCCAAATCTTTTCTAGACAACCAAGAATTAAAAAATCGAAACGGTTTTGCGCCGAAATTTCGAGCTTCCACCTTCAACATAATAGGACTATGATCCGAATACTCTCTTGCCAACGCTCGATATTCGGCGTTCGGCCATCATTAATGCAACTCCAAGATACCAAGATACGATCAATACGACTACACTTGTTCCTCGAAACAAATGTAAATTTTCTACCTCTTAGATTGAACTCGTGTAAGCCAATATCTTCATTATCATTAAGCCTTATATTCTAAAACCTTTTTTGAAGCCCAATCAGCTCATGAATCTCGCCTTTACCTCAACCTCCTCCATCATTTTCCCCACACCGAATAAACTAGACTTTTGAATGTTTATACGGAGCCCGGAACATAAATGAAAAATACGTAAAATCCTCTTCAACGCCTTAAAGTTAAACTGAGACCACTCACCCATGACCATTGCATCGTCCACATAGAGCAAATGAGAAACCAAAGGACCATCATTAGGAAGCCGAACCCCGTCAAAAGCCCCACTATCACATGCCTTCCGAATCATACAAGACAACACCTCCATGACAATAACAAAAAGAAATGGCGAAATAGGATCTCCTTGCCTAAGACCCTTCTCGCAAGCAAACTCGAAAGTAGGCGCTCCATTAACCAGAACCAAAGACCGGGCCGAAGATAAAACCCCTTTAATCCACTTACACACACCTCGGGAAACCTCATCCGTCGCATAACCGAGATCAAAAAATCCAAGTTCACATTGTCATATGCCTTTTCGAAATCTATTTTAAATAAAAATAGCTCTTTACCCATTCGTTTCGCCCAAGAGAGAATTTCACTAATAATCAACGGCCTGTCCAAAATATATCTTCCCGACAAAAACGCGGATTACGTTTCATGAATAACTTTACCCATCACCATTTTAATTCTATTGGCAAGAACTTTAGAAATTACCTTACTAATAATTCCAATGAGAGTAATAGGACAATATTCACCAAGATGCACCAGATCATTAACTTTAGGGATTAAAGTAATGAAAGACGGACCAACACCACGATTAATCTTTCCGGTTTCAGTGAAATAATTCATCAACCTCACAAAATCAGAAGCGAACAAACTCCAAAATCGTTTTACAAACCGAAAATTAAACCCATCCGGGCCCGGAGCTTTATCTCCGCCACATTCGAACACCGCATCTTTTATCTCTTTTTTTGAAAAAGGTTGCACAAGCATATCGACATCTTCATCATTTAATTGTTTTATCCCATAACACTCTAAGTGCGGCCGATGTTCTATATCCTCCATGAAACGACTTTTGAAAAATTGAAGGACTTCTTTTTTAACCTCCGAAGGCTTAAAAACCCATGTCCCATTAACCGTTAACCCCATAATATTATTAGACACCTTTCTTTTATTCACCATACCATGAAAAAAGCTCGTATTCTCATCGCCATCCTTAGCCCATCGAAATCGCGCTTTTTGTCGAAGGTCCCTAGCTTTACATTCCTCCAATTCTTTTAACTTTTTAGTCGCCTTTGTATGAACCCACTCCTCGGCTTCCGTCAAATCCCGCTCTTCAACAAAAGCATCCAACTCTAACAAATCATGTTTCAAGTTTGCCTCTTCGTCAATATCTTCGATTGCTAGCGTTTTCCTCCACTTAACAAGATCATGACGGATTTTCTTAAACTTATTCAGAAGAATTATATCTGGAAATCCACCTTCATTAAAATCCTCCAAAGCTTTAGCTACTACCTAGTCCAAATCTTTTCTAGACAACCAAGAATTAAAAAATCGAAACGGTTTTGCGCCGAAATTTCGAGCTTCCACCTTCAACATAATAGGACTATGATCTGAATACTCTCTTGCCAACGCTCGATATTCGGCGTTCGGCCATCATTAATGCAACTCCAAGATACCAAGATACGATCAATACGACTACACTTGTTCCCCGAAACAAATGTAAATTTTCTACCTCTTAGATTGAACTCGTGTAAGCCAATATCTTCATTATCATTAAGCCTTATATTCTAAAACCTTTTTTGAAGCCCAATCAGCTCATGAATCTCGCCTTTACCTCAACCTCCTCCATCATTTTCCCCACACCGAATAAACTAGACTTTTGAATGTTTATACGGAGCCCGGAACATAAATGAAAAATACGTAAAATCCTCTTCAACGCCTTAAAGTTAAACTGAGACCACTCACCCATGACCATTGCATCGTCCACATAGAGCAAATGAGAAACCAAAGGACCATCATTAGGAAGCCGAACCCCGTCAAAAGCCCCACTATCACATGCCTTCCGAATCATACAAGACAACACCTCCATGACAATAACAAAAAGAAATGGCGAAATAGGATCTCCTTGCCTAAGACCCTTCTCGCAAGCAAACTCGAAAGTAGGCGCTCCATTAACCAGAATCAAAGACCGGGCCGAAGATAAAACCCCTTTAATCCACTTACATACACCTCCGGAAACCTCATCCGTCGCATAACCGAGATCAAAAAATCCAAGTTCACATTGTCATATGCCTTTTCGAAATCTATTTTAAATAAAAATAGCTCTTTACCCATTCGTTTCGCCCAAGAGAGAATTTCACTAATAATCAACGGCCTGTCCAAAATATATCTTCCCGACAAAAACGCGGATTACGTTTCATGAATAACTTTACCCATCGCCATTTTAATTCTATTGGCAAGAACTTTAGAAATTACCTTACTAATAATTCCAATGAGAGTAATAGGACAATATTCACCAAGATGCACCAGATCATTAACTTTAGGGATTAAAGTAATGAAAGACGGACCAACACCACGATTAATCTTTCCGGTTTCAGTGAAATAATTCATCAACCTCACAAAATCAGAAGCGAACAAACTCCAAAATCGTTTTACAAACCGAAAATTAAACCCATCCGGACCCGGAGCTTTATCTCCGCCACATTCGAACACCGCATCTTTTATCTCTTTTTCTGAAAAAGGTTGCACAAGCATATCGACATCTTCATCATTTAATTGTTTTATCCCATAACACTCTAAGTGCGGCCGCTGTTCTATATCCTCCATGAAACGACTTTTGAAAAATTGAAGGACTTCTTTTTTAACCTCCGAAGGCTTAAAAACCCATGTCCCATTAACCGTTAACCCCATAATATTATTAGACACCTTTCTTTTATTCACCATACCATGAAAAAAGCTCGTATTCTCATCGCCATCCTTAGCCCATCGAAATCGCGCTTTTTGTCGAAGGTCCCTAGCTTTACATTCCTCCAATTCTTTTAACTTTTTAGTCGCCTTTGTATGAACCCACTCCTCGGCTTCCGTCAAATCCCGCTCTTCAACTAAAGCATCCAACTCTAACAAATCATGTTTCAAGTTTGCCTCTTCGTCAATATCTTCGATTGCTAGCGTTTTCCTCCACTTAACAAGATCATGACGGATTTTCTTAAACTTATTCAGAAGAATTATATCTGGAAATCCACCTTCATTAAAATCCTCCAAAGCTTTAGCTACTACCTAGTCCAAATCTTTTCTAGACAACCAAGAATTAAAAAATCGAAACGGTTTTGCGCCGAAATTTCGAGCTTCCACCTTCAACATAATAGGACTATGATCCGAATACTCTCTTGCCAACGCTCGATATTCGGCGTTCGGCCATCATTAATGCAACTCCAAGATACCAAGATACGATCAATACGACTACACTTGTTCCCCGAAACAAATGTAAATTTTCTACCTCTTAGATTGAACTCGTGTAAGCCAATATTATCGATGAATTCATTGAACTCGATAGCAACAGAAGGAATGAACTTAGAATTCTTTCGTTCTACTCGATCTCGCACACAATTGAAATCGCCACCAACAACCCAATATCCTTGGTCTAGAATGATGATACGGCTCAACTCACTCCAAAGTAAACGTTTATCGGCTAGTTTTTTAGGAGCATATACATTTATGAAAGTTATCTCTTTCCCAGTTTCTTTCAAGTGCCCACGAATACAAAGAAAGTACCTGTGTTTTTTTACCGAGGCCATAACAAACCGACTCGGGTTCCACATCGAAATCAAACCTCCAGAACAACCCGTAGAACCGACCCAATCAAAAGTAAAAGCACCATTACCCCAAAATGACCTCAAATCTAAACCCTCCACCATCATAAACTGCGTCTCTTGCATCATAAGAAATCCTACTTCGTTAGCGATACGTAAACCTCGAATCCATGTACTTTTATCAACACAGCCTAGCCCACGAATGTTAATAGAGAGTGAATTCATTGATCAACAGTTTGAAATCCTTCATTAGTGATTACCTTTTCAAGATGACCCTCGAAGATTTCCATGTTCGTGACGCCCACAACGCTTGCCATCCGAACCGTACCATCAATTTCATCCTGGAAACCATCTTCCAATCTCTTCGTCAAGCTTTCACCAATTCCTTGGCCATCGGCTATAACTTCAGAATTCGAGAGAGGGGCCTTTCTTCCTCTAATACCACCTCTCTATTCAAATCCGGAGTTAAAAACTCCTCCGAATTTCCATCACCTCCGTAGTTGATTGTGTTGCCAACTGTACCCTCGTTAGACGGGAATATAAACCTATCAATGTCGTACGAATCATCGCTCTCCCTTTGTCTTTTTTTAGGTCGCTCCTGTCCCAATGGCGACTTCGACTTACTTCTAGCACCTTTCTTTCGATTGAACATTCCTTTCTTCTTTCTCAATTCACCACAGCAACCACCCTCCTGAATGTGATTCAAAAAGACCTCCTGGACACCACTATGAACATCTTGAACCCCCACAGTCGGCTCCTGAATCTGCTCGTCCTGTATAACTGTAACACCTTGTAAAATCGTGTCCAATGATGTGTTGACACGTGTAATGAACCCTAATAAAGTCAAACGTTGACTATGAGGGACTATTTTCGTCAAAAATCGAAAACCTTGAATATAGAAGGACTGAAAGTGTCAACATGCCTAATCTAGGCCTCTGAGTGACCTTATACGGTGTCTGTATTCTCAAATGAGCCACTTGTTGGACGAGAGGAGCCGTTTGCGTAATTTTTTGAAAGTTTGCGCAACGAAGGGTTAAAAGTGTCAACATGTTAATTCTTAACTCTGAGTGCCCTTTTAACAAACCGGGAGCTTCATAATGTTTGATTATATTCCCGGGAATGCCTAATATTGGCCATTCAAGGATTTTATGCCAATAAGTGAAGTTGTGCGCAAGTTTGTGAGTTAGAGGGGTTAAAAGCGTCAACATGTATAATTACACCTCTGAATGACCTTTTAACGAACCCGAATTATTATGATGTACAATCATACTCTCAAGAATGCTTAACATGAGCTACATAGGACTTTGATGCTATTAGATGATGATACGCGCAAGTTTTCGCGTTAAAGGGACCAAAAGCGTCAACATCTAAAATTACACCTTTAAGTGACCAATTAAGCAAACTGGAGCATCATAATATTTGAGCATACGCTCAGGAATGCCTAGTATGGGCCTAGGAAATCTTTGATATCGATAGATGATATTACGCGTCACTTTACGCGTTAAAAGGACTAAACGCGTCAACGAGTGAAACTACGCGTTTGAAAGGTCTTTTGAATGAATCGGGAGCTTCGCAATGCTTAGTCATACTGACGGGTGTACCTAACATTGGACACTAAGGGCTCTCGCACACTATATTGAAATATATGTGATTTCACAAAATAATGTGCCAAATATGAAAATATTGAAAGTTCATAAATCGCTAAAAAGGTTCAGGGACTGATATTGTAAAACCTGAAACATGTTATGGCTGGTTTGGGTCTAGTCTCGAGCCATGAGCCCAATGGGTTGCCTTTTCGTGGGCCACATAAACAAACAGCAACATATATAAAGTTGTTTCGAAGAAATGCAAAGAACAGGGACCAGACGTCCAGGTGGGCCGCGAAGGCCTGGGCCGCCCATCTACGCGGGCCGCGAGGCCCTGATCTGCAGATTTTATTTTTTTTTTCTTTTTATTTCTTTGCTTGTAGCCCACACATACCACCTAAATGAATCTAGCAACTTGCTAATGGTTTTTAGAAACCTGGTAACACATGTTATCATCCTATAACACCTCTCAAACACTTGGCATGATCCAATCTTTACCCAAAAACTATATATAGGCCTTGAACCCATTCTTTTCAATGGCACATTTCATTCAATCTTTTCCTCTCTCAAGTTCTGGAGCCTCCTGATCTGAATAGGGAATTCTTTTTAGTAGAAAAGATAGCTAGGACCTTTTGTAAGTGCCTTAGCCCTCTCTTCAGTTCAGTTTTATAATTTAAAAACCGAAAAGTCAAGTTATCGTAAACTAACTTTGACTTTCGGTTTAAACTCAAATGGTCCAGCCACTGTTCGAAATGAATGTGGTTATGTGACCATAGTTAGGTAGGTGATTAACCCTTAAAAGGCCACCTCCTAATTCTTTCGTTTGCTTAGTTAATTGTCGGGTCAAACCATTTAGTTAAAAAGTCAAACTTGGCAGAATTATGAATAATAATTAAAACCAATGATGCAGAGGTTATAAATTATATTTTAACACTCTAATAACTTGGTAATTATTATTAGAACATGTCTAAGCATATTCAACCCGACAATTCTGAGTTTAGGGTCGGTTCACAACCGAAAGTCGCAAAAGCTTGACTTTTGCTTTGACTTTCAGCTCTGACCCAATCGAGCTTAAATCCTTTATGTTTTAAGCTTCCATTAGGACCGTATTATGATGTAGTATAACCCCCTAAGGTTATATTACCTGGTCCTTAGTATTTTGAATTACATGCTAATCTCCGTTAATATGCTTATAAATGCCCATTTTGCCCTTTTGACATATAAACGAGATTTTTAGAAATATGAGAGGACAAAAACCTTTGTTACTGATATATAAGTATGCCCCGAAAATTTCAGATCAGTTCTTGGTCTCAAACAGGAGTTATGCTCGATATCGTAAATAGAAGCTTTTTTATTAATTAAATTGCGATATCTTGCATAAGGCATGTTTAAACTTGGATTTAGACCCAAAACTCATTACCTACTGTCAAGATATTATTTTTAGGGATTTTTGGATTTTTTTTATCAGATTATAATCTGATCGTATCTTGGGGTTCTTGTGTAATTCGGTAAAGGACGATAATACCATTTCATGCATAAAATGAGATTAATAAATGATTTGAATGCCAAACCTTTTCCTACTGATTTCATACATTAAATAAATTATTTTGAGCATTCAAAACAGATCAAAATCTCATATTTCCATTAAACGCCTTAATTATCGTCAATTAGCGATTTTTACACTATGTAGGTGCATAGTATGGTTTTAAACCATAATTAACACCTAAGACTTTTTACCTGCTGAATTTTTAAACAAATCTTAATATCATTACAGTAGGTATAAGTCATGAACTCAAACTTCCGAAAATGTCCTTAAAAGCATACGTGAAATGACCAAAATACCTTTTCGAGGCATAGTTTAGCCATGATTTGTAAACCTCACATATGTATGATATCTTACTGATGTAATGTGATAAAATAAATATTTTTACTGATTACCAAAGACCAGAACCTCAGTTTGCTTTAAAACCTCTTTTATAAAGGGTAAAATGACCAAAATGCCCCTACGGGACTTAATTTGGTTTTAAATACTTTTTGGGCATATATGTTAACATCCTACTAATGTATTAACACATTTTAAGCATAATAACATATGGGACTTGTATATGGTTCATTTGGTTTCCCTTTATGCATTTACGCATTCAGATCGGTTTTTGTAACTAGTTTACGTAAGTTTGCTGAAACGGGTTAAACCTTATCGTTTTTACCTCAAAATCCAGAATGTGTTTAGTTTACCCATATTATACAAGTATCCAAACTTGTTGGGTCTAAATCACATTCTATTCCGGTCATCGCTTAATCTAGCGTATCGTACCGTTTTAAATACTTTAAGCTAACTGGTCTAAGTCTACGACTTAAATAAGACCGTTAGCAATCTGAATTGGTTATATATTACCATCACTCCAGACTAGAGCCACCCGGTAAAAGCTACCTGCATTTAGATAGATTGGATACGACTGAGTTATTTTGCTGCGAATCAAGTATTAGCTCAGGCAAATACTTTTAACTTATTTTCCGATATACGGGCTTGGGATACGGTATTATAATAATACCGCTTGGTCGGGTATGAAATCATTTAATCGAATTGTGATTAATAAATTGCATAACCCGTTTTAATTTGTTTTGTTTGATAACATAAGCATTGGGGGTTAATAGTCCTGGATATCCTCGGCTCATTTCATATGTAAGTGACCACGACTTATGCACGGGGTGTAGGCATACACCTGACAGATGCAAAATGCTAAATAACCCACATGTTGGGGATAACTCCTTTGTAGGTTTTATAGTGGTGAGTCGGTTAATCATGACCGGCTTCCAAACCGGCCCCATATGTAAGACAAACATGTAAAACTGTATAGAAGATTATTTTAAATAATTGTCCCAAGTTATAAATGATTTGTGCCTTGTGCACTTAAATCAATTTTCATAAACTCTTTTCAAATGAGTCAGTTAATTGTATTTACCAGTGAAAACTGACGTATTTTCCAAAGACTAAGTGGCAGGTACTACTCGTAATAGGCTGAGGGATTGCTCGGTGTCGAAATAGAGGATCTTGCAAATCCTTAAAGATGCCTTAAAGTCTGCTAAACTTCATTTTATACATTCTGTAAAGATCCACCTGTGGATTTGATATTACAGGCTCGTCTATAATAAATACTTTGATATTTTCAGACATTTGAGTTTGTAATAATATTTCATATTCCAAGACTTCCGTTGTGCTAATCTGTGTATGTTTGACCATGATGATATCAACTACGTCACGATACTCCCCACCGGGCCCACCGGTAATACGTGGAAATATCGGGGTGTGACAGGTTGGTATCAGAGCCAACATTGAGTGAATTAAACACTAATCTTTTGTGTTTAATCTCAATGACACAGTAGCATATTTCTTAGACATTTTGAGTCTAGACTTAACCTAGGAATACTCTCATCCCTATTAAGTAAATATTGTTTTCGATTTTATGTATTTGAATAAGTCGCCAAGCAAGGAAGCCGTTCATGGAGATTCTTCTCATCCGAAGCCAAGAAATGCTAAGCTTCGTATTGCGGCTAAGATAAGCGTGCGACTGGTTTGGAGGAAAGACCTTCATGGATCTATTCCCAAAAACCAAATTTAATGAAGCTTTCAATCAGACTTCAGAGTCCATACACTACTAGAAAACTGGGCAATAGCCACCAAAATTTGCAACCGAAAGAAAATGGTAGCAAAATTAGTTACCATTTTTCAACTAAAATATTATTGGTAGCAAATACATCTCAAATATCCAAAACAATAATAATTTATATAATACGGTCGTAAAATGGTGAGAAATATGTAAAAATATAACGTTTTATGGAAGTTGCCACCTTTTTTTTTACAACCATTCAGCTTGCTACCGTCACATGGTTACAATTTATTCAAATCGCTAATCGAATCTCACAAACCCAAACCCAAAAACATAGAAATCCTGGTGAAATAATTTGAAAACCCACCGCCTCTTTCTGTCCCTTCCCTCCTCAAAATTCCACACCCACACCCAAAGGCCACAGTCTCCTTACTGTGCGTATCCATGTTTCTGTTTTCCTCACCTTATAACGGCGATGATGGTGGAACAGATCAGTAGAGATGAAGATAGTGAGGTTATGGTAGTCGGCGAAGACGTTGTGGGTATTTTCTGGCGGTTGAGCAGCGGCAACAACGTCTCTGTTAAGGATTTGTGTCGATTAAGGTTCCATTTGGGCTTCACGTCTCTGTTAAGGCTTTGTGTCGATTCTAGCTTCGCAGATTTCGATAACAATGTATTAATTAGGGCTTCGTATCTCTATTAGGGTTTAGAAGGTTTGTGTTGTTTCATTTGTTAATTGCTTTACTTGTTAGAAGTTTTGCAGATTTTGTCTGCACATAACAACGATGGTTAGGGTTTTCAGTTTTGCAACTTATGTTTGTATTTTTGCCATGTTAGTTTAATTGCTGGGTTCAGGGGCTCTGATCTTGAAGCCTGACATAAATCAACAACATCCTAAAGGATGGTAAGTAATTCCTTAACAGATAAAACTGATTTCTTAATTTTTTGTTCGTGCAAACATTCTTATATTTATATGATAATCTAACAATTATAATATAGGGAGTTCGAATTGTGATGTTAGGTTTAGTTTAATTATCATTATTGTTGTAATATGGCATGGCATTGAAAAACAAGGTGCTCTTTTCTATTCTGTTAGGATAATAGAGAAGGAAGTATATGTTGGACTAGTTTGCATGTGCTTGATGCAACACTTTTCGTTCGATCTAGAGACCGAGCGATCCTCTCTAGTGAGTCCGTTAAACTATAATCATGACAAATCTTCCAATCATTAATTCAAACCAATAGGTCAATTCAAATTCACAATTTTGTTGATTGTTCAATCGTTTTGCAGTATTTCAACTTTTCATAACCCTAATTTGTTACAATCATGGATATACGCTTCCCATACTCTCCGGCCGAAGTTGCAAAAGTCCGAGTGGTTCAGTTCGGCATCCTCAGTCCCGATGAATTCGTAAAACAGTTCCCTTATTTCAGTTGCTCGTTTTTTAACCGATTTAGGCGAAACTCAACAAGTTGTTCGGTTTATTCTGTTGGTGAATTGTTTGTTGCCGTTGAAACGATTGATATTTGTTCGGTTTAACTTGATTTTGATAGAAATTATAGAGTTTATGAGGAGATTACCATTGGTGTGCTATATGTGTTGTTCTGTAGGTGTGTATGTTTAGAAATGACACATGAAAGAGATGGTGTTTGGATACTGAATTTTGTGTGGGTACAACAGTTTAAATGAGGAAATGGAATCTTGTATGTATCTTTAGAAACAACAAGTTTTTGACTTGTACCTTGGGTTTGCATTAGTGAATGAAGCTTTCTGCACTTGTGTATGTGAAAGAGATGGTGTTTGGATACTGACTTTTGTGTGAGTAGAACAGTTTAAATGTGCACTTGAATATATTAGAAACAACATGTTCTTGACTTGAAATCAGGGTTTTGTGTGAGTAGAACAGTTTAAATGAGCA
This sequence comes from Helianthus tuberosus, assembly GCA_030545235.1. Taxonomy (NCBI): domain Eukaryota; kingdom Viridiplantae; phylum Streptophyta; class Magnoliopsida; order Asterales; family Asteraceae; genus Helianthus; species Helianthus tuberosus. The sequence goes on from CM060424.1 coordinate 211,888,571, forward strand.
CTTGAATATTAATTATCTTTAGAAACATGTTCTTGACTTGAAATCAGGGTTTTAACGAGTAATCGAAACTTTATGCACTTATTAATGCGAGAGGGTTTAAATGAGTAAATGGAACTTTCTGCACTTGAATTTTAAATGTTATCTTTAGAAACGACATGTTACTAACATGAACTGAGGGTTTAAATGAGTAAATGAAACTGTTGGCACTTGTTAATGTGAAAGAGATGGTGTTTGTATACTTAATTTTGTGTAGAACAGTTTAAATGAGTAAATGGAACTTTCTGCACTTGAATTATATATGTATCTTTAGAAACAACATGTTCTTGACTTGAACTGAGGGTTTAAATGAGTAAATCATACTCTCTGCACTTGTTTATGTGAACTAGATGATTTGTGTGAGTGGAATAGTTTAAAGTTCATTTTGGCTTAATTTGTTTGGTTTTCTTGTTGTAGAGGAAAATGTCAGTTGTGCATTTAGAGCATGGTGAAACGACTGAGCGGGGGATACCAATGGTAGCAGGACTTAGTGATCCTAGGCTTGGGACTATTGATAGAAAGCTGAAATGTGAGACGTGTACGGCTAATATGGCTGAGTGCCCTGGTCATTTTGGGCATCTTGAGCTTGCCAAACCTATGTTTAATATTGGATTTATGAAGACCGTACTCAGTATAATGCGTTGTGTGTGCTTCAATTGCTCAAAGATCCTTGCAGATGAGGTACTGTAAACGCAAGTGATTTGATTTATTTGAGTTTATGTAACTAATTACAAAGATTAAGAAGCTTCAATAACATGTGCATCATTCTGAATTTTGATATATAACTTGAATTGAAACATGCGCTCTGTTATAATCCTAGTACAATGCACTTCCTATGTAAATTTTACTAGCTTTTGACTGCTTGAAGACATGCTAACATTTGCTCTGTTATCTAGCTTTTTACACTCTTATCATCTTGCCTGTACTATTGTCTGCGAGTTAGATTTGACCCTGAGGACTGAACTTTGGTGCCAGTTTAAAGTGAAGCTAGTGTTTGGTTTGTATTAAGTGAATTTATTGTTGACAATATAGATAAGGTTCTAGCTCTTACCATGTTTGGGATGAGCAACGCTGATAAGATTTAACATGATTATTGAGGTTTGTCTTGTAAACGAATCATGGATGTGAACGGTGTACACCAAACTGAGTTTTTCAGTTTGCATGCGCATAATTTCTGAAATATAAAGCACATCCGTAATGGAGCGAAATGATATCTATCTTTTACAAGTGCTATTATAGTAAGCAATTTTTTGTAACCTTTTCCAAGTGGTATACGCATCAATCTACATCTGGCATGTCAGGCCCATATATGTTGTATATATAGATGTTTCGGAGTCTCTTGGCAGATTGCTGCTATATTGATTGTCACTCAAAGGGCATGCAATTAAATGGTATCATTGTGCACTACCTATCCTGTTAAGTAGTTTCAAGAGTAAATAGATTTTTCTTCAAGACAATAAACGTATTATCTTATTTATATTATATTTAATTTCTTAAATGCGTTGTTGGTAGTGATATACATTTGTATTTTTTTGTTGTATAATTTTAAATTTAAAATATTATTCTGCGAAAAAAAAATTCGGGTTAAACGAGTTGTGTGCGGGTCAACCCGAGAATATTCGTGTCGTGTTTGTTTAATGTGTCTAGCATGATTTTCATGTATATTGTGTTAAACTAAGGTTAATGGTTGTATTTGAATTCATCTTAGGCTCTTATTCTACAGATGTACAAGATCCATTGTGAAGCGGCCCTTTTTCTTCTACTGGTATGGTTTAGTTTCAGTGTCAAAAGAATCCTTGTAAGTTATTGGTTTGTTTGACCTCAAAAGTCAAACTTGATCATTTTTCATCTACTCGTATGGTTTAGTTTATTTTTGAACAACCAAATGCAACTCTTGGATCATGTATGCAGCTGGTCAACAACTTATTAAGACCTGCTATCAACAACCAACAGATTCTCTCTGAGCCTATTTCATTATCGGTAAGAATCTTTCTTGATTCTTACTGATATAGACAAAAAAGGGTGCGATTAGTCTTGAGAAATTGAGTCAGGTATGTTTATTCATATGTTTTCTTTACTTTTTGTTTTTCATTTCATATAACCATGTGAATCACAATTGTATTTTGTTTTCTTTGCAACCAACTTGACCCATTATTACTTTTCGTTGATTCTGATTTCTTGATTCTATTCATTGGTTGTTTTGTAGATTGAAAAGTTGAACTTAGTTATCAAGGAGCTCGTTAAGGAAAAAGATGAAGAAAAAGAAAGGTTCAATGGAATTATTGCGAGGTTGTTGGCTGAAAAAGAAAAAGATAAGGTGGATAAAGATGCTATACTTGATAGGATGTCACAAATTGAAGCTATGTTAACAGCTACAGTTCGAAGATAGGCTATAAACACTTGGTTTTGAATGTGTAGATGTTTATCTTATTAGGATAATTTTAGTTATTTTATGTTTTAGTTGGTATTTTTATACGCTTTTGAAAACGAGATGTTTTATATAATTTTGGGATTTTATTAGACTTTTTTATATTATTTGTAGTTTTATTGATTTGTAATTTTGATGAAAATAGCAGGGAGAAAAAAATCTGAATTAAAAACCAATATTCCAAACCAAACCAATATCAAATGGTAGATAATGTAAAAAATGGTGGCTAAATGGTAGTAATATCGGTGGCTAAATGGTATTAAAACACGTTAATTGTGTAAAAAATGGTGGCTAAATGGTGGTACAATATCGGTGGCTAAATTGTATGAAAATGTGTAAAAACAGATGGCTAAATGGTGGCAATATTAGTGGGTAAATGGTATGAAAACGCGTCACAACTTGGTGGCAATCAAGGTAGAGCGTAGCAAACATGAAGTGGTGACAAATAATTTTGACCAATTTTGTGGTGGTAAAATAAGGTAGCAAAATATAAAAATGGTGGCTATTTGGTGACATTAGGGCAACTGACATGGGTGTTTTTTTCACCGTATATTCGGTGGCAAACTGGTGACAACACGGAAATTGCTACCATTTTGTAACCAAAAACTACATGACAAAAACCATATTTTCTAGTAGTGATACCGGAGGTCCCTAAGGCTCAAGTTTTGAAGTCTGTACCAGTGGAGTCCATACCAGGTGGTCCCTGAGGCTCCCATATTGAAAATAATATCAGAAGATCCTAATGATCTCTAATTCCTACCTCCAAGTTCTGGAATCCCAGGATTGGATTATGTTCGTCAAAACCTAATCCGTGATCCATATCATTCTTTGACCATGGAATCCTTGAATTCTACTTCTATAACGGATCCTTATTGGAATACTCACCTTATTCACTGAGGTCTCCAGTATCTCTACCATGTACGGTAAACAAAGAAGAGAAACAATCTAAATGGAGCAAGGAAGGCGTTAGAGAATCCTTCTTTCATAACATTCATTGTCCTTTAAGTCCTTATAAGGACCTATCTCTTCTATATAGTCCCTTGTGGACATTATATTTCAATAAAGTCCCTCGGTGGGCATACTATTTCAATATAGTCCTTTCATGGGCGTGTGATTTTATTAGAATCCCTTTTGTGGATACACTATTTTAAAATAGTCTTTTCGTGGACTCGTTATTTCAAAATAGTCCTTTCATGGACATTATATTTCATTATAGTCCTTTCAGGGACATATTATTTCATTGTAGTCCCTTCATGGACATACTGATTCATCAAAGTCCCTTTATGGACATATTATTCCATTAAAATCCCTTGTGGACATGATATTTTATTATAGTCCTTTCAAGGACATATTGTTTCATTAATAAGTCCTAATGAGGACGTATCTTTCGACTTAAAGTCCCTACGAGGACAATTGTTTATTAACGTCCCTTCATGGACATGTTATATCATAAAAGTCCCAATGCGGACATATCTTATAATCCCTTTATGGACTTATATTCCCTTTTAGTCCATGCGTGGACTAGAGTTGCTTAAAGTCCCTGTGAGGACATCTGTATAGCAAAGCCCTTTTCTGCGCACACTGTACCAATATAGTCCTTTTATGGGCATGTTATTTCATAAAAATCCCTTTGGGGATATGCTATTTCGAAATAGTCCCTTTGAGGACATGATATTTTATTATAACCCCTATACGGACTTATAATATTTTATAGTCCTTATACGGACTTATATTTTTTCCTATTAGTCCTTAATGGACAAATATATTACTAAAAGTCCTGATTAAGGCACTACTGTAAATTCCTAATGATTTATGGAAAGTTTTGAAAATTTTAAATAGGTGTTCATTTCATCCTTTATCCAACGATAGTTCCGAATTTACTCAAACTTTATCGATCAGCTGAGAATTTCAAAAGATCCTCTTAATGGTATAACCTAGCCTATATGTCTATGAACATGGCTATGATGGTAAAACCCTCTTAAGATAATTTAATCTTTGTTAACATCTGAAAACATGTTAACACTCCTGGCAGTGTGGCTTGAGAAACCACACCAGCCGTCAAGGCATTGGATTACATCCGAGCCTTAAAGCCTATATGATCAAAGTAGATCATGGCAAGTATCGCCAGTGTGACGATAATATTGTATAACATCCTAGTGATGTTTTGCCTACGGGCTATAACATATTGTCCATTTGAGACATTGACACTGTGGTCTTTATGATTCCTTGTCTAAGGTGGTGAGCTATGCTCAAGCCTAATAGTCTATATGATCAATACGATCATGACTAATATCATATAACATCCTAGTGATGTTTTGCCTACGAGTATAACGTATTGTCCATTTGAGACATTGACATTGTGATCTTTATGATTCCTTGTCTAAGGTGGTGAGCTATGCTCAAGCCTAATAGTCTATATGATCAATGCGATCATGACTAATATCATCTAATACGATGATCATATTATAAACATCCATTAGTGATGAAGTGCCTACGGGCTATGCTTATTGTCCCATAAGATAACGACAGTTGTGGTCTATGACCCCCTGTCTAAAGATGTAGGACTATATCCAAGCATCATAGTCTATACGATCAATATAATCATGACTAAAATCATCAATATGATGATTATACTTAACATCCTTAATGATGTTTCACCTACGGGCCAAATTATACTGTACATTTGTGACAAAGACAGTGGTGATCTTTTATGATTCCTTGTCCAATGGGGTGAGCTATGCTCAAATCCCATAGTCTATATGATCATTGCGATCCTGACTAATATCATCAGTATGATGATCATAATATTAACATCCCTAGTGATGAAGTGCCTAAGGGCTATACTTTACTCTATTGTCAATAAGACAAAGATAGTGGTGATCTTTATGATCCCCTGTTCAAAAATGGTGGGTTATACCCAAGCCAATAGTCCATATGATCCATGCGATCATGACTAATCTCATCAACATCTTAATCATACTAAACATTCCAAGGAATGTCTCGTCTACGGGCTACATTCTATCGTCCATGTGAGACAATGACAGTTGTGACCATTATGGTTCCCTGTCTAAAGTAGAAAGCTATGCCCAAGTTTCGCAGTCTATATGATCAGTGTGATCATGACTAATATCATCAAATACAATGATGATATATGAATATCCATTAGTGATGTCAATTAGATTACTTTTGTTCCAAATGAATCGTCTTCCAAAGACGATGACAGTTGTAGTCTATGACTCCCTGTCCAAAGGTGAAAAACTATGTTCAAACCTTGAAGCCCTAAACCAAAAAGATTGCGGCTTATAAATAAATGTCCTTCGTGACAAACCAACTAGTTACATTTTTAAAGTCATTCATGACAAGCCAAGGTGCTATAAATTGTCATTCGTGACAACTTAACATACTAAATGTTAACATCCTCTGTAACAGGCCTTCTATGCCAGATTTGATAAATTTCCTCCGTGACAGGCCTTAGAGCCATATCTTATAATGCCCTTGTGACAAGGCCATTTTGTGCCATATCTAGATGTCCTTCGCGACAAGGCCTTCGTGCCGTATAATCATTTATGTCTTTCATGACTAGGCTTTATGCCATATCTTCTACGTCCCTTGCGACGGGCCTCTGTGCCATATACATATGTATATATATATATAATAAAAGTCATGTAAGACTAGCCTTCGAGCTATTCATAATCGTTCTTGTGACAAAGACAGTTGTGACATTATGATCCCCTGTCAAACAGGTAATGGACCTGGTCCAAATGCCATTGATGGTCCTTTTGTGACCTAGGCTAAATGTGATGGATATACATTCGAATAACATTCATTAGGAATGTTCGGAACATAATAGCCTATACGGTTTATGGATGCCGTGGCTAATCCATGTCAGGTCATCAGGATGATGACTAACAGTTGTTTAATTTGGTGGTTAATATCAAGCTTCGAGTATGGCAAACTCGGATGAAGTGGACAACAGTTGCGATACTATTAATGCGACAAAAGCTAATAAGGCTACAAACGTAAACCTCATGTCACACCCCGATATTTACACGTATTACCGGTGGGCCCGGTGGGGAGTATCGTGACGTAGTTGAGATCATCATAGTCAAACAACACAATATATAAATGCACCACGGAAGCAAAAGGTAAATATATTACAATCCGAATATAAAGTAACATCCAAGTATTACAACGGAAAGTGAAGGATCCACAGGCGGATCAAATAAAAGGAAAAATTGTTCAACGGACTTTGGACGCCTAGAACTTTCAAGATTCCTTATTAACGCCCTGAGCTTCCAGCCAATTATGTTCAGTACCTGTCACTTAACCTTTTTGGAAAATACGTCAGTTTACACTGGTAAATACAATTAACCGACTCATTTGAAAACATTTATAAAAATTGATTTGAATGCACAAGGCACAACATATCTTTTATAACTTGGGACAATTATATAAATAATCTTGTATACAGATTTACATGTTCGTTGTACGTTCAGGGCCCGATGTAGAAACCGAGTCAAGATTAACAGACTCGCCACAAGTATAGGCCCACATGAGAGTGAGATACCGTTTCCCTTATGCACTGTCAGGTGTATGCCTACACCCCGTGCTTAAGACGTGGCCATTTTATAATACAATGATGTCAAGGATATCCGGAACATGGTCATTAACCCCTAAAGGCTTTTATTTCAAACAATACAGATTAAAGCGGGTTACCTCAATAATTTAATCACAATACGACTAAACATTCAATACCCGACCAAGCGGTATTATTATAATACCGTATCCCAAGCCCGTATAGGGAAAATAAGTTAAGAGTATTTACCTGAGCTAGCAATGCAATTTATACTCAGCCGTATATTCTAATCAGCAAGCACAAGTACTTCTACTGGGGCTCTTAATCTGGAACGAAGGTTTTATTAACCTATTAGATTCCTAACGGGTCTTATTTAAGTCGTAACTTAGACCGGTTAGTTTTAAGGGAAGACGCGGTTCAAACGCACGGTTAAGCAAAGACCGGAATAGAATGTGATTTAGACCCGACAAGTTTGAAGACTTGTATAATATGGGTAATCTAAACACATTCTGGATTTTGAGATAAAAACGATAAGGTTTGACCCGTTTCGGCTAATTTATGCAAACTAGTTACATAAACCGCACCGAACGCGCAAGAAGCGTAACGGGTAACCATATGGGTCATATACAGGTTTCCTAAGTTAATATGCCTTAATTATGTTGTGGTATCGGTAGGATACCTTCCATTATGCCCAAAACGAGTTTAATCTCCATGTAAGCCCCGAAGGGGTATTTTGGTCATTTAAAAGATTATAAAAGAGATTATTTAAAATTCTGAGATTTGGTTCTGAAATAATCAGTAAAACAACTTAATTTAATAGGTTATATCAGTTGGTGATAAGTCTTATGTGACAAAATGGTTTTAAACCTATACTAGGTATTTAATACGCGTAAAAAGCCATTTTAAGCGATTTCCAGGTTATACAGGAAATCTGTGTTTTCTGATCAGGTTATAAAGTTCAAAATACTTTATTTATTATATAAAATCAGTAGCAATTGGATTGGTGTCAAAATACTATGTAGAACTCATGTTATACACAAAAAGGGTATAATCGGTATTTACCGAATTAAGGCGATAACCTTAGGTTATGATCAGTTTAAAAATAATTAAAAATCTTTAAAACTCTCAAAATATTATATTACATCAGTGGGTAAAAGGTTTGGTGTCAAAAATTGGGTTTAGATAGGCTTTATGCTAATGACGCCGTTTAATTACTAAAAAGCGTTCTAATTACGCCATTGAGCATAACTCCTAATCTAGACCTCAAACTGATGTGAAAATTTAGGGACATGTTTATAAATCAGTAATAAAGATTATTGTCCTTTCATATTTCCAAAATTCTCGTTTTATGGACAAAAGGGCATTATGGTCAACATTAAGCAATTAACGGAAACGTGTAAACGAATGGGGCAATCAACGAACCAATCACAGAGGGTTATACCAACATGTAGCCTGGTCCTAAGGAAGCTATAAGGCATTTTCAAATCATACTAAATCGGGTCAGAACTGAAGTCAAAGCAAAAGTCAAAGTTTTGCGACTTTCGGTTCCAAACCGGGTCTAAACAGAAAATTGTCGGATCAAACAAGCTTAGACCAGTTCTTATACCTATTAACAAGTTATATGAATGATAAAATAGGTTACATGCCTTCTGAATTGTTAATTATGCATTAATTCGAAGATTAGCATTCTGTTGACTTTTTCTAATCAACTTTGACCCGACAAATGGTCTAGTTAGAGATGGAATCAGAGGGTGCCCTTTTAAGGGTTTAATGCCCACATAATTACCAACTTATAACTACCTTCGATTCGACTAATTACTGGACCATTAATGATTAATCGCTAAGTCAAACGGTAATTACGACGGTTTGACTTTTAAGCTAAACCTAAGTAAAAACTCAACTAAGGAAGGTTAAGTGCACTTACCAAAGTCTAATGCACGACTAGGGATGACTTGGGTCTGCTCTTAAGCTCCAGGAAGCTCCACAAATGCAGATGGAAGGTGTGATCACAATGTTGTAACATGAGGGCCTTTATATAGTGCTTAAATCTCATTAGATTGTTGACAAATCATGCTACCATTGATCCCTGATCATCAACATGTGTCCCTAAGGTCTAAAAGCATGTAGGGGTCACCCATGGAGTGAAAGATATCTTCCTAAGTCGGTTACAAAGCACCTAGCAGCCATCAGCCAAAGTTTTCGGAGTCAGATGGCCCCTCGCGTCACGCGTAGACCCCCTAGGGGACCCTCGCGTCGCGCGACGCCCCCTCTGACTCAAATCTATTTTCAGATTTTTATGTTTTGGTCCTTGGCCCTTAAAAAGTTGTTTCGACAATTATTTCTTGCAGTATGAGCCCTCTAAATTGACTTATAAGGGCTTCAAGACTTATACCCACTTTGTTAAGTCCTTGGTTAACTTTATTATCACCCGAAAAGTCATAAACTTCATCGTTGACGCTTTTAACCCCTTGCGTACGAATTTTATCATAACTTTGTCATACGATCACGAAACTTGGTGAAATTTTTATCATGTATTCTAGTGAGCATAATTAATCGTTACAAAGCTTCGGGTTTGCTAAAAGGTCACTCAGAGGTATACCTTAAACATGTGATACGTGGTTGAAAACTGGTGCTCGTAATCGTATAACTTTATGTTTTTATAGGAGTTTTAATCTTGAACGGCCTACTTTTAATTAAATTTGTGTTTATGCAGGTTTGATGGAGTTTAAGGGCTTTTCGGGAGCGTTACAAGCCACCGGGTCAAAAACCGGAGCGCCGGGACGCATTACGGATCAAACGGGAGCGAAACAAGCGAAATCAGAATTGAAGTTTTGAGAGCCCGTCGCCGACGGGTCCCAAGCCGTCGGCGACGCCCCCTTGAAATGCCCGTAAGCCCAATTACCCCGTATCCAGTTAATTTACGCGTCGGACGGAGTCAGCAAATCCAAAGCCCATCGCCGACGGGTTGAAGGCCGTCGGCGACGGCTTGTCAAATCCTGAAACGCGATTTTGTTGATTTGAGGGTAAAACTCGACTTCTATTGGCTGGTGGGCATTGATTTTCGTAAGTTACACTTGAATTGGAGTTTTAAACTTGATCTTGGAGCCATAATCCACCCACCATTCATTACCATTCCATCTATCATCATACTCACGATCCAAAATCATCATCCGAATCAAGAATAGAAGACTATCAACATCTCACCAATCAATCATCCACAAACCCTAATCATCCACCATTCCTCCATCCTTCAAGCTTCAAGATGATCTCCATCAAGTTCCAATCATCCGGTGATCAAGCTTCTTCAACCATGAGCGGCTAATCATCTCGGTTTCACCCCGGTGTAGGTAGTTGTTAATTTTAGGGTTTCGAATTGTTCTTGTTTCAACTTAGTGACAATTTGTGTTTGATTTTTTAAACCTTTGACAATAGTTTGCATTTGTTTCGTATTCGTAAATTGTCGAACGATGTTAAAAGTTATGACTTTACGAAATGGTTATGTGTAGTATGCATTGTCTTGGTTAGGTTTTACTTGTGTTGATCATAAAGTGTATTCTTGTCCGTTTCTCGAAACGTTGATAGTTATTAGCGCCTACGTCACGGTACACTAAATCCGCTAATCATACACACTTGAGTTGAATCTAAAAACTTGTAGAAACCCTAGGTTGACAATTACCGAAATCGGGTGTGAACCCTTTTTCTCATTATCGTTTATTAATCAAATTTTTGTGCAATCGTTAATTTTTAGTTGTCAATCAATTACACCAATTTCTTTAGATTAAATTCACATCTCTCAATTAAACAAAAATACAAAAAAAAACATTCTGGTAAGCTTCATAAATTGTGACACTCTTGATAATTCAATCGAATCCACACACAAACCACATACTCTTCGTGGTTCGACCCCTTGCTACCACTAGCTATTTGTTAAGGGTAATTAGGGCTTATAAATATTATCTTTGACCGGGGAGTGCGTGCGCTTTGTGTTTGGATTATTGTTTGAATTTCGTGATTATCTGTTTAAATTGTTTAGTTTCTTTTTGCATTTTGTCTTTTTCCTTGTTACGCGGGTGTGTTACTTGTGCAGGTTACAGGTAGTGCATGCATACGCGGAACTCCGGGAGGACTTCACCTTTAGTCTATGAACCGGAAATCGAAAGGGTAGCAAGAAGAAATCTAGCAAGCCGGTTAGAAGCAACACTTGCTTCTAATCAAACCACCAACACACCACAACATACACCATCCATTGAAACCGATTCAATGGCGAACCAAAACTCTAACCAAAACTCTAACCAAAACTTCAACCAAAATCAAAATCCGAACCAATTTCAATACCGAGGCAATTTCAATCCCGCTCCAAATATGCAACCTATACCTCCAGAGCGACCGGGTGGTAATAACAACAATACCGGACCACCCACACCACCTTTCCAAAACCAAAATCCCAACCACAATCAAAGAACACCTCAACAACAAAACCTTCATCGACAAACCTCTTTACCCATCAATCTAGATGACCGGAATGTCAATTCCGACCGTCGGGGAAATCGTGATCACGGCAATCCCGCAAATGAAGACCCATTCTTCAACATCGATGACTTGAGGAATGCAATCCCCGATGATGAACCGTATAGTGTTTTCGGTTATCAATCGCCGGAACATGTGAGTGTTCATACGGAAAATTCGGATGACGGGGGATACTATGATGATAGGGCTAACGATGATGAAGATTGGGGCTATGTGAATAGGGGAAACATCTACAACGCTAGAAGGTATGATGATGGGGAATTTGGCTACCAAAATGCCAATTACGTTGGGGACGACGAATACGGTTACGGAGGTGGAAGAAATGATGGTTACAGGAACAACCGTCAACCACGAAACAATAACTAACGGAACCGGAATGAAGGGTTTTATAACAACAACAACAATGCAAACCCTAACTGGATTCCTCGTTTCGTGGGAGGTGGTAACCCAAGGGATAATAGAAGAGAGGATCGAAGAGATGATCGAAGAGGTGAAAGACGGGATAATAGAAGACCGGTCGATCAAGAAGTTAACGGTCCACAACGTCGTCAACAACCTCCACGGGGAGTGAATGACCATTTCCGACCGATAGTGACCGAGAATGACTCTCTGATAGTGTGCGAAAGGAGAATGTTTGATTGTAAACCACATTACATCAATATACTTCCCCACTTCAACGGGAGGTCTAATGATGAACCATACACGCATTTGGCGGAGTTCTCTTCCATTTGTAATACTATTGGGGGGGCACAATTTCGCACTAGAGGAAGTTAAGCTTCGGTTATTTCAATTCTCTTTGAAAGACAAGGCAAAACAGTGGTTTCTCACACTTCCGGCCAATAGTATTCGAACTTGGGAACAAATGCAACAAGCATTTTTGGATGAATACTATTCCATGGCAAAGACCGACGATGCTAGAGATGAAATTCGGTCGTTTCGCCAACTTTTGAGTGAACCACTACATGAAGCATTCACCCGATTCAAGGAGTTGATGAGGAGATGTCCACATCACCAAATAGAAAAGTGGGAGTTGGTGAAATGTTTTGTACGGGGTTTGGATGACACAACTTGGAATCGTCTTGAGTCAACAAGCAATGGAACACTTCTAAGCAACCATGAAGATGATGATTGGGAATTCTTGGAACGGATGAGTAAACGTTCGAAAGAGAAAGAATCGGCCGATCGAGCTAAGAAGCATCCCATTTCACGGTCACTTCCCGATCTTGACTCTAAAGATCGGATTTCCACCTTAGAGCGGGAAATGGCTCGAATGAAGAAAAAGGAAGTAAATGCGGTTCAATTCGAGGTATGTGAAGATTGTGGTGATATTGGACATAGAGCGGAACAATGTCCAACGGGGCCGAGTGACTACACGGAGGAAGTCAACCAAGTGTATGGAGATAGGAAGCAATATGACATGAACTCCAACACCTATCATCCGGGTTTGAGAAATCACCCTAACTTCCGATATGGTAATGCTTCAAATCAAATGAACCCGAATTTTCAATCGGGTAACCAAGGAGGTCAAAGCGGGTCATCATATCAAAACCATCAAGGTGGTAACCAATGAGGTTATCAACGAAATTACAACCAAGGGTACCAAGGTAGGGACAATAATTACCAAGGTGGGTACCAAAGGAATTACAACAATCAAGGCGGTAATGGAAGCGGGTCGAACAATCAAACCGGTGGCGATGATTTGAGTGCCAAAATGGATGCTTTGTTGAATATGCAAAAAGAATCTCAAAAAAATATAAAAGAATCTCACCATGATATCAAGGAGATAAAGAAGACAAACGAGATTCGGGATAAAGCACATGAGGCATTGGCAAAGCAAGTGGGCCAACTCGCGGAGGAAATGGCTCAAATGAGGGGAAGCATGGGAAAGCTTCCAAGTGACACTACAGTGAACCCGAAGCATCAAGGTTCTAGCACAAGCAATGTGAGGAATGCACGCGTTAACGCAGTAAGTTTTCTTTTAAATAATGAAGTTTGTAGTGTTGAAAGCATTCCACCACCACAATTCGTTGATGGTGTAGTGGAAGATATAATTGATGAGCCGGAAAGTAAAAATGAACACGAAACGATTTCACAAAGTACAATTGAAAATGTAACTAAAAATGTTTTTTTGTGAAAATTGTTTAAATCAACTTAACCCGCTTAATGCATCGAAAAGTGAAGAACGGTGCCCACCAAAAGACGAGGGGTGGAAAAATTTTAAACAAGCTAAAATTAATTTGCCGCTACTTGATGACATTAAAAAGGTTCCGGCTCATGTGGAATGCTTGAAAGAGTTGAGCATCGAAAAACGGTACAATAAATTACCCAACCCGGTTGATTTAGTATCACATGTTAGTGTCGTCTTATCGAGTGCGCTTCCCCAAAAAGCTCAAGATCCGGGAGATCCTCTTATTCCAATTCAAATTGGAACATTCCAAATTGAGAGGGAGCTCTTAGATCTTGGAGCTTGTGTAAGCATCTTGCCCGGGAGTTTGTATGACCAATACGATTTTGGTCCATTAAAAAAAATTTGATACTCCCGTGGTATTGGCCGATCAGACTCCCACGCATCCAAGGGGGATGGTGGAGGATGTGATTGTTAAGGTGGATGATTGCTACTACCCAGTTGACTTTCTGGTAGTAGACTATGTTGGGTGTGTTGAGGACACCCAACCGGTAGTTATCTTGGGTAGACCGTTCTTGGCAACTGCTAATGCCATAATAAATTGTGCAACGGGAACGGTAAGCATGAAGTTTGGGGACCGGGAATTAAATTTAAATGTTTTCCCAAATTTCACTAACCCGCTCGGTGAGGATAAGTGTCCTAAAAAGGACATGAATCCAAACAAAAAGGTGTGTGCTATGGTTGGTAGGTTTGGAGAAACAAGGAAGAAAACGGTCAAGAAAAAGAAGGCGAAAAAGTCACCTCTAGAAAAGAAGAAGGAAGAGGAGGTGAGGAAGTTTGGACCATTTGGCAACAAATGGTATGAATCACCGGTGGGTGATTTCGATGAGAGTGTGAGCGGCAAGCACTCCATTCGACCACCATGAGGTGGTAAGTTAATTGTTGTTGTATACATTTTATAGTTAGTTTTAGTTTTTCTCCGTAGATATGTTGTTGTTGTTGTTGTTGTATAATTTGTTATTTCGTTTTAGTAAATAAATGAACGTTGTGGATGTGTTCCCTATATAACCCTCACGAGACCTCTCGTCCTCCCAAGCTATTGGGGGGTTTAAAAGGGCTTGTTGCATAAGCTAAATGCAACCGTGATTCCTACGAAAGTGAGTTAGGTTTGTTGTTGTTGTAAATTATTTTCCACATAAATCAAAGTGAAGTAACACATGGCTTGGTAATATTTTCATAAAAAGGGTAGAACTAGGTAACTAACAAATTTTGATGGTTGTGAGAAGCATGCTTCTACACAAGGATTAGAATTTGTAGGTACAACATGTTCGCGGGACAACCGTTTTTATGAAGAGGCGAAGAAGATATGAGTATCAAGCGACAAAAATCAGGTGCATGTGTTTCCTTTTACTTTGATTCTTAGTTAGGAATAAGTGGATTGTATTTTGTATTGTATTTTCCGGGGTGAAATGTTGGGAAGGTTAGACGTGTCACATCCCTTGTGCGTTTTAAAACTCTAGTTCTTGCACATTGAGGACAATGTTTACCTCAAGTGTGGGGATGGGGGAGTAGTAAAAGTTTTCGATTTTGACCCGTTCATTTAAATTCTATACATTGAGGACAATGTTTACCTCAAGTGTGGGGATGGGGGAAAATTTCAAAAATTTTTCAAAATTTCTTGTTTCAAAAGCGATCTTAAAAGCACAAGTAACCAAGTCAACGAGGGATGTCACAACCCATTTGGTCTTTTGTCATGGTCAAGTTCAAATTAATAAGCATAACGGGTATTTAGCGGGTGGTTATTTTGGAATAATTCGCCTAAGGAACTAGCAATTTATGCATATCACATATCATACCCTTATACGTGAGGTTTGAGCCACTTTTATATCATAGATTTACATTTACATGTTTCTTTGTTTGAGTGGACCATTAGTCGCGTATTGTAGAACTTGCAACTTTTGATACGTTTGAGACCATAGACTGAATACAAGCACGAGAATGATTAAGGCATTAGGTAAACCTTTTCTCTTAAAACCATTTATCTATCCTTACCCAAACAAATTCCCTAGTCGCCCATTTTGAGCCTAAACCTTTCGTTTGAACACCCTATAGCCCATAACCCTTAAACTTTTTTCTTTTAAACCTGTGTGATGGAAATTCGATTATAGGAGTCGTATTTGTATAGTTTTTGTTAGTGCATTCATCTGTCAACTTCGTCTTAGATTGAGTCCCAGTTGCGTTACGGATCTAAATGAGTATATACAATGATGACATCATCAACAATGACATCATCAATGTCATCACTACATAACAAGACAAAAGCAATATGATATTCACGTGGTATCAGTTTGTTTAATATTGTAATATCGTTCATGTGTACATTTAGGATATTAGGTGATTTCGCTTAGATGGTCAAAGGTAGATTTCGCTTTTATGTCACATGGGATTTCGCTTTAGTGTCACTGACACATAAGCGAAATCAGCCATAGTATAAATACCTTTCATGTGTGATCATTCATGTAACTTGGAGCGAGACCTGTTCATATGCTAGGTAACCAAACTCTGTCAAAATCATTTCAGAAAGCATAAATAAAGAAGATATTGAAAGGAACAGCTGTTGTTACGTTGCGTATACTGATTCCGCCTTTATACGTGATGATGAACTGCCTTAACTGATCGTTTAGGGTCACGACACGGTCCAACAAGTGGTATCAGAGCTTCAGGACGAGGAGTTCATACTACTACAGCTGATTCGACTGAATTTTCTTACTTCTACTCACTTTCTTTCATACGTTTCTGATTTGAACTGGATTTTACGGATGAAACGGTCTGATTTTTGAGTATTACGTGTGAAACATACGATTAACAAACCCTAGAAAGTTTCAGGTTGAAATACGGACTAAAACTTGGTGAAAACTAGTTAAAACCTGATTTCGCTTTTATGAACATCGAGAGATAGTTGACTGATTTCGCTTTTACGGACAATAGGCATCTGATTTCGCTCATTTGTACAACATGATTTCGTTTTCTTGGACAATTTCAGTGTGATTTCGCTTTTGTGACACTTTAGTGATTCCGCTTTTGTGTCAACTAGAGTCTCGCTTATAGCGACACTTAGAAATTCAGATCATAAGTGTCAGTATTTCATATGATTGTGTATCGAGTGTATGAAATATTAAACTAGGGTGTCAGTGCATGCGATATTATCTTTTCGAGGTCTCGTAATTTGAAGATTCAGGTTGCTGAGTTTGATGATTGTTGTCGGTCATTTTTAATTGAGAATATTAAAATTTGCTTAGTTCAAGAAATTTAGTTGTTCATGTGATTGTGTCAGATTATTGATGTTTGTGATAAAAGATATCATGTGTTATGTGTCGGTTTGCATGTGATAGACACTAAACGAAGTTGTCTGTTAGTGGAGATTGTGAGAGTTCTCGGGTCATGTGTTGCATACAAAAACTTTTGAGTTGATAAATGTTGGCATGTGAAACAAAATAGGAACGGTCCAATCACATTTGGCGGTCAAAAAGGAAATTGAGTTTAATTGTAGTTGTTGTCAGTTTGTGTAAATCTTTGTCCAAGTCCTAACATCAAAAGCCCATGTGATAGTGATAACAGTTTGTTGATAGTGAGGTCCAATCAAAGTTGCGGCCCAATCGGTGTACAAAGTGACTTGAAGTTGTCTAAAATTTTTGTCAGCACCGGCCATTTTAAAATTGTTTTAGATAAAGTTTGTTAGCCAACTTTAAGTGATATATTAGATTACATGTGCTAGTAGATCAAGTTGTGTGCAAATTTAGTTCAACTTGTTTGAATAGAATCGACAGGTCTCATGGTTTAAGGTTTGGAGTTCAAAGGTTATTCGATTCGGGTCAAAGCTGTCCGCACAGTGTGTCTATTTTCAGTCTGCACAGAAAATCATCAGTTCGAGTACTAGTTTGTTTCAGTTAATTGAGAAGTTTTTAAACTGATTGTTGTTTGTTTTGTTTGGTCGATAGGTAATTTGAAGATGTCAAACAACGGTGAAGAGTTCTACAATACTTTTTACAACGCGTTCAATTCCGAATCATCAGATAGAAGATCTGAGATGAAAGAATATTCAAAGGAGATTTCGAAGAATTTGAAATTCGAGAACATGTACAGAAGCCACCAAAGCTAATGAAAGTGGAAGATTATCACTGGTGGAAAAACAGATTTGAGGGTTGGGTAAAAGCTTTTGCTACTGAAAGCTGGTTAAAACTGACACATGAATACGTTGCACCAGTAAAAGAGGGAGGAGAGTTAATAGATGCAAAAGATTTTACAGAAAAAGATATAAAAAATGTTGTGGCTGAACATAGAATGAAAACATTGATCAAACAGTCAGTAAGAGAGGATATTATTTCATTGCTCGAACAAGAAAAGACTTCAAAGAGTTTGTGGGAAGCGTTAGAGAGAAAATGTGTAGGAAGTAATGAAATTGTTAAAAACAAAAAGAAATTGTTGCGTAAAGAGTTTGATTTATTCAGTTGTATGAAAAATGAATCTATTTGTAAAATGATTGAGAGATTCGGACATCTGAAAATGGAGCTGATCAGACACAAAATCTTACCTTCTGAAGAGGAGCTGGTGGATAAATTGTTTGATTCATTGCCAAATGATCAAGAGTGGCAATACTTCGCTTTAATGTTGAAGAACACTATCAAGCCTGAAGATTTGAAAGTGGATTTGCTGATTGAAAGACTTGAAAGCCATGAGTTGGAGATAAAGAGATCTAAAGTCAAAAATCCAGCTTATCAGCAGAATGTAGAGCTTTACTACAGAGGAAATTCACCACAGGCTGGGTCTCCAAAAACAGCATTTTCCGCAGAAAGCTCAAGATCAGTGAACAATGAAAGTCTTCATAGTGGTTTTCACAGTGGATCTTCTTCAAACACTTCAGGACAATCTGCTTCTAAGAATTTGTTTCAGTGTAATATCGCGGTGGATCTGAAGAATGGGCAGAATTTCAGCGAAGAATCGGCAAAACAACAGATGGTTTTCTTAGCATCTGTACTTGAATCGTATGAAAGCCTCGTTGCAGGGAAGATTGGCAATACCAATTTGACTAAAGAAGATTATGATCAATTAGACCCCGAGGAGATGGAATTAATGGATATAAGATGGTGCATGGCCAATGCGGTTCGTCGGGCACAGCGGTTCATGGAGATCACGGGGAGAAAGTCAATTGGTGGACCATCTACCAAATTGGGATTTGATAAATCCAAGGTGACATGCTTCAAATGCAAAAAAAGAGGTCACTTTAAGCGCGAGTGCAGAAATGCGTATGCTGCTGATGATTCTGAAAATCCATTCAATGAAGATTACTACAGGAAGGTAATTTACCATTAGAACAAGTCTGAACCACCAAGATTAAAGCAACCAGAAGAAAGATCAAGGGCTCTTGCAGTTATATATGACGATGAAGGGTATGACTGGAGTCAAGAGGTTCTACCTGAAGAAGATGCAGTTGGTTATGCATTTGTTGCAAATGATGATCATGATAGATGGTGGAGAAGAGACAGTGCGAGATGGGAGATTGGCAAATTGTATGAACCATTTAAGGAAGCACAAAGAGCCAAGAGATGGAATGAAGAACTAGAGTGTTACATGGATCCACAGGGTAATCCAGTAGTTGATCCATCAAAAGTGGATTTTGATGCTGTAACCAATGTGTTTCCAAGTGAAGGCACTTTCAACACAAGAAGGCTTTCTGATAAAAGCTATTTGCCAAATTTGATGAACAAGTTAAAAGAAGTTTTTGAAACAAGTTTACCGAAGGTGGTAGAGATGAAGAAGAGAAAATAAGAAGAATTGAAGAAGATGATTGAAGAAGTGAAGACTGTTGCAAAGCTTGCTGGAGAGGAACAGAGAGCTGAAGAAGTGCAGAAGAATGAAGAAGCTCATAAAGAGGAGAACAAAGAGCAAGATCAGAAAGTTGAGTCAGAAGAACCGGTGATGAAAGAAACTGAGGTTAGAAAATCTTCTGATCTATCGAATGTTGAATTAGTTAATGAAAATGAGAACAAGTGCAGGAATTGCATAGAAATGTGCAAAGCTTGTACTGAAAAAGATGATATAATCAAAACAAAAGATATTGAAACAAGCAAACTTGAAAATGTTTTCAAAATAAAATGTAAAGAAATGATTGAAAAAGAAGAAATTTTGAAACTAAAAGTTGAAAATTTGACACAGAAATGTCAAGGTCTTGAAAAGGATAATGATGTTTATAGACAACTGTGTTCTACAAAATGTGTCGATTGTGTTGAAAAAGAATCGAAATTTCAAGATTTACAAAAACAGTATGATTCTTTAAAGTGGTCGAATCAGAGAGTACAAGAAGCTTATGATACTTTGAAGAGCCAAGTCAAAAGTTTTGATCAAAGATTGTCTGAAACTTTAACAACCAAAGAAATGTATGAGAGACAGTTTAAAGAAAAACAAATTGAATTAAACAAATGTGTTGATGAAATTGCAAATCTTAAACAAGTCTTGGCTGAAAAAGAAAAGGTTGTTACAAAACTTCAAAGTTATCATAACTCTTCGTACATTCTCGAACGCATTTTCAACATCACACCAGATGACAAAGATACTGAAAATTGTAAAAAGGGTATTGGTTCAGAATTTCATCAGGTACCACCACCATTGAGAAACAACTATACTTTTTATGATGAGGAAAAGGTGGCAAAGGGTTTGAATATAGCTGATCAGTTACCTGAAAGTATCGATGTGACTTACACCAAATCTGATGATGCTAATGATTCAGAGGTGGTAAGTAAGGTTGTTGAAAGCGTTTTGAAAGATGAGTCTACAAAAGGTAAGTCTGAATCACAGGATGAAGATGAAGGAAATCTTTATGATGGTTATCTGAAAAACACAAAATCCGAGAAAAATTTGAATGATGATTCAAAAGGATTGGTTTATACCATGATTGGATCAGACAAATTATTCTTAGATGTTGTATTCCCGATTCAGAATGTGATTTCAGAGAAGGTCGATAAAGTTTTCAAAATGGTTTAGATTGAGAAGTCTGAGATTCCAAAGTTTGCTGGTAAAGGTCATAAATCTTTTTATAACAAACCTGGTTTTAAGAAGAAAAACATGAAGGCTGGTTTGGGTTATAAAAAGAAACGGAATTGGAATCAAAGTAAAAAATCAAATTTGCAACAAAAGATGAATTTTGTTCAAGGGAAAAGCTTGAAAGAAGAGGAAAAACTCAAATTTGGACAACAGTCTAATGAAGAGTTTGATGCTATGAAAAAGAAACAACAACAGGCCAAGGATGTTTCAAAGAAAGTGTGTTTTAAATGTGATCAGATTGGACATGTTGCACGAAAGTGTTCAAATCCAAAGTCTGTTGATGTTGAAAAACAGAAATCTGAGGATGTGAAATCAAGGTCAACCAGATTTGATTCGAAACAAACTTGGAGGTACAATACAAACAAGTTTGCTTCAAATCAAAATTGGAAATCAAACCCGAACAGGTTCGATTTAAGACAGACCTGGAATTCTCACACACCCAGATTCAGAACAACACAGAGTTGGAGAACATTTATTGATATGACAAAACCTCAAGAGTTTTGGAAACCTAAAAATGTTATTCAATATCAAATGGTTCAAAAAGAGACAAATTTTTACAAAAGAGGTACTCCGGAAGGTCAAATGTGGAGTGCTAAGAAACAAGTAACGATGGTAAAAGATGAAAAAGTTGAAGTAAAAATTGAAAATGTTTTAAATGACAAAGAGTTTCCAAAATTGAAAGAACATTATTGTGTTGAAATGCCTAAGGTCCAACAGACCTGGGCTAAATTGTTCAAATGATTGATAAAGTTTGAATGTGCAGGTGCTCAACGAAGCTGAAGATTATGAGAATGGTAGTTGGAGCAACCTGGCACAGGAAGAGGTTGCAGAACCCTGGTTTGGTTGAACAGGGAGTTTAGTTTGAGTGTTTTCTGTACATAAATAAACAATATTTTCAAAATCCTAAAATTTTGAAAAATTAAAAACCAAAAATATGTTTTTAGTTTGTTAAAATTTAAAAAAACCAAAAATATATGTTGTTTTTGAATTTTGTTTGAATGTATATTGATTGAATACGCCGAAACCCTCACGGCTGAACAAACATGATTACTTTCATCAGATTGAAAAACGGTTTTCAAACTGTAAAAATCAATGGGTTGTAAATCATGGGGGTATGTTAGATTTTCTACAAATCAGTACACTTTTAGCAGAAAATGGATGGCGAGACAAAGCTATCAGTGTTGGTTGTCAAATTTTCTTTATATGATTTTGTATTTTAGGGGGAGATATATTGTTGTTAGAAAATCCAAAAACATTTTAAAATTTGAAAAAGTCAAAAACATGATAAAATTGAAAATTGAGTTTTTGCGTAAAAAGAGGAAATGATAGTACATCAGTAGACAGTTACAGTATGCTAAAGAAATGGAAAGTTTAAATGTGTTAAACGATCTCACCGTGGATGTGTCGGTAGATTTTTATACATTTAGTAAACTTTTTCGGGATATAAACCTAAATTCAAACTTGCTTATTTTGTGGGGAACACTACTTGGATATATAGGTAACCCCTGAAATCTCGTTTGAAAGGTCTCATAATCTGATATACTAGGTCTTTATACTCAATGATGTCTGGGGTATTATTCCGGGACTTCTGCTGAACGGTAGTTCTGACCTAGTCCTTGACTAATACTTGCTGCAATGCTTGAAACACAGCATTAAACCCTCAGCATGCTGAAACAATAAAATTGATAAATGCTGCTGTTGTAAGCAAAAAAGATCCTCTAAAGGGGACACTCCGAAAAGTCGAAGCTGGTATCTCTCTGCGTATACGGAAGTATCGACCTGAGATCCCTCGGCCCTCGCATACCTAATTTATATACAGATATCATTGTAAGTATACTCACTTGTAAGACTGATTATTGGGATTCTGGATACGGGAGTATATTCAAGAAGTGGGACACATGAATGGGTTTAAGTTCGTAAAATACATAATTCGTATCCTGAATCAGTTGAAATTTGTAAGAAAATTTAAGTGGACAAGTATATCGACAATCTAAGTGAATTGTTTAATTCTTACTGTGTAACTAAGCTCAACGGTACTTGTGACTTGTCAAAAACTGATATGATCCTCTAACGCATACTCAAACAAAAAATATTGTCTGTAAATATGTTTGTACATATTTCTTTACTGCTTTATATTTTCAGAAAATTCAAAAAGATTTTGATTTCTGCTTTATTTTCGACAACTGATGTCTGAGTGCTGAGTTTCAAAATCTAAGTAAGCTGATCGTGTTTCTGAGAATAAAACAAGTTCATTAATTTGAAACTTGATGTTTTAAAATCAAAAATTCAAAACAGTTTGTAATATCTCCAAGGTCATTAATTTGGAAATCAAAAATTCAAAACAGTTTGTAATATCTCCAAGGTCATTAATTTGGACTTGGATGATTAACTGTGGGGGATTTGGATGCTTATATTGTTATAGAGCTAGTTTCCGATACGATTCAATGAAACTGCAAAATTCATGAGAAGTGATTTTGAGGAGATTGAATTGTCAGATTACGATATCTGGAAGATTAAAATGCTGTTACTTATAGATGTATGAGTGATTGCAGGAAAAGTCCAGACTACGATCCCGAGAGCAGAGTCTAAGGGGGAGTCTGAAGACAAGCTTGAAGCAAAGAGAAGCTTGTAGATGGAAAGCTAGGTGTCGATCCCAAAGCACAGAAGCTTGATGAAAGGGGGAGCCTAAAGCTGATAAAGACTGAAGACTGAGAAGACTCGATACTTAAGACTCGTCAACATCTGAGGGGGAGTATGTTAGTGCATTCATCTGTCAACTCCGTCTTAGATTGAGTCCCAGTTGCGTTGCGGATCTAAATGAGTATATACAATGATGACATCATCAACAATGACATCATCAATGTCATCACTACGTAACAAGACAAAAGCAATATGATATTCACGTGATATCAGTTTGTTTAATATTGTAATATCGTTCATGTGTACATTTAGGATATTAGGTGATTTCGCTTAGATGGTCAAAGGTAGATTTCGCTTTTATGTCACATGGGATTTCGCTTTAGTGTCACTGACACATAAGCGAAATCAGCCATAGTATAAATACCTTTCATGTGTGATCATTCATGTAACTTGGAGCGAGACCTGTTCATATGCTAGGTAACCAAACTCTGTCAAAATCATTTCAGAAAGCATAAATAAAGAAGATATTGAAAGGAACAGCTGTTGTTACGTTGCGTATACTGATTCCGCCTTTATACGTGATGATGAACTGCCTTAACTGATCGTTTAGGGTCACGACACGGTCCAACAGTTTTTCTTGATTGTTTGCATTTATATAAAAATAAAAAAAAGAATCAGAAAATATTATAAAAAAGAATTGAAAATCGTTGAAGAAAAACACAAAAAGAAGTGTTAGTAGTTGTTGAATAAAAGGCAAATGTTGTTGCCTCATATTTGGTGTTTTTAGTGAGTTTGGTTAGAATAGTCATTTGTAATAAAAATCGAATTTTCATCACCTTAGCCACTTTAAATACATCCTATTCCATACCCTGAGCCTAGCCCCGTTACAACCCTTTAAAGACCTTTTGACTTGTGCTTAGTATTCGTGATCGGTGGTGGAGAATGATTGAGTTGCAAGCCTATGCGGGTACGTGTTCTAATCGGTGTTGAGCGTTTAATTGTTGAAGTGCTAATACATTATACATATTAGCCAATTTTAAGCCGAGTGGAGAGAACATTGTGAGGGATATGTTTGATTTGTTAGTTTTACGAGCGGGTTAATCTTGGATAACCATTATTATATGTGATTATTCACTTAACCGGTAAATATGTGAAAATTGTAAAAGGTTTGAACTTTTGTATGACAATAGACCTTAACCTTTGTCTCGGGAATGGGAAGTGTGTTCGTTGTTCGACCCACGTGAAAGTGAAAAACAGATTTGCTTGAGGGCAAGCAAAAGACAAGTGTGGGGATGTGATACGTGGTTGAAAACTGGTGCTCGTAATCGTATAACTTTATGTTTTTATAGGAGTTTTAATCTTGAACGGCCTACTTTTAATTAAATTTGTGTTTATGCAGGTTTGATGGATTTTAAGGGCTTTTCGGGAGCGTTGCAAGCCACCGGGTCGAAAACCAGAGCACAGGGACGCATTACGGATCAAACGGGAGCGAAACAAGCGAAATCAGAAATTGAAGTTTTGAGAGCCCGTCGCTGACGGGTCCCAAGCCGTCGGCGACGCCCCCTTGAAATGCCCGTAAGCCCAATTACCCCGTATCCAGTTAATTTACGCGTCGGACGGAGTCAGCAAATCCAAAGCCCGTCGCCGACGAGTTGAAGGCCGTCGGCGACGGCTTGTCAAATCCTGGAACGCGATTTTGTTGATTTGAGGGTAAAACTTGACTTCTATTGGCTGGTGGGCATTGATTTTCGTAAGTTACACTTGAATTGGAGTTTAAAACTTGATCTTGGAGCCATAATCCACCCACCATTCATTACCATTCCATCTATCATCATACTCACGATCCAAAATCATCATCCGAATCAAGAATAGAAGACTATCACCATCTCACCAATCAATCATCCACAAACCCTAATCATCCACCATTCCTCCATCCTTCAAGCTTCAAGATGATCTCCATCAAGTTCCAATCATCCGGTGATCAAGCTTCTTCAACCATGAGCGGCTAATCATCTCGGTTTCACCCCGGTGTAGGTAGTTGTTAATTTTAGGGTTTCGAATTGTTCTTGTTTCAACTTAGTGACAATTTGTGTTTGATTTTTTAAACCTTTGACAATAGTTTGCATTTGTTTCGTATTCGTAAATTGTCGAACGATGTTAAAAGTTATGACTTTACGAAATGGTTATGTGTAGTATGCATTGTCTTGGTTAGGTTTTACTTGTGTTGATCATAAAGTGTATTCTTGTCCGTTTCTCGAAACGTTGATAGTTATTAGCGCCTACGTCACGGTACACTAAATCCGCTAATCATACACACTTGAGTTGAATCTAAAAACTTGTAGAAACCCTAGGTTGACAATTACCGAAACCGGGTGTGAACCCTTTTTCTCATTATCGTTTATTAATCAAATTTTTGTGCAATCGTTAATTTTTAGTTGTCAATCAATTACACCAATTTCTTTAGATTAAATTCACATCTCTCAATTAAACAAAAATACAAAAAAAACATTCTGGTAAGCTTCATAAATTGTGACACTCTTGATAATTCAATCGAATCCACACACAAACCACATACTCTTCGTGGTTCGACCCCTTGCTACCACTAGCTATTTGTTAAGGGTAATTAGGGCTTATAAATATTATCTTTGACCGGAGCGCGACACTCCGATCAACATGTTGACACATTTAACCCCTGTAGTTTGTAATCTCTCACTTTCTTTCACAATTAGCTTCGTATGATCCATGATTCATTCGTTTAAGGGTATAAGCATCATGTAGGGTTATTGTAAAGTATATTTATTCATTGTTGACATTTTGAACCCTTATATTCACATAATTTTCTTGTTTGTCAACTTTAGTCCCTCTAGATTATTCTTTCACACGTTCTAGCTTATGACACGTGTCAATACATTATAGGACATGAAATTTCGAGGTGTTACATCCTCACCCCCTTAAAAGAAATCTCGACCTCAAGATTTGTTAAAGTAAGGGAAATACCTTCTGCCTTGTATTGGGCTTAATCTTTATAGTATATCTGGAGCTTTTCCAAGCTCCTAAGTTAACCTTTATAATGGGCACATGTATCCTTTTGGAGCTTCTAATCCTGTCGATCCTTAATCGACACAGGTTGCTCATCATATCATAAATCTACATATCATTATGTGATAGTGTTTTTCGACTTATTGGTGACACGTCCTTAAATCATTAGTGTGGGTCACATTGCGCGTTCCACCAAGCTCCTTAATTAGGTCTTGGCTCGTAAGCTATTAAATCTTGATACATTCGAATCCTTTGAATGATTCCATGTATTCAGAGCTTAACTAGCCTGATAATTTGACAAATTTGGCACACCCTCCTAGGGTGTTATCTTTTGTTGAACCTTATCCTTTAACAAGAACTTAGGAGGTTTGCTATTTTCATAATTCCTTGATTTTCTGCCAAATACTGGCATCTTACAGATGATTATGAATTTGCATGATCTTATTTGTTGTTTCCAAGGCAACTTTCAGATCCTTATAAGTGGACTTCCCAAAGTCTCGTCCATCCAACGGATGTTTTGATATTTCATCTATACAAGGTCTCCAAAGGAGCCACCTTGATACTTATATAACAACTATTATAGAAAAGCTTATCTTTAGGTGAGTTGGTTATTCCAACCATTGCTCAAAACTAATCTTAAGGAGTGGCTAATCCTTGTCGTTAGTCGAACAAATCGACGATCCTGGGCAGCTGATGGAAATTCTTAATTGTTGCCTAATGAGGGTTGCGGTAAACAATGCATAAGCAAAATGAACCGTCTTTCATAATTAACAATACTGAATTCTCTGAATATTGAGTTAGGCTATATGGATCCTCTATTTCAAAACTTACTTAATCAGGGTTTGGTTTCTTCCAATGATGGTACTAGCCGTCTTGGAGATTTCATAATAATACAGCCTTAAATGGGATATAAACCTTAACTCTACCTGCCTCTCAGGGTAAACAGGGTAATCTTAGGAGAAAATCAAGGTACAAGGAGGTTACATAGATTTTCCATATCTCAGGCTCCAATTCATCCACCATTGCTTGTGTCAAATAAGTGACATATTTATGTTACAAGTCCACGAATTTCTTAATCGGGAACGGTTATTTGGATAATTCCATTCTAGATATCTTCTTTGAATACCATTAGCTGACTTTAGTACCATATGATCATTGGGATATCTTTGTGGTTCCATGCATTAAACCTCCATACTGATCAGGCATGGAAGTAATCTATGGAACAGATTAAGATACACCAATCCTCATATGGCGCTTTTGTCATACCATTTGGTATTCGTAATCAATAGAGATCACAGAGATATCAGTTTCATATGATGATGTACTTTATCTGGAGAGAGGGTACATTAGGACTTTATTATTGAAAATTTCTGATAGGAATAGAAGAAATGGTTCCTATGAATTTTCTATCTGTAAGTTTACCTTATACTTAATGTCTAGGATTCTTATGATAGATTTTTAAAAGTCTAATATACTTACAATTTATGAAGGATTGATTGGTATCCGATTCAAAGCAAAATTCTTAGCGTTTTATTCAACTTCATATTTTGTGCTTAGGGTTCTAACAGGCAGATTTAATGACTAACAAAATTTATTCCACAATGACTTATCTGCACCTGAATCAAACAATACCCTTGCATATACATCATGGATGAGGACGTACCAGTTATAATATTGTCATCTTGTATGACCTCTTTTGCATTCATCTGAGAGACCTCAGCGTTGGTCTTCTTACCTTCTTTAAGCTTCTTAGCATATTTTGGGCAATTTGATTTGATATGCCCTTTCTCGTTACAGCTGTAACAAGTCGCATCTCCTATCTCCTGGCATTCCAATGTTTTATGCTCACTAGATTTGCAGATCCCACAAGCCCTAGGCTGTGATTGGGATTTTGATTCGAACCTGCATTTCCCATAATGGCGCTTCTTGCAGGTCTTGCATACTGGTTTCTGGTTGGACTTTTGTTTGTTCTTTTTCTTAGAGTTCTGGGAGTTATCTCCCTCCCTTTTCCTTTTTAGCTCATCTTTTGCATTTGAGGCATGAACAAAATCCTCCTTATGAGTAGGGAAATGTGGTCCTAGATAAAATTTGGAGCGAGTAGCATGGGGCTCCTTGAACTTTTTTACAGTCTTCTTCACAGCTTTTCCAACAGCTGCGTCTATCATAGTTTGAAGAACATCTTCGGAAATTCTAAGGCTCACAATTGTAGCATCATTGGCATGTGTCGCATTATTCATAACACGATCAACGGCTGTCTTATCTGAGTTTGTCATACTCGATATTGGTTCCTAACACCAATAAAACAATTTCTTAGTTGCAATCCAACAACTGCTATTCTTCATCCTGATAGCCTTAACATATACTAACCATGGTATCAATAGACCATACAGGCTAATATAGTACTAACATTCTTAATGAATGTTATTTAATATATATTCATTATGTTTAGCCTAGGTCACGAAAGACCATCAATGGCATTTAAGGTTTGGACCTAATCCATCATCTTTTTTACAGGGGATCAAAATGTCACATCTGTCATTATTATATTGATGAATATGGATAGCTTGAAAGCTCGTCATAAGGATATCAGAAAAGAGTGATTCCTAATAGATATAAAATATCAATCTAAGATTTGTTGGAGCGTTTTCTCAAGTATCATCGGCAAATTTCTACTTCGCATTTAATGACCGGAGTCCTAATCAGGCGGAGACAGCAGTTCTCAATATTTATCGTTCATTATAGAATCATATGTGCCAGCATCAAATAAATTTCTGCATAAACTGCTTGATAAGGAAAGGTACCTGCTATATAGTTATCATTCTGCACCATCTCCTGGGCGTTCATCTGGAAAACTCATGCGTTTGTTTTCTTGGCCTCTTCAGGCTTCTTCTGATTCCTAGGGCAGTTAGTCTTGATATGCCCCTTCTCGTTGCAACCATAACAGGTTGCATCTTTCAACTTCTTGCAATCCAAGGTTTTATGTTCCTTAGACTTGCAGATTCCATAGGGTAGAGGCTGAGACTCGAATCTGCATTTTCCGAGGTGGTATTTCCGACAGGTTTTGCACCTGGTCTTCTCACCCGACTGCTGGCTGTCTTCCTTAAACCCGGAACTCTTCTTATCCTCAGAGTTCCTCTTTGTCTTCCTATCGGAGCGATGAGAATTCTCATCCTCCCTTTTACGCTTTCCATCTTCAGACGCTTTGGCAGCCTTGTTTCTGACCACATCGAGTGTGAGAGATAGCGACAGATCTGTCGATGACCTGAATGTAGTAGGTCTCGATGCTTTTACACTTGCCTTTATTTCTGGGGCTAGACCCCTAATAAAGCGAGCTATTCGCTTTGGTTCCGGTGTAATCAAGTAGGGAACCAATCGAGACATGGTATTGAAACTTGTAAGGTATGCTTGACAATCTAAGTTCTCCATGACTAACGTCAAGAATTCAGTCTCAATTTTCTCAACTTCATGTTGAGGACAGTAATTTTCTTTGATAAGAGCAACGAACTGATCCCAAGTCATGTTGTACAAAGGGATCTTCCCCGTAGCTTGGATCAGTGACCTCCACCAAGCTAGAGCTTCTCCTTTAAAGGATTGTGAAACAAACTTCACAATGTCTTGCTCTGCACATCCACTGATGTCAACAACGGTATCCATCTCATCGAGCCATGTCATGCAATCGATGCCCCCTTTTTCTCCTGTAAAGTCTATGGGCTTGCAGGAGACAAAATATTTATATGAGCAGGTCTTAACTGGTGCCTCTTGATGAAGTACCACCTGTCTAGACGGAACACTCCTTTGATTTGACGAGTTACGAACATCGTCTTCCCTTGACTCATGTGATTTAGAAAGGGGCTTACTACGAGCCACAGATAGAGTCTTAGAGTGTGTATCACTTGATTCATCATACTGTCTGTCGAGAGCTCGTGTAACGACATTATCTATTAATGCCTGCAGTTCCGCACCAGTTATATTAACTCTGGTAGCACCATTATTCTCCCTCGGGTGGCTATTGACCTCATCCGATCCAGCCATGTAGCTAGTTTGATGGCTACATAAATATTGACGATGATTCATTCAGAGGTTATTATGGATTCATCACTTTTGACGATTCATCAACCATGGTAATATAAACCATATTGGTTAATTTGTTAGTTATATTTAATTAGTACTTTCATTATAATTTATCCTAGTTATAAAACATTAAGGATATTAAAGTGGCGCAAAAGGCCTAGTCACAAGGACAGTTTTAAATTTATAAGCCATGATTTCAGAGAATCGAGGCATTAAGGTTTGAACATATTTCATTACCTTTTCTTGATAGAGAGTCAAAGACTTCAACTGTCTTTTGTCCCTTAGGACAATAAGCATGGCCCGTAGGCATTTCATCACTTATGGATGTTTATAATATGATCATCTTCATTTGATGATATTAGTCAAGATTGCATTGATCATACAAACTATTATGCTTGGACGTAGTCCAACATCTTTAGACGGGGTCAAAGACCACCACTGACGTTGTCTTATCGGACAACAAGTTTGGCCCGTAGGCACTTCATCACAAATGGATGTTTATAATATGATCATCTTCATTTGATTATTTAAGCCATGATTCTAAATCACTAGGCTAGATAAGGGTTTGGAATTTCCCAATATAAAGATGACAAGTGTGATTTTATCGCATCACTGTTTTCAGGAGTGTTAACATGTTTTCAGATGTTAACAAGAATCTGAATCTCTTTTAAACAGATTTTACCATCATAGCTAGGTCTTTAATGACATTCAAGCTAGGTTTTACCCTTTAAGATTCTTTCAATATATACTGGTAGATCAATTATGAAAAGGAATAATAATTTGATTTATTTCATATATTATATTCATATAAAATGATAAAAATGGAATTTAGATAAAATATTCAAATGATTTTAAAATGAGTATATAATTGCCCTAAACGGGACTTGAAAGGAATGATGTTGTCCATGAAGGGACTAAAAGATAAACATGTCCTTATGAGGACCACTAAGGAAACAAACTTCAGTAAAAGGAGTTTTCTTCTTTACTTTACTTCTGAATGCTTTCTCCTTGGTTGCATGTTGTACTCTAGCCGCAGTACGAAGCTCGGCAATTAAAGGCTCCGGATGTGGAGAATTTCCATTACGGCTTCTTTGATTGGAGACATACCCAAAATATATAAATTCGGAAGAAATAGTTTTCAGATTAGGATTGAGAGCATTCCTATGTTAAGTCTAGACTCAGAAGGTCAAGGAATGTGCTACTGTGTCATTGAGATTAAACACAAAAGGCTAGTGTTTAATTCACTCAATGTTGGCTCTGATACCAACCTGTCACACCCCGATATTTCCACCTATTACCGGTGGGCCCGGTGGGGAGTATCGTGACGTAGTTGAGATCATCATAGTCAAACAACACAATATATAAATGCACAGCGGAAGTAAAAGGTAAATATATTACAATCCGAATATAAAGTAACATCCAAGTATTACAACGGAAAGTGAAGGATCCACAGGCGGATCAAATAAAAGGAAAAACTGTTCAACGGACTTTGGACGCCTAGAACTTTCAAGATTCCTTATTAACGCCCTGAGCTTCCAGCCAATTACGTTCAGTACCTGTCACTTAACCTTTTTGGAAAATACGTCAGTTTACACTGGTAAATACAATTAACCGACTCATTTGAAAACATTTATAAAAATTGATTTGAATGCACAAGGCACAACATATCTTTTATAACTTGGGACAATTATATAAATAATCTTGTATACAGATTTACATGTTCGTTGTACGTTCAGGGCCCGATGTAGAAACCGAGTCAAGATTAACAGACACGCCACAAGTATAGGCCCACATGAGAGTGAGATACTGTTTCCCTTATGCACTGTCAGGTGTATGCCTACACCCCGTGCTTAAGATGTGGCCATTTTATAATACAATGATGTCAAGGATATCCGGAACATGGTCATTAACCCCTAAAGGCTTTTATTTCAAACAATACAGATTAAAGCGGGTTACCTCAATAATTTAATCACAATACGACTAAACATTCAATACCCGACCAAGCGGTATTATTATAATACCGTATCCCAAGCCCGTATAGGGAAAATAAGTTAAGAGTATTTACCTGAGCTAGCAATGCAATTTATACTCAGCCGTATATTCTAATCAGCAAGCACAAGTACTTCTACTGGGGCTCTTAATCTGGAACGAAGGTTTTATTAACCTATTAGATTCCTAACGGGTCTTATTTAAGTCGTAACTTAGACCGGTTAGTTTTAAGGAAGATACGGTTCAAACGCACGGTTAAGCGAAGACCGGAATAGAATGTGATTTAGACCCGGCAAGTTTGAAGACTTGTATAATATGGGTAATCTAAACACATTCTGGATTTTGAGATAAAAACAATAAGGTTTGACCCGTTTCGGCTAATTTATGCAAACTAGTTACATAAACCGCACCGAACGCGCAAGAAGCGTAACGGGTAACCATATGGGTCATATACAGGTTTCCTAAGTTAATATGCCTTAATTATGTTGTGGTATCAGTAGGATACCTTCCATTATGCCCAAAACGAGTTTAATCTCCATATAAGCCCCGAAGGGGTATTTTGGTCATTTAAAAGATTATAAAAGAGATTATTTAAAATTATGATATTTGGTTCTGAAATAATCAGTAAAACAACTTAATTTAATAGGTTATATCAGTTGGTGATAAGTCTTATGTGACAAAATGGTTTTAAACCTATACTAGGTGTTTAATACGCGTAAAAAGCCATTTTAAGCGATTTCCGGGTTATACAGGAAATCTGAGTTTTCTGATCAGGTTATAAAGTTCAAAATACTTTATTTATTATATAAAATCAATAGCAATTGGATTGGTGTCAAAATACTATGTAGAACTCATATTATACACAAAAACGGTATAATCGGTATTTACCGAATTAAGGCGATAACCTTAGGTTATAATCAGTTTAAAAATAATTAAAAATCTCAAAATATTATATTACATCAGTGGGTAAAAGGTTTGGTGTCAAAAATTGGGTTTAGATAGGCTTTATGCTAATGACGCCGTTTAATTACTAAAAAGCGTTCTAATTACGCCATTGAGCATAACTCCTAATCTAGACCTCAAACTGATGTGAAAATTTAGGGACATGTTTATAAATCAGTAATAAAGATTATTGTCTTTTCATATTTCCAAAATTCTCGTTTTATGGACAAAAGGGCATTATGGTCAACATTAAGCAATTAACGGAAACGTGTAAACGAATGGGGCAATCAACGAACCAATCACAGAGGGTTATACCAACATGTAGCCTGGTCCTAAGGAAGCTCTAAGGCATTTTCAAATCATACTAAATCGGGTCAGAACTGAAGTCAAAGCAAAAGTCAAAGTTTTGCGACTTTCGGTTCCGAACCGGGTCTAAACAGAAAATTGTCGGATCAAACAAGCTTAGACCAGTTCTTATACCTATTAACAAGTTATATGAATGATAAAATAGGTTACATGCCTTCTGCATTGTTAATTATGTGTTAATTCGAAGATTAGCATTCTGTTGACTTTTTCTAATCAACTTTGACCCGACAAATGGTCTAGTTAGAGCGGGAATCAGAGAGTGCCCTTTTAAGGGTTTAATGCCCACATAATTACCAACTTATAACTACCTTCGATTCGACTAATCACTGGACCATTAATGATTAATCGCTAAGTCAAACGGTAATTACGACGGTTTGACTTTTAAGCTAAAACTAAGTAAAAACTCAACTAAGGAAGGTTAAGTGCACTTACCAAAGTCTAATGCACGACTAGGGATAACTTGGGTCTGCTCTTAAGCTCCAGGAAGCTCCACAAATGCAGATGGAAGGTGTGATCACAATGTTGTAACATGAGGGCCTTTATGTAGTGCTTAAATCTCATTAGATTGTTGACAAATCATGCTACCATTGATCCCTGATCATCAACATGTGTCCCTAAGGTCTAAAAGCATGTAGGGGTCGCCCATGGAGTGAAAGATATCTTCCTAAGTCGGTTACAAAGTACCTTGCAGCCATCAGCCAAAGTTTTTGGAGTAAGATGGCCCCTCACGTCACGCGTAGACCCCCTAGGGGACCCTCGCGTCGCGCGACGCCCCCTCTGACTCAAATCTATTTTCAGATTTTTATGTTTTGGTCCTTGGCCCTTAAAAAGTTGTTTCGACAATTATTTCTTGCAGTATGAGCCCTCTAAATTGACTTATAAGGGCTTCAAGACTTATACCCACTTTGTTAAGTCCTTGGTTAACTTTATTATCACCCGAAAAGTCATAAACTTCATCTTTGACGCTTTTAACCCCTTGCGTACGAATTTTATCATAACTTTCTCATACGTTCACGAAACTTGGTGAAATTTTTATCATGTATTCTAGTGAGCATAATTAATCATTACAAAGCTTCGGGTTTGCTAAAAGGTCACTCAGAGGTATACCTTAAACATGTTGACACATTTAACCCCGGTAGTTTGTAATTTCTCACTTTCTTTCACAATTAGCTTCGTATGATCCATGGTTCATTCGTTTAAGGGTATAAGCATCATGTAGGGTTATTGTAAAGTATATTTATTCATTTTTGACATTTTGAACCCTTATATTCACATACTTTTCTTGTTGGTCAACTTTAGTCCCTCTAGTGTATTCTTTCACACGTTCTAGCTTATGACACGTGTCAATACATTATAGGATATGAAATTTCGAGGTGTTACTCCTCAATATTAATGGAGTTAATCTCCAAGTTGTGGTTGACGCAGAAGTTGGAAAGGCCATGGAAAAGGTCATGAAACAGTTCAAAGAGCCGAATGCTTCTCGCTCTAAATTTCATTCAAAACCACATTCAATTGCTCATGAAAAGAGCTTTGTTCACACTTCGAATGTGAAGGATGAACCAAAGGAAGGGGGTAACTCCCAGAAATCTAAGAAAAAGAGTAAATACGGGCTTAATAAGAACCAACATAAGTCCAGTAAGAAGCATGTATGTAAGAATTGGTATAGAAGACACTGGGGATAGTGTCGAATAGATCAAAGACCAAAGCAGTGTGGCATCTGCAAGCAACTGGTCATCAGTCCTATGAATGTAGGGACATAAAGAATGTGGTCTGTTACGGCTATGGTGAGGAAGGCCACATCAGAACTAGATGCCATAAAGCTGCCAAAGAAGGCACAGCTAAGCCTGGAAAGGCTAAGAAAGGAAATGCCTGAATTCACCTGATAAATGTCAAGAGGCAGTACATGATGTCATCAAGTACATTCCTTACCATTTATCAATGATAATTTCTACTAAGTATCCTGTTTTTAATACAGGTAATAATAAGTCTTTCATAGACCATAAGCCTAGCAAACTTTTGTTGATATTCATAAGAACTCCAGATTCTAAGTAAGGTAGTACCTATCAATGACACCGTAGAGACCGTTTCTTCTCTTTTGCCGCAATGATCATTCTGTAAAATCTAAGAGTACTCTTTCTTTGAATAGAGTACGACAATATATGTTATTTTAATTATTTTCCTCATTGATTTTATCAACTGCGAGTGCCAACTATGTTTGATAAAAGCGCCATATGAGGATTGGCGTAACCTAGTGTGTCCCATAGATTGCTTCCATGCCTGATCAGTATGGAGGTTTAATGCATGGAACCACTAAGATATACCAATGGTCATATTGTACTAAAGTCAGCTAGTGGTATTCAAAGAAGATATCCATAATAGAAATGCCTAAGTAAGCGTCTCTACTTAAGGCATTCGTGCACTCGTAAAATAGATGTGTCATTTGCATGGCACAAGCGACGGTAAGTGGACCAAGGTCGAAGATTGAAGCTACCTCTATCATATTTGGATAACTTGATTCTTCTCAGTAGAACTACCCTGTTTTACCTCTTGAGAGGCAAGGTGGAATTAGGATTGACATCATATTACCTATTAGAGCTATATCTGTTACAGAAGCTCTATATCGGTCAGCATCAATAGGAAATGGAAGAACTGGGAACTAACCAGATGAGTTTTTGGAGAAAGGCTTGTACAGCCTAGCTCATCATCTTAGGAGCTCCGATTATTGTTAATAAAGGAAAGCACGATGCAACGCGCCTGTGCATTGATTACTGCAACCTAACTAGGAAACGATTAAGAATCGTTAGCTGTCCAGGATCGTCGATTTGTTCGACTAACCATGAGGGTAGTTAATTCCTTAAGATTTATTCGGATGATAATTGGAATGATCATCTCACCCTGAATAAGTTCTCCTATAACCAATAATGCTATATAAGCATAAAGGATGCTCCACTGGAGACCTTGTTTGGGAGAAATAGTCAACGCCATTGTTGGGCAGGAGTTGGGAAATCCCAATTATCAGAATATGAGACTGTCCTAAAAGACGACGGATAGGATATTATGAATCCGTAATCGTCTGAAAACTGCCAGTAATCGGCAATAGAGCAATGCGAAAGAAAGGCACAGGTCCCTTAAGGTTCCAAATAGGGAACAAGACTCTATTGAAAATGTCAATATAGAAGAGTACGATACGTTTCGGTATAAAGGGAAAGTTAAGCCCTGGATATATAAAATTATTCGAGATCATCGAATGTGTCGGAAGTATAGCTTATAAGCTAAACTTGCCTAAGGAGCTTAGTGGAATTCACAATGTGTTCCACATCTTTAACTTAAAGAAATACCTAACTGATAAATCGCTAGCAATGTCTCATAAAGACATATAGATTGATAAAGCCTAAGGTTTATTGAAGGACCTATATCGATCAAGGATCGACAGGTTAAGAAGCTCTGAAGAGAAATATGTACCTATTGAATAGGTCAATTGGGATGCCCGTAAAGGTCCCTAATATACTGCGGAAGTTAAGTCAATTATACGACAGAAAGTACTTCCATCTTTTTGAGCAAATCTCGGGGTCGAGATTTCTTTTAAGGGGGTGAGGATGTAACACCTCGTAAAATCGTGTCCAATGATGTGTTGACACGTGTAATGAACCCTAATAAAGTCAAACGTTGACTATGAGGGACTATTTTTGTCAAAAATCGAAAACCTTGAATATAGAAGGACTGAAAGTGTCAACATGCCTAATCTAGGCCTCTGAGTGACCTTATACGGTGTCCGTATTCTCAAATGAGCCACTTGTTGGATGAGAGGAGCCGTTTGCGTAATTATTTGAAAGTTTGCGCAACGAAGGGTTAAAAGTATCAACATGTTAATTCTTACCTCTGAGTGACCTTTTAACAAACCGGGAGCTTCATAATGTTTGATTATATTCCCGGGAATGCCTAATATTGGCCATTCAAGGCTTTTATGCCAATAAGTGAAGTTGTGCGCAAGTTTGTGAGTTAGAGGGGTTAAAAGCGTCAACATGTATAATTACACCTCTTAATGACCTTTTAACGAACCCGAATTATTATGATGTACAATCATACTCTCGAGAATGCTTAACATGAGCTACATGGGACTTTGATGCTATTAGATGATGATACGCGAAAGTTTTCGCATTAAAGGGACCAAAAGCGTCAACATCTAAAATTACACCTTTAAGTGACCAATTAAGCAAACTGGAGCATCATAATATTTGAGCATACGCTCGGGAATGCCTAGTATGGGCCTAGGATGACTTTGATATCGATAGATGATATTACGTGTCACTTTACGCATTAAAAGGACTAAACGCGTCAACGGGTGAAACTACGCGTTTGAAAGGTCTTTTGAATGAATCGGGAGCTTCGCAATGCTTAGTCATACCGACGGGTGTACCTAAGACTGGAAACTAAGGGCTCTCGCACACTATATTGAAATATATGTGATTTCACAAAATAATGTGCCAAAAATGAAAATATTGAAAGTTCATAAATCGCTAAAAAGGTTCAGGGACTGATATTGTAAAACCTAAAACATGTTATGGCTGGTTTGGGTCTAGTCTCGAGCCATGAGCCCAATGGGTTGCCTTTTCGTGGGCCACATAAACAAACAACAACATATATAAAGTTGTTTCGAAGAAATGCAAAGAACAGGGACCAAACTCGACTTTTTGCCAAAGTTGTTTCTGGGCCAGACGTCCAGGCGGGCCGCGAAGGCCTGGGCCGCCCATCTACGCGGGCCGCGAGGCCCTGATCTGCAGATTTTTTTTTCTTTTTATTTCTTTGCTTGTAGCCCACACATACCACCTAAATGAATCTAGCAACTTGCTAATGGTTTTTAGAAACCTGGTAACACATGTTATCATCCTATAACACCTCTCAAACACATGGCATGATCCAATCTTTACCCAAAAACTATATATAGGCCTTGAACCCATTCTTTTCAATGGCACATTTCATTCAATCTTTTCCTCTCTCAAGTTCTGGAGCCTCCTGATCTGAATATGGAATTCTTTTTAGTAGAAAAGATAGCTAGGACCTTTTGTAAGTGCCTTAGCCCTCTCTTTAGTTCAGTTTTATAATTTAAAAACTGAAAAGTCAAGTTATTGTAAATTAACTTTGACTTTCGGTTTAAACTCAAATGGTCCAGCCACTGTTCGAAATGAATGTGGTTATGTGACCATAGTTAGGTAGGTGATTAACCCTTAAAAGGTCACCTCCTAATTCTTTCGTTTGCTTAGTTAATTGTCGGGTCAAACCATTTAGTTAAAAAGTCAAACTTGGCAGAATTATGAATAATAATTAAAACCAATGATGCAGAGGTTATAAATTATATTTTAATACTCTAATAACTTGGTAATTATTATTAGAACATGTCTAAGCATGTTCAACCCGACAATTATGAGTTTAGGGTCGGTTCACAACCGAAAGTCGCAAAAGCTTGACTTTTGCTTTGACTTTCAGCTCTGACCCAATCGAGCTTAAATCCTTTGTGTTTTAAGCTTCCATTAGGACCGTATTATGCTGTAGTATAACCCTCTAAGGTTATATTACATGGTCCTTAGTATTTTGAATTATATGCTAATCTCCGTTAATATGCCCATTTTGCCCTTTTGACATATAAACGAGATTTTTAGAAATGTGAGAGGATAAAAACCTTTGTTACTGATATATAAGAATGTCCCAAAAATTTCACATCAGTTCTTGGTCTCAAACAGTAGTTATGCTCGATATCGTAAATAGAAGCTTTTTATTAATTAAATTGCGATATCTTGCATAAGGCATGTTTAAACTTGGATTTCGACCCAAAACTCATTACCTACTGTTAAGATATTATTTTTATGGATTTTTAGAATTTTTTATCAGATTATAATCTGATCGTATCATGGGGTTCTTGTGTAATTCGGTAAAGGACGATAATACCTTTTTCATGCATAAAATGAGATTAATAAATGATTTGAATGCCAAACCTTTTCCTACTGATTTCATACATTAAATAAATTATTTTGAGCATTCAAAACTAATCAAAATCTCATATTTCCATAAAACACCTTAATTATCGTCAATTAGCGAGTTTTACACTATTTAGGTGCATAGTATGGTTTTAAACCATAATTAACACCTAAGACTTGTTACCTACTGAATTTTTAAAAAAAATATTAATATCATTACAGTAGGTATAAGTCATGAACTCAAACTTCCGAAAATGTCCTTAAAAGCATATGTGAAATGACCAAAATACCCTTTCAAGGCATAGTTTGGCCATGATTTGTAAACCTCACATATGTATGATATCTTACTGATGTAATGTGATAAAATAAATATTTTTACTGATTACCAAAGACCAGAACCTTAGTTTGCTTTAAAACCTCTTTTATAAAGGGTAAAATGACCAAAATGCCCCTACGGGACTTAATTTGGTTTTAAATACTTTTTGGGCATATATGTTAACATCCTACTGATGTATTAACACATTTTAAGCATAATAACATATGGGACTTGTATATGGTTCATTTGGTTGCCCGTTATGCATTTACGCATTCGGATTGGTTTATGTAACTAGTTTACGTAAGTTTGCTGAAACAGGTTTAACCTTATCGTTTTTACCTCAAAATCCAGAATGTGTTTAGTTTACCCATATTATACAAGTATCCAAATTTGTTGGGTCTAAATCACATTCTATTCGGGTCATCGCTTAATCTAGCGTATCGTACCGTTTTAGATACTTTAAGCTAACCGGTCTAAGTCTACGACTTAAATAAGACCGTTAGCAATCTGAATTGGTTATATATAACCATCACTCCAGACTAGAGCCACCCGGTAAAAGCTACCTGCATTTAGATAGATTGGATACGACTGAGTTATTTTGCTGCGAATCAAGTATTAGCTCAGGTAAATACTTTTAACTTATTTTCCGATATACGGGCTTGGGATACGGTATTATAATAATACCGCTTGGTCAGGTATGAAATCATTTAATCGGATTGTGATTAATAAATTGCATAACCCGTTTTAATCTGTTTTGTTTGATAACATAAGCATTGGGGGTTAATACGACTGTGTCCTAGATATCCTCGACTCATTTCATTTGTAAATGACCACGACTCATGCACGGGGTGTAGGCATACACCTGACAGATGCAAAATGCTAAATAACCCACATGTTGGGGATAACTCCTTTGTGGGTTTTATAGTGGTGAGTCGGTTAATCATGACCGGCTTCCAAACCGGCCCCATATGTAAGACAAACATGTAAAACTGTATACAAGATTATTTTAAATAATTGTCCCAAGTTATAAATGATTTGTGCCTTGTGCACTTAAATCAATTTTCATAAACTCTTTTCAAATGAGTCAGTTAATTGTATTTACCAGTGAAAACTGACGTATTTTCCAAAAACTAAGTGGCAGGTACTACTCGTAATAGGCTGGGGGATTACTCGGTGTCAAAATAGAGGATCTTGCAAATCCTTAAAGATGCCTTAAAGTCTGCTAAACTTCATTTTATACATTCTGTAAAGATCCACATGTGGATTGGATATTACAGGCTCGTCTATAATAAATACTTTGATATTTTCAGACATTTGATTTTGTAGTAATATTTCATATTCCAAGACTTCCGCTGTGCTAATCTGTGTATGTTTGACCATGATGATATCAACAACGTCATGATACTCCTCACCGGGCCCACCGGTAATACGTGGAAATATCGGGGTGTGACAATAACATCCGAAGTGTTCCCCTCACCTCCTCCAATATCCATCACATTATTCGTTACCTCTTCATCTCCAAGCTCATATAATTCTACCAAACAATTGGGAATCCAATCCCCAGCCTCTTCCTCCACCCGGACATGAAACACTTTATCTTTCCATTTCAAAGCTACTGTTTACTGAATCCTTTCCACCGATTTGCATAACACCCCACATACCACAAATGATAAATCTGTATTGTTTTCGGTAAATTGAGCCGATTGAATGACGTCCCGAAATCTCCCTACTATAGCATCGAAAACTTGAACATTTGACAATATAACTGGAACTCCATGAAGCTTAAGCCATATAATCCTCTCAACTTGACAATCTTGACCCTTCCAATCTTGAAGCTGACAAAACACCTCTACCCACTCTTTTTTTGATTCAAAAAACCTTTGTTTCTCAAAATTGTTACCAAACAAAAGCATAACATGAAAGCCTCCCACATATTTTACGTCAATGTTATAAGGACTAATCAACTTGAGAATCCTCCTCAACTTAGTTAATGTTGAAAAATCGATAACACGACCAACCAAACCATAATCATACCATTCCGAGAAAGCTTGAACACTCGGATCCACGACAATCTCCATCAACCCTACGTTAGGTTCCTTATTAATAAGAGTGTCTCAAAACGACCTCCCACCATTATTGTTACCATTGAGTACACTAGAACCCGATTGATCCCCCCTTTTTTTTCTTTATCATTGTCTGCATGCATGTTATTCCCTACCGACCCATTCTTCGAAACCGGTTGCCAAACAACTTCCTTCTTATTAGACACATCAACTCCATCGATAAATCTAGCCGGAACAATGAATAACTTATAGCTTCCAATCCAAACATTCAGTTGTTCCTCCAAATCCACTAGATTTCTTACGTTCTTGAACGATACAAACCCAAACCCAAACCTCTTACCTAAACGATCATATTTTCTAGCTATATACGTACCTTGAACCTTGGCAAAAACCTTCAACACCCTAACCAGATCAGAAGACGAACACCTCTCGGGCAAATTCGACACGGAGAACTTGATAGCCGGATCATGTTCCTTCGAAACTTGCTGTTGTTTGGATCCCTTCCCTTTCTTATTCGGCACGTCATACCATTGATTAACTTTGAATCTGTCCCTACCCGCCATGAAAATCGAAAACAACCTTGGAAGCCCTAATTCGCCGTTGGAAACCCTAATTCGCCGTCTTGGATAAAATTAGTTAGTTGTGATATGGTTTAACTGACCACTTTGTTAGAATAATGTTTAAATTAATTAAATTAAATAAAAAAGGTGTAAGGCAGGGCCGGCCCTGCATTCTTGTATTTAAAAAGAGCCTTAATAATTAGATTAAATGAAGAACCCAATTTAATGGCCCAATCTGCCAATCAATTAGATTAAATAAGGAACCCAATTTATATGGCCCAGGCCCAATTTAAATAAACAAATCTAATTCAAATTACCCAATTTAATAAAGAAGTAAAGAACGTGAGCGGCAAAAAAAGAAACAGAAGCGACGTAGGGGTTCTTGGTCATGCACAAGGGTTTGAGGGAGCGTCTGATTATCGAGACATCGACGAACTCGGAATCGGATAATCGACTCTTCTTGATAACGAACAATAAAAACAACATCAGCGACTCTTCTCGAATTGTGGTAGTAGGGTTTTCAATTTTGTTTTGATTGAGACTCATTTGACAGTTGACATATTCACCTAGCTTGACAAACATTATTGTTTTTGTTGTAAAGTTTTTAGAAAAGGGCATCCAAAATGTGGGTTGGATGATGAAGGTTATACGGATTGAAAACATGCTAGTGGTAGACCTAAAGAAGCAGGAAGTTAGCTTAGAACATTTGAAGAATATGAATCAATGGTTTCAATTGCGCCAAAATTTGAAATGCAACGAAACAATTAACAAAGTAGCATATGGGCAATTTAAAAAAGAAAAAGATTATTGGAAACAAGTTATTTCAAGGATTGTAGCACTTGTAAAATTTCTAGCAAAACATGGCTTGGCATTTCGTGGGTAAAAGGAGAAGTTGTATAAAAAAGGCAATGGAAACCTTTTGGGATTGGTTGAGATGTTGGAAGGGTTTGACCCGATTATGAAAGAACATGTGCGACGTATTATGAATTAAGAACTCCATGTACACTTTCTTGGGCACAGTATCCAAAACGAGTTAATACAATTATTAGATAATCAAGTTAAAATAGAAATCATCAAGAAGGTTAAGCAAGCAAAATATTACTCCATTATGCTTGATTGCACACCCGATACACATAAATCATCCTAGAGCTTTTTATAGTTCTTGTGGTTGTCATAGTCCTAATCTAGCATTGTGTGGTATGGCTAACACAATTACTAAGGCTGGAGAATTTTTTGGAACAATACAATGTATATATACTATCTTTGCCCATTCTATTAATAGGTGACAGATTTTGAAAGACAACGCTAAAGGAAAAATGTCACACCCTGATTTCCGGATGGCCCGGACAGTTGGTTTATGCGTGACGATTGGATAACAATTCACGATTTGTAGCGGAAGATAGAATGATAAAGTATTAAGTATAAAAGCTTCAAAAAATATATTGAATAAATTTATAACAACTTGTTCTGTACAAAATGTC
The DNA here is from genome assembly GCA_030545235.1 of Helianthus tuberosus. Lineage (NCBI taxonomy): Eukaryota > Viridiplantae > Streptophyta > Magnoliopsida > Asterales > Asteraceae > Helianthus > Helianthus tuberosus. The sequence goes on from CM060424.1 coordinate 211,932,800, forward strand.
CCACAAGGTAGGATCAAAATAAAAAGGACTTTAAGGCATCATAGGTCTTTAGCCGTGGAGTCGTAAATTCGATAGCTTATGGTCGAACCGAATCCAGCCTACTTATTGAGGTTCATCACCTGCGGTTAATCTTTAAAAATACGTCAGTTTTCATTGGTGAATACTATTAACCGACACATTTTAAATAATATTTTAAAAGAGATTTTCTTTCAGTAATCATTGGGATAATTTCCTTGTTACCGAATAACAAGCTTGTCGTACATTTAGGAATAAGTATTATAACCAGTATGTGATCAATAACACACCAAATTTATTTGTGTCTGTCGGTTATATGACTACACCCCGCACATAATGGCCATTTACAATTAATTGAATCGGGACACCCGGATACGGTAGTATTAACCCCCAAATGTTTAATTTGTTGTCAAGCAAAACGGTTTAAAACGAATACCCACATATGTAAGCATTTGCCCATTTGTGATACCATACCAAGTGGCATATGCCATATCCCAAGTTTTAATGTAAAAGTGGCTAAAAAGTATTTACCTTTGCTAGTTGTCTAAAACTATGTATTTGGTTCTCGCAGCAAAGGCGTATTCAAATTTTAATAATCCTAGGCACGATTATCTGGAGGGCTCTATAGTCCGAAATGAACATAATCATTTGACTTGACCCGTTAACTTTAGAATTTAGCTCGGTTTCGCTAGATTAAGCGTTGACCGAATAGAATGTGGTTTATACCCATCCGAGTGCGAATTCTCGTGAGATATGGGTTATTTAACCAAACACTCTGATTTGGAAAGGTTTTGAAAGCATTTGACCCGTTACGACTAGTTTATATGGTTAATGTCTGTATAACTACCTGTGCTCGTATAAACGGGTTCAAGGGGTCGAATGGGTTTATGACAAGTCCGACCTATTTAGATATATTTTATGATCTATATAATTATTTCCAAAGTCAGAATACAAATTGCATAAGCTTAAAATCATTTTATTTGTTTTTTTTATGCCAAAAGGGGCATTTTGGACCTTTTTAAGAAATATATATATATATATATATATATATATATATTTGACTTATCAATTGTGATAACCAGTAGGTATAATCGTAGGAAATTATTCCTTATTATATTACTGTCACGTGGTATGTTTTAATCAAACTTTAAGTTGACCAAACATGTCAGAATCGAAAATCAAAGTAGAAGTCAAACTGTTTGACTTTCGACTAGGAATTGAATGCCAAACTGAATATGACGAGTTTGACATGTCAAAATATATTTTATAATGTTATATAAACTGATTTGGTGTCAAAACGTTTGGTTATAATACTTAAAAATCCATTTGTCGTAAAATGTATAAGGTTGCGTTTTGACTTTTAATTAATACATGTTTAACTCGTCATTTTACCCACTTGAATGTGATAATCATGGGGTATAATTGCAGGGAATTATATCCTATGATATAAGGATCACATGGGAACATTTAATTGAATTTTGACTTGACCAAAATGGTCAGAACCGAAAGTTAAAGAAAAAGTCAAATTGATTGCCTTTCGGATAATATCTAACTATAAAACTGAAATCAACTCAAAAGAACACTTCCTAGTGTTAGAGGGGATACTTGAACTCAAGAGAGGAGGCTTCTAAAGACCAGAAACAAGCTCCAGAACAGAAATGAGAAGTGAAGTATGAAGTGCGAATGAAAATGTGCAACTTTGATGCCTATTTATAGGTGATTACGTGAAAGGCGGATGTGCCAAATGTTTGCAGAGGTTCTCATGTTTTGATTAGTGTCAAAACAGATGGATGAAGGATAATTAGAGTGGCAAAATCGTTCATAGGTAGCACAAAGATGGATCTCCAACTGAATGCAAACATCCTGCTGTCAGCGACCCCCTTGCGGACCGTAAGGAGTAATGTATTGCGGTTCATAAGGACCTCTCGCACGAAGTGGTTTTAAACCCCTTGCGGACTGTAAGGGGTTAATCCTTGAGGTCCGTAAGGGACCTCCAAAAGTTGCAAAAATTGCATTTTTTTCATTTTAGCCCCTCTACTTATATCAACTCTCAATTTTTATGAATTTTGTCCCTCTCCTTCCACATATCAGAATTATTTGGAGAGTTTCCAGACATGTGTCATACTATGATTTGACAAGATTATTCGGGTTGTTCCATCCTCACCCCCTTAAAAGAAATCTCATCCTCAAAGGTTTTATTCAAATAGATGGGGGTAGTTTTTCCTATGTTTGATTCAACCTCCCATGTGTATTATGTCCTTCTAAAACCTTTTACGTACTCTTGGCTTTTGTTGTTTTTTGAAAGTCTAAGTGACCAACGGATTAAACTATTGATGCTTTATTTGTTGGACAAATTGCAAGTTATAGCTTGGTTCACTCATGTCTTTTGTGATTTAAAATGAAGTGAACAACTTAAAATTGTCATTCTTGATAGTTGATAGAGCTCTTGGCCTCTTGAACTGTATCATTTCAAGGATTTAATTCCTGTTGATCTTAACTATGTTACAGTTCAATATATTGGTATAACAAATCACAACTGTTAAATGATATAATACATTAATGCTGATGAGTATATATACAAATAATATAGTTGAACTTTATTTATCTAGCTAGTGATGTCTTGGGTTATGGTAGAATGCAAAAGGCGAATAGTGTATCTCCGGAAGTGTAAGTCGGATCAAAAAATCCAAGATTAACTTTGTAACCATTGCCAACATATACACAACCATTGCTTATAGACATTCCACCGTACACAGTGGCTCCGGTGTCATACGACCATAAAATTTCTCCGGTTGCAGCACTCATAGCATAAATAGGTCCGGTCCTGTTGGTTGATCCAGCAAACACAACACCATTGGCTAAACTCACAGGGCCAGTTGCAGTCGCACTACTAGGATTTCCTGTTGACCACAACACATTCCCAGTCTTGGCATCCATCGACACCCATCCGCCGCTAGTCGTCGTGATATTTGACGGCTTCAATGTGAAGTTACTTCGTACACTGTTGGCAATGTTTGTGTAAACAACCTTTCCATCCGTCGCTGAACCCCATGTACCTCCGCCACCTGCTCCTCCCGGTCCAGCTTCCTGCAATATGGGAATATAGATATGGAAGGAGCATTTATCTCAATCTGTCGCAAACTTTGTGACACATTGTAAATTTGTCAATAATTACACGAAAGAAGCATAGTCTATATTGTAAATTTACTGTGTAATTAAGTTGTCTAATTGAAATTTTGTAAAGAGAACGTTACCGTAGACCAAACAATGCTAGAAAACTTTGTCACGAAAGCTTTGTCGCTAGTCTGTTTTCGGAATTTTTTTGGAATTGAGTTTGCGATGTATTTTAGCGACTGAAAGAGTCTATACCGACACTTTTTTCTACGATTTTGCAGGTTTGTGACATATTCTGTCACTGATTTTACTTTAATTGGAATTCATTTTGTCGCAAAATTAGGGATAGAATTCAATTTGCCACAAACTTTCATACCTAACTTTACACCAGTCACTAAAGTTGCGACGGAAATATGGTCCGTTGTAACTTAGTGATAGATTTGCGAGGAGGTTCAATCGATCGCTAAAGCTCATAGCATCCTATTTTTTTTAGTCAAGTTGTTTAATTGAAACTTTGTGAATAGAAATGTTACCATAGACCAAACAATGCTACCATTGTCGCGATCCAAAGCCCAAGCAACACCGCTCTTTTGTACCGTGGCCACAATGTCACGCTTTTTCCCACGGTTATTAATGGTTAAAATCATTGGAGCTTCCGCGAAATCTGCATCTGGATTAGGGCCAGGTGGACATCCGGGCGTGGAAAGATTATTACAAGCAAAAAACCATACGTCGTAACCACCTAACTGTCTATACCAATTGATGTGTCCCGAATCCAAATCGAGAGCGAGGATAGAATTTGAATGGTTATCGGGCTCTATGCACGGATCTTCTTTGGTTGGTGTTATTTGATTGTTTTGGGCTTCTTGGCATTTTGTAACATTTAACGGGGCGGAATACATGTTTCCAGTGGCGATGTAGACCGCGTTTCGGTTAATGTCGATCGACGGGCTGCTTCCCCATATGCCTGCGCCGGAGTATTCGTCGGTGCTACCGTTGTTATCAGGCAACATGTAGGTTTGCCACAAGATTTTACCATTTTTAGCATTTAACTTGAAAAAACTCCCTCTAAATGTACAACATGTTGCAATATTGCTTACGGCTTCTTCAGCTGAAGATGTTCCCACATAGAATGCGCTGCACATGATCATCATTTCATCAGACATCTTATATTATCAAGGATATAACTTTTTTTTGAACGGTAAATTTGGATCACCGACGGACCACTAGAGTATCATCGTGGCACTAGCGAAACTACCTGATCATATCAATCTCCACTAGGCAATAATGCCTATACATCAATCCAGGAGAAAACCTAATAAATTTGGGAAAAACCCCCTTGTGGGAATCGAACCCATGACCTAATGGTCATAAGCCTTATAATGCCATGGGCTATCAAGGATATAACTAATTGAGTAAAATGCATGGATAGTCCCTGTGGTTTGGTGAAATTTCACCTTTAGTCCCCAACTTTTCAGAATTACACTCTTAGTCCCTGTAGTTTGACAAGTTGTTACTCGGATAGTCCCTGTGGTTTGACAAGTTGTTACTCGGATAGTTCTTGTCATTTCACACCCGCTTAACCAGACAAATTAACCTCCATCCGCTTTGGGACTATCCGAGTAACAACTTGTCAAACCACATGGACTAAGAGTGTAACTTTGAAAAGTTGGGGACTAAAGGTGAAATTTCACCAAACCACAGAGACTATCCGAGCATTTTACTCTAACTAATTTTGATGATTCGGTTATAGTCATATGTGTATAAATAATAGAACGGAGAGAACTCATATTAACACCAACTTTTATAAATAAGCTTTATAGATTATAAATGTTATATTTCGGAAAAGTTTTGTTATACCATTTTATAAATAAAATATTATTTGTCGTTTGTTCTTTCTTACGAATTAAAAAAGATTGTCAGATATTTTTTAACGGCCAATTTGTCCCCTTAAATACTTACACCTCCCAAGAATTGAACCTTGTTCTCCCCACAAAAGATAATTATCTTTCCCACTCCACTAGGCTATACCCTAAGTGGCTGTTAGACACTTTATTAATCCAGGCTACAACTAGATTCTAAATCCACCCACATTTAAAGCCATCATTTAACCGATGCTTAATCAAACCATCTTTTCTGATAACCGAATTAACCGAAATATTTAGGGTGAAGGGAGTCGATGCGGCAAACCCACATTACCGAATCGGCAATGGGCGGCAAACCACCGCCAACCCATTTGCCGCATGAGGTGTTTGACGAAATGGGGTGTTTTCGGTGGGGCATTACCGAATCGGTGAGGGGAGGAAGGAGAGAGAGGGGGTGTGGGGGTGGGGTCCATTCCTATCTCAACCAATCACAACTTTTTCCTTTTTTTTTAAAAAAAATAGTTTACCACTTCACCAAGTGTTTAAACCATTGCCAACACTTTTCACCAAAGTTTAAACACTTTTGACTGATTGACATGGCGCGCTCTGATTGGTCGGTTTTTTGGTTTGCCACTCCAAAGTGTTTAACCACTCCCTTCACCCTTATAACCAAAACCTCACATTTCAATGAAAAACTATAAATGATACCATAGCTTATATGTTTGTTTTTACCCAATAATCAAACCGGCCCATTTCGTCACATGAATTGCTTAACTATTCCCACAATTTAGAAACTTCTGTATAAATGAGTACTCACCCGTTGCTCACTACATGCATCACAACAAGGTAGTTTCTTGATCCAGTTTCAAAAGGGGGGTTGTCGCCTATACCAAAGGCGATCTCTTGGTGTTAAAATGTGTGCACTAACTTAGTCAGGTGACAATTACACTTTCCATGGAAATTGCCCCTTCCATAAATGCTATCTACCGTTATTTTATAAAGAACGTTCTTGCCAAGGGAAACCTCCTAGTGTAGTCAGCTTTCACAATGATCTGACATTGTGATTACACTGAGAGGTCACCCTTGGCATGGGCTATCTCTCCAAAACGTTGGTAGACGTCGCCCATAGTAGAGGTGAATCCAAAGGGATTTGTACCTCTCATATGACTAAACTGTCGTACGACTATATGTGTTTGGGCGACAACCTCTAATGAAATGACTCCAAAAAAACTACCCAGTTGTGATACAAATTAAGTACACGTTTATGAAAATAAAAAATCAATGATTTACGTTTCAAAATGAATATATTTTGGATAGGAAAATAAAATTAAATTAAATAAAGAGTTAAATGTCATTTTAGTCTATGTGGTTTGGCCTATTTTGAAAGTTTAGTTCAAATGTTTCATTATTCACCTGTGGGTCCAAAAAGGTTTCACTATTGTCATTTTAGTCAATTGGGTTAACTTTATCCATTTTTTCTGTTAACTAGAAAAGCAATTCGGTCATTTTATATGTAATTCTGTTAAATAAAAGGGCAAATCGGCCATATAAAATGATCAAATTGCCCTTCTCATTAACAGAAAAAATGGATGAGTTTAACCCAGTGGACTAAAATGACAATGGTGAAACCTTTTTTGACCTACGGACGAAAAATGAAACATTTGAACTAAACTGGTAAAATTGCTCAAAATACAGGGGCTAAAATGGCATTTAACTCTTAAATAAATGATATGGTGGTATAAGATTCATATAATTATGGTGTTTGACTTTATGTACTTATAAAATTCAACTTGTCCACTTGCAAATTGCAGTCAATAGTTTACTTTCTTTCGGCAACATCGCTAGCAAACTTTGTCAACTTTGCACATTCTAACAAACTTAAACTAGAAATTACTAAACTTGTAGCTTTACCTTTTTTGTAAGAAAACATACCGAATTAAATTAACATATACGAAATAAATATACCTTTTGTAATAAGTTCCCGACATGGTGATAAGAGAAGCGTAATGCGTATCGAGTTGGGTAGACCAAACAAGCTCACCATCACTACGATTAAGCCCCAAAATATAAGCAGGCCCATAAATCCCAATGATCAAAAGATCATCAGCAACAGTAGGGGTTGTTCGTGACACGGTCCAGTTAACTCCTTGTGTGAGCCCTGTTGAGTTAAGCCCGGTTAGCTGTCCAAGATTGTGTTGCCAAATGACTGACCCGTCGGATGCATTAAGCGCGTATATGTTTCCATTCCAACTTGGGAAATAGATGGTGTTGTTGTAGATTGCGGGAGTCGCGGTTATATCTTTTCCGGCTACAAACTTCCATTTCAGCCTAAGGTTAGCCACAGTTTTAGGACTGATCTTTGTTTCGCCATATGCGTATCTACGGTTCTGTAGATCTCCACCGTGATTTGTCCAATCAGTTGGCTACAAACATTAAAGAAATGGTCAAAATGGTGGCTAAAATAGCTGTCTATAAATCCTTAAAATGAGACAAAAACACATACCTTAGCTGAGGTTTGGATAAAAAGACACAACCAAACGAGGATGGCAAAGTAGAGGCAAATGGGTGCCATGAAAACGGAAGGTTTGTTTCCAAAAGAGACTTGTAATGTCTCTTTTGAATACAATATATATTCAAATTTGGAAGTCAATGTAATGTTTCTTTCTTGTTAAACAGGTTGTCAAATGGAAATATCCAAGTGTGTGTCTACCTCAGCTCACAATGTTGGACAAATGAGGTCGGCGAGAGTCAAACAGATGGCATTTATCCTTTTAACTTTATTATTAACATTTAATTTAATGGTACACTATTAAGGGGTATTTGGTGTTGCGTTTTCAAAATAGATTTTGCGTTTTCAAAACTGCGTTTTGAAAAAGCATGTAGATACATGCTTCTACAAAACTGCGTTTTGGAGGCAGATAATCACTTATTCATCCAAACACTTTTTTAGATTATTTATGTTTTACAAACGCAATAATCAAATAATCACTTCAAAACGTAATCCCAAACACTCTCTAAGAGAATATATAATGATAAATGATAAAACTTTATTTGATGAGCTAGCAAACATTTGCGGTGCTCGCACAGGGTCCGTGATTTCGAGGGACACGTGTTTTAAAAAAAATTGATATATATTTGTTAAATTTTGTTTTTAATGGTATACACAAACCAACTCCAAGATAGGCACATTTACAAAACATTTTTTTTTGTTTATAAGTTAGCTCATTAGCATTAGGTTTAATGAGCCCAATACCTATTTGATTTAAAAATAATAATAATAATAATAATAATAATCTATACTATATTATAATGCATGAGGGAGGGGCATTTTAAAATACCCAAAAAATAAGAACTTTTTCCCTCTTAATTTATAAATAGACCACTAAAATGAGGGTATATTAGTCATTAAAACACTAATTACAGTTTAGTCCCCTCATCTTAATTAAAATTTAATCTCTCATCTTTAACCAAATTCTAGCTAATTAATTGGTAATAATTACTCTTTATACCCTTGTATCAAACTAACTATACAACGATTTTTAAACGATCATAACTTTTAAATACGTTAGTATTTTTTTTAATTAAATAACATCATAAAATCAAACATTTTATTCTCTTTAATTCGAATATAATATTGCTATAATTTGTTTAATAAAAACATTTGATATGTTACACAGTTAATAGTGTTTAGGGGTGAACAATAATATAACCGAAACCAAACAAAACCGATTCGTAATCAACCAAAAACTGAAATTTAAACCATTTAACTAAAAACTAAATTAACCAAAAACAGTTTATCGGTTTTTTTTTTGTACCATCGTTTAACCAAAGTTAACCGAACCAAACCAAACTGTTCATATTTTCTTATGTTTATATTTTTTATACATCCAGATCATATATTTCTTAGTTTATACCTTCGTTTCAAACCGATTAATAGAAAATCCAATCCAATTGGTTAATAAAATAACTAAATGATGAATTCGGGTTAATAATAACTAAACAATATACACGTTCACAGCGATTTACACAATTTGAAAAAATTTTAACACTGACTTCTCAGTGATTTACACAATTTTAAATTTTTTTTAGCACTGACTTCTTTTTACAGGAAGCACAATATTTTGAATACCATATTAAAATAAAAAATTAGAAGGTTATCGCGACCAAATCCTTCTCCCTTCTCTTGAGTTACAACCCATTCAAATTTTGAATTCCCCAAAATCCACACAAGATTGAAGACTAAATCATAGCTCTGACTTTCTTTTACGAAATGCGCGACAACAAGATTAAACATCGACCTGAAATGAGAATAATCTGGGTTCCTTGACCGGTTCTTTTGCTAGATCTAGGATTTCTGGTCGATTTTATTTTTTGCTTCATCTCCAACCCTAAATTGGTTCTTTATGCTAAACGGAGTCGGAGCACACGGGGAGATGGTGAATGTATCCTCTATTGCTCGCTATCAATTTTGGTTCAAATCCTAATTTTCTTTATTTCTCTCAATTGGCAGGTAGAGCCTTCAGTTTAGTTTTTTTTTTTTTTTTTACGTATTTTTTTTCTAATACTCTATATGGTCTGTTTATTTTGGATTTCTTTAATGACTTCAAATTTGTGTTGATTTTGTTAAATCAGGTACTCAAATTAGGTTAATTGTGTTTATCAAGAATATTTCAGTCTAATAGTTTGTTTATATGCCAGAACCAACTGAGCTTTGTGAAGATATACCCTCAGAGGGTTTTGTCAAGTTAGTAAAACAAGCATAATTAAATTTAACTTGTAGCATAGTGTATCTAAATGGTTAGATGGTCTTAAAAAATTACAATATCATTTTTGGCATCGGGGGTGGCCTGTTTAGTCGTGTATCCTTCCGAAGGAAACCGAGGAGGCTCATCAAAAATGACCGAAGCATTGTGAGTGTCTCTTTCTCTATTTTCAACTCTTAAATGTTCCAACAATTATGTAAATGTTCAAACTTCATAATTGGACAGGGAACTAAGCATACTGGTGGTACATGAAGTTTTGTTGAATGGCAGCATCGGGAAACAAGAACCACAACCTCTGGATGCTTATGATGTTGTTAGTGAGATGTATCAGAAAAACATGAAAAGATATGAGCTCCCCTAAAATATCAATGTTTTGTATGTCATGTAGGATGACGAATATGATGTGAGATATGGTGGCATGGGTCATGCGTAGCTGTGGCTCATTGCAAGCTCGATCTGATGATGGATAACTTCATGAAAGTTCTGTGTGGTCAAGAGATTTATTGGTATGCTTTAATGGAGTTGGGACATGATCCACCTGACCTCCCTTTGGCCACACTCACATCTTTGCATCGTATCTAAAGATGTGAGTTACAAATATAAATTAGAATTTCTAATTCTAACACGTCGATTTCTGGTTGTAGCTATTGCTTTAAACCCATTATCAGGTGAGGAGACTGCTAGAATTTGTTGAGAAACCAATAAATACAAAGGAAAAAAGAAAAGGAATCTGATTGTATATCGTTTGACTACAATCAAAGATGGTTTACTCTATTCCACTCCACAAGGCTATTCATCTTTAGAGATCATCAAGTTCTTGCAGACAATGTGAGAAAACAGATTCTGGTTCAATTGCGTGTAACACATACTTTTTTTAAAAACCATTGTCTACTAGAATCTAACCATCCACAACTTCCTTTTGATTTCTAACGTTTGATAGTTGGTTATTATACCTTTTTAGCTATTTGTATTGCATCTACTTTTTTCCAGTTACTTGTTTAGTATTTCTGAATGAGGCTAATTAATCTTATTTGTAACCATTGACAGGTGGAAATGGTGTTCCTCCTAGAACAAAGCCAGAAACTTCTAAAGGAGCAGGCACAGTTGGTATTATTCTATTTATATTGCTTCTTTTGTATGTTTTGGAAAAATTCAAGCTAACAAGTGTTTATGCACTATATGTAGACATTCAGTCAAACTGGTTCATTTAGAATCAAGGTCACTTGCATTCAGTCAAACTGATTTTTTGGTTCAATGCCCAATCTGAATCTGACCTGGAGGAAGTTATACTAAGAGGTTCACCATAACAGACCAGGAGGCACATTGTGGTGGCATGCTCATAGCCAATGGCTACGCACTATGGTCTATGGTTCACTTGTTATCCATCCAAAGTCTGGTTCTAAGTCCGGTTCTTCATATCCCTTTTCCAAAGCCCAATATCAAATTTCATGTATTCTATGTACATAGTTAATATAATTACACTGATCAAACTCTTGGTCATTGATTAATTTATTGATTTAATGAATAGATTTGTTCATTGATGATGATAGATATAGAGTGGTGGGACAGAAAAGTAATGAGTGTTTTACGCCAAGTGTTGTTCAGCGGTGCAACATCGAATGTGGTGGCCACGATGGTGAAATGGCAGACGATGTTATATATAATCACCACGATCAGCTGGTTGTTGCTCAAGGGAAAGATCATTTGGGAAGAATGACGATGGAAGAGAAAATCGGTCGGGTGGTTCAGATTCAAAGGCTTGCAGCTACTCTTGATATCATGAGGCACTATGTTTTAATGTAAATATCAGGTGAAATGGTGAATGATCATTCTTATTATATGTTGATTATTAACATATATGACTTGTGATCAAACTTTTTTAAGTAAGGTTTATTTTATTTAAATTACTTATTTCTTTATCATTATTTTTTAACCCCATACAAAATACAGTGGGTTTGACTCCCACCACAAACTTTCACATATGTTACTGTAGGTTTGGAAGTGGATTTTGAAATGTTTTTACTATTAATAATTAAATTAAACTAAACCAACTTCATATGCTGCTTGTTCCAAAACAAAAACAAAAAAGGAACCTGTTAAAATGGTTGTGTAAGATATGTTCTCAATTATTCTCTATATATTACAATAAGAGATTTGAAAGTGTTATTTGTGTATGAATATACTATTGTTTTGATTAAGCGATTATAATACTTAGCCTGTTTGTTTAATGTTTATGAGTTTTACCTGGAAATGATTTTAGTCAAATTCATAACAAAAGTAATATATATATATATATATATATATATATATATATATATATATATATATATAGCTCATGTCAAAAAGTTTTGGTTCAACGGTATTAATCGACCAAATCTAACCGGATTTTGTTTTTTATAAAAAAATGTGTTTGACCATTGTAGTCATGGATTCATCGTTAGTTATAATCACACACTAACAAAAGCGTCACAAGAGGATTGATAAACTAATAAAAGCGTTGGACACTCAAATCCCAACAAATAAAAACTTTTGTGTTATCCGCCGCATCGCGCGGGCACCCCACTAGTAATAATAATACAACGTTACAGAAAGGCATATTTTTCGAGCGTGAACAGAATACATGAATTCTCAGAGACGTCACTGCTAGCAAATATAGCATTACTCATTAATACGGTTAAAAAACATTACTTGTTAATATGCACCTTCAAAGTTACATTGCTCTTATTCGTTCATATCACGTTCACGAGTGTGTGAGTTAAGGGTGCTTCACACCCTTCACAACTTTCACATCTTTAAGTCCTAACTTTGAGCATCGATATCTTATATTCATCATAGCTTCGAGTTAGACATAGTTTGGTTCGTTGGTAAACCCTTACAACAAAGAACATAAAACCAGTAAAAAGTATTTATATCTACACAAGTATAATATAAATATATTTGTCCAAAGTTGGAGAAAAATATGTAATGTTAGGATCGAGCACACACATACGAACACGAAAACGAGAAAGCAAAATTATGAACACAAATATTTACGTGGTTTGGTCTAAACTGACCTACGTCCACAGGTGGCAACTAGGATATTTTTATTGAAGTATTAAACATTACAAGTAAAAGAGATTTTTTATAGACTACACAATTAGGGTTAAAACTCATAATTAAAGAATAAGCCCGTGGGCCACGACTTGGGCCAACTACCCTTACTGTAGCGCCACACCTACTACTGTCGAGAAGTCTACAACCCAACAATCTCCCACTTGGAGGCTTCATAGACACGATCAACTGCGCTACGCTGCACTTCTGTAATCAGTCAATGGAAACTCTAAGCTCCACCTATAGTTGTCACCAGCCTTCTCATCAATTAACCTAAAGGCTTGTTGAAGTTCCCACTAAGCTTCAACTCATCAGTCACTACGCGTGACTCGTTCTCTGTCCCTTCCGGCTCCCACTTGAATGAACTACCGGACCCTGAGAAAACCTGAGAACTAACACTCTCCATCATAAGCTGGTAATTCACTAGAGAGACTTTAACCGCTGGAATACGAGTTCTCTTAACCCACTGTCGTCTGGGAGTTCTGACTGAAGCACAACTCGTACTCCCACTGCCTCGAAAGCCCCTGATTGGTTTCTCTGAACCTTTCTTAGCACGTTTAACCAGAATCTGACCTGTGACTCTGGGTTTATCTCCTACAAAACAAACCTTCTTCTACCCACTAGATTCTGTAGGATCGAGATTCGATCTAAACGAGTCTATCAGAAGAGTTCTAATCCATATCAAAGGCGGAATTCAATGATACAGACTTGATTACAGCTTGATTCACTCTTTAATTGTCTTGTTTATTGATATAACAGCATTTTACAGCCTGGAGACACTTCGGCAGCACCTCGGCATCGGAATCAGAAAGTTACAAATGAATTGAACAGGACAGGTATATATAGGCGAGGCATTTCGCATGAAATGGTACAAGTTCATTTCGTACGAAATGGATCTAGTCCATTTCGCACCATTTCGTGTGAAAAGAGATTCATGCCATTTTCCTATTTTCCTCATATTTCGTGCCCTAATCTATCATTCTATTACAAGACTCGGTACAAGACGAAGTCGACAGACATATGCACCAACAGACTCCCCCTTGGATGTTGACGAAGTCTTCAGTGTCGAGTCTTCGGTATGTCATATCTTCAGTCTTTATCAGTCTTCGTGCTCTCTCCAAAATGTCTGACAGTGTAACGCATCTTTCAATCTTTTCTCTTTTCCAAAATCTCAACCTGGCTTTCAACCATTCAAAATCCCCCTTGAATGTTGATCTAATATTCAATCTCCTCTTTCTCTCACTCATCAGCATTAGCAGCTGGCATGATCATCAGGATTCGAATCTGGCTCTTGCATCTTCAGACTCCCTTTTGCTAGCAGACTCCCCCTTAAATTGTTCCGGGATCGCAATCTGACTTAGCTTTTCCACATGTTCAGGTCGTCTCCTGGCTTTTCGTAGCAACAGGATCAGGAACCTGGTTCAAATCTGCACATCTTCAGGAGTCGAAACTTGGCTAACCTGCACAATCCTCTACCTCAAAATAAATTTCACAAATTTAACTATTTGACAAATTTATTAATCACTTGCAGGTATCATTCAAAAATGATTTAACATTTATAATCTCTGATGACCACTTGTAAGCAAAACATTCAAATTTGACATTTTCATTTCGAAATCTTTTCTCATTTCAAACAGATTCTCCCAACCTGTTTTTCATCATGTTTAGCACTCAGAACTTTGATAATCAGCTCTCCAACATCAGTTGTCGAAAATCCTTTTGTATTTTTCAAAATTTTATGCTAAAACACACTAAACATCTTTTTGGATTTTGTTTATAAAGGAAAGCAGTAAAGAAATATTTACAGACACTATTTTTGAGAGTTTGTGTAAGAGGATCATATTAGTTTATAAGACAAATCACCAACACCGTTAAGCTTTAAACATTTTAAGTTCTAAGCGATTCACGTAGATTGTCAGTATACTGATCCACTTAAATTTTCACACAAATTTCAACTTTTTCGAGATACGAGATTAGTGTTTTAGAGACTTAAACTTATTCGCGTGTCCCACCTCAGAATATACTCCCGTATCCAGACTCCTATATTCAGTCTTACAGGTGAATGTACACTAGTGATATCTGTAAAGGGGTTAAATGTGAGACCATGAGAGCTCAGGCTATTGCTTCCGCAAAATCAGAGAGATAATGGTTCGACTTTCGGTGGGTTCCCTTTAGAGAATCTTTTCTTCAACAGCACATGATTAGAATTTTTCAGTGTTTCATCATTTTTTATGCTGAGGGTGGGCTTTAAGATTAAATCAATGTAAAGTATTATACGAGGACTAGGCTATTGCTCCCGCAAAATCAGAAGTCCAGGTATAATACCCCAGATATCACCACGCACAAAGACCTAGTATGTCAGAAATAGAAAGCCCTTCAAACAGGATTTCAGGGGTTACCTATATATCCGAGAGATGTTCCCCACGAAATAAGTAAGTTTGATATTTAGATTTATATCTCGAACACAATCTACTAAGCGTGCAAAAACCTAGTGGCATATCATCAGTGAGACCGTTTATCACATTTGATTTTCCAATTCTTTAGCATGCTGTGATTGTCCACTGATGTACTATCATTTCCTCTTTTTCACAACAAAACTCATTTTAATTTTTCTCAATGTTTTTGGCTTTATAGGTTTTATCATGTTTTTGGATTTTTCAAATTTTCAAAATTTCTAAAAAATTTTACTCCCCCTAAAATCAAAATATGTTCCAATTTCGATTTTCTGAGAAAAATTGAAAACAAACTGAACAAATAAAGTGACAACTGTTGTGAATTGCTTCAAATCGCCATCCACTTGGCATAAACAATCAGAACTCCCCCTGACAACAAACTATTTTCCCATTATGATTTCAAAACACTTAAGTTTGTTTTAATCAAAATGGTTTTTTCGGAAAAATTAGTTTTGTTGTTTTTCACAAACCACTTGTAGGTTTAGGGGATAAACTCATCACATTGTTTTCTCAACCACTTACATTACAGTTAAATCAAGTTCAACTTAATGACCTTGATTAACCACTTGTAGGTACATACACTTGTATGTTCTCATCAATCAATACCACTTGTAAATCGAAATATAACAATTTTCAAGAATACTACCACTTGTAGGTCGAAATATCAAGAATGATGCCGATTCATGCTCCACGATTACCAACTAGGGAGCTCCGGTAAGTCAGGATTTTTACATATGAAAAACAGACACCCAAGCCTGACTCGCTTTAGGTGTGACCTTCTCAGTTTCACTCGGGGTTTCAATACTCCTTTTTGACTCATAGAAGTCTTTTACCCCTTTTACCTTACCATCGACCATTTTCCCAAAAATATATTTTACTTTTTCATTAAAAGCTTTTTCGACATCAAATTCTTTCTTTTCAGAATAGAATTGATTCGAGATCTCAACCTTTCCAACTTTTTGTTTAAAATTTTCAGTCCGCAGTGATGGAAAGTTGACATCATTCATTGGCGGAACTGAAGTTTCTCTTTTTACTTCAACTTGTGGCTCCTCTGACTTTGACGAGTCAGATTCATCGCCAGATTTCACATCTGATTTCTTAACAACCCACATTTGGTTGTCAAGATTCACTCTTCTTTTGTAAAATCTTTTTGAACATTCACCAACTTCATATGTTGAGTTTTTAAACACTTTGAATTTTTCAGTTGGTGGTTCAGTTTTGTCAACAACTTTTTCTTTCAGTTTAGAAACAACTTCCTGTTTTCTGTTGGTTGCCTTAGGACAATTCCAGGCGATGTGACCAACTTCTTGACATCGGTAACAGGTTCTTGTCTCCCTTTTCTGATTAGCTCCATTATTCATTCCCTCTTGCTTCTTAGCAAGGAATTCTTTGTTCGATTGCTTCCAGAATGAGCTCTTTTCTTCTTCCTCCGAACTTGCTCCTGAAACAAATACAGTTTTTGGTTTATAAATTTTCTCATTTTTATGATTTTTTGGTGGAATAAAACCAAGACCTTTCTTTTTGAAATTACCATTATGGTTTGGTTTCTTTTGAAAACCTGCACCAGAACTGTAACCCTTTTTCTTGTTTAACCTTTATTGAACTCTTGAGGTGTAAGGTTTAGGTTTTTCAGCAAGATTTACATCTTTTATTTCAGAAATATTAATTTCTGTTAATTTGAAAACCTTGTTAATCATTTCAGTTTTAACACCTCTTATTGGAAATTCTTCATCAGAATATAATTTGTCTGAATCATTCAAAGTATATGCCACTTTGATTGGTTATTCATTCAAATTAGATTTTGATAACAAAAATTCTTTATTATAAACCCGTTTGACCGACGACTTTGGATTGTCAACTGATGATGAACTCGAACTCCCGGATTCGGATTTTGACTCTGACTCCTCATCTTTATCCAACACTTGATCGACCACTTTCTTTATTAACTCAGACTCATGATCAGTGTCAGACGATGTGAATGTGACGTCAATGTTTTCTGGTAACTCATCAGTTGTTTCAGACTTTAATTTTATATTGACTGCCTTTTTTACTTGCTCCTCATTTGGTTTTCTGGGAGAATAACCTTCCCAGATCAGAGGCGGACACTTGTTATAGTTTGCACTTTGTTTCTTACCAGTATCCTTCTCTTCCGACTTCTTATCCTGAAAGGCTTCAAAACCTACAACAGTTGGATAAATTCTATCAATCAAATAATCAGAACTTGAATAACTTTGCAGTAATCGTCTGATTCTTTCATTTTCTATCTTTTCTGTCTCCAACTCCTGCTTCAACTTTGCGCATTCTTCAATATAGTGATTGATAGCCTTCTGCTTAGACATCATCACTGCATTCATCATGGTTAAAGCATCTTCTCTTTCAGAATTTGTCTTTTGCAGACTATTCACCGTTATGTTCAACACATCATACGATTCTTTCAGATATTTAACATCAAACAATATTTTTTCTTTCATCTTGTCAAGCTCACTATACTTCTCATCTTTTTCTGCACAATGTTTGCATGGTTCCAAACATTTTAGACAAGGTTTTGTGACTTCAACAATCTTCTCAACTTCGATAATCTTTTCAACTTCGACCATCTTTTCAACTTCAACCATCTTCTCAGCTTCAACTACCTTCTCAGCAACTTTAACTTCTTCATTCTGTTCATGCTTCTCTTTCTGAGAAATATTCTCGCATTTTACCTTTTTCTGATTCTTTGTTGCTCGCTTCTCCTTTAGTTTCTCCAATCTATCTGCAAAATAAAATTTAAAACTTTCAGGAGATAATTGAGTTTTTTCAATGTTTATTTGCATTTCTTCTTCATCATCACTGCTATCAGTTGATGATTGATCAAAGACTGTTATCTTTTCTGAGCTTTCTTCTGAAGAGACAGACTCTCCATCTTGACTTTTCTCATTATTGACAAACATATCCATCCACTCTTTCATCAAATCTGGTTCTTGAACTATTTGTGCAATGAAAGCTCCAAGCTTGGAATCAGCTGGAATGTATTTGTCCCAGCTAAAACCGTCTGCCATATTTTCATCATCTTGATTAACCAGATAAGCTTTCTTTTTTCCATCTTCAATAGCATTGGATGATGATGGTTGTTGAGCAACTTGTTGATATATAGCTTTCCGATAATAATCATTATTCTCGAACGGATTCTGAGCTCCTCCTGCTTCTTGATTGGTACTGTCACACCCCCAAAATCCACATGCGGAGTACCACCGTTCGAGGGCGTGACTGACCAGGATCCAGCCACCAATTACAACGAACATTAGTAAATAGTGTGAATGATCACCATCCATAATAGTTAGTAAACATCATAGATTAAGTTTAAAAGTCTAACTTCAAATAACAGTTTAAGTAAGTCGCGGAAGCATAGGCAAAATAGTTTAAACAAGGTTCGTAGTTCAAGTTATTCAGAACCCAACACACGGGTTTAGACGACCACTACACTTCCCCAAGCCACAAGCCCCTGAGTCACTGGGTACCTGCAAAGCATGCAGTAGGATATCAACAAAAATGTTGGCGAGTTCACGAGGTGTCCAGTTTTAACTTTTCGAAAACATAGGTTGTTTAGGTAAAGCATTTATAATCACATCATGGGGAGCTACCCCATATGAAAGCTACTAAACTGATGTTACCGAAACTGTTGACGAGAAGATTTTGTGCCCCAAGTCAATGTCTATCGTCATTGACCAAGATGCAAGGTATAATAGTTCACGCCCGATCTCCCCCGGTCACGGTGTGAGGTTGTCAAACCTAATAGCGCTATCAACTAATAACCCGTTCGCCCCCCGGCGATTAATCGGTACAATAAGCAGGGACTTTACATGATAGAGATTCTTTTAGTGTTGCTAGTTGTGATTTATAAATAATACCCAAACGCATCTCCCCCGGAGTTAGTAATTTAAAAGTACCCGTTTGCGTTTTCCCCCGGAAATATTAATTGAGAGTAATCTTTAAAGATGGCAGTTTATTCGTGTCCCTCCCTGGGACGCATGCTTTTAGTGTGTGAACTCACCTTGGGTTGCTCGGCAGATTAGGTTACTTGTCAAGCACGCTGGTCACCACGTCCTAACATGGTTACCAGTATAGGTCATGTCACACCCCCAAATTACCACCTAGGGCATGTCCCTAATGGAGGTGCAACGATCCAACAAAGAGCCACCAATCATGTCAAACACAAGTAATAATGTATGGAAATACTCAATTGAAAGAAATGTATCGTTTGTAAGTTAAACCAAAACCAAAATATTGAGCGGAAGCATAAATGTATAAGTGTATAAATGTATCAAAACCAAATCAATGTAATTTGTTTATCATGACCACAACCACTCCAGCAGCATCAGACGGCAAGTTCCCAAGTTCCTTCAGTGATTACCTACAAGCATGTAAACAAGTGTGTCAGACTATGCTGGTGAGTTCAAGGTTTGTGTTTGTTTACCAAGTTGTGTTACCAGTCATGTGAGTAAAACAGTTTACAAGACGTTATATTGTTTGTTGATATGATGTTTGATGTTTCGATGCTGTTATTACTCGATTACCGAATGGCCATATGATATGTGATTGCCAACCCCAATGCCTCTATCAAAGCATTGGTCATGTTTTAAGGTAATTAGTTCACGCCCGTTCTCCTCGAACGTCGTGAGGGTGCCAAACCTAATAGCGCTATCAACTAATAACCCCCGTTGCCCTACAAGCAACGTACCGGTAGATATTGTGGTCTTACAATGATAGAAAACTGAGTACGATAACCAACATCCCATTACACATGCATTCCTCCTCGGAACGTTACCCGTTATCCCTTCCCCTGGGATCCATGCTTGAGAAAGAGCAATGAACTCACCTTAGGTTTGCTCGGTATGCTTAACTATGTTCTCGCAAGTAATTAATCACGTCCTATAGTATTCACGTATAATCAATCAGTTAACATTCGTAATGTTTCACGTGTAACTAGCTTCACAGTAATATCACAGAGTGCGTCTAACAATTAGCAGCGTGTATCATGTAAACAGTTAATCCAATTCATGCAGATCTTTTACAATCTAAAGTTGTTAACTGATAACACATTTTAACAGAGTTAACAAGTCTTAACTGGCTTAACAAATACCAACAAGGTTACACAGTTAACAAAGTCAGTATCTACTAAACTAGCGAACTAACTGTGTTACGCACTTAACCTAACTGAGTTGAATAGTTTAACAGAGTTATCATGTTTAACCAAATTAACAACGAACAGATTTAATACACTAACCAAGTTAACAACATTATATAAATATATTGAAACACAGGTGTCGAAATCCTTTATGTGGGTCGAAATCCCATATGTGGGCCGGAATCACCACTTGGGCCGAAAACTCCCTTGGCCGAAATCACTTTGTGATTTCGTCGAGGTTTATTCAATTGGGGTGGGGTTTTCGTTAATATTATCATCATCAACAACACAACACAACACAACACAACACAACACAACACAACACAACACAACAGTATCAGTCATATTATTCAAGTCAACAATATGCATAGTCACATATATAATTCTTCACATCGGACTATCATCATCAATAAAATAATCACCATGGCCGACAATCCATGTGGTGACCCTTATCCTACAATTCAATAACATATAGTCAAACAATTAACATGAGGATCTTGACTACATATCCTGACAACACACACATGGATAGTTTCAGACACATGCAATCCATCTAATCATCATAAATAACCCATCGAGCCCCCATGCTTTCATGCAACCCTAGATCATTATTCAATTCCCCACCTAAACATTTAAATCAGATTCATAATCGAATAATAGATCATCATCGTTACACTAATTACATCATACAACATATAGCCGATCTTATTATGCATAACAGAAACATATCACGATGAACATCCATTAGTTAATTTAAATGTGAAAACACTAACCGAACAAAAAGGATCAAACAGAAGTGATCTGGTTTCAATTGGGAGGAGGGTTGCCGTCTGGTACAAAGAAAACGAGAGAGAGGAGAAAACGTGTTTAGGGTTTCTATCAGATATCAATCTCGTGCACAGTTTAAAACAAATCTTATGTTTAAGTCGCTACTGGGCCGAAGCCCATAAGTTGATTTCGCCAACCATCCCCCAATTGTGTTTTCGTGAGAAGGAGTGTTTTCAGCAGGGTTCCACTATCATATTCTCAAATATACCATCAACTAATCAATACAATAAACACATAACATCTATACATACATCATGTACACTACAATCTACACACCACCCGTGTATTGCGCATCAATTAATTATAAAAACACACTTAAGTTAAGTCGAATAGAAACCTTGAAACTCGGGTTGTCACATTATCCCCAACTTGAAAGAAATTTCGTCCCGAAATTTAGCATGCGGTTACTGAGGAAGCTAGTAGTGTTGCGTAGTTTGACTGGTTTTCCTGGGGTGTCACATCATTCCCCCGTTGATTTGGAATTTCGTCCCGAAATTCTGTAGTAGCTTCAGCCTCAGTAGTGTTTGTACTGTTTCCGAATAACTGGGGATACTTGAGTTTCATTTGATCTTCGCGTTCCCAAGTGAATTCTGGGCCACGACGGGAGTTCCAACGAACTCGAACAAGCGGTATTCTAGTGTTCTTGAGGACCTTAACATCCCGGTCCGTGATTTCAATTGGTTCCTCGACGAATCGCAACTGTTCGTCGATAGTGAGCTCCTTCAAAGGAACTATGAGGGTCTCACCTGACAGACACTTCTTCAGATTCGACACGTGAAAAACGTTGTGAACTACACTGAGTTCAGCTGGTAAGTTCAGTCTGTAGGCCACTTTGCCTATCTTCTCAATGACCTCGAATGGTCCGACATACCGCGGATTAAGCTTGCCTCATTTTCCAGAACGAACCACACCCTTCCAGGGTGAAACTTTGAGTAGCACTCGATCCCCAACCTGGAACTCGAGTGGTTTCCTGTCTTTATCAGCGTATACTTTCTGACAGTCGCGAGTTGCCGCCATGCGTTGCCGTATCTGTGCAATCTTTTCTGTCGTATCAATTACGAGTTCTGGACCTGTGATTTGACTATCACCCACCTCTGCCCAACAAAGAGGTGACCGGCATTTACGTCCGTACAATTCCTCAAATGGAGCAGCTTTAATGCTGGTGTGATAACTGTTGTTGTATGAGAATTCCACAAGTGGTAGATGCTTTTCCCAACCGTTGCCAAAGTCGATTACACATGCACGAAGCATGTCTTCCAGAGTTTGAACAGTGCGCTCAGACTGCCCATCCGTCTGAGGATGATAAGCTGTGCTCATGTCTAATCGAGAGCTAAAAGATTTGTGCATCGCTCGCCACAGTTCTGATGTAAAACGTGCATCTCGATCCGAGATAATAGAGGTGGGCACACCGTGCCTCGAAACAACTTCCTTAAGATATATGTCTGCTAGTGTGGAGAACTTATCCGTTTCCTTGATAGCCAAGAAGTGGGCAGACTTTGTGAGTCGATCCACGATCACCCATATAGTATCGTTACCACGTTGTGATCTAGGCAGGCCAGTAACAAAATCCATGGAAATTTGCTCCCATTTCCATTGTGGTATCTCTGGTTGTTGGAGTGGGCCTGATAGTTGCTAGTATTCTGCCTTGACTCTCGCACAAGTCAAGCATTTGCTAACGTATGTTGCTATGTGAGCTTTCATGCTAGGCCACCAATATGTAGTTTTGATCTCGTGGTACATTTTATCCGAACCAGGATGTACCGAGTAGCGAGACTTATGAGCTTCATCCATTACCAGCTCGCGTAAGTTGCCATACAGTGGGACCCAAATGCGTCCTGTGACATAGTAAGCACCATCTTTCTTCTGTTCTAAGCGTTGCCTTGGGCCGCGTAGGACTTCAGCCCTGACGTTTTCTAGTTTCAATGCTTCTACCTGAGCATCTCATATCTGAGAAGGAAGACTAGACTGTATAGTGAGTTGTAAAGCTCGCACGCGCTTAGGCGCGGTGTCTTTTCGACTGAGGGCGTCAGCCACAACATTGGCTTTGCCTGGGTGGTACCTGATCGAGCATTCGTAGTCATTCAACAGTTCGACCCATCGTCGTTGACGCATATTCAGTTCCTTCTGTTTGAAGATATGCTCGAGGCTTCTGTGATCAGTGTAGATAGCACATTTGGTACCATACAAGTAGTGTCTCCATATCTTAAGTGCAAAAACAACCGCTCCCAGCTCTAAGTCGTGTGTAGTGTAGTTCTTTTCGTGAACCTTGATTTGGCGTGAGGCGTAGGCTATAACTTTATCCCGTTGCATCAATACACAACCAAGACCCTGAATTGATGCATCACAGTAGACCACAAAATCATCGGTGTCTTCAGGCAATGAGAGGATAGGTGCGCTACAAAGTCTATCCTTTATGTGTTGGAATGCTGATTCTTGTGCATTACCCCAACGATAAACAATACCTTTCTGTGTCAGTAGCGTAAGCGGCTGTGCGATCTTTGAGAAGTCTTTGATGAATCGTCTGTGATAACCCGCCAAACCCAAGAATTGGCGTATTTCTGTTGCTGTACGAGGTGCAGGCCAGTTCTTGATAGAATCTACCTTGGATGGATCAACATGAATCCCATCCTTGTTTACCACGTGGCCTAGAAAGTGGACTTCATGAAGCCAGAAGTCACATTTTGAAAACTTGGCGTACAGTTGTTCCGTTCGAAGGAGTTCCAATATAAGTCGTAAGTGATGTTCGTGCTCCTCCTGACTCTTCGAGTAGATCAGGATGTCGTCGATGAAAACAATGACGAACTTGTCAAGATAAGGTTTGCATACCCTGTTCATAAGATCCATGAAAACCGCAGGCGCGTTCGTTAGCCCAAATGGCATAACCAGAAACTCGAAGTGGCCGTAGCGTGTTCTGAATGCTGTCTTGGAGACGTCCTCATCCCGGACTCTCAGTTGATGATAACCTGACCTCAAGTCTATCTTGGAATAATAGCTCGACCCTTGCAACTAGTCGAATAAGTTGTCGATGCGTGGAAGAGGATAACGATTCTTCACAGTCACCTTGTTCAGTTCACGGTAGTCAATACACATGCGGAAAGTACCGTCTTTCTTCTTCACAAATAGCACTGGAGCTCCCCAGGGCGAAGAGCTAGGTCGTATGAATCCCTTTTCCAATAGTTCTTGCAATTGTTTCGATAGCTCTTCCAGTTCAGTTGGAGCTAGGCGATAAGGTGCTCGAGCTATAGGTGCTGCTCCTGGAGCGAGCTCGATCTGAAATTCGACCTGGCGATGTGGCGGTAACCCAGGTAATTCCTCAGGAAACACTTGAGGGAAATCACGTACTACAGGAATATCCTCAATCCCTTTCTCTTTCTTCGATGTATCAGTAACGAGTGCTAATATAGCAGTGTGGCCCTTTCGCAAACAGTTCTGAGCCTTCAAGAAGGAGATGATGCCACTCACGGCACCACTCTTGTCGCCTTGAACTTCAAGAGGTTCCTTGTCAGAACGGGGAATACGAATGATCTTCTCTTTGCAAAGGATCTCCGCTTATTGTTGGGATAACCAATCCATCCCAATGACGATGTCATAACCCTCAAAACGTTGGGGTCATTCCTAGCATCACCCTGAAAAATCATGAACACTTAACCCCTGGCACCATTGTCATCGTTATTACCCCTGTTGTTATTCCCGTTGCCCCGATTATTGTTATTGTTGGTTCTGATTCTGGTTCTGGTTCAACTGTGGGCAGTGTCTTTTGAAGTGACCTTCAGCACCACACTGATAACATCCCTTGTTACCCTGCTGTCGCTGCTGATTCTATAGATCTTGTGGCTGTTGTTGTTGGTTCTGGTTTGCAGGATGGGAGTTTCTACCATCTTTGACTCCATGACCAAGCCCGTTGCATCATTGACAATGATTGCGGTTACACTGTCCGCTGTGGTGCAAGTTACATCGTTTGCACTTTGGGTGGTTTCCCTTGTATCCACCCTGCCCTTGACTACTAAAAGGTTGCTGACCAGGACTTTGGTTGTCATCGATCCTTCGCTGCTCTGCCTGGGACGGAACCGTAGTCGAACCCTTGCTGGAATTTCCATCCCACTTTCGTTTGTTGACTCTGGGGTAGCATAAGTGGTAGTAGTGGCAGTACCTATACGCTTAGGCAGCCTGTTCTGTTCCACTGCCTGGTCTGTGAGGCGAGTAACATCCTGAATAGTAGTAAGGTTGGCAGCAGGCACGTGGCTTCGAATCTCTGGTACTGAGCCTTTGTGGAATAGCCCGATGCGTTTGATGGAAGGATCCACCATAGTTGGACATAACACTGCCAGTTCGTTGGATCATTTCGTGTACGTTTCAACAGTAACAGCTAACACATAGTTCAGTTAAACAGGCAGCCCAGACAAATCACGTTGTGGCCCAATAACTAAAGTGAGCAGCCCAGTCGAGACAAGGTGGTCTCGACTCGAGAACACGCGGTCTCGAGTCGCAACCATGAGGTATCGACTTGTAATGGAATGGTCTCGAGTGGTGCAGGCATGACTCGCAACCTCAGAGATCTCGAGTCCCGTTTCGAGTCGAGACTATGCTATTTCGAGTCGAGACCTTGACGGTCTCGAGTCCCTGTAGTCTGTTTTGAGGTGCTTGGCCTAGGTCTCGAGTCGCAATCGCTGCGGTCTCGAGTTGTCACCATGTGGTCTCGAGTCGAGACGTTGTGCACAGCACTCAGTTCTTCAGGCAGATTCAATCTGTAAGCGACCTTACCGATCTTTTCGGTGATTTCGAATGGTCCGACATACCGCGGATTAAGCTTACCCCGCTTTCCAAAACGAACCACACCCTTCCAGGGTGAGACTTTAAGTAGAGCTCGGTCGCCAACCTGGAACTCTAGCGGTTTCCTATCCTTATCAGCGTAGCTCTTCTGACGGTCACGAGCTGCCGCCATGCGTTGTCTGATCTGGGCGATCCTTTCCGTAGTGTCTACCACAAGTTCTGGACCTGTGATTTGGCTGTCACCAACTTCTGCCTAGCAAAGAGGCGATCGGCATTTGCGACCGTACAATGCCTCAAAGGGTGCTGCCTGAATGCTGGTGTGGTAGCTGTTGTTGTAGGAGAATTCCACTAATGGTAGGTGCTTCTCCCAATTCTTGCCAAAATCGATCACGCATGCCCTAAGCATGTCTTCCAGGGTTTGGATGGTGCGTTCAGATTGCCCATCCGTTTGTGGGTGATAAGCGGTGCTCATGTCTAAGCGTGAGCCAAAAGATTTGTGCATAGCTTGCCACAACTCAGAAGTAAAACGCGCGTCTCGATCGGAAATAATAGAGGTCGGCACCCCGTGTTTCGAAACCACTTCCTTTAAGTATACCTCTGCTAGGGTAGAGAAATTGTCTGTTTCTTTAATAGCCAAAAAGTGGGCAGATTTAGTTAGTCGATCCACTACCACCCAAATGGTGTCATTTCCGCGTTGAGACCTAGGCAAGCCAGTAACAAAGTCCATGGAAATTTGCTCCCATTTCCATTGCGGGATTTCTGGCTGTTGAAGTAGGCCTGATGGTTTCTGATACTCAGCCTTGACTCTTGCACAGGTCAAGCATTTTCTGACATAGGTTGCTATGTGGGCTTTCATGCCAGGCCACCAGTATGTAGTCTTTAAGTCGTGGTACATCTTATCCGAACCAGGATGTACTGAGTAACGGGACTTATGGGCTTCCTCCATTACCAGCTCGCGCAAACTCCCGTAAAGTGGGACCCATATACACCCGTTTACGTAGTAAGCACCATCTTCTTTTTGTTCTAGCCGTTTCTTTGATCCTCACAGGGACTCAGCCCTGACGTTTTCGACTTTCAATGCTTCGACCTGAGCGTTTCGGATTTGCTTAGGGAGGTTTGAGTGGATGGTGAGCTGTAAGGCACGAACACGCTTAGGTTTGGTTTCCTTCCTGCTGAGGACATCGGCTACCACATTAGCCTTGCCCGGATGGTACTTAATCGCACACTCGTAGTCATTTAGTAGTTCGACCCATCGGCGTTGCCGCATGTTCAACTCCTTTTGTTCCATTATGTGTTGGAGGCTCTTGTGATCAGTGTAAATCGTACACTTGGTACCGTATAAATAATGTCTCCAAATCTTGAGCGCGAAAACCACAGCTCCGAATTCTAAGTCGTGTGTTGTGTAGTTCCGTTCGTGGATCTTGAGTTTTCGCGAAGCGTAAGCAATAACCTTCACGCGTTGCATCAGCACGCAGCCAAGTCCTTGAATAGAAGCGTCGCAGTAAACAACGAAGTCGTCGGTACCTTCAGGTAAGGAAAGAATAGGAGCACTACAGAGGTTCTTCTTTAGTTCCTGAAAGGCAGACTCCTGCGCATCATTCCACTTATAAACCACACCCTTCTGAGTGAGGGCCGTAAGTGGTTGAGCGATCTTAGAGAACTCCTTGATAAATCTTCGATAGTATCCTGCCAATCCCAAGAATTGGCGAACTTCGGTCGGAGTCTTAGGTATAGGCCAATTCTTAATGGATTCGACCTTAGCGGGGTCGACATGAATCCCATTCTGATTGACTATGTGCCCAAGGAAATGGACTTCTCTATGCCAGAAATCACATTTCGAAAATTTGGCGTACAGTTGCTCATTACGAAGGAGTTCGAGAATAAGACGCAGGTGTTGCTCATGCTCCTCTTGACTTTTCGAGTAAATTAGGATGTCGTCAATAAACACAATCACGAACTTGTCGAGGTAGGGTTTGCACACCCGGTTCATGAGATCCATGAAGATCGCAGGTGCGTTGGTCATTCCGAAAGGTATAACAAGGAATTCGTAGTGACCATAGCTGGTTCTGAAAGCAGTCTTAGAGATGTCCTCATCGCGGACTCTCAGCTGATGATAGCCCGATCGCAGATCGATCTTAGAATAATAGCTCGACCCTTGCAGCTGGTCGAACAGGTCGTCGATGCGGGGAAGTGGGTAGCGATTCTTGATGGTAACCTTGTTCAGTTCGCGGTAATCAATGCACATTCGGAATGTGCCATCCTTCTTTTTGACAAAGAGCACTGCGGCTCCCCAGGGTGATGAGCTAGGACGGATGAAACCTTTGTCCAAAAGTTCTTGTAGTTGAGTAGAAAGTTCCTTGAGTTCTGCAGGAGCTAGTCGATAAGGTGCACGAGCTATAGGTGCTGCTCCGGGACCTGACGGTGAGGAGGGAGTCCAGGCAGTTCCTCAGGAAATACCTCAGGATAGTCGCGTACAACTGGAAAATCTTCAATCCTGTTCTCCTTTTTCTGTGTGTCGGCAACAAGTGCTAAGATAGCGGTGTGCCCCTTTCGTAAACATTTCTGGGCTTTTAAGAATGAGACGATGCCTGTGACTTCTCCGCCTTTGTCGCCTTGAACAATAAGGGGTTTGTCAGAAGGACGGGGAATACGAACAGCTTTCTCTTGGCAGAGGATTTCAGCTCGATGCTTGGATAACCAATCCATACCAACGATGACGTCGAAGCTTCCGAGACTGATGGGGAAGAGATCGATACGGAAGGTTTGCCCAGACAATTCAAGTTTGCAGTTACGAATAACGTGTGAGGCCTCGAGGTTTCTACCGTTAGCTAATTCAACGATGTGCTTAGAGCTTAACGGCGTAAGAGTGGACTTAAGCTTCTTACTAATACGTAGGGATACATAACTAGCATCTGCTCCAGAATCAAACAATACGGAAACATAACGATCATTAAGTAGGAACTTACCCGCTACAACGTTGGGGTCATTCCTTGCTTCTCCAGCTCCAATTACAAAAGCCCTTCCTCTTGCACCATTCCCAACATTGTTGGCATTGTTGTTGTTATTTCCCGCACCCTGGTTGTGGTTGTTCTGGTTTAACTGGGGACAATTCTTCTTAATGTGCCCCTCGGCTCCGCACTGGAAACAGCCCTTGATGTTCCCATGGTGCTGTTGCTGCTGCGGCTGGTTCTGTCTTGCAGGGTGAGGGCTCCTACAATCCTTGGCCTCATGCCCCATCTTGTTGCATCGCTGACACTTGTTCTTCGCACAGGGCCCATTGTGATGTCGATTACACTTGTTACATTTGGGGAGATGGCCCTGGTAGCCGCCCTGCTGCTGAGGGCCCTTGTTGTTTTCAGTTTTCCTTTGCTGGGCTGGGGCCTGAGTAGAGTTAGCATCCTTACCCTGATTTCCATCCCACTTTCGTTTGTTGTCACTAGAAGCTCCGGCAGTAGCATTTATCCTTTTGGGCAACTTGCCCTCCTCCACGGCCTGATCAGTGAGATTGTGAGCAAGACGGACCACTGGCTGAATGGTATTGAAGTTGGCTGAGGTCACATGGCTCCGAATTTCTGGGACCAAACCCTTGATATACAGTTCGATCCTTCGATACATAGGTCGAGACATGTTTGGGCAAAGTGCAGCATAGTCGTTGGACTGTTTGGTGTAGGTCTCAATCTCTGATCCAACCATCTTGAGCTCATAGTACTCGTTTTCGAGTTTGTGGATGTCATCCCTGTGACAATACTCTTCCTTGATCATATCCTTGAAATCTTCCCAGGCAGTAGCATTTGCAATCTCCAAACCAAACATCTGAATCTGCGCCTTCCACCATGAAAGCGCGTTTCCCTCAAGCGTGCCAGTCGCAAACTTTACCCAATTAGCAGGTGGACACTCGCAGACAGCGAAAACAGCTTCGGCCTTCTCAATCCAGTGTAGAAGACCTATGGCACCCTCAGTGCCATTGAAAGGGAGAGGCTTGCAATCCATGAAAGTTTTGAAAGTGCAAACACGTGGTTGCGCAGGCGCTTGCTGACCTGTTTGTGAGAAGCGAAGCGAATAGGCTTAGAGGTGAAAAGACGATGCGGGGGTAGGACCTAAACATCCTAAAGTAACGAGTTTACCTCCAGGGTGAGCTGCGAAAGCTGCAGCCACCGTGTTAAGCAAGTTAGTGAACTGAGCCTGAGTCATGTTAACGTTTCCTCTTCCGCGTCCACTCATTGTCTTCATAGCCAGAAAACACAGTATGAGTGTGATGTCGTAATGTATCGAGAATGAGGTAGAAGAGGAATGCACATCTATCTAATCAGGCACACTAGTACGTATAGTAGAGTAATAACATATAGTAAACAAGGAAGTAAACACAAGTCCAAGCTATGAGGTCTAATATGTTGAGTCTTGCCCTTGGAGTGTAGTGTCGTCACGAGTCACGGGTTATAGTCTGGTTTTTCTCAAAAAGACTTTCTTTTCAAAACCAAGTTCACTATAACCAATGGCTCTGATACCAATCTGTCACACCCCCAAAATCCACATGCGGAGTACCACCGTTCGGGGGCGTGACTGACCAGGATCCAGCCACCAATTACAACGAACATTAGTAAATAGTGTGAATGATCACCATCCATAATAGTTAGTAAACATCATAGATTAAGTTTAAAAGTCTAACTTCAAATAACAGTTTAAGTAAGTCGCGGAAGCATAGGCAAAATAGTTTAAACAAGGTTCGTAGTTCAAGTTATTCAGAACCCAACACACGGGTTTAGACGACCACTACACTTCCCCAAGCCACAAGCCCCTGAGTCACTGGGTACCTGCAAAGCATGCAGTAGGATATCAACAAAAATGTTGGCGAGTTCACGAGGTGTCCAGTTTTAACTTTTCGAAAACATAGGTTGTTTAGGTAAAGCATTTATAATCACGTCATGGGGAGCTACCCCATATGAAAGCTACTAAACTGATGTTACCGAAACTGTTGACGAGAAGATTTTGTGCCCCAAGTCAATGTCTATCGTCATTGACCAAGATGCAAGGTATAATAGTTCACGCCCGATCTCCCTCGGTCACGGTGTGAGGTTGTCAAACCTAATAGCGCTATCAACTAATAACCCATTCGCCCCCCGGCGATTAATCGGTACAATAAGCAGGGACTTTACATGATAGAGATTCGTTTAGTGTTGCTAGTTGTGATTTATAAATAATACCCAAACGCATCTCCCCCGGAGTTAGTAATTTAAAAGTACCCGTTTACGTTTTCCCCCGGAAATATTAATTGAGAGTAATCTTTAAAGATGGCAGTTTATTCGTGTCCCTCCCTGGGACGCATGCTTTTAGTGTGTGAACTCACCTTGGGTTGCTCGGCAGATTAGGTTACTTGTCAAGCACGCTGGTCACCACGTCCTAACATGGTTACCAGTATAGGTCAGGTTTGGGGTACAGAGAATGTCACGTATATTTTTACACATAGTCTAACACATAGCATGCATACAGTTATGTGTTGGGCCTGCTCTACTATTGGATCAGTCAACAGTAACAGCTAACACATAGTTCAGTTAAACAGGCAGCCCAGACAAATCACGTTGTGGCCCAATAACTAAAGTGAGCAGCCCAGTCGAGACAAGGTGGTCTCGACTCGAGAACACGCGGTCTCGAGTCGCAACCATGAGGTATCGACTTGTAATGGAATGGTCTCGAGTGGTGCAGGCATGACTCGCAACCTCAGAGATCTCGAGTCCCGTTTCGAGTCGAGACTATGCGATTTCGAGTCGAGACCTTGACGGTCTCGAGTCCCTGTAGTCTGTTTTGAGGTGCTTGGCCTAAGTCTCGAGTCGCAATCGCTGCGGTCTCGAGTTGTCACCATGTGGTCTCGAGTCGAAACCAGTGGTCTCGACTCGTTTGCCTGCTGATTCTGATGCACCTGCGAGACTTGTACTATCCAACAGAATTCTGATTTCAGGATATTGTGTACTATCCAATGAAGGTTTACAAACATGTTTCCTTGTCTAGCAATTTACTAAAATGGATCAAACACACAATTTCAAATCTTCATATGACATTCAACAAATATACATCTAGTTCATCATTAGGGTTTTCACCTTAAACAAACATGTTTATGTAAACTGATTTATGCTAGTATAATTTCACCTAGTTTAATGTTTTACCAATCATCATCCTTTACACACATTCGAGAACATGATAGCACCGAATTCATACATTTTTCTACTTGTTCATATGTCAAGTTAGCATGATTATTAACAAACCACCCTATTCTTCCTAACCATGACCTTATTTCGAACCCAAGCATCTTCATCATAGATAGACAACAAGTCTTCATGTATCTCATCATTTTTACTCACTACTCAACCAAGATCATGCAAAGGAGACTAAGCATATATTTTTATCCACCAAGCACACATGACATCTAGTACACATATAACACTTAGTACACATTAGAACACTAACCGATTGTGCAAAGGCACCGAGTCGAGGAAGAAAGTGAGAAAATGGAGTGTCCGAGTGATGATGATGAGCTTGGCCGACCCTCCTTGTTGTCGCCGATTGGATCCGAGAGAGAGAGAAGGAGGTGAGCTTGATTGCTAGGGTTTTAGTGAGAGAGGAAGGAGGAGTGTGTGTGGGAGTGAGTGTGGGTGAATGATGGAAATGAGGGATGGTTGGCTTGGGCATGGGTTTTATACTCGGTTTGGGTGGTGCACCCTACAAGGGTTTCGAGTGGGCTAAAAAGGGGTGTATGGCCCAATCCGGCCCAACTGTTACTGTTTACTCGAGACCGGGTGGTCTCGAGTCGGGTTCGTTGTGGTCTCGACTCACTACTATACACACATACTTATATTATACATACCTACATCACATAGTATAACAAGATAATCACAACTTTCATTTAATAATTCGTATGTACACATTGCTAATACAAGAGGGTTACTCGGGAAAACCTAGAGTGTCACAGGTACATTCCCTCTTGAAATGTCCTTTTTCCCTGCATCTAAAACAAGTAACATTAGATTTATCAAAACCTAAAGTAGAAACATTAGCATCACGAAAGTCATCTCTTCCTGTAATCAACTTAAATTTCTCAGCTCTCCTCAACACACTCGCTAAACACCACTTAATATCCATAAGCTCCATTTCCTCAGCATCGATCTGATCATAATCCTCTTTTGTCAACATAGGATTTCCGATCCTTCCGGCAACCAAACCCTCATATGATTCTAACACTGTAGCTAGTAATGCCATATGACCTTTAGCGACTTCTTCAGAGAAATTTTGACCGTTCTGAAGATACAACGCGATGTTGCAGTGTAACACATGACCATTACTGTTGTTTGAGCTTTGGAACTGATAATTTGGAGTTGAAACATTTGGATTAACACTCGAGTATGAAGAAAATCCACTGTTGCTGATTGGACTTTGATTAACTGATCCGGATGAGTTTTCTGCACTGAAAGTGGTTTGGACCTTTGGACTTGCTTCAACATTCTGAACATTCCCTTTGTAATACATCTTGATGTCTTGTTGACCACTTGGATTGTTCATTCTAGCAATCTTCTGTTGTTCAAGATCTTGTCCTTCAAGCTTTTCAATGAACTGAGAAATTGTCAATTTATCATATTCTCCAGTGTTTTTTAAGATCATCAGATATGTACCCCATTCTTTCTGAGGTAAAGCATCAACTAACTTGTCAACCCATTCTTCTCGATCTTTGTTTATATCTAACAGTAACATTGAACGCACTAAATGACAATATCTCTCAATCAGTTTCTTTATAGTTTCACCTGGCAAACTAGTAAACAAATTGAATTCTTTCTTTAATAATGATTTCTTGCTCCTGATCATCTCCGTACTTCCCTCAAACTTAATTCGAAGAGCTTCCCAAATCGAACGTAAAGTATTGTCGTGTTGAAGTAATATGAAGATGTCTTCTTTCACAGCTTGCTGAAGTAGACTAATCATCATTTTTTTCTCCCTTATACATATCTCTCTCTTTATCCGTCAATTCAGAAATTGTTTTGATAACTCCCACATCTGTACGGGGTTTAACATACTTTTTCTTAATATACTCCCAAGACCTCAAATGATTTGCTTGAACCCAATTTTCGAAACGGTCTTTCCAACAATAGTATTCTTCAATACCCATCAACTTTAGAGGTTTTTGTAATGTTCCTGTTTCATTTTCCATGTTCACGCTCTGAGCAATAGTAACAAGAGTACTCGGGGCAGTAGCAAACGTGTTGTAAAACTCTTCTTCCATGTTTTGGTAAAATGTTTCACAAACTCAGCCTTTCAAATGAAATGAAATCAAGTCTCAAACGAAATGGACAAGCAAACTGGTTCACACAAAATGCCACTTTCAAGCGAAATGACCTGCTGGACAACTTCGTACGAAATGACTCACACGAAATGAGATCTTTCAAACGAAATGAGTGATCTGGTGCGAAATGGACGACTTCGTAAGAAATGACAAACTTTCAAACGAAATGGAGACTTTGGTGCGAAATGGAAGTTCCTCTCAAGCGAAATGGAAATCCATTTCATACGAATTGATGACTTTGGTGCGAAATGAGTCCACTTCTATCCAATTCGTGAGAAATGAAGTTTCTATAGTCCAATTCGTGCGAAATGAAACCTACTTTCAAACGAAATGAGTCACTTTCAAGCGAAATGGATCCAATATATTCAATTCGTGTGAAATGGAAATCTGTTTCACACGAAATGGCCTATTTCGTACGAAATGATGCTGATGTCACACGATCGGGTATGATTTTGGCACAATTGATCAAGATTTAAGTCGATTTTAGGTCTGATTTCTTCAAGGATTGATTAAAACAGTGTTTCGCTTGTTATTTGTGAAAATCAGTCCATTTTAACCTTGAAATCTTGATTAATTTTGAAAAAATGTGAAGAAAGTGAGTAGAAATCAGAAATTTCAGTGCAGTCGAGCTGAAACGGTAAGAACTCTTCCTCCTGAG
Source organism: Helianthus tuberosus (assembly GCA_030545235.1). Taxonomy (NCBI): domain Eukaryota; kingdom Viridiplantae; phylum Streptophyta; class Magnoliopsida; order Asterales; family Asteraceae; genus Helianthus; species Helianthus tuberosus. The sequence continues at coordinate 211,967,843 of CM060424.1, forward strand.
CTCTGATACCACTTGTAGGATCGAGATTCGATCTAAACGAGTCTATCAGAAGAGTTCTAATCCATATCAAATGCGAAATTCAATGATACAGACTTGATTACAGCTTGATTCACTCTTTAATTGTCTTGTTTATTGATATAACACCGTTTTACAGCCTGGAGACACTTCGGCAGCACCTCGGCACCGAAATCAGAAAGTTACAAATGAATTGAACAAGACAGGTATATATAGGCGAGGCATTTCGCACGAAATGGTACAAGTTCATTTCGTACGAAATGGATCTAGTCCATTTCGCACGAAATGGCCATTTCGTGTGAAAAGAGATTCATGCCATTTTCCTATTTTCCTCGTATTTCGTGCCCTGATCTATCATTCTATTACAAGACTCGATACAAGACGAAGTCGACAGACATATGCACCAACAGATTCTGTGATCTGAACTGGGATAACCTCTTCCTAAGGCGGTACATTTACCATATACAATGAGCCCCTCTTCTTGCCACGTGCAACCACTAGATTTCTTTTAATTACTTTCCACAGTCCACTGTCCACTGCCGAATTTAACCTCGTGGCCCTGATCATCCAGCTGCACGACTGAAATAAGCATTTTTCTCAAGCCTGTATGTAATAACCCTCACATCTCTCAAAGTCTAAGTGCTTCACAATTGTGGGTAGCGTGAAACAGGAATCCACACTGCTCTCCACACTACAAATCAAAGCTTCATTATCTGAGTGGTCTACTATAGCGTTAACTTCTTTCCTGTCGTTTGGACATTGATTTCTGAAATGTCCAACTACTTTACAGTTCCAACAGGTTACATCATTTCGAGCCCTACTCTGACTCCTCTTTCTGTTCCTACCGCCACTACTTATGTTATTCTTCCTTCCTCTGCCAACATGAATTAATTCACCCGATGATCCACCTTAATTTCTTCTTCTAACGTCTTCGCCCAGAATAAGATCCTGCATGTAACGCCCCAAAACCCGTATATGTTATTCGCTAGTAGGTTCTTGTAACGCCCCAAAAACTTCGCTAGCATAATCCTTTATGTTATGGAATAAAACGAGGTAACTAAGTTATTTAACTTAGTTAACTTATAAATTCAATAAGAAGGAATGAGTTCTTGTGGCTAAATAAAAATAACAAACAAAACTATGGGAGCTAAAAGAGGTTAAGTTGGAAAGTCTCTTAATTAAAAGATGGGGGAAAAGGGAAAGCCCATTCTTGGGCAGATGTATATGTTGACACACACACATAGTGTGTGTGTGTGTGTGTGTGTGTGTGTGTGTGTGTGTGTGTGTGTGTGTGTGTTCTTGTGAATCAAATAAAGAAGAAGAAGAGGATGTTTAGGAACTTGCATGGATAATCCCTAAATTTCAAGGTGTTATTCACCTTCTAAACATCAAGTAAGTATCAAATTCATCTCTTAAACCTTCTTAGTTGAAATCTTTAGTGGGTATGATGGACTACCCTTAATTCGGTAAATTGGTAGAATTGGATGGTTAAATTGGTGTTTAGGAGCACTTATCTAGTGCCATTAATGATGTAAACATCTCAATTGAGGGGTTTGATTTAGGAATCCATGTTCAAGAAAGTGGGTTTTTGAGTAAGCATGGTTTAATATAAACTGATTTAGAGGAAATGTGATGCTTTGCTATGTTGAGTGTTATAAAAATAATGATACCTGTTGTAGGTAAGGAACGTGATGATTGATATTATGAATTAGGAAGATTAGGCATGAACTTCTTGTACATTGTGCATTAAAAGGTGTACGCACACCAAGTGTTTGATGAAATGTCTAAAAGACATCAACATGAAAATTTTATATACAAGTAATGGGTAAATATGTATAGAAAGTAATAATGGTGTATTTGATGGTAAACTAACATGAGAAGTGTGTTTTAGATATAGTTCATGTAGAAGATTTAATTTGTTAGTATGATGTGGTAAAAGTATGCGTTAGGAATGGTTCATTATGCTTGAATTATGCAATGCACACCATGTAGATTGTTTGATTTCCTAATTGTGATTAAGAAATAAATGTGATGCATATGAGAACTCTAGAAAAGGGTAATGTTGGAATGAGGTTGAGTTAGCTAAATACGTGTTATGGTTTTAGTGGTAGAAATATGGAAATGCTAGTGTAAATGAAAATGATTATTCATGTGAATGTTTCTAACTTGGTGACCATGTAGGTATATGTGTGTTTACTACACTAGTATGAAATGTGTAAGATGTTTGTAGTATAATCTACTATAATATTGAGGATGTATGAGCTTAAGTTGATAATTTATATAATGGACAGTTGACTTTCTGAAAAGTCAATTGTGCATAAATTAGCATAGCAAGGCATTTTGCCACAAATGTAATGTTAGGGAAATCGCAAGGTACATGCTATATAAATAACTATTATATGTGATAACGTAAAGAATTATGTGGAATGAAAGGATGCAATTGCTAGCTTAGGCATTGTGTTGTTGGAATTTGACTAGTAAAGGTCAATATAGGATATGAATATGAGATGAATGTAATTTAGAATGTGCGGGTATGCTAATAATGTGGTAACCATAATGACATGAATGTATAGGATCATGTTAAGGTGGGTGGAAGCATGGAAGGCAAACGGGAAGGATGCGAGAAAGTAAGTACGAAATGGACGCTTAAGGTAAGTAATTCTGAACTCACTCATTAGTAATTAATGGAAATTGTTGTATGTGTACTTGTTGGGAGTAATGTAAGAGTAATGATTATCAGAAGTACTATGGTAAACCTCGTTGTAGCAGAACAAAAGTAGCTGACTAAGTCGGTCAGTGATTTTCCGAACGAAATTATTGTTATTACATAACGAATTTTGAATTGTGAAAGGAATGGGAATCACCAACGAATGGGTAATCATGATGGAATGAACACAAGTAGGGTCGTTTTGGGTGAATGGTAAATTAATCATGGTCGGAAACGCTTGGTATGATCAAACGGGTCAAAACAAGAAAATTTAGCGTCGGCATTGCAGGATTCGCGTCGCCGACGGGGCATCCCTGCGTCCCCGATGCAGTGTCCTGTTCTGACGCCCTAATCTCCTGCCGACGGCCTTTGTGCCCCAACGTGGAAAACCAGGCCGCGTCGCCGATGCGGGTTTAGCCTGTCGCCGACGCAATGTCGGATCCTGGTCTCCGGTTTCTTTGTTTCGCATGTCCGGTTAATCCTAGTTCCGTGTCATTACTCCGTAAGGTGTCCGTAAGGCTCCTTGTACTCGATTAGACTTGTAAAACTCATGTCCATGTAAAAGTATAAACTTAATGGAATAAATACCGAATGTAAATACGCATCAAGGTGCGGGTGAGGATGGAATACGGGTACGTGTGGGAAACGAATATTGATCGTGGTTTCGTATGCGTGGGTTGTATATAGTTATGTGATTGAAACTTAAATGAACAAACAAGATAGAATGTGTTTATAAGGATGGAATTTGTTATTAGAAGTATGTCTTTAGTCAGATAGTTGTATGCATGAATAGGTATGGTATTTTGTATGCGTTTGAGTAAACTGGATTATGTGCAATGATATGCATGTGGATTTATGGTAGGTGTATGTAGTCTGAACTCGTATGTGTGTACACGAATATAGAAAAGGGTATACTCGTGTTGTAGTCCAATAAATGTATACTAACGGTGGGTGTTTTTGTGAAGATGTTGTGTATCAATTTGTTAAGATTTCGGGATTGCTAATCGTATTATCATTGAGTATGAAATGGAAATGTAAGTATGAGAACGTCGGTCTCTTGAAGAGTCGATACCTGATTAAAATGATTGAGAGCGGGAAGGATAATTGACTGAAGTAACTTACATAGTTATATTGCGTTATGTTGTTCTAACAGATGCACCACTTTACTTTTGATTATCACCACCTATTTCTAGACATGTATCAATACTTCCTGTCCAGAGAAACGACTTCCCTCAAGTCGTAAAGAAAGGAGTTGGTGCACCAAGCAATAAGCCATTCAATTGTAGGATGACCACCTTCATGGACCCATGATGATCGTGTCGTCCCGATCATGTAAAAACCCAATTAACCTAGGTAGCAGGAGTAAGTAGGGCATATCGTGTCCACGAAGAGCATGTTGTCAGTATTACATGATTTGTTTGATTATCTAAACTATTTATGAAACAAATGCATAGAACAATTATGAAGTTTGTTATGATCTATGATTGATTTGGTTAAGAATGTTGTTTGATGTTAACGAAAAAACACAACTAATTGATTTGAAAAAACAATGATTAATATATCGATCACACCCGGGTTTCAGATTAGCTAGTAATTATGGAAAACTTAAACAAAGGCTTGAGTTTTAATGAAACACAATCGATTTATTGAGATTGTTACTTTGAAAACCTAATTGGTGATATCAATATTCATCTATCATATGTAAATGGTGCAAAAAACACCTTCATGATACGAGTTCCGGACAAATGTATGTATTATGAATCAAGAACATTTAACAAACCCTAGCATGAATCAAAACTAATAGCAATTATCATCTCACAATATCAATGATGCAAGAAATCTTAACTTTCATAAGTTCATAACAATACTAACACAGGGCCGGCCCAAGCCCAAGTATTTTGAGGCTTGAGCCACCAAATCTATTGGGCCTCCATATTTTAGAATATATATATATATATATATATATATATATATATATATATATATATATATATATATATATATATATATATATATATAGTGGAGAGTTCAAATGAGAAGAAATTTTTTGTAAGAAGAAAAAAGAAGAAATTTCAACCAATAATAATGCTTTATTTTACTTCATTTAATATAAGTATTTAATGTTACCATAAGGGTACATTTGTAAACCTACATAGGTCATTAATTTGTAGTCATGCTCTTTAATAGCTAACTACATTATTTTTTTTGTAACTTATAAGTATATATTTTTCAAAAAAAATAATAATTTAAAGTGTAGGATAAATTATGAGGTGTGTAGGATAAATTACGAGTTGTGTAGGATAAATTTCAACGTGTATGATGAATTTCGAAATATTTAGAATAACTTTTGATATGTGTAGGCAAAAAAAGTTAGTGTGGAGGATAATAGTCTTTATGACTATTTAATTAGTCAAAAATGATAATAAATGAGATAAGTGAAAAAATTATTTAATGTTTTACAAAATTACCCTTTGTTCTTTTTCTTCTCAATTAAGTTTTCTTCTCAAATGAACCTTCCCCTGTATATATATATAGGATAATGCTAGGTAGAAAACCCTCCATTTTGAGAAAACCCTAGAAAACCCAACCTCCCGACATTTTTTTTTTTTTTTGAAAAAAATAACACATGTAATATACATGTTTTTAAGAGTTTTGGGCAAAAAAAATAAAAAAGCGCCGAAGGAATGTTTTTAAAAAAAAACAAATTTCAGCAAGTTTCTGCCTTTTGTGCCTAACACATGTTAGTCACCCGAAGCATGCTGAAATTTGTTTATTTTTTTTAAAAACATCCCTTCGGCGCTTTTTTGTTTTTTTTTTTTTTTTTTTTTTTGCCCAAAACACTTTAAAACATGTATATTACATGTGTTATTTTTTTCAAAAAAAAATGTCGGGGGGTTGGGTAAAAATGGGGGGAGATTTGAGTTTCCAGAGTTTTCTAAAAACTTAAGGGTTTTCTATATAGCCATCCCCTATATATATATATATATATATAGGGAGCCGCTAGAATGAGAACCACCACGAGTTATGAGAACCACGAGAACCGCGACCCGCGGGTGGCCGTTGACCACGAAATTTTTTTTACACCTAGATCCGTATATTTTAGGACCGGGTGTAAATTTTCGGTTCAAACGGCGCGCCCGAGGGGGTAGTTTTTTACGCCCAAAGTTTGGTAAAAAAAAAATTAAAAAAACCCAAACTTTGGGCGTAAAAAACTACCCCCTCGGGCGCGCCGTTTGAACCGAAAATTTACACCCGGTCCTAAAATATACGGATCTAGGTGTAAAAAAAATTTCGTGGTCAACGGCCACCCGCGGGGCGCGGTTCTCGTGGTTCTCATAACTCGTGGTGGTTCTCATTCTAGCGATCCCCTATATATATATATATATAGGACAAAGATCCGTTAGAAACCACCTCTTATTGCGAGAACCAATGTGAACACAACCAAAAATGCCTAAAAATAGCTAAAAATCACACAAAAAACAATTTTTTTATATTTTTTATAAAAGAAATTGCTACTTTTCGAAGCCAAAAAAAAAAATTAAAATTTTTTTTTTTTTTTGGCTACTAAAAGTAGCAATTTTAACATAAAAAATATTAAAAAAAAAAAATTTTTTGATTTTTTTTAGATTTTTTTAGGTTTTTTTGGGGTTTAGTTTTTAGCATTTTAGCTTGGGGGGTTTAGGTTTTTGGGGGGTGGGGGAGGGGGGTTTAGGTTTGGGGGGGGGGGGGTGGTGGTTGAGTTTTTTTAGGTTTTTTGGGGGTTTTAGTTTTTAGCATTTAGCTTGGAGGGGGTAGGTTTTGGGGGGGGTGGGGGTTAGGTTTTTTTAGCTATTTTAGGTTGTGTTCACATTGGTTCTCGCGGTTCTCGCAATAAGGGTGGTTCTCGCATGAACCTTACCCTATATATATATATATATATATATATATATATATATATATATATATCATATGCACAAAACGCTAGCTGGTGGAGTGGTTTGATAAGCGCTGATAATTCCTTGGAGACTCGGGTTCGAGGCTCACCCTGTGCAACTCTTTTTTGTTCAAAAAAACAGATATATGATATGGGCCTACGAAATGGATTTAATATGGGACTAAGCCCTAGCTAAAATCTGTGTTTAGCCTAAAATGGCCTAAAATTCTGCCTAAAATCTATGTTCATTATATTCTGTGATATAATTGCCTAAAACTGGTTTCTTTTCTTTTTCTTTTTCTTTTTTTTTTTGGGAAAAATGCCACAAGTTTTTACTTCGGCTTAGACCACCAAAATGATTGAGCCGGCCTGTACTAACAATCAATTCATGCAATCTAACCAAAAGATTATAATAATTATCAATTCAGACCAATTATGCAAGAATAAAACCTTAAAACTTACAACCCTACACTGGGATGATCACGGGTAAAGTAGCCTAGCATTTTATTTGTTTATCCTCGATCAACATGCACCACTACCTTGATTTCCGTGCAGCCACCAAGAAGAACAACAACTATAGAAGCTGCTGTCTTGTGCACCTGAACTCCCCAATTCGTGCGTTTCACGTTCTTCTTTACCACCAAGATTGCCGACCAAGTTCTATTTTAGGCCAATAGAACTTTAACTCAGACCCATTTAACTTCACTTGCAATATAATTAAATTGATTTGTTTCTTGTCGTTACTTTAGTCATATGCATGTCACCCTATGCTTCAAAATAGATTCATGTAATTCAAAGTCCATGTCCAATGTGATCCATAAAATTCATGAAAACCCATGTGCAATATGATCCGTTAATCCAAGCATATTAGTGATCTGCAAAAATTCATGTCAACTAAATTTAGTCACAAGATAATTAAGCTTAACTTAATTTTTTTAATGGATAAACTTGCACACTATGGGGTTTGAACCCATGACCTCCTACTACCCCCAAACTTTATCTTAATACCACTGTAAATAAAGTTAATTTATTGACATTCATTATAAACTAAATATAAATAATATAAAAATTAACAAAAATAATACATTATATAATAATATTAATGCATTTATATTATATATGATACAAAATACGATGTACCTAAAATGCAACGATCAACTCACCTGTAAGCTAAAACCTGTTTTTCTTGAGCCCAAATTGCGGTGCAGCCCGAAAAGAATCATGTCCATTAGAATTTGAAATTCGGAAGTCGGAATCGATGTATGTTAGCTTTGCTGACCAATCTACTTTGTCATCCATCCAAGCCATGATTTCCTTTTGAAACTACCAGTGAGGTTGTTTCTGTCGGAAAGAAGAGAATAATTCAAGAATATTATGAGGATTTTCAGCCTAATCACAACTATTTTACAGCCAAGACTCCAGCTCAGCCATTTATTGGCTTTCCTTTTTTTCTTGTTTTCATTTACTATAAATTGTGCATATGTATGTGTATTCAAGAATGAACTCAATAATCAAAAACATCAGTTTTACCTCTATACCCGACGATATGGTATCAGAGCAGTGTTTCTGATTCGTGAACACCTTGCTCATCATCTACAATCTATCCCAGCCAACCCAACCTCAAACCAGAAAAAACTCAAACTCCAAAAAAATCAAACAAACAACCGCTGCATTCCACTCCGTAGGAACAGAAAGGTTCCTAGGGTTTTGTTTGTTTCAGCCACACTTCACAACCTTACACATCCAGTCTCAACTCCTACATCCGGTCAACCTCGGAGAAAGCACTCAGCCCAAAACAACCCTTGTTCGCCCACTCCGTATGACCACTACCAGATCCCACCGGATCCGGACCAGATCTACAGCCGCACTTTTCACCGCTAGGTATTTGGTTCTGTGTTTCATTTTTCTATGTGTTTGAGGGGGTGACCATTGAAAGATAAGAAAGTTTTTTTTATTTGTGTTGCTACCAAGAACAAGACAAAGACAGAGCATAGAAAGGAGGAAGAAGAATGGAAAAGTGAAAGTAAAAGTGTGGTGGGGAGGGGTGCACGTGAAGAAAGATAAAAAGGGGATTGTCCTTTTTTTTTTGGGAATTCTTGTTTAAAGACAGCATTTAAAAAAGGGTCATGCTAGCTGCACACGCCCAAAATTATTTTCACACCCCAAAGCGCCGCGCTATGGCCAAAGCGCGGCGCTTCGATCGACAAAACGTGCTTCGATTGACGTTTGAAACATTCGATACTGTTTGACAGACATAAAGCTAATCATGATGTTTTGTCGTTAACCCTAAGCGCCGCGCTTTGGCCATAGCGCGGCGCTTCGACCCCAAATTTCACCCTTTTCCCCCTTTTAAAAGCAACCTCTGATCAGACATTTCGATCACACACATTTTGTTCGATATACATTTTGCCTTCATTTCAGATCCGTTGTGTTTCTTCTCAAAATAACGCGCGGTTTTGCTGTATTAGTTACATCTCTTGAAACAACGATGTCGTGGTTAAACAACTATATTTTCGGTCAATATTCTGACGAGACAGTTGTTCCTGATTCTTACGAGGGGACCGCTATTTCTGACTCGTATGAGAAACCGGTCTCGTCCAACTTGAGGGAGGCAGAGGTTGTATCTGGCATTCATTATCGGGATAACACGGTGACGCTGGATTTGAATACCCCTGTGGAGGACCCTTACGCACAACAAGGTTATTCTAATTTCGGTTACGGTGGCGAGTACAGCTTTGTACAGCAGGAGTGTGGTCCAAACGACAGTTACGGTTGTCAACAGAGCTTACAAGGTTATTCGAATTTCGGTTACGGTGGCGAGCACAACTTTGAACATCAAGTATATTCGGACCTCGGTGACGATGGTGAGCCGGGGGATGTGTCTGTTGACGAGGAAGGCTGTTACCCGGTTACGTTTTCGTTTGATACGACGCAGACCTTTTCGTCACGTAAAGAGTTGGTGCGTTGGGTACAAGACACGGCAAAAGACAACGGTTACCTCATTGTGACTAAGAGGTCGAATAAAAGAGGAGAGAATTACAAGATTTGGTTTCAATGTACTTTTGGTGGGGAGCATAAGAGTATAGCTACACAGAGGAAAACGGGTAGCAAGAAAATAGGCTGCCCGTTCGAGATGATCGGGTTTTCGGAATCATCCGGAAGTGTTTGGAGGATAGAGGTGACGAAGGCGAAGCATAACCACACTCCTATTGAAAACTTAGAGGGTCACGCGTATGCGAGAAGGCTTTCTTCGGAGGATACAAAACTGGTTAAGGAGCTGGCAGAGCAAGACATTCCTAACCAAAGTATCTGGCGAACACTGACAAAAAACAATCCGGCTAGAAAGCTTATTCCGAAAGATATACACAACGCTGTTCAGAAGATCAACGCCGAAAAAAATGTCGGTAAGTCTCCGATGCAAAAACTTGAAAGCATTCTTCTCGAAAAAAATTACACTTATTACATGCGCACGAATGAGATATCAAACGAAGTTGAAGATGTCTTCTTTGTTCACGAAAGATCATTCAATATGCGGTGTGCCTTCCCGCATGTGCTAATTATTGACGCCACCTACAAAACGAACATGTACAACCTGCCATTTGTTCAGGTCGTAGGCATGACGTCGACAAACAAATCGTTTACGGCTGCTTGTGCGGTAATTTCCGCTGAGAAGTCAGAGAACTACCTATGGGTGTTGCAGAGGATCAAGTCTATGCTGGTAGGATGTATGGAACCGCGCGTGATTTTAACAGACAGGGATTTTGCGCTGATGAACGCGTGTGAACAAGTTTTTCCAAAAGCGCATAAGTATCTTTGTCGGTTCCATATTCAACAAAATATTAATAAGAACAGCAAGAAGAAATTCTCTGACAAGGATTGGAAAGAATTCGTACGTAGTTTTTGGTTATTGTGCGAGTCTACGACCGAGGAAATATACAGGTATAACTTGGAAAACTTTGAAGCACAGCTGAAAGAAGATGACCGTGAACGTAGGTATTTCTTACATAATTATGTTCAAATTTTATATAATAACAAAAACTGACTATTTACGTTTTTTTTAATTTTAGAGGTTTTTGATTATATGAAGAAATCCTGGTTGGATCCGTACCGTGAAAAGTTTGTATCATGCTGGATTAACAAAACTATCAACTTTCACCAAACTACGACCAACAGGGTTGAGGGCATGCATGCAACACTAAAAAGTCACTTTCCAAGTCATCGCAACACACTAGATAAACTTGTACTGTATGTTGATCATGTTGTTGATAGACAATACACCGAGATTAGTACAAGCTTTGAAACAAGCCTCCGAAAAGTGATGACGCACCACAAGAAGCAGCCCATGCTTGCATATATTCTCAGAAAGGTTTCAATATATGCGATTGAGCTTTTGAGTAGGGAACTAAAACGTAAGGAAGACGGGTTGAGAGCCTACGGTGCAAGCTGTGGTTGCCAACTTTTTACCAGCTGTGGTTTGCCATGTGCCTGTCGTTTGGAAAAGTTGGAAAATAAAGGTAATTAATATCTTTGACCTTTCTCGTTATGATTCTGCCACCTAATTTGTTTTCATCCACAGGTCAGCAACTCCGGATCACACACATAGACGTGTTCTGGAAGAAGCTTAACTTCAAGCCTGCAAAGAAAAACATAGAGGATATCGATGTAGACGCGGAATTTGAAAAATTGAAACAAAAGATCGATCCAACACCCCCTCAAGTGAAAAGGAGCTTCTTTGAAAAGTTTCAGCAAATCCTCAATCCAGGGAACAATAACAAAAAACCTCCTGCTGTTCTGAAGAAAACTCGTGGTCGCCCAACATTGAAAACGCAGGAAGAAAGAAAGGTTGAAGCCGCTAGAAAAAGCTCGTACATTCCGTCGGAAGAAACTTGGGTCGATGCCTCAGATGATCTTCCCCGTCACAGCTCGTACATATCACTCGAAGATTCTAGAAGACAAAAGAATACCAAACCGATCAACCTGCACCCTGATTTCCCGATGATCAAGCTCGGTCCTAAGACGGATATAGCGATCCGCCACTACGCATCTCAGATTCCCGAAGTGATCCATCCATACATCGTTAGAATAAAGGACGTGAAACCAGATGGTCATTGTGGGTTTCGATCGGTGGCTGTTGGGTTAGGAGTGAAACAGAATTCATATTTGATGATCCGGAAACAACTTATAAAGGAGTTACGTAGGAACGAATCGCTTTGGAGGCAGTTTTTCGATCCGGAAAACATAGGACATTATGATGCGCTGCTTAGACGGATCGATTTCAAGGGGGTGGGACGAGCAGATATCGAAAATTACATGACGATGCCTGAGACGGGGTTTCTTATTGCCCAACGATACGGTGTGATTGTTCACAGCTTCGACATGCGTGGGAGTTGTACAATTTTCCCTCTGCTGGGCGGGCCAAACGAAGCTGAGGAACCTCACCTGGTGGTTGCGGTTGTGTTCGTCGACCATGGGCATTTCATACATGTAGAGCTTAGAGGTTGTTATCCAATGCCTCCCCCAAACCCACTCTGGACAGCACACAGAACAGATCGGGCAGCAGCCTGGCATACATTGTACCGGGATCAGATCAACGCGTACGAAATGCTTATGTATCGGGCCCCTGACCTTAATGTAACCCCATATGTTCACGATGTAGGTTAAATGTGTTTAATAATAATCACGTTTGTGCTTGTTCAATATATGCGTTACATCACGTTCAATACGCACTTATACGACCCAAAATGACCATATACATCATAATACTACAATTAATGAAAAAATACGTCATGTTCATGTGCGGTAGGCGGCTGATACACATAACACCTCTCACAGGAGTACTTGTGGTTTCAAACCAAAATGATACGATATAACGGAATAAGACATCACACGTAACCGATTTGATCCGGAACTTGCAGTATAGTCCATATATAATAAAAAATGAAGTATAATGGAAAAAACGTAAAATTTAGACTATTATCGACGCGTTTGTGAATTAAAAACAATTTAAAAAAAATAAAAAAAGGCCTTAAACGCCCCGCTATGACCAAAGCGCCCCGCTTTACCCTTGAAGCGCCCCGCTATGGCCAAAGCGGGGCGCTTTGGTCCCTCGCTATACCTGAAGCGGGGCAGCTTCTCCCCCACTTCAACACAACACACACAACACACAAAACACACACACAAGGTGCGATTACACACACTTCGATCCGGATATCTTCGTTTTCAATCTTTCGACCGCTAAAAAGGTAAATCGAACACCCTTAGTCGTTTTCTTTAACTGTAAATGTTTGATATTTGATTGATTTGGGCGTTTGGATCGATTGGGGGGGGCTGTTCTTCATCACGAAGAACCAAAGCGCCGCGCCGAGGCCAAAGCGCGGCGCTTTAGTTCATGTTTATTTTTTTTTTTAATATTATTTGTTTAATATTATTTGTTTAATATTGTTTGTTTATTATTTAAATTATATTTAATATTATTTGTTTATTATTTAAATTTTATAAATAATATTATTTGTTTATTATTTAAATTTTATAAATAATATTATTTGTTTATTATTTTATATTTAATATTATCTTATCAACGTGCAGGGATGGATTCTTCTGATGACGAGATTGAGCATATGGAGGCTGAGGGAGATGTGGGAGAGCAGGGAGAGCCGGCATGTCCGTACCTGCAGTTTCCGGCGGCGTCACGGGCGAGGGGGAGATGCGCGAGGTTGCGCGCCATCCCCATTGGGGAGCATGTAGGGATAGACTGGGGCCTGCTGGAGACCGTGGGAGAGGCCGCGCGGGCGCGTGAGATAGTTGGACTAGATACTCCTTGGTCGCGCCTATTTGAGTTAGCGATGGAGGACTCGTATCCTGAGGTTACGTGGGAGTTTCTTTCCACGTTTACATACGCGCCGCATCCGGCGGATTACGTCGAGGACCCGGATTTTCCAGTCCACGAGGTTACATTCCGTCTCGCCGGTCAGGAGTTTCAGATGAGTGTGCGGCAGTTTGTTGTGCATACAGGTTTGTTTAAATAATATTATTTATTATTTTATATTTAATATCATTTGTTTATTTAATGTTATTTGTTTATTTAATATTATTTGTTTATTATTATTATTTATTTATTTAATGTTATTTGTTTATTTAATGTTATTTGTTTATTTAATATCATTTGTTTATTTAATATTATTTGTTTATACAGGTTTGTACACAGAGGCCGAGCTTGATACTGATTTATATACGCAGGCGGTTACGATGATGGACAGGCAGACGCTTATCAGTTTCTGGAGGTCCATTTCCATTAGACCCTTTGGGAGATCCTGGCAAAAGGCCACCTCCATTAGAGACCCCTTGTTCCGATACTTGCAGCATGTTATCGCGACAACTATCGTGCCGCGGGGTGCCAGCAGGGAGAAGGTCAACCTCAGTGACCTTTTCTTTCTATACTGCCTACTGCGGGGCCAGCCCTGCAATCTAGCAGCCTGCCTGGCAGATTACTTTGCCACCGCATACCACCGGCAGCTCCGCGGGTGGGTGCACACTGGCTCATTCATCACCGCCATCGCACGCTCGCTCGGGATCGTGCTCGAGGGAGATCCGCTGCTGTCCGATCCGGTCCCGTCTACCAGGTTGGGCCGCGCGTCAGTTTCTAGCATGCAGATCACCCGTCGCTTTGATGTTGGTCTGAGGTTTAGGGGCATGGACGGGCAGATTTGGCAGCCGGAGCCGGTGCCGGAGGTCATCCCGGTTGTTATTGAGTTGAGGCCTGGAGTGTTGGCCCCTCCTGCTGAGCAGGCGGCCGCTCGGCAGGCTCAGCTACAGGCTCTGGGACTCGATGAGTTCCCGGGCCAGCCTCAGGCTGAGGCTCAGGCTCAGGCTGAGGCTGAGGCTCAGGCTCAGGCTCAGCCTGAGCCTGTATTAGAGGATCCGGCTCAGGAGGAGCATATCGAGGAGATCCTGGTACCACCAGTTCAGCCAGCTCCGGAGCCGCCACAGTACCCGCAGCACGTTTACGCTGACCTGCCTCCGGTAGCGCGTGAGGTGGCTCGGGACTTCGACCGGCGCCTGAGACGCCAGGCCGCACGCCAGGACTGGATCATTGAGACGCTCGTTTCTCTACGAGAGGTCGCTGGGTTGCCTCCACTTCCCCTCCCACCGTCCCCACCGCACGAGGATTAGTACCTTAGTTTGTTTGTATAGTGTTTTGTTATGTATTATGTAGTCAGTTGTACCTTTTTGTTTTGTATGTACAAACTGATATATATTTACATCACGTTGGTTTTGGATTGTTTACGTTTAATTCTTATGGCTTTCTGTACAATTTATTTAACGTGTTCGTTTAATTTAACAAAATAAACTAGGTTAACAGTTTATAAAGACGCACTTATATTATATACGTTCTATAAAAATAATGACGTAAAAAAACGTAATTATAAAACAACGTATTATAAAACTCAAAAATAAACTAGGTTAACAGTTTATAAAGACGCACTTATATTATATACGTTCTATAAAAATAATGACGTAAAAAAACGTAATTATAAAACAACGTATTATAAAACTCAAATACAATTTTTTCCTCCAAAAAACACTACCAAACTAACCCACATCCCACCTATTTCAAAAAAAAACAACACAAATTACAGCCAACACTTTTTGTCTTTTTGCACACTCAAAGCGCCCCGCTTTGGCCATAGCGGGGCGCTTTGGCCAAAGTCAACAGACAAGGACTGACAAAGTCAGTCCTTGTCTGTTGACCTTGGCCAAAGCGGGGCGCTTCGAGTGTGCAAAAAGACTAATGCCGTGTGCAAAAAGGCAGATTTCTTTTTTTTTTTTGCAAATGACTAATCACAGGAATTGTGAGTTGCTGAAAGACTATTCA
The DNA here is from genome assembly GCA_030545235.1 of Helianthus tuberosus. Classification (NCBI taxonomy): domain Eukaryota; kingdom Viridiplantae; phylum Streptophyta; class Magnoliopsida; order Asterales; family Asteraceae; genus Helianthus; species Helianthus tuberosus. Next base: position 211,983,350 of record CM060424.1, read on the forward strand.
TTAACAAGTGGGGAAGCCTATTTAACAACACAGAAAAGCGGTGATCAAGTCAGTTCTTGGATTTTTGACTGCGGAGCCACTGATACGATGACGTACGAGCCATCGGACTTCGTGTCTACAAAGAAACCAAACAGAACCCACATCAAGACTGCAAATGGCGAAAATGCTTTAGTAAAGGGAGGAGGAACTGTCGAAATATCTCCCAATCTGAGATTGTCAAATTGTTTATATGTTCCTTCGTTAACACACAAATTGTTATCAATAAGTCATGTTACAAAGGAACTCAATTGCACAGTTCTAATGCATCCTCATTTTTGTATCTTACAGGACATCAGAACTGGAAAGATAATTGGGCGTGGCACTGAACGACAAGGCTTATACTATGTGGATGAGGTGACTCAGTCAGGAACTGCGATGCTTGCTCATGGAACAAAGAGTAGAGAAGCATGGCTTTGGCATAGGAGACTAGGGCATCCTTCCGCCGGGTATCTACATTTTTTACTCCCTAAACTCTTCCCGTCCAACAGTACATTAGACTGTGAAACATGTGCCTTATCCAAAAGTCATAAAAAACCTTTCAAACCAAGTAACACTAGGGTCAGTGAACCTTTTTCACTAATACATTCCGATGTTTGGGGTCCAGCTGAAACGAATGGAGGTCAAAATTTTCGTTTCTTCCTATTATTTGTTGATGACTGTACCCGGATGACATGGGTATATTTTTTAAAACACAAATCTGAAGTCTTTGAAAAATTTAGACTGTTTTACACCATGGTCCAAACTCAATTCAAAACCAACATTCAGATCTTACGATCTGATAATGGAGGGGAGTACGTTAATACCTCCATGAAACAATTTATTCAAGAGAAGGGAATGGTTCACCAAACCACTTGCCCAAAACACCCAGAACAGAATGGTGTAGTTGAGCGAAAAAATGGCATTTTGGTAGAAATGGCTCGAGCCCTTATGCTTGAATCCAAAGTCCCTAAATCTTTTTGGCCCGAAGCTATAAACACAGCTGTGTATCTCCTTAATCGTTTACCAACCAAAGCCCTTGACCTAAAAACTCCCCTAGATACCTTATCCACATTCTCCAAACTACCCCCACCTCTTACCTTACCACCTCGTGTCTTTGGGTGTACCGTTTTTCCCCACATACCCAAAACCGAACGATCCAAACTTGATCCATGTGCCGAAAAATGTGTCTTTATTGGTTATGGGGTGAATCAGAAAGGATACCGATGTTATAATCCATCACGACGTCGTGTGATTACCACTGTCCACTGTGACTTTCTTGAAACAGAATATTACTATCAGTCCCATCTCGGTGGTCAGGGGGAGATAGAACATGAAGACTCACTGAGCTGGTTGAAGTGGATTCCATCTGCAAGCGAAGATGAGTCATCTCATACATCCACACATACTAAGCCTGTTGAAAGCCTCACCCAAGAATCATCCAGACTGGTGTTCGAGGTAAGTGACTCTCCAAACCTTGAAAATATGCCTGAATTTGATCCAGATTCCACTAACAATCAGGAAAGTCCTAAGACAATGGAACAGGTAGAGATTGCTGAGCAAAACAACGGAGTCCAAGGAGAAGTTGAATCTAATGAACAACATGATGGAAGCTCTGGAACAACCCCAGGAACATACGTTTTACCTCCTAGAGCCAATAGAGGAGTTCCTCCAAAACGGTACTCCCCAGAAAGGGAAACCAGAAATTCAAGGTATCCTACAGCCAATATGGTTGACGGGAACTTATCTAACAGTGCGAAAGCATTTGTTACCTCACTATACTCCGAACAAATACCGAGTTCCTTAAAGGAAGCCCAAGGTGAGAAGAACTGGAAGGAAGCAATGGAAATGGAGATGCGTGCTCTTATGAAAAACAACACGTGGGAGAAGTGTGTTCTTCCTAAAGGAAAGAAAACTGTTGGATGTCGGTGGGTGTATTCAATCAAATATAAACCAGATGGTTCCATTGGAAGATACAAAGCTCGGCTCGTAGCCAAGGGTTACACTCAGACGTATGGGATCGATTACTCTGAGACATTCTCTCCGATTGCAAAAATGGACACTATCAGAGTCCTCTTCTCAGTGGCAGCCAATAAGCAGTGGCCTCTCCACCAGTTTGATGTTACAAACGCATTTCTCCATGGAGACCTAACGGAAGAGGTCTACATGGAAGCACCTCCAGGTTTTTGAGGGAGTTTTAAAGAAAGGGAAGTATGTCGGTTGAAAAAGTCATTATACGGGCTAAAACAATCTCCTAGGGCATGGTTTGGAAAGTTCACTTTGGCCATGAAAGAATACGGGTATCACCAAAGTAATGCTGATCATACTCTGTTCCTCAAGAGAAGAAACGGCCTTATAACTTGCTTGATCATATATGTAGACGACATGATTATTACCGGAAATGATGTAGAAGAAATAGCACAGTTGAAAGAGAATCTGTTTTCAAAATTCGAAATGAAAGATCTAGGAAATCTCAAGTATTTCCTCGGGATTGAAGTTCTCAGGTCTAAACAGGGGATCTTCATTTGCCAAAGAAAGTATGTCCTTGATCTTCTGGCGGAAACCGGGTTGATTGATTGTAAACCTGCAGATACTCCAATGGCGGTAAACCACAACCTTCACATGGAACTTAATGGGGAGCTTGCGGACAAAAAAAGGTATCAACGGCTCGTGGGCAAGCTAATTTATCTCTCTCATACTCATCCTGATATAGCGTATGCGGTTGGAGTAGTAAGTCAGTTCATGCACCAACCACAAGTTGCCCACATGGAAGCTGCTCAGAGAATTTTAAGGTATCTCAAGGGGACCGTAGGCCATGGAGTGTTATTCAGAACAAATGGACATCTGAAGGTTGAGCTCTACACTGATGCAGACTGGGCAGGAGATAAGGGAAATCGAAGGTCAACATCAGGGTACTTCTCCTTGGTTGGTGGAAACCTTGTTACCTGGAGAAGTAAGAAACAGAAGGTGGTTGCTCTCTGGAGTGCAGAAGCGGAATTTAGAGGTATAGCTCGAGGGTTAAGCGAAGTTCTTTGGATCAGAAAGCTACTAGAAGACATTGGTTTTCCACAAAAGGAACCCAGTAAAGTTATGTGTGACAATACGGCTGCAATACAAATCTCAGAAAACCCAGTACAACATGATCGAACAAAACACGTGGAGGTAGACCGACATTTCATCAAAGAGAAACTGGAGGAAAGAATCATAGAGCTCCCATATGTATCGTCAAAAGATCAACTCGCAGATATTCTTACAAAGGCCGTCAACGAAAATGCTTTTAGTAGCTGCTTGAGCAAGTTAAGTATTGGTGACCCCACTACTCAACTTGAGGGGGAGTGTCGGAAAGAAGAGAATAATTCAAGAATATTATGAGGATTTTCAGCCCAATCACAACTATTTTAAAGCCAAGACTCCAGCTCAGCCATTTATTGGCTTTCCTTTTTTTCTTGTTTTCATTTACTATAAATTGTGCATATGTATGTGTATTCAAGAATGAACTCAATAATCAAAAACATCAGTTTTACCTCTATACCCGACGATAGTTTCTTATCCGTTTGAGCCTTCATCTATCCAGATACTGATCCTGATCCTGATCCAAGTGTGAGTTACCACAGAGAAACTTCAGGACGTGATCCTTGTTAAATAATTTTTGCTCTAATTCTGCATTTTTCGTCTCTCCATGATTCGCGTGTTCCTCCTCTTCTAGACTGGTCTAAGCATCTGTTTCATCTACAGCTTCTACCGTTTTTTCTCCAAATCTAAAACATGAGGGGACTAAGTTTTGGTTTGTGCAGTAGTTGTAGGTGTTGCTCCAGGCATGGATATGTAGCTAGGATTTCCTCCATTCCCAGATCTGTCACTAGGTCTTGGTGTTCATCCTCGGGTTCCTTTATTGCATCAGTTAGTTTTTCTAGCCAAGCTTCTTTGATTGCCACAATATCCTTTTTCAAGGCTACCAAAGAATCAAGCTCAGCAAATATGGATGCCAACTGGTCAGCGATTGGGTCCACCACCTATTTAGACGATTAACTTCCACAAGAGTGTTGTTATATGAGCGGAGAAGATGTACACTCACGAGTCACGACACCTCTTCTTCTATGTCCCGATCCACAAAACCATTAAGAAGAGAAATGTGGGGGACCTCAATGATCCGATATCAGTTTAACCACATAGTAAGTTCCATTAAGAGAGATAATTTTATACTAATAATGGAATTTACATAATCAATACCTTAAATTGCCTTTAAAGTTAAAGGCTGTTTCCTTCATTTTATACAAAACGAATAGAAAAGTTAACGAAAGTTAGTGTTAACCACAAACTTATAGCCTTTTTATGTTATATGGAAATTATAGGATCCGAGCTTGAGTTCAGTGTTTTAGTCCGTTAAGATAAACAAGTCGAGTTCAGCTAACTCATTTAACTTCAAACCTGAGCTTAACCTAGCTTAGCACGGTTCATTTACAGCCCTAAGTAACAGTGATGATTTACATTAACTTGTATATTAAGACAACCACAATGATGTAACAAGGATATGGATTATTTGTTCATTATTGTACACACACACAAGAATTTTGTGAAATTTTGTTCATTATTCGCATCACATCACATAAATCATAATAGATGAACAGTAAATCAATAATGTTGTCGTCGGTTACGAGAGGATGCAAAAGGCGAATAGTGTATCTCCGGCAGTGTAAGTCGGATCAAAAAATCCAAGACTAACCTTGTAACCGTTGCCAACATACACACAACCATCACTTATAGACACGCCACCATACACGCTGGCTCCAGTGTCATACGACCATAAAATTTCTCCGGTTGCAGCACTCATAGCGTAAATAGGTCCGGTCCCATTGGTTGAGCCAGCAAACACAACATCATTGGCTACACTCACAGGGCCACTTGCAGTCGCGTTACTAGGATTTCTCGTAGACCACAAGATATCCCCAGTCGAGGCATTCATCGACACCCATCCGCCACTAGTCGTAGTGATATTTGACGGCTTCAATGTGAAGTTACCTCGCAAACTGTTGGCAATGTTTGTGTAAACCGCCTTTCCATCTGTCGCCGAACCCCATGTACCTCCTCCGCCTGGACCTCCAGGTCCAGCTTCCTACAATAACGGTTTTACCGACTCAACAGGCATACACGCATACATAAATTATACATACAACATGGGATTATATATATGGATCATAAAGGTAGTCAGATTGTTTGAATTTTAAAGTTTATTTTTTTTTTATTTCCACATTAAAGTCATCCCCATCCAAACAAAGAATACATATATATTGCGACTAGAAAATTTTGTCTCAGATCTTGTTGCTAATCTGTTTTGTGGCCACTTTTTTATGGAAATGAGTTTACAACGTGTTTTAGGGACTGAAGAATCGTTGCTATTAGCAACAACTATGTATTGCTATGGATTTTGAGACTAATTTTGTAACAGTATCTATTAGACCGGTTTTATGTGGTCGCAAACTTTTGTGAAGAATTTTAAATCAAGTATCTCGATCGGTCGCTAAATTTGTGAAGGAATTTAAATCAGTCACTAACTTTACGACCAAAACATAGTCCATCGCAATGTTAGTGACGGATTTGTAAGGGTTTCTTTCGGTCGCTAATTCTCATAACGTCCTTAAATTTTACAATAGTCATATTGTGGTGAAATTTCCAATACCCAATACCTTTGTTACAGATTTTGCGACTGAAACTTCAGTCGGATTTTGTGACCATCTTATTCAAATAGAATCCACTCTGTCGCAAAATAAGGGTGGATTTCAATCCGTCACAAGTTTAATAATTGGTTTAAAACCAGTAGCTAAATTTGTGACAGAAACATACTCCGTCATAAATTTATTACGGATTTATGAGGCGTTTTACTTGGTCGCTAATGCTCACAGCATCTTTAGTTTCTTTTTTTTTTTTTAAGTTGTCCTGTTGAAATTTTGTGAATAGAATTGTTACCATAGACCAAACAATGCTACCGTTGTCGCGATCCAAAGCCCACGCAATACCACTCTTTTGTACCATGGCCACAAGGTCACGCCTTTTTCCATGGTAATTAACGGTTAAAATCATAGGTGCTTCCCCAAAATCTGCGTCTGGATTAGGGCCAGGTGGACATCCGGGCGTAGAAACATTCCTACAAGCAAAAAACCAGACGTCATAACCGCCTAATTGTCTATACCAGTTGATGTGTCCCGAATCCAAATCGAGTGCGAGGATAGAATTCGAATGGTTATCGGGCTCTACGCACTTATCTTCTTCGGTTGGTGTTGTTTGATTGTTTTGGGCTTCTTGGCATTGTGTGACATTTAACGGAGCGGAATACAAGTTTCCAGTGGCAATGTAGACTGCATTCCGGTGAATGTCAATTGACGGACTGCTGCCCCATATGGCGGCACCAGCGTATTCATTGTTGCTACCGTTGTTATCCGGCAACATGTAGGTTTGCCACAAGATTCTACCATTGGTAACATTTAACTTGGAAAGACTCCCTCTAAATGTACAACATGCTTCAATGCTTGAGCTTTCTTCTAATGAAGATGTTCCTACATAGAATGCACTGCACACAACCATCATCTTTATTAGTTTTTTTTTCTAATGGACATTCCATCACAATTGCTTGATCATTCCTTGGGTTCTATAAGGGTCGTGTTCGTGTCTTCACAGGCTAAACCCGACATAAACCCGGAAATTTGACATGCACCCAAACACAACAAAAACTCAAAAATCGTGTTCCACACGTCAAGCCGAACATGAAACAAATATTTTGTGTTTGACACGAACACAATATGTTTAACATGATACACACATTTATATAAAACAATTAGCTGTAATTATAATAGAAACTAGAAAGTTAATTTCAGTTCATCTTTTTTATTAAAAAGTCTACATAAAATTCCCAAACATTTTATATTATGACACAAGAACACAATTTAATTGAATTAAAAAAAATAAAAATTGGTTCACAAGAACACAATTTAATTGAATTAAAAAATAAATTGGTTAACCTATGAACCCAACAGTTCAAGTGTTAGATGTGTTTCGCAGGTCGATTCAAAACTTAACAAAACCCGTGTAGACTATCTCAAACCAATAAATTTCATACTAGGATTTTGGTGTTGTATTATAAATTCAAACTACTTATTATTTCCAAAATAAATTACAAAAATTGTATGTTTATATTAAGGGAAATTTACGAAAATGTCAGTGTGTTTTCAAATTTGTCACGTTCCTGCGTCCGTAGACGGACCTCTGAGCATGGGATGAGTCGGCGTATCATGTTGAAGAGTCCATGTCCATCCGAAGCGTCGGTGGACTCTTCCGAAGCGTCGGTGACTCTTCCGAAGCGTCAGTGACTCTTCCGAAGCGTCGGTGGACTCTTCCGAATGAGCGTGATAAATTCGAAAACATGGACTCTTCAACATCATACGCCGACTCATCCCATGCTCAGAGATCCGTCCACAGACGCAGCAGCGTGACAAATTCGAAAACATGGTTGGTCAACTGACATTTTTGTAATTTTCTCTAGTATTAAATTTCAAAACCTGTCATTTGCCATTTGCCATTTGCCTTATACTTTAATGTTTTCAAATACTACTATACATGTTTTGTTCTTTTGACCTAACGAAGTTAATTTTTATCCTTAAATCATGACACAAAAGGCTAATTTAGTCTTCAACAAGAATATATTTTGGAAAGGGAATATATAATAAAATATTAATTATATTAGAAGTTGATAAAAATTAATTTTATTATTTTAATTGACTTTCTGTAGTTTTAAATTCATCTTTTTTTTTTTGAACGGCGATTGACTCCAACAGGCGAGAGGATCACACCCACATTGCATGGGTCCCTAGTCCCCCTCGGGCGAGGCATCCGAGGTTGACCATAGGCGCTCCACGAGAAAATTTCCCCCCGGCAGCCACTTGACTGCAGTTGCGGCCTCCGCACTCAAGAGCCGGAGTAACCGCTGGGTAATAGAAAACTCGTGTGCGGCTCAAGACTCGAACCCGGGCTATTACGCGCTCAAGGCTCTTATCCATCATTGCCATGACCCCTCAACCAAGGTTGGGGTCATTTTCCCCCAAATGCAGTGGGTGGGGATCGAACTTGGGTCTCCAAGGAAACCCAAACTCTTTCCACCACTCCACCACAAGTGGAGGATAGTTTTAAATTCATCTGGTGTACAATTATTCGCAAATTGCAATCAATTGTCAATAGTTTACTTTCATTTGGCCACATCACACGAATATTTCATTAATTAATTATATCTAAGAAAACAAAACGAATCACACCTTAATACCTTATATAAATCAGATAACTTTCACCGAAGTGACGCATATTCGTTGATGAGATGTTAGTGTTTTTGTTGTTTTTTCGGTTTTGTTTGATCATGACCAACAGAGTGTTCAGTTGATAATTTATTTTGTAGTGAAAGCTTGTTTTCTAGCCATTCTTATTGGTAACGAAAAAAACATACCTTTTATAATAAGTTCCCGACATGGTGATAATAGCCGAGTAATGCGTATCGAGTTGGGTAGACCAAACGAGCTCACCGTTGCTACGGTTAAGCCCCAGAACATAAGCGGGCCCGCAAATCCCAAAGATCAAAAGATCATCAGCAACAGTAGGGGTTGATCTTGAAACAGTCCAGTTAACTCCTGATGTGAATCCTGTTGAATTAAGCCCGGTTAGTTGTCCAAGATTGTGTTGCCAAATGACTGACCCGTCGGATGCATTAAGCGCGTATATGTTTCCATTCCAACTTGGGAAATAGATGGTGTTGTTGTATATTGTTGGAGTCGCGGTTATATCTTTTCCGGCTACAAACTTCCATTTCAGCCTAAGGTTAGCCACAGTTTTAGGACTGATTTTTGTTTCGCCATACGCGTATCTATGGTTTTGTAGATCTCCACCATGATTTGTCCAATCAGTTGACTATAAACAATAAATAAATTATCAAAATGATGGCGAAAATGGTTGTCCTTAAAATGAAACATGAACACATACCTTAGCTGAGGTTTGAAAAGAAAGGAACAACCAAATGAGGATGACAAAGTAGAGGCAATTGGGTGCCATTAAAATGGTTGGTTTGTTTCCAAAACAGACTTGTAATGTCACTTTTGAATATAATTTATCCAAATGTGGAGGTCAATGTAATGTTTCTTTCTTGTTAAACAAGTTTTATCATTTTAAAATATTGGAGAATTGAGATATCCAAGTACAGTTAAGATATTTTCATATTGACTTATATTTATGATAAATGTGAAAGGAGGTCAGTAAGCCGTCAAACAGATGGCATTTATCCTTCTTGGTAACAATTTATACAGTTACAATATTAAGAAAATATATGATATAATGATAAGGAGAAACCTTGGTTGAAAGACGAGTAGTTAGTAGGGGCGGACCTATACTGTTACAAGGGTAACCTCCGTTGCCCCTGACGCTCCGGTGACGCTCCGACGGTAGTGTAAATTTTGGAAAAATTTGACGTTTTTCGATTTTGTTACCACTTTTTTTAAAACGTTACCCCTATACGGATTTTCTAGATCCGCCACTACTAGTTAGAGCATTCACACTGGAGGCATCCATCACTATCACTATCTCCATATCATCTCATCACTATGTTATTTTGGTTGTACTTTAAATACATGAACAATTGCTAAGAAATTGTGCCTAGAAAATTATTCTACAAATCTTGTTGCTAATATGTTTTGTGACCACTTTTTTATGGAAATGAGTTTGCAACATGTTTTATCGACTGAAGAACCGTTGCAAATTGGCAACAAATACTTATTGCTATGGTTTTCGAGACTGATGTAGTAACAATATATATTCAACCGATTTTTTTCCCGTAACCATATAAGCATGGATCTCAATCGGTCGCTAACTTTTGTGAAGGATTTTAATTAAGGTCCCTAATTTTGCGACATAAGCATAGTCCATTGTTTATGTATTACCATCGCGCCATAGGGCTTTTTCCGGTGCAAGATCAGCGAACAACGCCCGGTGAAGACTTAAATATCAGCCACTCGAGCTAAATGGAAGAATAGTTTCAGAACGATGGCCTGCAACCTATAGAAGATCACAGAAAAAGAAAACACTGTTAGCCTCGTCACAGGGAGGGACCTCTCTATGACCAAGCTCGGGCATGAAGATAAGTATTGGAAGTACAGTGAAATGATCAGTGAGAGAGTTGGATATTGTAGAGAGAGAAAGTACAGATTACCCGTCTCTGGAGGTTTAAGTGGGGTATTTATACTTGTGGGTATGCTCACGTGGTTTGGGCCGTTATGGCCAGACCTGTCATTATCAGGTAGTTGAGAACGTGGGCCCTGAGTTGGTTATAGAAGTTTCTTCTAACCGGGTGCTTTTTGGGGGTCGGAGCATGGTGTTCGAGCCACTTGATATTATGTTCGGTCTGGTGACTCGGACGTCTCCTCATCAAGTCCCCCTAGTCCGTAATGTTGTTTGCAACATTATGGACTTAATCCTGGAATTTCTTCGAGCTCTCTTTGGCGAGATTCGCTTTGTTTTTTAATTTTGTATTTTGACGGTCATCTAGCTTAAATGACCGCTTCATGGTTTTATCTTTTCCTTACTTGTGACGATTCGGATACGTCATCTTGGCAACGTGTCATTTCCTTATTGGCTCAAGTAAGGCGGTGATTGGCTATCACCCATTTGCATTGCCTATATAAAAAGCAAGTGAGAAGTTTTTTTTTTTTTTTTTTTTGCTTTTTTACTTTCACTTCCCCTTCTTCTGATTTTCGATTTATCTTTTTTCAAAGCTTTTTTAGCTGGAGCTGATCCACTTAATCAGGTTTGTGGCTTTCTTTTTTTAAACATAATGGTGAATAAATGTAACTTGAGTGTTACACCCCAACCGATGGCAGAAACATCGGGATGAGACGAACAAATTGCTGAAAACGTCATAACTCTATGTGACAATATAATTTAAATTCCATTTCATAAAAATGCTAAAAAGTCATACAAAATTAAAATAAGAACAACATTGTTTTAAACATAACATCAAAATAATTGTTTATTCTAGGTGTGTTTCTAAGTCTACCTAAATCTCGTTTCTTTACTTAGCATCATCACGTCTATCAACCTGGAACATGTATTAAAATATGATCAACAAAAAGTTGGCGAGTATTGATGTATTGCAAAATACATCTCTTATTCGTGTATAGTTTGTATAGTTTCTCGTTATATTTAGTTTAGTTTTCGTTAGAATGTGCATACTATTGATCAGATTGAGTTTTGCAGGTCTTGGTACTTAATATTGCTGAAAATTGAGTGAAAACGAGCCAAAATGCTGAAACACCAAGTCCCGGAACAAGTTTAAAGGAGTTAGAATAATTTTTGAGAGTTTTGAGAAGTTAAAGCTGGGAAAAATTCGAAGGAGTCTGTCCAAATTGAGTTGTGGCATCGCGCCACAAGGGGTCCTTATCACCGTCGCGTGCCGCCAGGATTAAATAAATGATTTTTGATAAATGTTGCAGTCGCGTTGCATGACACCGAAGACTCTTACCCGTCGCGCGACGCGACGGGGGTATTTGACGGCCATAATTCGTTAACAGCTAGGGTTAACTATAAAAACCAAGAAAAACAATCATTAAACCCTAGTTACGAATTGGGAGCATCTTAGGCGAACTTTGGAGCATTCATTGAGCAATTTCGAAGATCTTGAAGCTTACGAATCAGTGGTACGAGTTAGGGACGAAGGATTGAAGACTACACGGGTTTTCTAGTTCTTTTTTTTTCTTACGAAACTTGTTATCATGAATTCTCATTTAGACATCTTTGATTTGTTTTCGTTATTTGACATGCTTAGGGGTGTAAACAAGCCCGGAGGCTCGAGAGCTACTCGTGATCGGCTCGGTTAAAACCTCGAACGAGTCGAGCCTTAACGAGCCCGAGCTCGAGCCTGAAATAGAGTTCGTTTAGTTATCGAGCCCGAGCTCGAGCCTGAAAAACAAAGCTCGTTTAGGCTCGCGAGCCCAAACGAGCCTAAACAAAATTTTAGATTTTTATATATATAATATAATAATGATGATGATAACATTGGTGAGTCGAGCTAGAGCCGAGCTTTGGCTCGTTTAATCGTTGTTGAAACGAGCTTGAGCCGAGCTTTTAGCTCATTTGAGGTTGTTCTCGAAATAACTCGAGCCGAGGCGAGCCGAGCTCGAGCTTTGGGTTTTACTCGCGAGCCGAGCTCGAGCTCACAGAAGTACATGCTCGGCTAAACATTTAAGCCACCTAGACTTTGATGAATGGATTGATATGAAGTTTTTACCTTTTTCGTTATTTGCATGAATATTATGGATTGATTGTGTTTGGTAAAAGGTTTGGTCTATTGATTTGATGTGCATGCATACTTTAATTTGGTTTATTATTATCACTTGCTTCGTATGATTCTTGGTGACGGTCTTTATCACATAATAGAGCCGTGCTAGGGTTTAGGATTTTGGTGAGTGTCTATATCACGTAATAAATCTTAGCTCTTTAGGGTGAAATTGCGCAAATAACCCTAGAAGTAATTGTTAGTGATCTACTAGGTTTTAGTGTTCTACTAGTCCCAATAGCTGGAAGGTGCGGGGCTATTAATAGGTCTTACCCGGCGAATTGCTTTAGACAATCCTTGAACCACCCCGTGGCGCTACGCCACGAGTAACCTTTTTTGCCTTAGCGTCGCGCGACGACCCCCAAATCGTTTAAAACCTTATCTTTTCAGCATTTTTCCCCAAACTCACAAAACCTTTTACACCCACCGCCCCCATCGACGAAAAACCCTTACACCACCATTATCCCAACATATCTTCACCATTTCTTAACCAAATCTCACCATTCCACCTCCCTCGTGACCGGAATCGCATCAAGAATAAAACCCACCGAACAAAAATCCGGTTTATCCGCCGTATCACTCCGGTTCGGGACCTCACCATTCACGAAAAATCCTAACTTTTCTTGCAAATCTTCAGCAAATCAGGTATGTTCTTTGCACTATTCTCTTATATTTATCAATTAGCTTTTTAGTTTGAGTCTTTGTATTAGTTAGATTGTTTCAGTTTCGTGGATTTTAGTGTCGGGTCAGTCGAGTCGATGTTGAGTCCGTATGTTAGGTTATCGAGTCAGGTGTCATTTAGTTTGTCGAGTTTTTGTTTAGGTTTAGTCAGTTGGTTTCAAGTTGTTAGGTTGAGTCATGTGTTAGTGCATTTGGTGGTCGCCCTTGTCGGCTCATTGTGGTTCGGTCAAGTCAGCCGTGTCGAGTTAGGCGCAAATTGAGATATGTTAGTATCATTGATGGGTGCGGCTGGGTATGGTTTGGGCACTTACGACATTGATTTTCTGATTTGTGATGCTATTTCGTTACGACATTTTATAGTTAAATCTCGACTTTTGTCTCGCATTAGGTGATCATGATTAGTGTTGTTATTATGGGTGCGGGTGCTTGTTGGATTGGGTTATTGAATGTGTTTTGAGTGTGGATTGTTTGGTACGGGACGTTGACACGTGAAGTTTGAACCTTGCGCATTAAAACGGAATTTTTGCAAACGGAAAACCCTCCATTAACTAGGCGGACTTTTTCAATCGCGAAAACTTTGATTTTAAAACTAAAAAGCAACTGATTTTTAAGCAAGGTTGGACTTCAATGTCTTTGTTAGGCACTCGCTTTAATTGCGGACAATTAAAGTGCCGAGGGGGTAGTGTACATTGAGTCTAGTTTAGTGTCTTTGTGTCGTTTTACTCAAGTTTTAGTATAGTTTAAGTCATAGTAAGTAGGTCTTGGGTTTACTTGCACGTACAAGTGATTTAGGCTCGCCCGTACTCAATCTCCATTCGGGCGAGTTTAATATTCACTTAGCATTTGTAAAAAGGTAACCCGTTCATTTTTAATTCAACTTTATTTTTCAGAATTAGCCGCGAATGAAATGCTATACGGCTATTCTAATTGTTTTCGAAAAAATTTATAAAAATCCAAAAAAATATATATATATTTCAAAAAAAAATTCAAAAAAAATTTAAAAAATGAAAAATACCAAAAATAGTTTGTTATTACTGATTGTTTGCTTGTTTTGTCTTGTGAATATCTGTTTTGCAGACATGGCCAGTAGCTCGCGCAGAGGTAGGTCTCGAAAAACAGGTGCGGGTCAGACAACACCACAGAAGGATTCTATTGATCCGATTCCTCAGGAGATCCAAATTCTTCAGATAGCGGCAGATGATCCAAAGCTGAGAAAAATCCAGTATCAAATGTATGAGTTTATTCCAGATATGAAGTGTAGTAGAGCCAACCACCCGATACTGAAGTTCGAGCCGGGTACATCGGAGTGGGAGAAATATGATAAGTTGAGAAAAACTGATTTGCTTCAGCACAGGGTGATAAACTGGACCTGGTTGGAGGAGATAGGTTTGAGGCAGGAAGTAGCGGACCTTTTGGGTCCAAAGTTGGCTAATGCTTTAGAGTGTATGCAGGCTCAGTATGAGGAGTTGGTGCTAGAGTTTCACAGCACGTGGAGACACAAGGAGGGTAAGTTTGATCAGGACACAGCTGTGTCTTTTCAGTTTGGGTAGGCAGGTTTTTGAGATGAATATGGCGAGGTTTGCCATTGTGTCGGGATTTTACACTGAGGAGGAGGTGAGGCAGCCGGGATTTCTGACTAGTTTGAGAGGTGCTTATTCTACTGTGAGGGATTACAGTGTTGGTTCGACTGAGCTGCGAAATTTCTGGCAGACGATATCTAACCACCCTTTCACGGTTACGAACCTGATCACTTCGGTTCATAACCCGATTTATAGGTATGTGTTGAAGATTTTATCTACTACGCTGGTGGGTCGAAAATCTGGGGAGAATAAGGCAAATTGGATAGAATTGTTCATTCTCATGTGCCGTGTGGAGAACCGTGAGATGAACTTAGCAACTGTGTTAGCAGATTCTTTTAGCAGGGGTCGTCGAGGTGGTCATCGTGCTGGGTTGGCTATGGGTCCCTATATTACTCGCATTGCATAAAATCTAGGGGTGTTTAACAAGTATGTCCCCCACTTTTTACATGAGTGGCCGAAGACGATGACGTTTGGGATGAGAGAGTTACAGCAGGCTAGGATAGTTTCATGGACTGAGCCCTACGGCTGGGAGCCGATTAGGCAAGGCCCGCAGGTGCAACCGCCAAAAGGACATCCGGGTGAGGATGTGATGATTCAGATTGACCCTACTAGCCGAGAGCGGCCACCACAGCGACACGAGCTACCAGCAGTCCAGTATCCGAGGAGGCAGCCCCCACCTGAGCCTCTCACTTTGCAGTCTCTCTCTGGCTATGTGGAGCAGAGATTTGACAGGTTGGAGCATCTTATTGGGTTGATGCAGTTGGGTCAGGAGAGGCAGGATGATGCTCTCCGTTACATGATGAGCAGGCACAGCATGGGAGTTCCAGACTTCTTCCAGCCGAGACAGCAGGGTAGCTCGGCTGGTGCTGCTGAGAGGTTTGATCCGACTCCCCCGTTCCGTGTATTTGGGGAGAACAGTGGTGCAGGTGGACAGGAAGGCAGTGAGGAGTCTGCCAGCGAGCATGACGAGGACTAGTATGGGGATGACGAGGATGACACAACAGCTGACTATATCTTTTGTTTGATTTTTTTTTATTTTGTGCTGTTTTTGATCCTCATTTGTTGGTCTGTACTTATACTGATACACGTTAAACGGGTTGGTTGGGTTGGTTTATGTTGAAACTGATGATTTTGAATGATATATATTATTATGTTTTGCTAGTTTGTTGATGGTGATTGATAGGTTGATTGTAGTAGCCGCTTTCGTTCACGTGTCCGAGAATAGGAGTTGTTTGCTGAGCGCGTTTCGAATTGGAGGGCTTATGTGGAAACGACTGGCACTTTAACAGTCTCACATATTCAGCTAAGTCATTTCCCTTGTATTTTTGTATTCGTTTATTTCTTTATTTATTTAGTTCGTTCGTAGTTTAGTAGTTATTTTTAGGTATTGTTTTGAGTCGTATTTCCGTTCTTGCATTAGGGACAATGCAATCTTTAAGTGTGGGGATGGGATACATGTAAATAATCGAGTCATAAATATGAAAAATAAAAAAATTAAAAATTTGAAAAAATCCAAAAAAATTGAAAAATCAGAAAAAATGTCCTTTGAAATAAGAAGTTGGCAAATAAAAAATGATAGAAAAGATGAATTTTTGCTCGGGTTGAATAATAATAATATGAGATTAAAATAAATCGAGCTTGTGTCTAGTTAGGGATATGTGGATAGGCCCGGGTTTGGTTTTAGATCCCTTTGAGTTAATATACCTTAATTGTCGGTCTGCTAGTGGGTTTTCATCTGGGAAATATGGGAAACTGAAACTGCCAATAAGAGTATAAGGGACACCGTTATAAGTTAAAACCGTTAGAATTTTTTTTCGAAAAAAAATAGAAAAGAAAATGAGCTAGAAACTGAATGAAAGTAGCACAGTTCTATGTAGTCTGGGTTGGGGATAGTGACTTTACAACCGGATTATCTCTAGAATGTATGAAATCGAACTTGCAAAGAAAGAAAAAGTACCGAAGCCTAAGTAATCCGAGTTGGGGATAGCGACTCTACAGCCGGATTGCCTCTTGGTTAGGGAAAGCAACGTCTACGCTCATTAAAAAGAAAAAAAAAAGACAAGCGATGAAAGAAAAATGGAATGGAAAAGAAAAAAATTGATTGTAAATTCTCTTGGTTTTGATATAAGCCGGTTGGGAATTGGTCTAGTGATCGTTCCTTTAGTGCTATAAGCTTGAGGCGGGAGTAGGTGGACCGTAGATCCTAGCGTGAGACCCTAGGTAGATTGACCGCACTAAAAATTAAATTCACATGATAAGGGCTTAAGATCGGATTTGGGTTTAAATGGACATGTATATTCACAATCGCGGCTAACGCAAGCTTTGGTTTTAATAAAATATAAATATACTTTTGACCCGAGTGACTGTTCATCTCTGATTCTGTTGCATAATTCTTTTTCGAGGACGAAAAAAGAGTAAGTGTGGGGATATTTGATGTATTGAAAAAATACATCTCTTATTCGTGTATAGTTTGTATAGTTTCTCGTTATATTTAGTTTAGTTTTCGTTAGAATGTGCATACTATTGATCAGATTGAGTTTTGCAGGTCTTGGTACTTAATATTGCTGAAAATTGAGTGAAAACGAGCCAAAATGCTAAAACACCAAGTCCCAGAACAAGTTTAAAGAAGTTAGAATAATTTTTGAGAGTTTTGAGAAGTTGAAGCTGGGAAAAATTCGAAGGAGTCTGTCCAAATTGAGTTGTGGTGTCGCGCCACAAGGGATCCTTATCACCGTCGCGTGCCGCCATGATTAAATAAATGACTTTTGATAAATGTTGCAGTCGCGCTGAGCGACACCGAAGACTCTTACCCGTCGCGCGACGGGGGTATTTGACGGCCATAATTCGTTAACAGCTAGGGTTAACTATAAAAACCAAGAAAATCAATCATTAAACCCTAGTTACGAATTGGGAGCATCTTAGGCGAACTTTGGAGCATTCATTGAGCGATTTCGAAGATCTTGAAGCTTACGAAATCAGTGGTACGAGTTCGGGACGAAGGATTGAAGACTACACGGGTTTTCTAGTTCTTTGTTTTTTATTTTTCTTATGAAACTTGTTATCATGAATTCTCGTTTAGACATCTTTGATTTGTTTTCGTTATTTGACATGCTCGGCTAAACATTTAAGCCACCTAGACTTTGATGAATGGATTGATATGAAGTTTTTACCTTTTTTCGTTATTTGCATGAATATTATGGATTGATTGTGTTTAGTAAAAGGTTTGGTCTATTGATTTGATGTGCATGCATACTTTAATTTGGTTTATTATTATCACTTGCTTCGTATGATTCTTGGTGACGGTCTTTATCACATAATAGAGTCGTGCTAGGGTTTAGGATTTTGGTGAGTGTCTATATCACGTAATAAATCTTAGCTCTTTAGGGTGAAATTGCGCAAATAACCCTAGAAGTAATTGTTAGTGATTTACTAGGTTTTAGTGTTCTACTAGTCCCAATAGCTGGAAGGTGCGGGGCTATTAATAGGTCTTACCCGGCGAATTGCTTTAGATAGTCCTTGGAAAAGGTCGTGCCTTAGTTGCCCTGTCGGTTTATTAGTCTATCAAGTCAAGTTAAGAAACCTAAACTACCCTAGATCTATAATTGGAAAAGAGTAGGTCAACATTAGGGTACTTACACAATAATTAGACAACTGGAAAGACGTCTAATAACCGGTAGGATTAACGGCCTAGGTAGCGCCATAAGTTTCACCTCGAGAAGGGTTGAGGGGCTTAGTTGGTGTCTTAATAGGTTTAGTACCATAAGATCCCGGTTCCATAAATCATGCATTTAACTTAATCGGTGATTACTTAAAATCAATCCAGGATTCTAGTCTAGGTGGTCTTGTTCATCATATAAGAAAAGCCTTTGCTTTATTTCGTATTAGTCTAGTTTTAGTTTAATATTTAGTTTAAATAGATTTCCTTAGATTTTCCGTAACCCCCCCCCCCCCAAAAAAAAAAACAATTAAACAAGTTAAGTCGTGTCTGTTAGTGTCTATTAGAGTCTAGTTTACGTGATAAATAGAGTCTCGTGGTTCGATATCGGACTTCCTTAGGTCATACTACAGTGATCGGTACACTTGCCGATTGTGTGGTTTAGGTCGAGTCTAGAATTAAAGCTTTTTAGTGTCTTGCTTAGAGAGTCTAATTTAGTTAATTTTAATAGTCTGTTTAGCACACATCAAGTATACAAGTTTTATACATAGCATAATATAGGATAAAAATGTTTAACGTGCTCATATCCAACATGAATAACAATATGCAAGTTACTAATATGCTGAAACAGTGTAACTATATGTTCAAACCCAAGTATACAACGCAAATTTGCCTTTCCCAAGAGACTAGCGGGAGGTTATCATGTTTAACTTAACAATACCCCAAGACTAATGGGCGGTGCGATAATCCTATAGCGCTATAATTGTTAAGGTAGGCTAGCAAAGTTAATGAGTATATATTGACACAAAAGTTTACATAGCATACAAGATTAACAAGCATCATATAGTTTCATGTTTAACGTGGATAGAGTGTGATTAAAATAAGTTTCAAGTGTTTCGTGTTTTGTATAAAATACATATTGCACCCAAAGTGTTAAAAAGTAAAATGGGATCGAGTATACTCACGGTTTTGTAAGCTTCCACTTGTAAATTCCGCGAGGGTTTGTTGGTTGATTAGGATAGAGCACCAAGTCCTTCTACACGAAGAAACATAGGTGTATGAGTATTGGATGTTAATGAAGGATTAAGGATTCGGGGTTTAAAGTACATGAAAAGTAGACATATGAGACAATAATCATCTTAATACATAATACTCGTTTTGACACTAGGAAACCCCAAAGGTTTTGAATGTTTTCATGGGTCAAAATACCCATTAGAATCATAACAAGTTATTAAGGTCTTAGATGATGTAACTTAACATTTTGACAAATGACCACTAGGTCATCATCAAAGGTTTGGTTACTTGGATAATATATATGTTATATAGTATATATTATAAGTTTCTAGTCCAATAATAATACAAGAACATCATATAAGTCATGCATGAGGTAGGAAGATAAATCTTCAATTTAGGAATCTCTTTTGTATTCACCACTACACATGTTGTCATAGACAACAAGAAGGGTCATGAACATACATTAAGGAATGAAATAAACTCTATCTAATAAGGAAAACATCAATTGATGTGTGGATTTGCAAGTAGGATAGCCCAAGCTAACCATATAATCACACAACTTCAAGTTCAAGACTTGTTCATCACTTGTGGGTTAAAACCCTATTAAAACAGAAACATTTTTAGGATTAAACCTCTGGGTTTACATGTCACAACCTTGTTTTAAAGCTCACATAATCATGGTCTTGATTAGTGGCATAAGGACATAGGAATGTGTTGAGAATCTCAAGTTCAAGTAAGTTTAACAAGTGTTTAATCAAAACAAAAAAGTTTCCTTGCACTTTTCACCTTATTTGGTTAATGTTCCAGCCTTGGTTTTCCAAGTGCAAAGGAGGAAGAATCAATGAAAAATATGAAGTAGAAGTGAACTTATGCTCACTTTTGTAACTTGAAACGAATCTGGCCTTGCTACTGATTTCCAGCTGAATTTGAAGTGTTTAGAGAGTGTTTAAGTGAGTTTGCAAAGTGAAAATGTGTGGAGGAGGCTTAGGTTTTATAGGGGATGAATTAGGGTTGAGTTTGGTGCCATTTAATGCAAGAAACACAAGAAACAAGCACAAAACTCACCAATCCGGGAGCTGGAAACGAGTTCTGCTGGATTAGCAGCCTCCCGGGCCGTGAGCCACCAGGGGGTGTGTCGCGGGTGCGAGCTAGATGGGGCTGGGGAGTTAAGTTTCAGTTGTTGTCAATATTGGTCCCTTATATTTATTTTTTGTAGTTTTAAGGTGTTTCAAGGTGTTTTATGTATAAAGATAATGTAATTATATCATAAAACAAGTATAAACAAGCATGTATGTCGAGAATATGTATCGTGTTCGCATAAATTGAGCATATAAGTCACGTGTTTGTAAGTTTAACGTGTTTTTCATAAATTATGAATAAAGTATCACGTGTTTAATCAATTCGAACGTATGATCATGTATGAGATGTGTATAACATGAATGTAAAGAAATACGAATTTTATTATGATCCAAGTCTTGGATTTTACAACGATTACAACAAAGAGACGATTACAAGAATACAAGACTTCCAAAAATAGAAATACAAACAACGCTTTCTAATTATGGAAAGTACGAAAAAGCAGGGCGTTACATTGAGTACGAGCTTAAACGTTCTGACCCAATCTTGACTAGATTGGTATGTAGAGACGTACCAGATTCCTCCGTCTCTCAGACCTGTTCTTCCGGAAAAGAATACTGTGACAACCGTCAAAAATCCAGGTATCCGTACAATTAATTAATCATGATTAGTGCCTAATGACTGTGCTAAATTACAATTAACTACTTTTTGATTTCTGCTATACACATACATGTGCATCATACATTGTTTAATATCATACCAATATTGCATGAAAGCTATATTGCCTCCAATGATGCATTAAGTACAGTTAGCACAATTATCTGGTAAATCAGGAAGATGCTGACAGAACTCAGCACATAGACAGACAGTGTTTTGAGACCTAGTAGGAGCCAGAAACTAAGTACTACACTAGTATAGTGTGTAGGAAAGTAAGGATCCCAAAACTGCCTTTCTAAGTGATAGTTTAAGTGCCGGAAAGTGCCTAAAACTCACCCAAAGTGCTGAATTCAGCAAAATTCAGCATAAATCCTCATTTAAACAATCTAATTTCATGCAAAAATATGCTTAAATGGTCCTGAATGCTTTCCTAAGTGTCGGGAATTAAAAGTGTCACAAAAGGGTACATAAAGAACACTAAACTGTATAATTTAGCACTTTAACGAACCAGTATCTAACCGAATAACCGGACACTACCCGAAACATCAAATTTACACTAGAAGCACTGTTTTAACATTACCAAGCTAGTTATGGTCCCCGAACACCATAACACCTCCTAAAATATCTAGTAACAAAGTCTTCTAAATAATACTTGATTTTTAAACATAATGTAACTTACTTGGTTAGGGCCTATGCTACTACCCCCCCCCCCCACCTAGTGGACGGCCCCAACATGGGCCCCACTCTTGATTTTCTTTCAATTTTATATGAGATTTTGTTGGCCCATTAGTAACACATTACACATTGGAAGAATACTTGAAATGGTCATAAGTAAGACCCATTAACACTTAACCTTATTCTTCACAGACTAAAACACATACTCATCTTCATCCTCTCCCTCCCTTGCTCAGGACCGAACCATAGCACCACCACCATCACCTTCATTCACCCATCTTCATACAATCTAAGCATATAGAAGGGTGTTAGAGACCATATAAGGAAGCTTGGTGGCCTTGAAGCTTGAAGGATCTCTCTTGTTTGCTTTTATCCACTCATTTTCTTCACTTGAATCATCCCTAGCCTTGAGCTAGTGGTAAGAACCTTGATCTATCTATATTACTTCCATTTTTAGTGGTTAAAGAAGTATCATAATCAAAAACTTGAAGAACACTAAAGATCATAAGCATGAAACATGAACATAAGCTTGTTTAATGATGTAATCTCGATGAATATGAGTTGTTATGCTTGTTGATCATTTATTGCTTGTAGAAATGATGTTGATCATCATAAGATCTCGCTAGATCATGACTAAAAACATAATCTAGCAAGATGTAAGAATAGAAATTGTTGTAGGATGATGGATCATCCACACATAAAGCATGAACTTGAAGGAAAATAATGTTTTCTTGAAAAACCATGATCAAGTAAGTTGTTAATCATCTGGATCTAAGAATTTCATGAAGGATTTCTAAAGACACCAAGTTAAAAATAAAAGTTTCATTTGATCTTGGTTCATACATGAACAAATCTTGTTTTTAGTGGTTAAACAAGTGTAGAAACACTTGTGAATCAAGAAGAATGCGTAAAGAAGTATTTTTAGAAAACATGATTTGAAGTTGTAAACATCTAACTTCTTTAAAAATGAGATTTTTAAGGAACTAATTACATTTTAAAGGGTAACAAGACTTACTAAGAATACTAGTAAGTTACTACAAATTTTTACAAATATTCAAGTTCATGAATTAGTAGAATATGCATGATTTTGGCAAGATTGGTAAGTAAAGGTTGTTTGTTGATGATTGTAAATTGATTGTGATGATTTTTACAAAAGAAAATGATATGCTTGAAAGCATGGAAACCTCCATTTTTAGGGAAAACTATGGCAAAATTTTCTAAAAATATAAACACTTAGAAAAATATTTTTAAACAAATATTTACAAGTGTATTGTAAACCACAAATTGTTACATAAACTTTGCCATAAATTTTGGTTACAAAAATACAAATATTTGAGGTTGGTTTTTATAAATAAAAGTGACTAAATATGTATCTAGAAAGTATATAATTAGAAGACACATATATGTGATTATTTGTATACTTTGTGTATTAGTTATATTATTTTAGGACTTGAAATATTATAACTAAATATTATAACTCACAAAATACCAAGAAATTACCATCCAAAATATTACCAAAAATTCCAAAGAATAAATATACAAGCTTACACAAAAATATTGGAGAACCGAACTATGAAATGAGACTTACAAAAATATTCCGGAATTTATTCACAAAAGTATATATTTGGTAAATAATATTTTGGGACACCAAGAAAACAAAATATGATTTTTACAATTACCACAAGAGTATATCATATTTTTTACAAGGAAAAATATATTATTTTTGGCAAAGTATGAAATATATATCTTCTTGAGATTTTTAGAAGATATATTATTTTTAATATATATTTTCTTAAACAAACACGAAATACAATATTTTTGGGAAAAATATACATTTTCTTAAATAAATGTGAAGTATGTCATTTTTGGGAAGAATGAGTTTATATATATATTTTCCAAGTGGACTTGAAAATATATTATTTTTGGAACTTATGAGAGAATACAAATATTTTTGCCAAAGAAAAATTATAAATAATTTTTCTAAGTAATATTCCTTAAAATATATATTTTGGAAATATATATATTGGATCTTTATTAAGGATAATATTACGGAAAATTTAATACGAAATTAAGTATAAAGAATACTTAATGAATACAATACAAATAAGTATTCTCGTACGTATAAATACGCACCGGAATACGACTCCAAAACATGGCCAAAATACACATATATAAGATACCCCCATCCTTGGGAAGGAAATACAAGTATAAATACTTGGGAAGTATTATTACAATAATATTGTTTAACCATTATTCCAAAATTTATAAATACAATTTAAGTTAAAATATTAATTATTTTAACAAATAATTATATAACTTGGAATAATATCGAAGACACAAAAGAAACGTAACTCATGGACATTAATACTAAGTCAAGGAACCGACCGTTCGTCTAATAGACATTGGTACGTTGTAGGTAGTCGTGTTCACCAAAGAAGCTCTAGTTACGATTGCTGAAGACACAAGACTGTGAGTACATGTCCCCCTTTTCTTTAAACTGTTTTGTTTTATAACTTCGGGGGTGAAGTGCATGTTACAAATGATTACGATTACAAATGGTTTACAAATGAAATGAACTGCTAGATCATGTGAAAGGGTAGGCGTTAGCTTGATACCATTAATCCTTTAGAAGGACCGAGGGGCATGAGTGATAGATCTATTTGGGTGTTGCGAGCCCCACCCATGAGTCCGCGAGTTGGCTCATGTGGTGACTATGTCGTTCCAGCCGGGAGGCCCGGTGCGAAATACGCAAAGGATTGAGCCTTCCTACACCGTTGCACACATATTGATGGCCTTGCAAACCATTAATTGATCTGTTCATTTTCACATACGAATATACAGATTTTCAATGATTTCAAAGGTTATTCATACTCACAACCAAACACATGAACTCGCTCAACTTTTGTTGAATACATGTATTTCAGGGAATTAAAAGTGGATCTGGTGGGCGTTGGATGTTTCAAGCTGCGTTAAGAATAAAAGATGTCATCCATGATCTTAGGTGTTGGTCAGTGTGTCTTATTCCTGGACGAGACACGTCTCCCAACTCCTGGTTTAGTTAATATCTTTTGTCGAGTCGTTGTGAACTTTTAAACAAGTTGCATGGTTTGTACTCGTATCTGAATTTCTATGTTTTAAGACAATGTTGTCATGTTTTTAAACTTAATTAATGGATGACCATCTATGGTTTTATCATTTAGTTATTGTTATGATTGAATGCAATGGTATTAAGAAAGTCACACCATAATCACGCTTCCGCAAAAGTCAGGGTGTGACAGCTTGGTATCAGAGCCTTCGATTGTAGCGAACAAGGATTCCTTCTCGAGTCTAGACTACAATCATTAGGGTTCTCATGAAAATATTTTTATAACATGTTTTCATTGCATACACGAAACGCCCAGATCCAGGGAAGCAAACATTTTTACAAAATAAAAAGACAAGAAACACAATGCACAGTCACTTTGTTGGTTCAGTCTGAGAGACTGGGTGGTTCAGTCTGAGAGACTGGGTGGTTCAGTCCGAGAAACTGGGTAGTCTGGGAGACTAGTTGAGTAGTCTGGGAGACTAGTTGATTTAGTCTGGGAGACTAGGTGGTTTAGTCTGGGAGACTAGTTAAGTAGTCTGGGAGACTAGTTGATTTAGTCTGGGAGACTAGGTGGTTTAGTCTGGGAGACTAGTTGAGTAGTTTGGGAGACTAGTTGATTTAGTCTGGGAGACTAGGCTGGGAGACTAGAAAGAATACATGATTCCATGATACCTTAACCCTGCTTGCATACTTAATGATAGTGGATAATATATGAGCGTATATTGTAATTGTTTGTTATAGGCACTATGACATCATCCGAGAATGGATTGTCTGATACTGAAGACCCCATGGCTATTGTTTCTGACGATGAGATCATCTCTGAGCCAGAGATCCTTACTTCAGATACAGAGGGTGACCCAGAGATGATGTCCGACAACAATGACGATTTCCAGCCATTTGCGCTGCCCAACTTGGGAGATGATACACCAACTACTGATGGCATTCCAGACGAGGATCCATTTTCTATTTCCATTCCCGTCCATGATCAACCTATCATCGATCATCCCGATGGTGAGCATGTCGTGGCACCAATCCTCGCACCGGTTCCTTTGGTGGTCATTCCTCTCGAGGATTTGCCTTTTGACGATTTGATTAATGTTGACGTTGATTTGCTTGTTGATAGTCCTTTTGATGATGCCCATGATGATGAAAGGCTAGACGAGGACACTGTTACTATCCCACTTTTTGAGATCCCTGTCATCGAGATTTCCCCTGACACTAGATTACACTCGGTCCCAGATTCCTTCGAGTCTGTGACGTCTTCTGCCTTGCAGGCAGTTGGATTACGACGCTCTGCCACTGATACTGATAACGATACAGCCATGTCAGCTGCACTATCCCCTCTACACGAGCTTGGGCCTGGTCCTGAGCCAGATTTTGTTCCTGATGATCAGCCCGTTGTTGCACCTGCTGATCCTGAGCCTTTACCTGACCATGACCCTATTCCTTTTGGCATACCTGATATTACACCCCTCATACATGATCTAGTTTCTACAACCATTGACCCTCCTGTTATTGGGACATTTGTTTCTCCACCTGCACCTGCACCTACTGATGTTGCTCCTTCTTATTCTGTAGAGTCTGATGTCCATCGTGTTGGTTTACCTAGCGATTTCTTGCAAAACGTACCCGCACCCCGTCCAGGGAAAGACACTTCAGGACAGCAGACTAGTCAAGATCTCCATGCTTCAGTGGCTTATCCATACCTTCCCCAGTCTGCACCTTTTGCTCCTTTTACTTCTTCACCAATTGACGAGCCATTCAGAGGGTCCCCGCCATATTTCATGCCGACCTCAGACCCCTACCATCCTTCGCGTTTTGTTGGCTATACACAGGATGAGTTACTTTATTCGCTTTAGCTTTGATTTGAAGTTATGAGTCGCATAGTCTTGGAGCTTGAATCGATACCGCGTCCCTTACCGTGTCCTTGTCAGCATGCTTCCGTTTCCCCACGTTCATCACCGCCCCCTTTTGCACGTCCACCTGCTCCTCTTACTCCTTTTCCAGAGTTTAATGCTCGATTCCTCACTGTCGAGCAGCAGGTCCGCTACTTGCTTCGTCATGTGCACAAGCTCGAGGAGGAGCTTGCACATGTTCTCAGTTTGATTTTCCTCCCCCCTCCTCCGCCGCCATCAGTACAGTAGATTTTTGGTTTTATGCAGATGCATTACCTGTGATGAGAGCACCACCATTGAGCTGAGCTTGTGAAGTCTTTTGGAGACCATTATTTGATTGTATGATCTTTGTAGATTAGTAGACTTATTGAACAAGGGTAGTGTGACCCTGTGTTCCCTTTTGAAATGGTACGCTTTGCAAAACATGTAACAATACCCTGTGGTCAATGATTAATGAAAGCCCAATCGTAATGTTCTCGTTAAACGTGTTGTTGATATACAGATTTGTGCTATGATTGTAATGTACATGTTTTTCGGTTATACTCTCATTAAACATAATCCCATTTACTTGTTTATGCTATGATTATGCTGTTGCTTGATTGGTTGATATGATAATTTATTATGTGTATGTACATATGACCTCTAAACAACTATTTACACTCCCTGAACAAATGAGACCTGACCAATCCAAATTCTTCGTAGAAGATGTCTCATCAAGAAATCATTCGGCTGACCAAGGCAGAATGGCAATCGCATGTCTCACAGGCTATAGCTCGGCACGAGGTTCTTCGCTACAAAAAAGCGAAAGTACCTTAGGGAATAACCCGCCTAACGGTAATGTCTAAGTCACTTAAGACACATTACAATACGTTTGGACAATTCCAAGTGTGCTCCGCTAATGCTTTATGTGATGAAAATTTGCTTGGGTACAGGTTGTACCTACAAGCAGTTTTTGGACTGCAAGCCTCAGAATTTTGACGGCACAGGAGGTACCGTAGCTTTTGTGAAATGGGTTGAGAATGTGGATTCTGTTTTGCGAATGAGCGGTTGTACGCCAGAGCAACAAGTCCCATACGTTTCTGGATTGCTTCAAGATAAGGCTCTGATATGGTGGAACCTTCGGATTCGAATAATAGGCGAGACTGCAGCATTTGCGTTGACATGGGATAAGCTGAAAGGAATGATGCGTAGGGAGTATTGTTCTCAGATGGAGACCCAGAAGCTGGAAACTGAATTCCGAAACCAGATGATGGAAGGACCAAAGGTGGTGGAGTATGTACAGAGACTTCATGATTTGTCGCGAGTTGTTCCATACATGGTGGAACCAGAGTTGAAGAGAATGGGGCATTCATTTGGGGACTGGCACCCCAAGCTCTGAGTTTAATGACGGCATCTACGCCACCAACAACTATTGCAGCGAGTATCATGAGTTTGGCGCTCGCTAAGGAAGCACTTAGACTGGAAAAACTTTCGACTCCTTGCGAGAAGAAGGAGACTCAGGTGGAGTGATCTGGAAAGAACAAGAGGAGGCTCATTGATTTCCAAGAAGATGATCGGGCGAACAACAACAACAAAGACAAAAAGGGGAAAGGATACTTGGGTATTCTCCCTAAGTGCGACAACTGTCTACGACATCATGTTGGGCGATGTAGGTATAGGAAATGTGAAACTTGTGGGAGAATTGGTCATCTTAAGGAAACATGTTGGTATGGTGCTGGATATGGAAAGGAAAGCCAAGATGGTAGCGGAAACCACCAGGGAAACAACAACAACCGTCAAGGCGGAAATGGTGACAATCAAGAACGTGGTCAAGGGTGTTTTAACTACGGTGACGTGGGGCACTTTAGGAAAGATTTCCCAAGGAAGATTAACCAAGACCGTGAAGGCGCATTCAACATTGGAGCTCGTGAAGCATGACAGGGTCCGAATGAAGTCACTGGTACGTTCCCTACTAACCGATACCTTGCGTATGTGCTAACTGATGCTAGTACCAGCTATAACCTTGTACATCTAGGGCTTAAGAATATACTTGGGTTAGTAGCAAATAGGGTAGATATCCTATACTTGATAAAACCGACTAATGGGAGACTAGTAGAAGCCTAAGGAGAGATTAGGGACTGCATTGTAGAATGTGAGTTACGATAGACCTTCTGCCAGTAAGTTGGGAAGCTTTGACTTCGTAGTTGGGATGGATTGATTGCTAAGTGCCCGTGTAGAGATTGCGTGCCAGGAAAAGATTATCCGCACCCCGAGGGCAAGCGAATAGACGATCGTGATTCGTGAAGATAAGCGGGATGCGCCCCTACAGATTGTTGATTGATTGAAGGTACGGAAGTTTTGCGTAAAAGGTGTATTGCCTCCTTAACTCATGACGTGGACTAGGAAGCCGAAGAACCGGAGCTCGAAGATATCCCCGTGGAAGAGAACATCCTAAAGTCTTCCCCGAAGACTTGCCAGAAATATTCCCTCAATAACAAGTCGAATTTCACATTACCTTGGTTCCATGCGCCGCGCCTGTAGCTAAGACACCTTATCGACTTACACCTTCGGAGATGCAAGGATTGTCAGCGTGGCTTCAGGAGTTGCTAGAGAAGGAAGCTAACAGACCAAGCTTCTCGCCTTGGGAAACTCCAGTTTCGCTCGTCAAGAAGAAGAACGATAGTTTTCGTATGTGCATCAACTACCAGGATTGTAGGTCAGAACTCGTTAAAGGTTATCGCTCAGGAAACCACGTCTATTAAATCGGGCAAACCCCATCATTTCGTCATGCAAGTTATTTTGGTTAACCAAACCGATAAAGTACTCAAATTTCTTCCATTAAAGTTTCCACTTTTGATTCTAGCAAGTAGATTCTTGCGTCTCTACCCCTCTTAATGGTAGTTGCATCGCGTCAATTTTCTTCACCAGAGTGAACACTTATTTGCTTCAGTACTAGATCGTTTCATATGACGCATATGCAATTGTTTGCCACACATGTAGCTCCCTTCTAGTGGTCGTTTCATCAAAGTTGCGAAGATTATTTCGTTATATCCGATTATTGCCTCGTGACTCGGATATTCTGCATTAATGTGAGTATCAACTCCCTGATATCGAGAAAACAAAACCTTCTTGAAATTTCATTTCTTTTCGGTTACATACATGGTTTATCCTTGTAACCATGCTGAAATTCCCTGGTCAATACATACGTTTGTTGTCAAACTTTGCAAAAATCAAGTTCGATTGCTTGAACTTGTCCATTTCGCATATTCAATTCAAGACACCATATGATGTATTGAGAACATCATGTTCAAATTCACTTTTGCGAGAGTTTCAGTTGTTCCAATTCGCAATAGACTTGTTTGGTCTACGGCTCCATTAAAGTCGTTTGTTGATTTCGACACCTTATGGTGATGTTTTCACTAGATTGAAGTTTGCGCTAATCCCGTTTGCGCATCTTATACACGGATTTAATTGTTTACTTATTGATTTGCTCTAAATCCGTTCTGATTCATCATGATTAAAAGCAGTCTTAACACAGTTGTGTGTCAAGACAATGGTACGCAAGATTCATTTTATATTCCAGTGTACCCCCCGAACGGTTCTTTCATTACCGATCGAATGCTTTGCAGTATTTATTTCTTTTCCATCTTCGATCGGAAACAGTAGTTCTTTGGTGTTTGGTATTCAATTGAAAAGCCTATAATGTCGTTTGAATCACATTTTCAGGATCGCTTCATTTCACTTTCATTTGATCTCAAACGCGGTGAACTTGTACGATCACCACTATTATTGAATTATGTAAATTACGACACCTCGTGGTATCGTTATAAACTTGTAGCTTGTGCTAAGTCATGGTCCACCGTTTCACATGCAACTACCCATATTTTTGCTCAACTTGTCTTTTAAACATTCTTAGTGCAACTATGAATTAAGACTATGGTACACCAGCTTCGATTGTAATTCATTTCGGTGTATTCTTGCGATTCAATACTGTCAACACACCATTTTTATTCATTGATTTGTTCGAAAGTTGACGGATCATCTTCATGTTGTTGTTGCATTTGAGCTTGCTGATTTTGAGTTCATCTAGCGGATGTTATCGTTTCTAAAATTCATTGCAAATTGTAAACGATCTGTTGAAATTCTATTGGTCAGAACTTCTCCCTTATTGGACCCATGTGATTGTAAGTGACACCAGATGTTACACCTATACAACTCGTATCCTTTGAAGCCAAGTGCTGAGAAACATACCTTTTAACCATTGGATTCTTAAAGCAGGAAGATGTCCTTGGATTCACCTGATTCAATAGGTTTTGATTCGGTATTGTGATTAGTTACTGTGGTGTTATTCATATCCATACAAGCATGACGTAACCCTAAGGAGTTAAGGTAGTATAAATTTCAAGGACGAAATTTTCTTAACAGGGGGAGAATGTGACAACTGTCAAAAATCCAGGTATCCGTACAATTAATTAATCATGATTAGTGCCTAATGACTGTGCTAAATTACAATTAACTGCTTTCTGATTTCTGCTATACACATACATGTGCATCATACATTGTTTAATATCATACCAATATTGCATGAAAGCTATATTGCCTCCAATGATGCATTAAGTACAGTTAGCACAATTATCTGGTAAATCAGGAAGATGCTGACAGAACTCAGCACATAGACAGACAGTGTTTTGAGACCTAGTAGGAGCCAGAAACTAAGTACTACACTAGTATAGTGTGTAGGTAAGTAAGGATCCCAAAACTGCCTTTCTAAGTGATAGTTTAAGTGCCGGAAAGTGCCTAAAACTCACCCAAAGTGCTGAATTCAGCAAAATTCAGCATAAATCAGCATTTAAACAATCTAATTTCATGCAAAAATATGCTTAAATGGTCCTGAATGATTTCCTAAGTGTCGGGAATTAAAAGTGTCACAAAAGGGTACATAAAGAACATTAAACTGTATAATTTAGCACTTTAACGAACCAGTATCTAACCAAATAACCGGACACTACCCGAAACATCAAATTTACACTAAAAGCACTGTTTGAACATTACCAAGCTAGTTATGGTCCCTGAACACCATAACACCTCCTAAAATATATAGTAACTAAGTCTTCTAACTAATACTTGATTTTTAAACATAATGTAACTAACTTGGTTAGGGCCTATGCTACTACCCCCCCCCCCCACCTAGTGGACGGCCCCAACATGAGCCCCACTCTTGATTTTCTTTCAATTTTATATGAGATCTTGTTGGCCCATTAGTAACACATTACACATTGGAAGAATACTTGAAATGGTTATAAGTAAGACCCATTAACACTTAACCTTATTATTCACACACTAAAACACATACTCATCTTCCTCCTCTCCCTCCCTTGCTCACGGCCGAACCAAAGCACCACCACCATCACCTTCATTCACCCATCTTCATACAATCTAAGCATATAGAAGAGTGTTAGACACCATATAAGGAAGCTTGGTGGCCTTGAAGCTTGAAGGATCTCTCTTGTTTGCTTTTATCCACTCATTTTCTTCACTTGAATCATCCCTAGCCTTGAGCTAGTGGTAAGAACCTTGATCTATCTATATTACTTCCATTTTTAGTGGTTAAAGAAGTAACATAATCAAAAACTTGAAGAACACTAAAGATCATAAGCATGAAACATGAACATAATCTTATTTAATGATGTATTCTTGATGAATGAGTTGTTATGCTTGTTGATCATTGATTGCTTGTAGAAATGATGTTGATCATCATAAGATCTTGCTAGATCATGACTAAAAACATAATCGAGCAAGATGTAAGAATAGAAATTGTTGTAGGATGATGGATCATCCACACATAAAGCATGAACTTGAAGGAAAATAATGTTTTCTTGAAAACCCATGATCAAGTAAGTTGTTAATCATATGGATCTAAGAATTTCATGAAGGATTTCTAAAGAAACCAAGTTAAAAATAAAAGTGTCATTTGATCTTGGTTCATACATGAACAAATCTTGTTTTTAGTGGTTAAACAAGTGTAGAAACACTTGTGAATCAAGAAGAATGCGTAAAGAAGTATTTTTAGAAAACATGATTTGAAGTTGTAAACATCTAACTTCTTTAAAAATGAGATTTTTAAGGAACTAATTACATTTTAAAGGGTAACAAGACTTACTAAGAATACTAGTAAGTTACTACAAATTTTTACAAATATTCAAGTTCATAAAGTAGTATAATATGCATGATTTTGGCAAGATTGGTAAGTAAAGGTTGTTTGTTGATGATTGTAAATTGTGTGTGATGATTTTTACAAAAGAAAATGATATGCTTGAAAGCATGGAAACCTCCATTTTTAGAGAAAACTATGGCAAAATTTTCTAAAAATATAAACACTTAGAAAAATATTTTTAAACAAATATTTACAAGTGTATTGTAAACCACAAATTGTTACATAAACTTTGCCATAAATTTTGGTTACAAAAATACAAATATTTGAGGTTGGTTTTTATAAATAAAAGTGACTAAATATGTATCTAGAAAGTATATAATTAGAAGACACATATATGTGATTATTTGTATACTTTGTGTATTAGTTATATTATTTTAGGACTTGAAATATTATAACTCACAAAATACCAAGAAATTACCATCTAAAATATTACCAAAAATTCCAAAGAATAAATATACAAGCTTACACAAAAATATTGGAGAACCGAACTATGAAATGAGACTTACAAAAATATTCCTGAATTTATTCACAAAAGTATATATTTGGTAAATAATATTTTGGGACACCAAGAAAACAAAATATGATTTTTACAATTACCACAAGAGTATATCATATTTTTTACAAGGAAAAATATATTATTTTTGGCAAAGTATGAAATATATATCTTCTTGAGATTTTTAGAAGATATATTATTTTTAATATATATTTTCTTAAACAAACACGAAATACAATATTTTTGGGAAAAATATACACTTTCTTAAATAATTGTGAAGTATGTCATTTTTTGGAAGAATGAGTTTATATATATATTTTCCAAGTGGACTTGAAACTATATTATTTTTGGAACTTATAAGACAATACAAATATTTTTGTCAAAGAAAAATTATAAATAATTTTTCTAAGTAATATTCCTTAAAATATATATTTTGGAAATATATATATTGGATCTTTATTAAGGATAATATTCCGGAAAATTTAATACGAAATTAAGTATAAAGAATACTTAATGAATACAATACAAATAAGTATTCTCGTACGTATAAATACGCACCGGAATACGACTCCAAAACATGGCAAAAATACACATGTATAAGATACCCCCATCCTTGGGAATGAAATACAAGTATAAATACTTGGGAAGTATTATTACAATAACATTGTTTAACCATTATTCCAAAATTTATAAATACAATTTAAGTTAAAATATTAATTATTTTAACAAATAATTATGTAACTTGGAATAATATCGAAGACACAAAAGAAACGTAACTCAAGGACATTAATACTAAGTCAAGGCACCGACCGTTCGTCTAATAGACATTGGTACGTTGTAGGTAGTCGTGTTCACCAAAGAAGCTCTAGTTACGATTGCTGAAGACACAAGACTGTGAGTACATGTCCCCCTTTTCTTTAAACTGTTTTGTTTTATAACTTCGGGGGTGAAGTGCATGTTACAAATGATTACGATTACAAATGGTTTACAAATGAAATGAACTGCTAAATCATGTGAAAGGGTAGGCGTTAGCTTGAGACCATTAATCCTTTAGAAGGACCGAGGGGCATGAGTGATAGATCTATTTGGGTGTTGCGAGCCCCACCCATGAGTCCGCGAGTTGGCTCATGTGGTGACTATGTCGTTCCAGCCGTGAGGCCCGGTGCGAAATACGCAAAGGATTGAGCCTTCCTACACCGTTGCACACATATTGATGGCCTTGCAAACCATTAATTGATCTGTTCATTTTCACATACGAATATACAAATTTTCAATGATTTCAAAGGTTATTCATACTCACAACCAAACACATGAACTCGCTCAACTTTTCTTGAATACATGTATTTCAGGGAATTAAAAGTGGATCTGGTGGGCGTTAGATGTTTCAAGCTGCGTTAAGAATAAAAGATGTCATCCATGATCATAGGTGTTGGTCAGTGTGTCTTATTCCTGGACGAGACACGTCTCCCAACTCCTGGTTTAGTTAATATCTTTTGTCGAGTCGTTGTGAACTTTTAAACAAGTTGCATGGTTTGTACTCGTATCTGAATTTCTATGTTTTAAGACAATGTTGTCATGTTTTTAAACTTAATTAATGGATGACCATCTATGGTTTTATCATTTAGTTATTGTTATGATTGAATGCAATGGTATTAAGAAAGTCTCACCATAATCACGCTTCCGCAAAAGTCAGGGTGTGACAAATACCCCTATTTACCTTTTTATACCTAGAAAGATTCCATTATATACTGGGGTTTTTTATTATTGTAATTATAGAATCCTCTTTATTCAATTTTTGATAGACGTCCTTATATTTCACTGAGTACATCTGTCTCAAGTGAATCCCTTTGGCCTGGCTAAAGTGAACCACTTTGAGCTTTCGTGTCGCGCCCTTGACTCGAACCCTGACCTGGTTGTGTTTCGAGCTTTCTATAAGCTTAATCGAACCGGAGACTGGTATACCTTTGATGTTAGGGATAAGAAGGCTATGTGTTTCTTGTAACACTCGTCTTATTTATTTAATATTTTTGTATAAAATACGCACTTTTCAAAAACCAAAATGCATAGTTATCATAAACTTAGTTAATAAGCTAAAATGTACATCATTATAGTGTTTAACATAACCGACTAGCTATTTTAAAATATTCGACAATCAGTAGTGTTTACAAACAAACATTGTTTAAGACAAGACTAGATTAATGCGGAAGCTACAAAATTTGGTGTTCGGTTCTTGCGTCCTTGCTTGATCGGCATCCGGAATGAAATGAGCATTACCTAAGGTCAAAACCGCATCAATTATTAGTTTTGACAATGTTATAATAAGCATATGTAAGTCCTATAATCATACGCATAACAACAAAAATAAAAATAAAAAATCTTGATTTATGGCCTGTCCCGCCACGTGCCAGACCCAGGTGAAACCTTCGCGTGCCGTGGGCGGCCCCGCGTGTCGCGCCAGTATCAAGTGTCCCAGTCGCGTGGCGCGGGGGAGCTCATTTTCCAGCAGGTCCAGTTTCTAGACCTGCATATTTGCCAAGTTCCGGAAATTGTAAAATTTCTAACTTTAAACTAGCATAACTTTTTATTTACATCTCCGTTTTAGCCGGTTCTTTTTCCTATGTGTCCGTATTAAAATTACGGATTCAACCATGTAAATTTCTCTTAACAAAACCCGGACTATAAACGAATGGTCCACAAAATCCTTGTTTCGATTATTCGACCCATTAACTATGTGTGCATATTGTTTACCAATCTATTCTTTGGCATTCTAGACTTATTCACCCATTCCCCTGGTTTGTAATTTTTGGCGTATCTGTACCATTCCAAGGCTTTACGCTCGCATTAAGATTTCATGCTTGTTTTCTAAAATTCAAGCATGCCACTTCGTGCAACATTTGCAATTGATTTCTAACATTCAACCCGATAACTCGGATTTGTAAACTAACTTGGCATAACCAATCCATTGGCGTATTGCCATCTAACATTAGCTCTATATGAGACTTTCAAGTCTCCACACACATGACCGTTTTAAAGACATAGTTTTAACCCGTTTGGTTGTCGAGTGAAAACCATCACTTTAATGACAATCCAAACCATTCCCAACCATTATTTTGACCCGTTTGATTGTCGAGTGAGCTTCGCCACTTCAATGACACACCAAACGCGTATACTACACTATGACACCATCAACACACTAAACCCAAATGTTTATGCATAATGTAACGGGACTAAAGCCACGTACCTTTAGAGCACCCCTTTCAAGCGTGTATCCCCTCCGGCTTGTCCACTTGACGATCTGGGCTCCTTGCCTAAAAGAGTTCAATTCACAACGTTTTAGAACCGTTTTTTATGCATTTTAACGCATAATTTGTCATAACAATCAAACATGCGTTTTCATTCGATTTTTAACACTTAATTCTTCACTGAGGCATTTTGTCGAACACCTAACGGGTTAAATTTTTATATATCTAGAATCAAGTTCATAACTTGTTATTTTAGCCAATTTTATTTACGCATTTCGGTTCCATCATGTCAAGCATGCATACTAACATCAAAATCATCATATAGACATCAAGTAATACTACTTGTGATAGTTATAATTCTAGTGTTCATCCTATTTTGCAAAACCCACTTAACCTATAAATGGGTTATCATAAATTTCATAATTTTAGACATGATTCCTGCAATTATCAACTAGTTTTCACTCTTAAACTTGTTTTCATTGCAAGTTCCATCTAAACATCACATAATCAAGCTCAATTTCGATTTTCACAATTTGTCTAGAATTTGAGATGAATCAAAATATTAAAATTTTGCATACCTTATGATCCTTTCAACGAGGTGATCACTAATTTGTGCTTGAAACTCGATTTGGAGCTGATTATGGCCTTCAATTTGATAGAAATTGATTGAACTAGGGTTTGTGGGGGAACCCGTGTGTCGCCCTGTGTTGAGATCGACCAGACACACACCTAAGTGTGTGTTTGGTGTGGTTAATTTTTGTTTTAATCATTCAAGTTTCCATTTCAACAACTTTGGTCCCTTAACTATTGTTTTATTTATAATTTAGGAGTTTTAATCCACTTAGTTGGCATCATAAGACTCGTAACTAACTGGGTTATCTATTCCTAGTTAGTTTGTTCTTGTTTAATTAATACTTTATAATTCTAATATAAAGTTTTATATTTTCGGGGTGTTACATTTCTCCTGGATAACAACAAGTATGAAGGATTGGAAAGATCGTTTTTTCTTGGTTGACGACCGGTTCATTCCTGCGGAGATGGCGTGGAGGTCGAAGAAGTTGGCACTTCCGGAGGCCCTTCCAGAAAACTTTTTGTACGATAAAACTTTGTATGCTTCTTTGATTAGGGAGGCCGGTTGGATTCAGAAACTCCCGAAACACATCCTAGTCATGGAAAAGATAAGTACCATTTGGCCCGAACAGAATTATTTTCCAATACTCCCTTGGAGAGGAGCGGATTAGTGCGGCTCGAACTAGGGTGCTTGATTATAGTTATGTCATAAGTGCATTGTGTATTTATTAGTTCTAACTATAGCTTTTTGTTCTTGCATGTGCAGTTATGAGTTTAAAAGATGCATTAAGGTTGAAATCCTTTGAGGTTACCAGTTTTACATGTTTGTCAATACATATGGGGCACGGAACTAATCTCCGATACATGATTAACCGACACCCCATATTATCCATATTGGATATATATATATATATATATATATATATATATATATATATATAATAGCATGATAGCATAACGTCTGTCAGGTGCATGCCTACACCCCATGCTAGTCATGGCCACTTGCAATTAACTGAGCCAATGATATCTAGGACACGGTCATATTAACCCCAATGGTTAAGATATCAAGAAAACAGATGAAAACATGTTATTTAAATGTTAAGCATCATACGCCCATGATTTAATACCCGACCAAGCAGCAAATGTTGCCGTATCTCAAGCCCGCATAGGGAAAATAGGCTAAGAGTATTTACCTGTGCAAGTTGTCGAATAGGTTTATAACGAGTCCGTTATGTCAAAATATTTTTAATAATGTTATATAATCAGCCTTGAGGTCAAATTATATGCCTCATTGGTTTAAAAACCTTTTTTTACGCCATAGGGGCATTTTTGACATTTATAAAAGTATATAATATCGGCTCGTCAATAAACTCATCAAACGACATAACCAAAAGGCATAACCTCAGAGGGTTATTCTCTACAATATTATGGTCATATAACAAATCCTAATCGGGTACTAAACTTGACCAAACGGGTCAGAATAGAAAGTCAAGATAAAAGTCAATTGTTTGACTTTCGACTACGAAATGAGCTCTAATCAAGAAATGACGAGTTGGACATGATTAGACATGTACTAATATGTTTTATAAACTGATATAATGTCAAAATTTAAGGTTTTAATAGTTAGAAACTTATTTAGCGTAATTTGCAAAGTTTACATTTTTGACCTTTTATTTAATATAAATTTGACTCGTCATTTTGCCTATTTAACGTGATCTTTAGAAGGTATTATTACAAGGGATTAACACGTGCATCATTATGATCACGTAGCCATGTTCGATTCGAACTTCGCCTTGACCGAAATGGTCATAACCGAAAGTCAAAGCAAAAGTCAATTTGCTCGACTTTCGGCTATTAACTAGCCTATGAATGGAAAAGAACTGAAACTAAACACTTACTTGTGTTCAAGAGAAGTTTATAACTTCATGGAGGAGGCTCCTAATGATTAAGAGCAGCTCCAAAGTAGTATAGATATGAAGAAAAGAATGGTGCAAGGAATATGGATCATGTAGGAGGCTATTTATACTTCAACACCTAAGAATGTGCCAAGTGTCTCTAGAGATGCTTAGGAATTGATTAGTGGCATGAGAGGTGTTAAAATGTGATTGAATGTGGCAAAGTTTCAAGCTAGGTGTCACATGGATAAGAAAGCTGCAGGCCAGCTCAATTCTGCTGTCAGCGTACCCCTTGAGGACCGCAAGGGGTAGCGCCTCACGGTCCGCAAAAACCTGGCGCGCAGTAAATATTTGAACCCTCTTGCGGACCGCAAAAGGTTAAGCCTTGTGGTCCGTAAGGGACCGCCAGAAACAATATATTTATCTTTTAGGCATAATTAACCCCTCAACTTCAAATATATATTATTTTTATGATTTTTAACCCTTCCTTTCAAAATTGTGAATTATGTGGAAGGTTTTTAGACACGTGTCACGCTAGGATTCGATTTAAGATATCGGGTGTTACATTACCTAATCTCCAACAAATCTCCAAACCAAACCCCTCTCATTACATTCTTTTTTAGCATTTCTAAATGAGAAAAAAGTGTGCCTATGTGTTAGCCATGTGGCAAAACTTTTTTATCACCAAGCCCCATAACACATAGTCTAAAGTTACTGACGAATTTGTTGTTGGAAATTTGGTGAATGATATTTAGTGAATTATAATTTGATGAAATTATAATTATTAATAAACTCTTTATATGGTGAATTAAAGACTAAACTCTTAAGTAGAGTTTTAATGTCTTTTAATTTGAGTCTTTATGTCTCAAATTAAGTCTCTAATTTAATTAAGTGAGACTTTTCACTCATCCTCAACTCTTGTATAATAATAGGTTATGTGTCTCATTTGAGAGAGGAGAACATCTAGAAAAATACCAGAGAAAATACAAGAAAATTACATGAATATATGGAGAATTATTGAAAAAAAAACACTTGAAGACCCATGTGTTGGGTACTTAGAGAGATATGTTTTCTCTATTCGATTTCACCACCGTCACATCTTTATTTGTTCCATAAGTTTAAACACTACAATTATCCGGTGTAACCTCGGGCGCGTGGCCATCTTCGGCAGTACAGACTGCTTCGGCTGTTGTACCCTTGGAGACACACGCGTCGTCTTTGGTAGAAGCGTGAAATATGTTTTAAGGGATGCGTGTTGAACACGTGCCTCAACCAAAATCGTCAACGTTTTAGTGTGTTCTTTGTTGCAGACAAGGAGTATTTTTCAAGACTCGAGATGATGAATACTCGAGTCTAAGATGCTATAGAGTGCGCGTGAAGGACCCACCAGAAATGCGGCTTGAATCAAGATTGGTATATATAATTATATTTTATATTCCTTTTATTTAGTTACTGCAACCGGTATTGTACTATGATATTTCCTACGAATAACGAGAGTCTCGTTATTATATATTTTATAATTATATTTTATAAAAGGTGAACCTAGTTCTTACAAACTTAAAACAGATTTCCGTGAGATTGTTGCTACAATCTTAAAACCTTATTTATAAAGATTTTGGGTTCACAAAAGGATTTCTAATAAAAAATATATATATTTTTAAAGATTATGATCTTATAAATATTTTCTTTTGGGAAATATGTATGTAGTACAACTTGTTGTGTTTGGATTTCTTGAGATTAAGATACAATTTTAAATCCTATACCGTGGTACAAAACGAATAGTTTTGGTTCAACCGTTTGGTTTTTTAAACGATTTTGGGAATCGTTAATTTTTCTAACTTTTGTGTTAGATCGGGTTTATTAGTGTAAACCATACGTTTTTTTGTAAACGTTAAATTCTCTATCATGTGTGTTAGACCGAGATTATTGGTGTAAACCATACGTTTTTTG
Organism: Helianthus tuberosus; assembly: GCA_030545235.1. NCBI lineage: Eukaryota > Viridiplantae > Streptophyta > Magnoliopsida > Asterales > Asteraceae > Helianthus > Helianthus tuberosus. The sequence goes on from CM060424.1 coordinate 212,024,382, forward strand.
TAAACGTTAAACTCTCTTAAGTAGAGTTTTTATGTCTTTAAATAAGAGTTTTATATTACTTGATTAGAGTTTTATGTCTCTAATTAGTCTGAAGAAACACTAGATAAATGACCGGGATCAAATTATCTAGGGGGTTTGGATCTGCATAAAGGTTAATTCTCTCTCGTCTGATTCGTTTGGACCAACCTTCTTCTCCGGTAAACTCTGCAAAACAAAACACCGTTAGCCTCGCCAAGGGGAGAAGAGGAGTTCTCTCCTTGACCCGACTCCGGCGTGAGAATAAGTATGTGTTTACGAAGAAGAAGAAGTATTGACGAAGTGTGTGTAACTTGAAGTTCATACCTGAATTATTCTCTTATTTATAACTGGGAGTTTGGGCGGGAAAACTTGTTGTTGAAATATTAACGGAAGATGCTAACACCGTGAGCGGTTATTTTCCCTCCGTTAATTCTCTTGAACAGATGGTGAGATCACACGGATCGTGATCTTGATCGACAGCTAGGGTGCTGCCACGTGGAAAGTAAGTTAGTGGAGGTTTCTCCCCAATTTCGTGCCATCATCGTGATTTTAGGGAGGCCTGAGATGATGACACGTGTCCAGACGGTTATAATTGTCTGGCGGTGCACGATTGAGTTTCTCTAGAAGGTTACTGCTATAATCTAGTGTGACTCTTTATCGTGTGTACCGGTTGGTAAATAATATCCAAGTCTGGGTATTATCTAGGCGGAAGTATTTAAACTCGGATTCTCATCCCTTGTTTATTATGGAGAAAGGCGCAAGTGTTTATTACTTTCCCTTTTGGCGCACAGGTGTTGTCTGCAACCTTTCTCTCAGGTTCTCTTTTGTGGGACCAGTGCGCGGCCGCGCAAGGTCAAAAGAGGGCTAAAAGGTAAGGTTGTGGCATGGTCCCCAAGTATATGATATGGGGTTTTTGGTACCTTACCCCTTCATAGTCTTTATATAAAGTAGACTTTTCATCCACCCATGGATTGATATGAACAAATAAGTCTTATAATGATTTTTGTAATCATTTGTCTTCTAACATGTGTGTTAGAAACGTTTATGAAAAGCGTTAGTTTGGAAGCAATTTTTTTAATTGTTTAGTTTCTAACGTGTGTATTAGAAATGACTTATTTATTTGAACCATATATGTGCTTTTAGCAAGTCGAATTAACATTTTGTGAAAATCTTAATATTTCTAACGGGCGCGTTAGAATTTCTTTCATTTTAACATGATTGTTAAAAATGGTTAAAATACAAATGCTTTGAAATGTTTTATGTTAACATTTTATATAAGTAATTTGTTGTAGCATTGATTTTAATGCTTTGTATGATTTAGAAATAAAATGTCATACATTGAAGTTGATGTTTGATTGGCGTCAAGAATTAAATCACCAAAAAGTGATGGTGTAGTTGTGTGGGATTTATCACCAACTTTAATTTGTGATTTCTAAATCTATTTGACTGAAATTTTAATTACTAACTAAACTCTTCATATGGTGAAATTCTTGAGTAGAGTTTTTTAGAGTTTAAGTCTTATTGAGACTCACTCTTCATATGGTGAAACTCTTGAGTAGAGTTTTAATGATGACATTTGATGAGTTTTATTAGAGTTTAAGTCTATAATTATTGAGACTCTTAACTCTTCATATGGTGAAACTCTTGAGTAGAGTTTTAATGATGACATTTGATGAGTTTTATTAGAGTTTAAGTGTATAATTATTGAGACTTTTAACTCTTCATATGGTGAAATTCTTGGGTAGAGTTTTATTGATGACATTTGATGAGTTTTAATGATGACATTAATGCTTTAATTTGGTCATGTTTTGTATATATAAAATGACTTAAATTTTCTAACACGTGTGTTAGAAAATGTGTATCACGAATACGAGGTTAGAGATTGTTCATAATGAACATAAATGTTTTATGTAAACATTTAATTGCCTCCGTGTGCATTAAAAATGATGAGAAATTGTTTATTTTATAAACTATATCTTTAGAAAACGTTTTATGTAAACGTTCGATTCTATAATGTGCTTGTTACAACATTTTTTTTCTAACATGCGTGTTAGAAAATGTTTAGTACATGTGTAGTAAGACTAAACAATATAAAACCAATTGATATTTTGTGTTTGATCTATGTTTCCATAACCCTAATTGATATTATTAATATTGTATATTGCAAAACTAAGAAACTGTTTTGAATTATTTTTAAAACAAAGTATTGCATAACATTGATAATTCAAATGGTGCGCTACTCTTGCTAGAAGTAGCATACGGTGAATAAAGTAACAGTATGGTGGATGTTATTTGGTGAAAAACAACTTGGTGTTGTTGTGAACAAATTTAATTGTTCAAGTGACTACTTAAATGTAGTATTTGTAACAACTTGGTATTGTTTTGAGCATAATTGTCCAAGTTTAAAGTTTCAAGATGAAATGGGGAACTTGTACTCACAAGTGCATGGAGTCTTATTGAGGGAGTACCTCAAGACATGCCATGGGACAATATTGTTGAGAAGATTTTGGTCAGATTATAAAGTGTTGAAGATAAAAGCACTTTGCTATTTGATGTCTACATATTGTCTATGCTTCCGTTTAAATTTCAAAAGTGATTGGCACTTATGATTTAGTTTCCAATGTATTTTATTGTTTTGTGTTCAATATCTTCGGATAGCACATGCAATTTTTTACAAAGAAATAAATAACTAATGGTTGTGATGTATAAATTATTTTTGTGGAAAATAATTATAACATCGGTTATACATTGTTTAAAAGAATATGGTTTTAAACAGATAGTACATGAAAATACTTGGACATAAACAACTTGAGAGTTGTTACGTTGACTAAAATTCAAAGACGAAACATCAAATGTATAACCACATCATGGGTGAGTAATGAAAGAACGTAGTAAGTGTATTGAGATGAAATACACTAACGACATTCATGTCGACATACTTCATTAGAAGTCATTGAAAAATTCACAAGTGTGAATTCTAACATATGAAAGTAAAAGTACTATATGTTATTGTATACCTTTAATAAATCTTGCGAGATTTATAAGTAGATGCGTCTACCACTTGATTATTGTTAGATCTATATGGAGATTTTACCTTCATTTGGGAGAGCATTCTAAATATACATATCTCCTAATGAATAACAATAGATGTGTGCAAATCACTTATGGCAAAATTATGAATGTCATGTTGTTGAGTGTCGATCTAGTTGACTCTATCTCACACATAATAGTGATTGTAGACGAGAAACGTTCATCTTGTTGGTGATGAATGTGTTCACCAAGTGACTTGGATTAAGACTTATATTTAAGTACTTATGAGTCAATGGTAGATTGTTGGAGATCAAAGGTAAACAAGTTATGTTCCTTAAATGAATGATGAAATTTAGCTATGTGCTATATACAATAATTTATGAGACCTTCCTAAATATTGATGTTTTAGGATTATGAATAAGTCTCATTATTTTGTCTTAACAAGGGATGAATGTTGCAAAGTAATATTATGATATCCTTAGTGCTGTGAAGAATCAGAATGATGCATCTTCTGTTCACATGCTAAAGTATTGTAGTCTAAAGCATGCTAGACCAGTACTTGGTTAATTATGGTCTTGACGGAGACTAATTAACTCTAAACATTCAAATGTGTATGAACACAAAAAGAATTTGTGTACAGACAAAATTAAGAGAGAATTTTTCATCCATTATAAGGAAAAGACATGTAACTTTTAAAGAGTTTGTTCGAAAAGCTAATGAGGAGAACTCATTGTCTAGGCTTATTCTAGATGTTAAATTAGAATTATTCTAAGTTGGTGACAAACTTATGACAATGGCATGTGTTGCTTTGGTCAGCTCGGAAGCTTATGTAAGCTAATGCAATATGAGTTGAATTCACTAATAAAATGAGGTTGATCTTATTCAATCATATGTTTATAAATGTCGTCATAAGTGAAGTTACAAAAATGTTGATCAAATGGCAAGAAATGTGGGGGATGATCTATTTAGAAACAACCCTATAAGGGTATGTAGAAATGGTTTTCATTACCCCATCTGGATGATATCCTATAACACTTAAATGTGGGGGTGTCTTGCATTTGTATCATAAAAGTTTGGCAATAAGGATTTTGTAATCCAATCTAACATTGCAAACAGACGACTACGTGGAGGACACAAAGGTCATAGTGTATAATAGAGATATGTTTGCCTTAAATGATACGTGCATCTTAGAAAGACACATATTATAACCAGATTCAGATGGCCACTGAGGTTATAGTCTTAGAAGTTGACAATAGGCAAAATTAACTTACGAGTTAAGAACACATCATGACAACTGATCTCAAATATGCAAAGTTATTTGTTAATGTTATGGATCCAACAACCTGGGGGTTTATTAGAGATCAAGTTATGGAATGAGACTGAAGCCCATGGAAAAAGGGTATGTGAAGGACACCTAACTTAGTTGACTAGAGATCCCAAGATCTAAGTTCAATAGGACAACTAACTCATATGCCTAAAGGTGGTCACTGTGGGGGCATAAATGATATGCATAAGCTAGTATATATGGTTATACATACCCCCAAAGTATAAAAGGGTGTTTAAATACGTCCTAGTCTATTCCTATGATATTCAGTGACAAAGAGTGAGGTTAAGCATAATATGTGGTAAATGATTTGGATAAATCACGATAACCACAATGCTTTTAATGATCTAAGGAGAATCACCTATGTTAGAGAGAAGTGGGGTCGCTTCGAATGGAATTGAGGGCACAATTCCTAGAGCTCTCGCAGAACCAGGAAAGTGTTCCACGACCATTATTGGACACGACTATGAGGAGATGACCCGGCTAGGGAGAGTCTTGTGTGAAGTGTATTGTCGTCTAGACAAACGGCAGACGAGTTCAAAGACATCGAGATCTACTTAGAGCTAGTGGGCTAAGTGCATTTCATGAGCGAAGGTTCAAAGGGTAACACCTACCTATCGTTTGCAAAACTCAACTGTCAATGTTCCATTGGAAACTTTATGTGTTTTGAACGATCTCCATTCATGCGGGGGATTGTTGGAAATTTGGTGAATGAATATTTAGTGAATTATAATTTGATGAAATTATAATTATTAAAAAACTCTTTATATGGTGAATTAAAGACTAAACTTTTAAGTAGAGTTTTAATGTCTTTTAATTTGAGTCTTTATGTATCAAATTAAGTCGCTAATTAAGTGAGACTTTTCACTCATCCTCAACTCTTGTATAATAATAGGCTATGTGCCTCATTTGAGAGAGGAGAACATCTAGAAAAATACAAGAGAAGATACAAGAAATTACATGAATATATGGAGAGTTATTGAAAAAAAAACACTTGAAGACTCATGTGTTGGGTACTTAGAGAGATATGTTTTCTCTATTCGATTTCACCACCGTCACATCTTTATTTGTTCCATAAGTTCAAACACTACAATTATCTGGTGTAACCTCGGGAGCGTGTCCATCTTCGGCAGTACAGACTGCTTCGGCTGTTGTACCCTGGGAGACAGATGCGTCCTCTTTGGTAGAGGTGTGAAATCTGTTTTAAGGGAAGCGTGTTGAACATGTGCCTCAACCAAAATCGTCAACGTTTTAGTGTGTTCTTTGTTGCAGACAAGGAGTATTTTTCAAGACTCAAGATGATGAATACTCGAGTCTAAGATGCCATCGAGTGCGCATGAAGAACCCACCAGAAATGCGGCTTGAATCAAGATTGGTATATATAATTATATTTTATATTCCTTTTATTTAGTTATTGCAACCGGTATTGTAGTATGATATTTCCTACGAATAACGAAAGTCTCGTTATTATATATTTTAAAATTATATTTTATAAAAGGTGAACTTAATTCCTACATTTATAAGGGGTTTCATTCAATCTCTAATATTTATATGTCCTTAACTTTTACTTTTGTATAATTAAGTAAGTTGTCAAACTGAAATTTTGTAAATAGTATGTTAATGTAGACCAAACAATGCTAGAAAAGCGAAGGCTCTAATGCTCATCTGTTTTCGTGGTTCCTTTTAAGTTGTCAAATTGAAATTTAATAAATATCATGTTAATTTTTTGAGTAAACTGCAATTTTACCCCCTGGGGTTTAGGCCAATCGGCATCCTTACCCCCCTAACGAAATAATTGCAATTTTACCCCCCCAATGTTCGCTGTTATATCGCAAGTTTACCCCCTGGCATCAAATTTGTGGACTGATCTGTTGACTTGGCGGTGAAATGACTATTTTACCCTTTTATTTTACCCCCCCAACATTCCTGTTATGTTGCATAATTACCCCCCACAGGGAAATTACTAAAATGCCATTTCTTATTACCCCCTATACTTTGTGTTATGAAGCAATATTACCCCCTGCAACTTCCAAAACCCTTCCCGCCACCACCCATATTCAATTATTATAAACCCCTGCTCTTAATAATCAACCCATTGATAACTTATGATGCATCATATTGATTTAAAAGTTGTAACATAAAGGTTTCTGTAATTAGCACTAAAACCAACCCAAAACCAACATAAAATCTTTACAGAATTAGGGATCTAGGGTTTTTGCAAAAACCATCATACAACTGTGTGTTGTTTTTTTTTATTGCCATGATCAGCAGCAAAGGTTATACAGCCTGTGTAACCAAACACACAATTCCAATAATTGAAACAAACTCGCTAATCATAGATGCAAATATGTTCAAGAACAGACACATTAACAGTCAATCTTGATATAACCATTTAACTTTTCAAACTTTTCATATTGATTTAAAAGCTGGCTACTATGTATTGCCATATGTTCAAGAACAGACACATTAACAGCAGCATTCAATGTTGTGTGTTTGGCTACTCTGTATCATTCAATCTTGATATAACCATTTAACAGCAGCAACTTTTGTTAAAATAAAACATGTAAAATTTGTAGCAACTGCATATATAATGTAACTGACATCAAACATAACAATATGATCATGTAACAGTATGATCATGTAACTGACATCTAACCTTTAATGCAAGTGTGGACTGCACATCAAACATAACTGCACATCTAACCTGTAATGCAAGTGTGGACTGCACATAACCAAGCATATATGTTCTATGATCAAACATAACCTGTACAATCAATTATACCTGATAAGCATACCTGGTCAAAATCTTACTAACTAACATTATATAATTAGAGTTCAACTACACTACATATTAAACCAAAAGATCCTAATATATTAGAGTTTAACTACACTACACAACCATTTCCTGCTGAGGGGGAAACTGAAAATGCAGGAAAGGGCGGCCTCGCATCTTGACAACCAAGGAGACCACAATCGATCGTATTGAAACATGAATCCTCATGTCCACTGCAAACACAGAAACATCCATGTTCAATAACCCATGTTTTTTAACCTCACATTACTTGTTCTGCAACCTGACATTAACCACAATCAAAATACTTGTTTGATTTTACCTGAAAAGTGCGAGAACAGGGAGGATCAAACAGGTGGATCAACGGTGGCCGGTGGTGTGGTCGCCGTTATTGGCTCTGCCGGTGGAGGTGGATGCATCATTGCATTCTGTGGTTCGCTCATTCTCTACTGGCCCAAATGTAGCCAGTGGTGTGGTGAAGAAGAAGGAGTGGCCGGTCGCCGGTGGAGGTGGATGAAGAAGAAGGAGTGGTCGGTCGCCGGTGGGTGATGAAGAAGAAGGAGTGGCCGGTCGCCGGTGGGTGATGAAGAAGAAGGAGTGGTCGTCGCCGGTGGGGGGGTGAAGAAGAAGGAGTGGAGGTGGAATCTTAGGGGGTAAGATTGAGATAGGATGTTATATTAAGGGGTAATACTAATATATAAGGTACTATTAAGGTGAAATTACATATTTACCCTTTGACCCTCAGATTGTTTTGTTGACCGGTTAACAAATTTGATGCCAGCGGGTAAACTTGCGACATAACAGCGAACATTGGAGGGTAAAATTGCAATTATTTCGTTAGGGGGTAAGGGTGCCAAATGGCCTAAACCCCAGGGGGTAAAATTGCAGTTTACTCTAATTTTTTTATATCCTTGGTTAACCAAAATTAACTAAACAAACCATTCATATTTCCAACATTTCTAGTTTTTATACCTTAAGTTCATATATTTCATATGCATACCTCCATTTCATGTATTAATACTTCCAATTCATGTATTTGTACATCAATTTCATATATTTCTAAGCAAAGTTTTAACCTAAGTTTGGTTTTGCCTATTAACCGAAATTAAACAAATCAAACAAAAAACCGTCACTCTAACCAAATAAACCAAACCGGATAATCAAAAACCAATTGCTTAATAAACTAAACTAATCGATAACTTCGGGTTTGATTGATGATAATAACCGAACAATATGCACCCTGACATTGTCTGTGTTTTTTTACCGTATCACCCAGACACATAACTTGTAAGTTGTAACACAATCCCGGGTTTTAGAAACCGGCTTCACTCCGGGGCACCAAACCCGGGTTAATCACGCATTCACACAACCATTCGCCACCTATTTCGTATGGGACCCACTCTGTTTTCCACCAACCCGATTAAAAAAAGGTATTTTCTTTTAAAAATTAGAGGTGAAATTAAAATTTAATTCTCGTATCAAATGAATTAGTAGATAGAGAGGAGGGGCCCATAAAATCCCTTCCCGTGGCCCAGTGGTTTCCCATTGGGTGTGTTGGCCGGTTCCTCCTTTGGGAGGTCACCGGTTCGACTCCCACTGTGGTCTTAGGGGGGACGTCCCAATGATGGATCGTATCCTACCGAGGCATGGTGCGGTCTTGAGGGCAACCCGGTTTTACCCAGCTGTTACCCCAGCGAGTCTCTCGTGTGGGGCCAGTATGGTTTCCGGGCGGAAGTCAGCTTGCGCGGCGGCCGGGGCCCGATCGAACATCGCGTCCGAGAGTGCGGGGCTGACGGGGGAATGTCTTCGACATGAACCCGGTGACCAATAGGTCCAGTACATAGAAAGTCACCTTCCAAAAAAAAAAAAGAGGAGGGGCCCATGATATGATATATATGAGTTGATTTTTAAAAGATCCATCGCATTTGTCGTGTCCGTTTTTAACTAATGCAACATATGTCACTTTCAATAATCAAACTCCACTAATGAAATTTATGGGAACTATAAAATTAAGGGTGCAAATGAAATAGTATCTAAAACCCACGTTTTGCGGCGCAACCATTAAAGCAAAAAAAATATAAAAACATTGAACAACGCACTTTTATTGTGGTATGTTCACTCGTAAAAAGTAGACAGAACTGTAAAACATAAAAATTAACTAAGTTAGCTTAGGACCGACAATTTGTGACGGGGTCGTCCGCAAAAAATATAGACGTTGGCACACGTGCGTTGCAACATGTTTACTGGAAAAATTTAGACTAAAACGTAAAATGACAAATTTATAAAAAAAAAATTGAAAAGTATAGGGGAGCAAAGTTAAAAGTGGAAAAGTGTTGTGGTCAAAAAATAAAACCAAATGGGTTGAAAACTAAAAGATGAAAACTATAGGGTTGAAAATTGAAAATTATTAAAGTTGAAAAATAAAAGATGAAAACTAAAAAGATTGAAAGTAAAATAAAAAGAGAGATAGAATAACTTTATGAGAAGTTGGTAAATTAATAATAGACTATACACTATATAACATATAAAACATGCATGGTAGATTGTAAACCAATGAAATCAATGTAAAATTGAATAGTGATTGTGTGAGACTCTGAGTTGAGAAAATTTTGATAATTAATATAAGGAAAATTAATGGTTCAATAATTAATATATGTAGGGTAAAGATCAAAGATAAATAGGCCTTTAACATGCTAAACATAAGAAATTAATAATTTTTCTTTTAATTTTTTTTCTATCTACTTAAGCATAATTTTTTGTTAAAAAAAATCATATAGTAACCCTAGTAGAGTAATTATATGCAATTACTCTAGAATGGTTTTATAATTGGTTATTTACTTTATACTCTACTAGAGTAATTATATAATTTCTATTTGTTGCTCAAAAATATTTTTATTTTTTTTGTTCTTTTTTAGATTTTAGGACTAAAATACATATTTGACTAGATGGGGAAAAACCGGAAAAAAAAAATTCTTTCATTTCTCACGTTTAATATGTTAAAACTCATTTGTACAATAACATTACCCTATATATGTATTAAAATTCGGCAAAAAAGTATTTAGAATATATGAATTCTACCAAACAAGCACGTTAAGAACGAATTGGAATTTAGAGTTGAATATTGTGAACAAAGTAGTTGACTTGAGTGTTTAAGTGTTCACCAGGTTGATGCCCGTGGACCCTCTAACAATTACTTGTGTTTGTAGGCTTAACTTCGCCTAGGAAGACAAAGAACAACATCAAACCATCACTGAGACTAATCTGAAGCACGCCTGCCTCTCTTTACATAGTTGTCCCGAGTCACAACCCCGAGATCCATTGTAGCTTCAAATCCGAGCCTCTGAAAGAGTAAGAATCATGACAATGTGAGATCCATTGCAACTTCGATCCAAGCTTCAGAAAGAGTAAAATATATCTCAATATAATTTATTATTGAGATATATTTTTAACTTTTTTCACAACTAGTATATTTGTAAACAAACCAACTGTACGAAAAGACTTTTCAGATTCCAAACCACTAAAAAAACCTTTGCAAGTTCCTTTTGTTGCGATTTAGCCCACCACTCTGCACCAATCTAGGCATTAGGATAAGAACAAGTGGACCATGAGTGGCAGTCACGCTTCCAATTGTGCAATCACCCCCATCATCTCCACTTTACAAAAACAAATTTATACTAACAAAAGTGGAAAAAAGGGAACAAGACAAAACCCATTTGGCCCCCCTATTCACCCAACAACAAAATAAACCAAAACAAATAAAAAAACCTGTAATGGTTTTATCTGTTTTTACATTTATTTATTTATTTACTTTAAAAAATAAGTGTTATGTTACTCTCATGTAGTCATAAGTCTTTACTTATTTTTTCTCGTGTGGAATAGTTTTATAAGTTTTCACTACACATCACTTTTTAAAATAATATTTAAGTGTCAATAATCTCTAGATCAAATGGTGGAATGCTTGCATTTCTTTTTAGAGATGTAGGTTCAACTCTCACTTGGTGCAGAGTGAGGCATTGGTGGGTAATGATAGGAGACCAGGGTAACCTGGGTTGGATCCTTGAGCCAAACGGGTTTTACCGGTAATTTCACCGTCATGCCTACTTGAGGGTGAGTTACCGGGTTTTCCCTGGAATTAATGATGGACTCGGGTTACTGTCAGAGTACTCCGTTTGTCCAGTGGATGCCTAGTGGGTGTCTCGAGGGTGCTTGGGATTGATTATGTTCGCCGTTAAAAAAACAATATTTAAATTTAAATAAATTAAAGAGCTCATACATTATAGTCATGTAGTCATAACTTTTCACACATTATGGTCTAATAATGACATATTAGGGGTGGGAAAGGGGGTTTTTCACAGGTTTATTGTGTGTTTTCTTCAGAATTGGTGTATAAACATCATATCCTAGTGGAGATGGGTATGATCGGGTGGTTCCGCTGGTGACACGAGTCCGCCGGTGATCCAAATTTATCATTAAAAAAATAAATTAAAGAAAGTTAAAAAAACGGAAAGAATACGACTGGTTGAACATCTTGGGCCCACACCTCTCTTCCTCTTCACGCCAGTCAACCGGCTCACGCTCCCTACACCTTCACCACTGGCGGTGTTTAACACCGGATCACGACTACCATGGCAGGGGCGTTATCCGATTACACATAGCAAAATCTTAATATTGTACAAAAAGAATTTTAGATTTTTGGTAAATGACCGGGTCCATAGACTAGTTCAACTGACAAGGATGATTTTTTTATATATTTTCAAATTTTTCATAATAAATTTTGTTAATAAATAATAGTAAATAAATAAAAAGAACCCACAAAAGCCCCTATCATTCGCTGCACAAATTTGTTTTTTTTTTCTTTCAATAATTGCCACCGAATTTCAACACACCAAAAGCCAACACCACAAAAAGGTGTCTTTTTTCTTGTTTCTTTTGCACCTATAGAACTATTGCCGGAGTGAATATTGCTGTCATGAGTGTGCAATTTGACCCCTTTATGACTCTTTAGGGTTTACAATTTTGGTGTTTATAGGTAGGTGTCTACTTGAGTGAAATCAAGCGATGCAAACGGAAAGATCGGAGTCGATAAGATCGGTGGCTGCAGATACAAGAGGGAAGCATAGAATTTCCGCTGAATTGAAGAGGCTTGAACAAGAAACTCGCCATTTAGAGGTTTGGTTTTTTTTTTTTTTTTTTTTAAATTTTGAAAATTTTGGTTTTGTTGGGCTTCTTGATGCTTTGATCTATGTGGGTTTGCATTAAAGTTTGAAACTTTTTGGTTTATAATATGTTTTCTTGAATCTTAGATAATATATGGTGTTCAATGGCTGCTTCTTGATCTTTTAATTTTCAATGTTTTGAATTTTTGAATTTTCTGGCTTTGTTGGGTTTCTTGCTGGTTTAATCTATGTGGGTTTGCTTCAAAGTTTGAAACTTTTTGGTTTATAATAAGTTTTCTTGAATCTTAGATGATATATGGTGTTCAATGGCTGCTTCTTGATTTTTTAATTTTCAATGTTTTGAATTTTTTGGCTTTGTTGGGTTTCTTGCTGCTTTAATCTATGTGGGTTTGCTTCAAAGTTTGAAACTTTTTGGTTTATAATAAGTTTTCTTGAATCTTAGATGATATATGGTGTTCAATGGCTGCTTCTTGATTTTTTAATTTTCAATGTTTTGAATTTTTGAATTTTTTGGCTTTGTTGGGTTTCTTGCTGCTTTAATCTATGTGGGTTTGCATTAAAGTTTTAAACTTTTTGGTTTATAATATGTTTTCTTGAATCTTACATGATATATGGTGTTCAATGGCTGCTTCTTGATTTTTTTAATTTTCAATGTTTTGAATTTTTTAATTTTTTGCCTTTGTTGGGTTTCTTGCTGCTTTAATTTATGTGGGTTTGCATTAAAGTTTGAAACTTTTTGGTTTATAATATGTTTTCTTGAATCTTAGATGATATATGGTGTTCAATGGCTGCTTCTTGATTTTTTAATTTTCAATGTTTTCAATGTTTTCAATGTTTTCAATGTTTTGAATTTTTTTGGCTTTGTTTGGTTTCTTGCTGCTTTAATCTATGTGGGTTTGCTTCAAAGTTTGGAACTTTTTGGATTATAATATGTTTTCTTGAATCTTAGATGATAATGGTGTTCAATGGCTGCTTCTTGATTTTTATTTTTCAATGTTTTGAATTTTTGAATTTTTTGACTTTGTTGGGTTTCTTGCTGCTTTAATCTATGTGGGTTTGCTTCAAAGTTTGGAACTTTTTGGTTTATAATATGTTTTCTTGAATCTTAGATGATATATGGTGTTCAATGGCTGCTTCTTGATTTTTTTAATTTTCAATGTTTTGAATTTTTGAATTTTTTGGCTTTGTTGGGTTTCTTGCTGTGGGTTTAGTTTAAAGTTTGAAACTTTGTGTTTTGTAGTATGTTTTCTTGAAACTTAGATGTAGATGGTATTCAATGGCTTCTTCTTGATTTTTAATATTCAATGTAATTGAATTTTTGAATTGTTTAGCTATGTTGGGCTTCTTGGTGCTTTAATCTATGTGGGTTTGCTTCAAAAATTGAAACTTTTTGTTTTTTTTAAATGTTAGATGATAGATGGTATTCAATGGCTGCTTCTTAATCTTTAATTTTTCAATATTTTGAATTTTTTAGCTTTGTTGGTTCTTGCTGCTTTAATCTATGTGGATATGCTTCAAAGTTTGAAACTTTTTGTTTTATAATTTGTTTTCTTGAATATTAGATGATAGATGGTATTTGTTTCTTGTTATTTTTTCAAGGAAATTGGGCTTTTTTCTTCAATTTTGTCAATTTGTTTAGATATGATTACTCAATTCAATGAATTTTTTTTATTTTTATCCTATTGAAATTGAGGAGTGTGGATATCTGATTTTGGTTATGATGATGAGCTTCAAGTTTATGTAAGGGTGAATACAATTGGTTGTTTAGTGGGTGCATTATTTTGATATGATAGCAGAATCATATGATTTCTCGGTTAGGGATTAGAAATCATTTTGCTGGATTTAATTGAAGGGGTCATGATTCATTCATAAAAAAAGTTCAAATTTGATCTGCTAGGCTTGATAAGATTTAATTGTGTCGTTCCCTTGTACTTTGATCGATTTCAGATATTATATTTTAAGTTGTATAAGAATGGATTGAAGTTTTAGAAGTGGCAGTTTCAAGATTGAATTAATTTTATATTGTTATTAATGAAAATTTATATTTTTAGTAGAAAAAAAATTTGGGACTGATTTAGTTCAACATATGAAATAATGTATTGAGGCGAAACGATTGATTGAATATCTCTTGTATGCACTATGTCACCATGTTTTTACATGTTCTCAATATATGTAGCTTCTTGTGTAGGTGATTGCAGGTAGGGCTGCAAACGAAGTGTTCGTTTGTTAAGGAAATATATGTGTTCACAAACTATTCATGAGCACTTACCGAACAAGATTTCCTGTTTGTGTTCATTCGTTAAGAAAATGAACATGTTCGTTTGTTAACTTTAGGTAACGAACGCAAACGTATGTTCATGAACGTAAATGAAAACAAATAAACGTTCATGAACAAACTATATAACACAATGATACTTATTAAATGTTTTATTTTTCAGAATATTGAAGTATTTAAATAAAATATAAAGAGTGAAAACACTAAGGAGCTATCGAACACGTTACCGAATGTTCTCAAACATAAATGAACGAACGCAGCCTCTATTCATGCTCTATTCATGTTCGTTTATTTATCTAAACATACGAAATTTCTTGTTCGTGTTCATTCATATATTAAACGAATGAACACAAACGAACTTCCTGCCGAATGGTTCACAAACTGTTCGTAGAACGTTCAGTTCGTTTGCAGCCCTAATTGCAGGTACACATTACAATAGAGTTCGATTGACACGTACTTTGACCGTTTAAATAGTCCAATAATCTTTCTTAATTAAGTTTTACTATCATACTCTTTTAATATGTATATATACACACACATACGTATATATACGTGTGTGTGTGTGTGGTGATTTTGGGAATCATTTGTCGGGTAACTCCTTTCTCATGGAATTGTGGTTACAAATGATGGGAATGGCTTCATAGAGAGGTGTTTTGGACCTGCAATTTGAAAGTGATTATGGAAATGTGAATAGTAGTGAGATAATTGGCTGTGATAATCAGAAGCAGAATCTGTTTATGCGAACATTAAAAACTGATCATTGCATCTACAACTTTAGATGATACTCACATATATCTTTCCTTTATATATAATTTGAATATAAAAGTATGTATTAAACACTCTTCTTTTGCAGGAGGAGCTCGACCAGCTTGAGAAGATGGAAGCAGCCTCAGCTGCATGCAAGGAGTGAGTATGAATGTACTTTATTTGATTATTTTGATTTGTGATTAATGATTTTTTAACGTAGTTATTTTCGATGTTTTGATAGAATCTTGAGTAATGTTGAAACAAGGCCGGATCCACTACTTCCCAAGTAAGATCTCTCGTTTCTTGCTCGAATAGAAAATTAACATATTTGGATTGTATTCCATTAAACTGAAAAAGTCAAAACTACACAATGTTTAGTAAATGTATGTAGCCATCAGTTAAATAATGTCCAAAATACCCTTTAACATGACAACTTCTTGACGAAGATCAATACCATGATCAAGGATAAACAAGTCATTTTAGCTTTAAGATTTTGTCAAAAAAGAAAAGCCGGATTTGAATACGTGTAGTGCCCGAACTCGACTAAGCTCGAGTTCGAGTTCGGCTCATGTTGAACTCTATTTCTAAAGCTTGAGCTCAGCTCGTGTGTAGATTTTCAAGCTCAAGCTCGTATCATGTCAAGCTCTATTTTTTAAGCTTAAGCTCTGCTTGTGAGTAGTTTTTCAAGCACAGGCTCAGCTTGTTTATTGTTTATTTTATTAAGTTGTCCATATATTATATTTATAGGGGAAGGTTAACGTACAATAGCCCCTTAACGTGTGACGGTGCAAAGTGAATTACGCATGTTCAATTTTAGAATGTGCACGTTATAATACATAATTACGCATGGGTTGGGTTAAACCCTAATTACGCACGTTATTTGCATAATTGCGCATGGGTTAGGTTGACACTAATTATGCACGTTATTTGCATAATTGCGCACATTGTATTGGTGGTCGCGTACCGTCGCACGTTAAGAGCCTTTTGTATTCTAAACTTTTACTATATTTACGCATATTCATAATTATAATTTTTTTTATAAAAAGTATATATAAAATAACTATTTTTATCATAGTTTTATATAAAGTAAGAATCTTTATTTAAAAATATGTATTTAGTATTTTATATAAGAATATATAAACACTAGGATCATTTAGGCTCTCAAGCTCGATAAGTGAAGCTCAGGCTCGTATATTAAACAAGCTTATTTTTAGACTCAAGCTCGGGCTTGATCTCGTTTAAGCTCGGCTCGATTCAAACCCTTAGCGAGCTGATCTCGAGTAGCTAAGCTCATGACTGCTTGGCTCATTTACACCCCGAAATACGAAGCATTTAATTTTTCACTTTTCATGCTCAGTACGGTTAGTTCATGCTGCAAAATAACAACACACTTCTCATGAAAATTTAAATCTGTCAGATACGGGACCGTAACTCATAACTTTTAGTACCCTTTATGTAACATCATGTGAATTGTGAACTATAATGAATACGATCGGTGAGGGCAAATACATAATTTTCTCTCGTTTGCTTTGTTCTTGTTTGCAGGACATACGGGCCCGCAAATCCATCATGGGATCAATGGTTTGAGGGGCCTCAAGATAAGTCAGGTTGCAGATGCTGGATACTTTAACAATAGTTTGTCATAAATTCATTAACTTTCATCTGAGGTTTGTGCAGTGCCATCATTCTACAATCTCATTACAAATACAGAGCAGTTCCTTGTGCAGAAATGTCAAATTCTTTTTTGATTTGTAGAGAAAATTATGACAGTTATCAATTTGGCTTTACTTCTTGCAGATAATCATGTTTTCTTGGATTTAAAGTTTTTTTCATCTTTTTACGTGAGTTAAATGTCATTTTAGTCCCTGTGGTTTGGGCCATTTTGCCAGTTTAGTCCAAAGGTTTCATTTTGTGTCTGTGGGTCCAAAAAGGTTTCACCGTTGCCATTTTAGTCCACTAGGTTAACTTCATCCATTTTTTCTGTTAACGAGAAGGGTAATTCGATCATTTTATATGTAACTTTGTTAACTAGAAGGGCAATTCGGCCATATAAAATGATCGAATTGCTTTTCTCGTTAACAAAAATAATGAATGAAGTAACCCAGTGGACTAAAATGGCAACCGTGAAACCTTTTTGGACCTACAGGCGAAAAATAAAACGTTTAGACTAAACTGGCAAAATGAACCAAACTATAGGGACTAAAATGGCATTTAACTCTTTTTATGTTGTTTCTATTGATAAATAGTGAACATGGTGCAATTAGAGCCCATTTGTCCAAACAAGTGGTTTGTTTTGAAAATAGATTGTCAATTTTTGCTGGTAATTTATGTTTGTGATTGGGATAGTGGGCCTAACGTTTAAACTAAACTGGCAAAATGAACCAAACTACAGAGACTGTTCCAATTTCCTACTGAGATAGGCAAGCGGAGGGAGAACTAGACGTATCTTGCTAGGCAAAGACAGGTTAGAATGGATAGCTTCGCTAGGTGCCGCGCAATCTGCTGCTGCTGGGTTGAGGAAAGACTCATCCCATTTCGCCCAGGAAGGTTCTTCATTCCAGGTGAAGCTATCTTTATTCAGTAAATTGGTCAGTGGCTGGCTTGCTGATAACCCCATACCCCTTTCAAAATTTTTGGTAATAGCCTGTTAAACCCAGAAAGCCTCTCAACCCCTTGACAGTAGTGGGTTGTGGCCAGCTCAACATGTTGTCAATCTTGCTTTTATCTGCTGATACCCCTTCACTGCTCACCACATGCCCGAAATACTCTAACCTTGCCTGACCGAAAGAGCATTTCGATTTCTTCACAAACAATTTGTGTTGTTTTAAAGTTTCAAACACTATCCTCAAGTGTTGCAAGTGGCTATCTAGGCTGTCACTGTCAATCAAGATGTCATCGAAAAAAACCAGTACAAATTTCCTCATATAATCCATGAAAACCTCATTCATGAAAGCCTGAAATGAGGCTGGAGCATTAGTTAAACCAAAGCAAGTCATTCCAGGTCAGGAAGGGCAGAAGAAGAATTGAATAAAGGAAGTCCCGGGGCTGGTGCTATAGTAAACTGCCACAGGTACTAGGAGTAAGCCTGCAAGTAGTATTTATTAAGTTAAGCAGTAAGCCCTATAGCTCGAGATTGTAAGTTTCAGGTACTAGTTTACAAATCGTATAAGCCGACTGTCTTTTGGTAAACTTATGTGCCCTCATCTCTCCTTTCTACTTGACGGCTGGCCCCCCTCCTAGTCTCCTACAAGCGCCTAATTGAGACGAATTCTCGGTATGGAACCGGACCTCCTCGTTGCCGCTTAATTCATTACCAGGAAGAGGCAAATTCGCTTTTTTAGTAAGCCCTATTAGCTAGTAAGGGTGGGTTGAAAAGGTAAAGAAGGAAGAATGGATACGAACGAATGCAAGCCCTCCCGAATGAGTTCTACTATAGAAGCTTTCAACGTAGACCCGGGGACAAATCTTTCACTCACTGAGAAGTGAAAACCTGTGACTAGATCGTCCTGAAGACGGATGCGACGGGAAGAAGTGGCATTTGGAAGTGTTGCTGACTTAACATTTAGGTTTCTGGTTTAGGTAGGGCGGCCGGCCTACTACGGGCACCTGTAGGGATTAGTGTGTGAGACCGCGATCCACAAACTGACGCATGGGAGTTTGGTTCATTTTGCCAGTTTAAACTCTTTTTATGCTGTTTCTATTGATAAATAGTGAACATGGTGCAATTAGAGCACATTTGTCCAAACAAGTGGTTTGTTTTGAAAATAGATTGTCAATTTTTGCTGGTAATTTATGTTTGTGATTGGGATAGTGGGCCTAACGTTTAGACTAAACTGGCAAAATGAACCAAACTACAGGGACTAAAATGGTATTTAACTCTTTTTATGTTGTTTCTATTGATAAATAGTGAACATGGTGCAATTAGAGCCCATTTGTCCAAACAAGTGGTTTGTTTTTGAAAAAAGATTGTCAATTTTTGCTGATGATTTATGTTTGTGATTGGGATAGTGGGCCTTGAGGCTGCTAACTGAGCCCATTTGTGTCTATAATTTCATTGCAATGGGCTGGACCTTATTAGGGCTTATTTTTGTTATCAGTAGCTCATCAAATTTTGCAAATAATCTTGTTTTTTTTAATTGAGAGGGTTCTAATTGGGCCTATTAGGGTTCGGGCATGGTTACGGAGGAGAAAATCCATACCCTTTGTACTTGGGTAGGGTATGATCAGGGTCAGGTATAACCGGGTATTGGAACCGGGTGTGGGTCTGGGTATTAATACCCGGTTTTAAAAAATAAGTTTTTTATTATTATTTACGCAAAAGTAAATTCGTTTAAAAATTAAATTTTGTTTGTAATTTGTAAAAATAATTAAAGTAGCTTACGATAACATAAATTCACTCAGGTACGAATGATTTATTTATAATATGCATTTTTAATAAAACTTAATTCTAAAAGTTGTAAGTAAACATAAAAATGTACTTTAAAAATTCAAGTATTCTATCGGGTAATTTCGGGTACAGTTTCGGGTATATATATTGAGCTTAAAATATATACCCTATCCATGCCCTACGGATAGGGTCGAGTACGGTCACAGGTGTAAAATACCTGGGTACAAAAATAACCGAACTATTGGGTTTGATAAGCTTGTTGGTTGTGATAATCAAGTTGACACTTATATGGATTACATCCATTGCCTAAACAACCAACACCACTTACTAGACATGTCATCTCACATTTGGTTCAAATTATTAATAACCACAATTTTAATTTATTAATAACCACAAAATCTTAAACAAAGAAATATCATTGTCGCCGGTCACATTAGCGAAAATTTTGTAGTTTGACATGAGTGAAGCGACTTTCGGGTTTAAACAACGCCTTTTTTAAACAGGATTTATTAGGCTAGCAGTTTCGTCTGGAATACTTTGTATTGATAAGCAAACGTATAACGCGTCTATAAGATAGTAAAGAGATACTCTAAATAGCTATGTTCACACATGCTCATTTTAAGATTCATCACTCTAATGGTTTCGTCTCGAATAATTCGTCTTGATAACCAAACGTACCACTCGTCTATAAGATAGTAAAGAGATATTCCTTACAAAGGATTATGGTAACATGCTCATCTAAATTTTTTATTTTTTTTTATTGTTATTTTTTGTGGAAGAGTTGAAAAAATCAGAAGAGGTGTGTGATGTGTCATGTGTGTGTATATATATAAACCACTAGCAAAAAAAATCATAAGAGTATTTAATATATGGAAAAGGATATATTGATAATTTTTGTGGCTATTGATGTATATTTTCTCTCGATTTATAAATGTGGGTAGGATTATAAATTGAGTCAATTTATGAAAAAGTTTCACTATTTATATGCGCTATCATGATAATAACTTATTTAACACTTAGTATTATGGACAAAATCATTTAAATTGTTAGTTTTGAACGATCAAATTTAATTTTGTTACTTTCATATCAGGGCCACCATCAAGATCCAAACCTTTTAAAATAATAGACTCAAAACTTGGCTTCTTCTTCTTTTTTTTTACGGCAAATTTGGATCACTGACGGACTACTAGAGTATCATAATGCCACCAGCGGAACCCCCTGATCATATCCAATGTCTATACACCAATTCAGGAGGAAAACCAATAAATATGAAGAAAAAAAAAACCCCTCTTTATGGGAATCGAACACATGACCTATGTCAATATGTCATCAAGAATAATATGATATTGATTAAACTTCCGTTTTGCTCCCTGTGGTTTGGTCACTTTAATGGTTTTGCCCCAAACCTTTAAAAATAGCCATTTTCCTCCAAAGTTTGCGATGGTTTTTCCATTTTGCTCCCCGCCTCTAACTCCATCCAAGTTGTCTGTTTTTCCATTTTGCTCCCTGCAGGGAGTAAAATGGAAAAACCATAGCAAACTATTGGAGGAAAATGGCTATTTTTAAAAGTTTGGGGCAAAACCATTAAAGTGACCAAACCACAAGGAGCAAAACGAAAGTTTACTCTATGATATTTTTAATATATATAGATTAGGAGGGGGGTGGATTAGGGTAGCGTAGTTAGAATAGAATAGGTGATCAATAGATTTCGTACAAAGTATGTTAACATACCAATAAAAATAGTAAAAATAGCAATTTTTCTATATACCAACTTGATCATTCAATTGGTGGATAGTCATATTTGTAATGCAGTTACCATGTCAACTTTACTGATAAAAATATGATATCTTTGAAACATCAAGTAAATAAACGAATAAGGTTTCACCAACAAATCAACAAAAAATACACCGAACCAAGAAAATGAAAGCAATCAAACTTGAGACAATTGTGTTGTGTTAATGAATAATCAGGTGAAGAGTGAACATCATCATACTCAGTAAATTTCACCAATAGCAAAGCTAAGGTAGAGTCTAAAAAGGGTAAGATGTAGACAGTCTTACCTATACCCCGTAGGAGTAGAGAGACTGCTTCCAATGAAACTCTCGGCTCGATAGTAGTTTTGTATCAAGCCTTGGACATGAGACATATAACACTCGGCAATCGGGACAAAGGCCGATTTGTGCATGTACTCCTTGTCTTTCGGCTATCACGCCACCACATGATGCATGATTAGTCATCCGCCGCTTTTAACGTTATTTTCACGAAATCAGTAAAATAACGTTAAAATTAGTGCAATTTCACTTTTGCCCCCTGAGGACCCACACATATATACATTATATGCGCACACCGCAAGCAGAGCGTACAAGAGATGAACATAACTAGTAATTAAAAAGATAATGATGCGGCTCACCTCATTGCGTCCATTCAAAAATTAAAGTTCGGGTTAATCGGTGAAATCTCCTCTCATTTTTCCCTAATTATTGCGGTACCACACCATAATGGGTGGTGTTTATTTGGGCATCCATGTGGTGAACCTTGAACGAAACCGTGTAGCCTTAAGGCTTAAGGACTTAAACAATCAAATGTATTAGACCGTAGATTTTAGTTTAAAGGTACGTCTATAAAACATAAAATTGCAAACCCTAATTTCACTATTAGTTTTTGTTTTAAACCGTGAACCAACTTAATTGTATGTTTATAACATTTCTAACTTCTAAGTCAACCAACTAAAACAAAAAAAACGAATGGGAAATCAAATCAGTGATTGGTTATGGCAATTTTACTGGTTTCACCATGTATTTATTTATTTCTTTAAATTGTAAGTAACTAATACATGATACGATTATTATAAATAGTAATAAGATGATCATATACATATTTAAATAGTTTTATTTTTTCAGACGGTGGTAAATATTTTAATTACTAAATACCTTTTTTAACACCTTAAATCTATTTTTACCTTGCATTTGCAAAGATTTGAACCCACAACCTCACATTTTAACAAGGTGATACCATATTACTAGACCAATAGCTTGTGGGTTTATTTATATAATTATGTTAATGGTAATTTATGAATATAATACATACATAAAATCATATTTTACTTTATCTATAATTTATGTTAACAATAACAATTTTTAAGTCACCTGAGCAATTCAACACATCTCTTTTTCTTTGTTACCAATAATTTCAAGTCTTTGGTAATCATCTTGGCTTGGTCAAGTCTCTTTGGTGTGCTTGGATTTTAGTGAAATAGTTTATCCTAAATAAATCTTATTAATTTCAACATCAACTTAAGTTCTAAATACTCTTTGAAATTGCAATGGTTAGGTGTTTTATATTTAGTTATTTTATTAGTATATTATCATATGATTTTTTAGATTTTTTTATAATCAACTAATTAGGGTGTAACAACCATCCTGAATGATTTAATATGACATGCAAATTGCTTAAAAATGGCATATAATAATCTATATTCTATTTTGCTAAAATTGTTATCATGTTATCCTATTTTCATTTTTTTTGCTTATCACATTAGCAATTTTAAGGCAATCACCTTAAATAATTGTTATTACAATTATAAAACTTGCAAGTATATCTTCACTAGTAAGGTTTACTAAAACTATTTGACTCCCTTAAGAGTCGGGCATGAACATAAAATTTTGTTCGATTAGTTAAATGAACCGAACGTTATGCGAACAGTTTGTGCTATTCGACGGGAAGTTCGTATACATTCGTTCTTTTAATAGATGAACGGACATGAACATAAAATTTTGTTCGATTAGTTAAATGAACGAACATGAACAAAGCTCTCATTCGTTCGATTGTGTTTGTGAACGTTCGGTAATGCGTTCATGAACATTCGTTCATTTACGATCATTCATTTTCGTTTGTTTATGAAAGTTTTTGTACATTTATATCATTTAATTTATTACCCTAACAATTAAAATAGTTACTATTCCTACCTTGTTTTTACTTTGTTTCTCGTTACTTCTTCATTATTCTTATCGATAAATACATCAAATTCCATTTACTTCCTCATTATTCATATTGATGAATACTTCAAGTTCCATTTACTTTCTTGTTATTCACTTCAAGTTTTAGCATTGCTCCCTCCGTCAAATTTATTTGTGCTTGTTGGTGTCCGTGAACCGTTCGTGAACATGTTGATGTCTTTAATAAATGAACACAAACAGAAAATCGCGTTCGGTATGTGTTCATGAACCATTCATGAACACAATATTTTCTTAACAAACGAACATGAACAAAACATTGTTCGTGTTTGTTCGGTTCATTTACAACCCTACTTAGGCATAGCTAACCGGTGAAAATATCGTTATCTTTTTACAAAAATTAGTGGTATCATTTCTTTCTATGCGATTTTCCATAATACCGTTACACAAACTATATAAGTATAAGAAATATAAATTTTACAAACATACCGTAAAAGTAAAAATAAGAGTAAAATGCACGAATAGTCCCTGTGGTTCTGTGAACTTTCACCTTTAGTCCCCAACTTTTCAGAATTACACTCTTAGTCCCTATGGTTAGATAAGTTGTTACTCGGATAGTCCCTAAAGCGAATGAAGGTTACTCGGATAGTCCCTGTGGTTTGACAGTTGTTACTGGGATAGTCCCTGTGGTTTGACAAGTTGTTACTTGGATAGTCCTTGTCATTTCACACCCACTTAACCAGAAAAATTAACCTTCATCCGCTTTGGGGACTATCCGAGTAACATCTTGTCAAACCACAGAGACTAAGAGTGTAATTTTGAAAAGTTGGGGACTAAAGATGAAATTTCACCAAAACACAGGGACTATCCCTGCATTTTATTCTAAAAATAAACTTTCAAAAGTAGTTTATTTGAAAGAAAAATAAATGTAACTTGTATAAGGAATCTCACTTCACAAAAAGAAAAAAATGAGGGGTCCCTTTCATCTATCCTTTTCACCAAGGGCCTATCTATATGTTATGTCATGTAACTATGCAAGTCATTAAAAACTTATTAATTAATTAAGGGCCACATTATCAAAATTATCTATTCACATAAAAATCATAAATATCATATTCTTCAAAAAAAAATCACAAATATCATAATGGTCATTTGGCTATATTTAGATAATTATTTTAGAACTTTTATTTCTATGTAAGAAGATCCTAAAAATAGTCAAGTCAAATTTGTAAGTTATTTGAAGAATATAAATAAAAAAATAAGTAATTTTAGTAAAGCAAATAACTAAAAACGGGTAGAATAATATTTTCTTAACAAAAGTTATAGTAGATTACATTATTGACAAGTTTAAAAACCTAACAACCCTATTAAATAAATGTATATTCATTTTAGAAACTATGAATGTTTTCACATGATTCTAGATTTAGGATAAACTTGTATAACTATTTAAGCATCTATGGGGCGGGGGTTTGGGCGTGGGTTGGGGTAAAACGCCCAAGGCATCACCCCGGGTGGGCTTGGGTTGGGGCGTGGCCCCTTGGGGCTTGGGTTTCAAGCCGGGCGTGGGGCGGGGGAGCAAGGTGACATGGCGGTTTGTGAATGGCCAAAAGAAAAGAGCCGTTGGGCTAGCCGTTGGCCAACGGCTATATTAAAAAAAAAATTATTCCATTTTTTCACTATAAAACTCACATTTTACTTCCATTTTTTACCACATTCAACCACATCTTCTATACATCTTCAATTCTCCTTCTACAAAACGAAAAAAATGCATCCTTACAACCGTCCTTTTGACCCGAGCAACCCGTATGGATTCCAAGAAAATAATCCTAGCCCACCACCCACTCGTCCAGTAGCTCGTCCATTTTTCATACACTCTCATATGCCCGACATGGCGGGTTATGCATCGTATATCGGGAATCGTGTATTTACTAACTTCCCAAACACCGAAGATTCAATACCTACCCCGTTTTCACAATCGCCCATCGACCTTTCACCAACCTCCATCGACCTTTCACAAAACGAATCTGTTCCCGAAACTCAACCACCCAAAGAGAGTCCTTCCGCATCGAAACCCATCAAAAAAAGAAGTCATAAGAAAAAAACCGAGGAGGATAAAGTAGTTGAAACCGCCAAACGAAAACAACAAAAATGGGTCTATGCTGAAGAAGTTGCATTGGCGAGGGCTTGGTGTGAACAATCTCAACATTCAACTTTAGGTATTCTTAACCTTTGTTTTTATTAATGGAATGGTTATTTTTTATATAAGTTTGTAATATATTAATATTTTTTATTAAAATAGGAAATTCGCAACATCGAACCGCCCTGTGGGAATGGGTTAGTAAACTATTCCATGAAGAAATGGGTAGGTAGACTTATCGTGAAAACGATAGCTTATCCTCAAAGTGGAGCGAAATAAGCACCCTCCTTACAAAATTTAGTGGGTTTTTAAATAAAGCAAAGCAAAACCCTAAAAGTGGTGAAACCGAAGCCGACATTTTGACAAATGCACTGGTCGCATTCAAATCAAATATGAAGACCGACTTCCGTTTCATGCATTGTTGGGAGATTTGTAAATTCCATCCAAAGTGGTCGACTATCCCCATTGGTAGCGAAACTAACTCGTCTTCCAAAAGGTCAAGGGCCTCGTCCCAAGCCCAATCTGATGCACGAGATCAAGAGTTTGAGGACCTTTTGGATGATTCGCCAAGCCCAAACCGGCCTGAGCATGGAAGAAATGCCTCAAGAAGGCGTGCTCAAAAACAAATAGCATCGGCTTCAGCTGGGAGTTCTGGCTCACGTAGGGGAATATACAGCGACCAGTTGGATGACATTTCATGCAAGATGGATACATTCAACGTA
This sequence comes from Helianthus tuberosus, assembly GCA_030545235.1. Taxonomy (NCBI): domain Eukaryota; kingdom Viridiplantae; phylum Streptophyta; class Magnoliopsida; order Asterales; family Asteraceae; genus Helianthus; species Helianthus tuberosus. The sequence goes on from CM060424.1 coordinate 212,050,943, forward strand.
TTCCAACAACAAAGGGCCGAAATACGAAGGAGCAAAGAAGCTAGAGATTCTGCTAGAGATGCCCTGAAACAAAAGACGTGATAATATATATGTAACACCCCAAAAACGGGTTTGGTAAATTAAAACCCGGTTGATATAAAGAAATGAGTTTTAATCTCTTATTTAACTAAAATGAAACTAGAGGGACCAAAACCGTTCAATGGGAAACATGTTTTATAAAACAAAATTAAAACACCACACACACACATAGTGTGTGTGTGTGTGTATCGATGATCAGGAAGAAAAAAAGATGGTTCAAACCCTAGTTTCTTAAAAATCTTCAAATTGAAGGGCAAGATGATGCTTAAACTCATAACCGAGCATAGATTAACGATCACCTTCACAAGGGGATCGCAAGGTATGTCTTAAAAGCTAGCTTGGTGATTATGCACGAAGTGGGTTATGTTGTAAATCGCGAAGTTGTATGAAATTGAGCATGAGTATGTGTTAGATTCATCATTGGGAACATGGATTATGCATGGTTTAGGTTAATTTGATGTGTAAGGGTGAAACCCGTTTGTTATGGTGAAGATGATGACATGGGTAAATCATCTATGTCTAAATTCTTGCTTAATATTGATGTATTTTGATTTGTATGATGGATTCTTATGAGAGGAATTGAAAGAAATGTGATACTAGTATGTTTGATGTTTATGCATGTATGATTCATGTTGATTAGAAGGAAGAAATTGATGAATTATGTATGAGATTAGAAGGATATGCATGAACTAGTTGTACACTATGCTTACAAGGTAGTACACATATCAAAAGTATGATGAAATTATGAAGAACTTAAGATTAGATCACTTGTAAGTGATTAACAAGTAGTTATGAAGTGGGTTTTAGATGATGTAATGTAAATTGATGATTTACTTATGTTAACAATGTTTGGAATCATACATGTGTGTGAGTGTTTAAAGAAATTGGATAAGAAATGATGAACTGTTGTTAGATGAAGTGAACAAAATGTGATGATAATATGTATGATGTTTAATTTTAAATACCACATGTTGATTAGTAGAAGGATTGGATGAACTATGTATGAATTTAGAAGATTGTGCATGAATTAGTTGTACGTTATGCTTAAAAGGTGGTACGCACCCCAATCGTATGATAAAATGTATGTATTGTCGTCCGTATAGTCGATTATGATGTTACGGGTATATAATGATAAGTCGAAAATTAAGGTAATTGGACCGTTGACTTCTAACAAGTCAACTGTGTATAAGAAGAATGGTTAGACATGTTGTCATAATTGTAAGATTAAAGTAAGTTATACGGTGCGTGTTAGACGTATGTGTGTTTAATGTGATAACATGACGGATTTCACGAGTTGGAAATGGTATGAATTTGGTTATATGTATTATGCTTGTTAGAAGTGACCATAGCGTCAAATGTGAATTATGCGATCGATATGATCGTTAACATGTACAACTGTGTATGCTAATGAGAATGTGATTTCGATGACATGGAAGTATAGGAATCATGTCGAGACGGAATCAAGCACGGAAGGCTAACGGGTCAAGAAGTGGCGAGGAACGAATGTGAACACGGATGCATGAGGTAAGTGATTTTCGCAATCACTTCTTAGTTGTTTATGTAAAGTTATATGCAATTTAATTAAGTATGATAATCGAGGTCAATTAGGAAAGAATTGTATGATACCGATGAAGTATTAAACGGATCTTAGCTTTGATCCGAGCAAGGTATGTGTGATTAAGAATTGTAGCTAAGTAGTAGGATTGGTTACTTATGCAAGGGAGTCCTTTGTTGTTAAGGATAGAGCAAAGTTGACAAAAACGCCCTTGATGGGTAAAACGAGCAAATGGTCTTAAAAGTTGACTACAAACAAGCTAATTGATTAAATGAATGTTTTGAAAAAGTAAGAAAGCGAGAAGTATGATTTTCATAAGCTAATGACCTTAAAACGCGCAAATACCCTTAACGGGTCAAAATAAGCTCTTGGGCGAAAATGGGTCAAGAGGATGCAAGACATCCGAGAACTTAATCTTTTATGATAGACAATGTTGACATTATTAGGTTCATAAGAAGTTATGGTCAAAAAAACAAGTTATGTGGATGAATGCATGAACGGGTCGAATAAATCATAGATGAATAATAAGACGATAGCGTGTAAGTTAAGAATTTCCTTAATCCGGTTGTGGGATTTTAAGTTCATATGATAGAATGTGAATTTACAAGCATGTAGGAAGAAACGGGAGGTTAAACGGGTAAGCGGTTCAAAAGTTACGCGCGTTTTAGTGCGTACGGACGACGAAACGGAACTGCAGAAAAGTGCCATTTCTAGAGGTAGTCGCCGACGGGCAAGGGGGTCGTCGCCGACGGGCTCTAGAAAGTTAGTTTTTTTGCTGACGGGTTATCTTCCTGTCTACGGGGTTTTGGCTACGGGAAAAACTACGGGTCGTCGCCGACGACCTCCCCAAGTCCAAAAGTCTAAAAATTTGTTATTTAAGTTGATTTATGTATCGTAGGCTTCGGTTTGTTATCCGTGGACTACGGCGGACTTTCTAAATATGGTTTTGATCGATCCTTAGATGTTTATGGACTATAAATCAAAGTGTAAGTCCTATGTAATTAACGTATGAGTATGTAAGAAGTATGCAAGATCTTGTACGTGTATGTAGATGTGTATGTATGTATGTATGTATGTATGTATGTATGTATGTATGTATGTATGTATGTATGTATGTATGTATGTATGTATGTATGTATGTATGTATGTATAAAGATATGTACGAGTGTATACATGTATGTAAAGATGTAGGAAAGGTATGTACGTATGTAGATGTGTATGTATGTATGTACAAAGATATGTATGAGTGTATGCATGTATGTAAAGATGTAGGAAAGGCATGTACGTATGTAGATGTGTATGTATGTATGTATGTATGTATAAAGATATGTATGAATGTATACATGTATGTAAGGATGTAGGAAAGGTATGTACGTATGTAGTTGTGTATGCATGTATGTATAAAGACATGTATGAGTGTATGCACGTATGTAAAGTTGTAGGAACGGTATGTACATATGTAGATGTGTATGTATGTATGTATGTAAGTACGTAAGTATGTATGATTTAGACACGTTGAGTGTTGACGTTATTAATGGTGTACCTTGAGAATGAAAAGTAATGCAGGTACGTTATTGAAGCCTCACCAGGAAATGGATACGCAGATGAAATGCTTAAAGTTTGAAATGTGACGAAATGTGAAGTGTACGTGAATGAATCTTGTTTATATAATGTGTGCTAATGTTATGAATGTATGTGGTGAGTGCAGGTGGTATTGATCACGGGCGATTATCACAAGGAATAGAGATCGAAGACCGAGTCATAAGATAGATTGTACGGGAATAATCGAGTATGTACTTTAGTAAACGGGAGTTATGCTTTTGTTTTGTAAAAGAGATACTTTTAAAATAAACTTTCAAGTAAGTCAAGACGTTTGTAATGAAAGAAATTTTATGGCACGAATTTCCCCTGCGACTTTTGTCAAATACGTGTTAGGGTCTTACAAGTTGGTATCAGAGCCCTGGTTTGAGAGAATCAAGTACAAGAAAGTAAGTACTTGAACTCAAACTTGTGTGCTCTTATGATAAGGAACCCGCACAATCTAAGACTCGATCAAGATCCAAAGGTAGAAGCGAATGTAGGTATGTACTTATGTATATGCATAAAGAAACTGACGGTATGTTATGTGCAAGGTAAGTATAAGCGTTTGAAGAAGATGACCCTTGAAATGCAGTCTAGGATGAATGCTAAGGCAGGCAAGGATGCGAATGGACAGACGGACCCCAGGTACACAATGTTAATATGTATGGTACCGGTGTTAAAAGAAAAAGGAAGGAATCTCCTTGGGAGGGTAAGTACTAAATGGAAGACAGCGATATTGTCTTGATAAGATTGTAAAAATGTAGCACGAACTGAGACCCACTACTGCAGACATAAGGCGATGATTACCTGAAAGCACGAAATTAGTATGTGAATTGCGCACCTGGCCAGTACGCAAGAAGCATATGACATTTGTGAGACCATGGTAATTATCGCAGGTATGTCCGTTAGAATTGGGTAGCAGGTGGGCGTGCGGGTGAAGTGGGTAGTAAGACTCTCGGGAAATTGAGAGTACTATGTAGGAATGAAAAACATGAATGATAAGAATGAAGAATGTTGAATCCGTAAGAAAGTACGGATCAACAATGTATGAATGCAATGCTTGAATCCGCGAGACGGATTCAAGGGATGAAAAGCGTATATGCAATGTTTGAATCCGCGAGACGGATTCAAAGAATGAAAGATATGAATGCAATGCTTGAATCCGCGAGACGGATTCAAGGGATGAAAAGCGTAAAGGCAATGTTTGAATCCGTGAGACGGATTCAAAGAATGAAAGATATGAATGCAATGCTTGAATCCGCGAGACGGATTCAAGGGATGAAAGGCGTAAATGCAATGTTTGAATCCGAGAGACGGATTCAAAGAATGAAAGATGTGAATGCAATGTTTGAATCCGCGAGACGGATTCAAAACATAGAGGGTACGAAAGGTATGAATAATGTGTTCGAATCCGCGAAACAGATTTAAGATATAACAGACGGAACTAGTCTACATAAGAAGAAGTCAATAGCTTGACCATGTATGCGTCAAACAAGTCATATAAGTAAATGTAAAGCAAATGAACAAAAGAATGATAGGAATGAAAATATCCGAATGTGTAAGTAACGAAGGGATATGTATGGTACAAAAGACTATAGAAATGTAGAATGATGTTAGCTACGGAGTTAAGCACGTAGGTATGTCGATGACATAGCAGTTTTGTTGTGATAACAAAACAAGAGTTAAATGTTATACAATGAGTCTATAGAATGGAATCTTAAAGGATGAGATGAAAGTACTAAATCCGTTATAAACGGATCATATGAGTGTAAGTATTATTATAAGTTTGAATGAATAAGTATATTGACCTGTTACTAACGGGTCGAGGAAATAAGAAAGTTAGGTGAAAATATGCCATGGAAAGTATACACTTGTTAAGAAGTTAATTGTATGAATAAATACGAAATGAGATGAGATGATTACTTATAATTATGATGTGATCATAAATTCAAACAATGATATGTGTATGTATAAATGGAAATGAGAAAGGTTTCGGGGACGAAACCTCATTTAAGGGGGGTAGACTTGTAACACCCCAAAAACGGGTTTGGTAAATTAAAACCCGGTTGATATAAAGAAATGAGTTTTAATCTCTTATTTAACTAAAATGAAACTAGAGGGACCAAAACCGTTCAATGGGAAACATGTTTTATAAAACAAAATTAAAACACCACACACACACATAGTGTGTGTGTGTGTGTGTATCGATGATCAGGAAGAAAAAAAGATGGTTCAAACCCTAGTTTCTTAAAAATCTTCAAATTGAAGGGCAAGATGATGCTTAAACTCATAACCGAGCATAGATTAACGATAACCTTCACAAGGGGATCGTAAGGTATGTCTTAAAAGCTAGCTTGGTGATTATGCACGAAGTGGGTTATGTTGTAAATCGCGAAGTTGTATGAAATTGAGCATGAGTATGTGTTAGATTCATCATTGGGAACATGGATTATGCATGGTTTAGGTTAATTTGATGTGTAAGGGTGAAACCCGTTTGTTATGGTGAAGATGATGACATGGGTAAATCATCTATGTCTAAATTCTTGCTTAATATTGATGTATTTTGATTTGTATGATGGATTCTTATGAGAGGAATTGAAAGAAATGTGATACTAGTATGTTTGATGTTTATGCATGTATGATTCATGTTGATTAGAAGGAAGAAATTGATGAATTATGTATGAGATTAGAAGGATATGCATGAACTAGTTGTACACTATGCTTACAAGGTAGTACACATATCAAAAGTATGATGAAATTATGAAGAACTTAAGATTAGATCACTTGTAAGTGATTAACAAGTAGTTATGAAGTGGGTTTTAGATGATGTAATGTAAATTGATGATTTACTTATGTTAACAATGTTTGGAATCATACATGTGTGTGAGTGTTTAAAGAAATTGGATAAGAAATGATGAACTGTTGTTAGATGAAGTGAACAAAATGTGATGATAATATGTATGATGTTTAATTTTAAATACCACATGTTGATTAGTAGAAGGATTGGATGAACTATGTATGAATTTAGAAGATTGTGCATGAATTAGTTGTACGTTATGCTTAAAAGGTGGTACGCACCCCAATCGTATGATAAAATGTATGTATTGTCGTCCGTATAGTCGATTATGATGTTACGGGTATATAATGATAAGTCGAAAATTAAGGTAATTGGACCGTTGACTTCTAACAAGTCAACTGTGTATAAGAAGAATGGTTAGACATGTTGTCATAATTGTAAGATTAAAGTAAGTTATACGGTGCGTGTTAGACGTATGTGTGTTTAATGTGATAACATGACGGATTTCACGAGTTGGAAATGGTATGAATTTGGTTATATGTATTATGCTTGTTAGAAGTGACCATAGCGTCAAATGTGAATTATGCGATCGATATGATCGTTAACATGTACAACTGTGTATGCTAATGAGAATGTGATTTCGATGACATGGAAGTATAGGAATCATGTCGAGACGGAATCAAGCACGGAAGGCTAACGGGTCAAGAAGTGGCGAGGAACGAATGTGAACACGGATGCATGAGGTAAGTGATTTTCGCAATCACTTCTTAGTTGTTTATGTAAAGTTATATGCAATTTAATTAAGTATGATAATCGAGGTCAATTAGGAAAGAATTGTATGATACCGATGAAGTATTAAACGGATCTTAGCTTTGATCCGAGCAAGGTATGTGTGATTAAGAATTGTAGCTAAGTAGTAGGATTGGTTACTTATGCAAGGGAGTCCTTTGTTGTTAAGGATAGAGCAAAGTTGACAAAAACGCCCTTGATGGGTAAAACGAGCAAATGGTCTTAAAAGTTGACTACAAACAAGCTAATTGATTAAATGAATGTTTTGAAAAAGTAAGAAAGCGAGAAGTATGATTTTCATAAGCTAAGGACCTTAAAACGCGCAAATACCCTTAACGGGTCAAAATAAGCTCTTGGGCGAAAATGGGTCAAGAGGATGCAAGACATCCGAGAACTTAATCTTTTATGATAGACAATGTTGACATTATTAGGTTCATAAGAAGTTATGGTCAAAAAAACAAGTTATGTGGATGAATGCATGAACGGGTCGAATAAATCATAGATGAATAATAAGACGATAGCGTGTAAGTTAAGAATTTCCTTAATCCGGTTGTGGGATTTTAAGTTCATATGATAGAATGTGAATTTACAAGCATGTAGGAAGAAACGGGAGGTTAAACGGGTAAGCGGTTCAAAAGTTACGCGCGTTTTAGTGCGTACGGACGACGAAACGGAACTGCAGAAAAGTGCCATTTCTAGAGGTAGTCGCCGACGGGCAAGGGGGTCGTCGTCGACGGGCTCTAGAAAGTTAGTTTTTTTGCTGACGGGTTATCTTCCTGTCTACGGGGTTTTGGCTACGGGAAAAACTACGGGCCGTCGCCGACGGGCCCTAGGGCCGTCGTCGACGACCTCCCCAAGTCCAAAAGTCTAAAAATTTGTTATTTAAGTTGATTTATGTATCGTAGGCTTCGGTTTGTTATCCGTGGACTACGGCGGACTTTCTAAATATGGTTTTGATCGATCCTTAGATGTTTATGGACTATAAATCAAAGTGTAAGTCCTATGTAATTAACGTATGAGTATGTAAGAAGTATGCAAGATCTTGTACGTGTATGTAGATGTGTATGTATGTATGTATGTATGTATGTATAAAGATATGTACGAGTGTATACATGTATGTAAAGATGTAGGAAAGGTATGTACGTATGTAGATGTGTATGTATGTATGTACAAAGATATGTATGAGTGTAAGCATGTATGTAAAGATGTAGGAAAGGCATGTACGTATGTAGATGTGTATGTATGTATGTATGTATGTATGTATGTATGTATGTATGTATGTATGTATGTATGTATGCATAAAGATATGTATGAATGTATACATGTATGTAAGGATGTAGGAAAGGTATGTACGTATGTAGTTGTGTATGCATGTATGTATAAAGACATGTATGAGTGTATGCACGTATGTAAAGTTGTAGGAACGGTATGTACATATGTAGATGTGTATGTATGTATGTATGTAAGTACGTAAGTATGTATGATTTAGACACGTTGAGTGTTGACGTTATTAATGGTGTACCTTGAGAATGAAAAGTAATGCAGGTACGTTATTGAAGCCTCACCAGGAAATGGATACGCAGATGAAATGCTTAAAGTTTGAAATGTGACGAAATGTGAAGTGTACGTGAATGAATCTTGTTTATATAATGTGTGCTAATGTTATGAATGTATGTGGTGAGTGCAGGTGGTATTGATCACGGGCGATTATCACAAGGAATAGAGATCGAAGACCGAGTCATAAGATAGATTGTACGGGAATAATCGAGTATGTACTTTAGTAAACGGGAGTTATGCTTTTGTTTTGTAAAATAGATACTTTTAAAATAAACTTTCAAGTAAGTCAAGACGTTTGTAATGAAAGAAATTTTATGGCACGAATTTCCGCTGCGAGTTTTGTCAAATACGTGTTAGGGTCTTACAATATAACATCATCATCATCAAAATACAGAACTCATAAACTGGTTATTTTTGTCTCTCTACCCTCTCTCTTCTCTCTACACTCTCTCTTCTCTCCCCATCACCAACAACCACCACCCACCAACCGTCACAACCCTCACCGCCCTACCATAAAGCAACCACCACAACCATTTCTGTCGTTACTCTCTCATCCTTCCATCTCTCTCCACCACCCGACCACCGCCACCGTCACCACCACCTTCGGCCTTCATCTCTTACACCCCCACACAACCACCACCATTGAATCGGAGCTCAAACCCCAACCATCACCTCCGTAACCACCCCCATCATAGATCAAATCATGGATCTGAGCGAAAACCACTAACATTTCTCAGATCTGGTTGAGTTGCACCTTAAACTGCTGTCATAATCGGGTTTCATGACGAATCCATAAACCTAATCTGGTCAGAAACCTTCGAACAAAGATTGAGCGGCGGCAATGGCTAGGGTATAGCATTGAATTTGATATCAAAGTGATTGTTTATGCTTGATGTTGGTCTGTCTAGAGTGAAAATGAATACTATAGCATTAAATTTGATCAAATTTGTGGGTTTTATTGTTTAAAACCCTAAATTTACCATAAAGATTGGATCTCTGTGATGTTTTCTTGTTAAATTTTTGTGGCTTTTATCGAAATCGAGCAATTTTATGATTTGTTAGTTGTATGGAAAAAAGATTTTGAATTTGTGTTTCTTGTGATGGGTATTGATCAGAAATGGAACCTGGTAATGGGGCTCATGTGGAAGATGAAAATGGTGTGGAAAATAATGTGGTGGGTCAACAAAGTCAAATAAAGTTGAGTCAACAACATTGGATGTGAGTGAATCTGTGATGGTGGTAAAGAGTGAGAGAGAGATAGAGCTGGTAGAAAGTGGTATAGGAGAGAGAGGGGAGGAGAGGAGGGTGAGATGAGATAGATTAATAGGTTTTTTTAATAAAAAGACAAAAAGATCAAAAAATCCTTGTTTATATATAATATTACCAAAATACCCTCCAAATTAACAGAGACTTTGGATGGAGTTAGACCCGTGGAGCAAATTAGATAAAAACTAGTAACATCAGGGAGTAAAATGGCTATTTTTAAAGGTTTTGGGCAAAACCATTAAAGTGACCAAACCACAGGGAGCAAAACGGAAGTTTACTCTAAATTATATTACCTATACATCATAAATGGTTAAAAACCTTAAATTATATATCAAAAATTTAGTTTGGTAGTTTTTTTCATGTACATAAACACATACGTTGTATGTAAGAACTAAGAAGTGCAAAAAATAAATATATGAATAATTGATAAAAAGAATAATAATAAAACAATTTAGAATTCTTCTTTTTTAATATATATTGTAAATCATATCTAATTTACATAAAATGTTACTGAAGAGCAAGTGAGATAATTTTGTCCCCACTTAACCACTCCAATAATGGTCCCAAAACTTTATAATAAACATCAAGATGAAGAAATTGAAAAATAATAAATAACTATTAATTATTTTGATGGGCTTTATGCATCATTGAGATTGCCATATTGGCGTGTAATCATGCCATGTGGGTCCCACTCTATGGCCCATCGGTTTCTAACGAATAGTCCAAAGACTATTTCAAACCAACCCTCATTAAACTTTTTGATTCCCATACGTAATATTATCTTAAACTTATTTTTTGGTATTTTTATAACCTATTTTTTTTTATTAACAATACTATTTATATAAATATTTAAGAGTGAAATTTTTTAAGTTAGAGGTGTGTTGGAGGATTCACATTTGATTCTCATATGTGAATTTGTCTTCTATGTTATGTAGAGAGGTTGTGACTTGTGAAGGTACGAGAGAGAAAATGTTACCGTTCAATAGTGTATTTAGAGAAAACATTGTTCACTATAGAGGAGAGAGAAAATATAATGATAAAAGTATAAAAAATAGTATTTAATTGGGAAGAAGAGAGAAAAAGTAATAATTTTTAGTATAATTATAGAGATGGAGATGAAGAATCAATTGTGAATGCTCTTAACCAATTGAGCCGCTATTAAACCAATAAAGATCGATTCGTTTTTTTTGTTAAAAATCGAGTCAATCTTAATTCTTAAATAAGCTCTTGCGATCGAGCCTAAACTCAGGACCGTTAACAAACAGGCCTACTCAAGGGTATCGAGTTTGACTAATATTGGGGCATGGAGACCTATCATATGTAAAAATATAATAAATATATATCTCACAATTAAAACTATTATACATATACTTATCATGAAAATAATTGTGTGTATTATGTTGTATACCTTATAAATACGAAAACATTTAATCCTATATGTATGTAAATATATTAACATCGTAGATAAATAATAAACAAACTTAGTTTGACTCAAACTCGAGTTTGAAAATTTACACACAAGTTAAGCTGAAGTTTAAAAAAAATGTTCACAAGTTGAGCTCATGCTTCGTGTATAGAGCTTAATACAAATCAAACTCAAGCTTAAGCTCTGTTAGATTAAACGAACCGAATATCATCCATATTTAAATAAATAATACTTTATACTAGCTAATCACATATTGCTATTTTATCTATCATAAGTACATCTATTTTACATTATCTAATAATGATATCCACTTGGTCATATATTTGTACATTGTCTATTATAAATTGTACGTAATGATAAAAAAGAAAAAACGAGCATGAGTACCACAAGAAGAGGACCCGACTCAAGTTTTCTTGTTGTGGGGAAAGGGTGAGACAAAGACAAAACCCATCATCTCATCTCAATATATAATATATATATCTCTTCTTATCAAACAACTTTATGCCATCTACTCTTTTATCATTTACATATTATAAATTTTCAACATGTATATGTATTGTTGTGTTGTAAATAAGGCTTAGGGGTATTTTCAAAAAAAAAAAAAGTTAATATTTCACTTTTAGTCCAAAATTTATTTGATTTTTCATATTTAACCTAAAAGTTTTCATTTTTTCAATTTAATCTCACATTTTTTTCTTTCAACTTTGGTCCCTATACTTATCATATTTCCCAATTTTTTTGTTTAACGTTTCATTCTAAATTTTCCGAGTTAACACGGTGCAACGTGCGTGTGTGGTTCAACGTTATTATGTTTCGTTTAACACTTCGTTCTAATTTGTGAGTTAATACGACACAACGTACGTGTATGGTTCAACGTTTTTACGTTGTTGTTTTCCCGTTTAACATAACAGGTTGGTCGCAACGAGCGGGTACTAAGTCAACTTAGTTATTATTTTATGTGTTTTACGTTACGATCTAATTTCTTCACATTAATACGTGTTGGTTGTTGGCGGTGGTGTGACATTGGTGCTATTTGAAACAGTTTTACACCCCACCGCAACGCGGTGGGGCTTAATACTAGTTTTCTTTAATTTTTGAAAGTCATCTAAACTAAAAGTACATGTTTTCATGCACACAATACAAGTCACTATATTACTATTATGCAAAATTTTAGAGGTTATTTACTTTTAGAAAAGATTCTTACGTTACATTACATTACACTATTTTTTTAAACTACTATATGAAAAACATAACGTTTACAACAACTAGACTTATAGACAAAAGTAACAAAGCGTGAGAAATGTACATGACAAAGCGCGAGAAATCTACATCCTTTGGTGCACCATCCGATATAAGATATCGTTTTGTGTTGTGTTGAATTGTAACGGTGATGTTGTGTAACGTCAATTTACTTTAACTAGTCCAAAAAAAAAATTTTGAACAGCAAATTTTGATCACTGACAGACCAATAGAGAATCACCGTGCCACTAGCAGAACCACCTGATCATATCCATCTTCCCTAAACAATAATGTCTGTACACCAATTTAAGAGGGAACCCAATAAATCTGGGAAAAACCCTCATGTAGGAATCGAATCTAGATTCTAATGGTCCTACACCTTATCTCACACTCAAGATGTCACTAGGCTGTATTCAATTGGAATTTGAAAAGAATATGATCTTGTAAAAATATATAATATATTAAAGGTATGACTCATAACTAAACTTCTTTTTTAATTCTAGTAGTAATAGTAATAATTACTTTTGCAAGAATATTTCTTTTTCTTAAAATAATAATATGTATATTTAGTTTTGAGGAAAAGTATTCGTATGTTTAATAAATTTAAGAAGTTAGGATATAACCAGTGTTGCAAAAATCGCGACTAGTCGGCGACTAGTCGCTAGTCGGACCTCTACTGAGTAATTTTTCACTAATCAGTGAAAAAATCGCTAGTCGGCCCTAATCGGCCTTAGTCGGCCCTAATCGCGACTAGTCGGTCGGGAAAAATCGGAAAAAATCGGGAAAAAACAAAAAAAATCGGAAAAAAATCAGAAAAAATCGGGAAAAATCAGAAAAAATCGGAAAAAACACATATTCCGGCCAAAACCTCCCAGATTCCGGTCAAAACTTGTCCAATTAAAAAAATTACGTATAAAAATATATGTATATATGTATAAAAACTTAAAATTATACATAAAAAGTCCGATCCGATTAATCCCGAGTAATCCCGAGTAGTCGCTAGTCCCTACCTCACCGACCCGCTAGCGACTAGCGAGTTCTCCAACCTTGGATATAACTTCTCAGTCTACAATCTTTTATGAGATTCTAGGTGTATTTTGAATGATTTGAAAAGATTCTAGACAAATTAAGATACAGCTATAAAAGGTTATAAGTATCTGCCACTAGTTGTTTTGGTAATGAAAATCTCAAACAGTAATAATACTAGATTAAGAATTTTAGCAAAACATGAGTGTTACCCAAACCAAAAACAATCTCAAACAATAATAATAGTAGATTAAGAATTTTAGCAAAACATGAGTGTTACCCAAAAACATATGTAAAATGCAATTCCTTTTTTAGGGAAATACCTCTTGTCATATTTTTTTAAAAAATTGTCTATGAAATGTGTTATAACTTATTAAAAAATGTTACATGGCTTGAAACAAGACGTGACATGATAGAAAGTATACGATTCACCCACGATAACATTACCAACAATGTCCTAAATTTGCAATGATAGTTTATGGAATTTCAAAACCCTTCTAAGTCGAGTTTAAATTTGCTTATCCTTATGTCAAATGAGCTATAGTTTCTTTTCTCTTAAGGTGTCATCTAACTTGATCTATAGTTTTGAACCCAAATGGCACACTTGTAGCAATATTAAGAACGGAGTTCGATATTACTTTTATGATAGTCATGTCTCATGTCAATTAGATAGATTGTACATTGTTTATAGAATATCAATCATCTACATAAGGGTGAAGGGAGTGGTTAAACACTTGAAAGTGACAAACTTTAAAATCAACCAATGAGAGGGTGCCATGTCAACACGTCTAAAGAGTTTAAACTTTGATGAAAAGTGTTGGCATTGGTTAAACACTTGAAAGTGGTAAACTTTTTTTTTTCATTTAAAAAAAATATATATGTGAGTTAAAAGTCAAACATACACACACATAAACACTTGCAATGATTGTCCCCCCTCTTTCCCGAATCGGTGACCCAACCCCGATTGTTCAAGTTTGCCGAGCGGCAAAGGTGGCCGGCGGCGGTGTTGCCGCGCGGCAAACACCTTTGCCGTTTGGTTTGCCGAGCCACTCCCTTCACCCTAACTCACAACACTCCACTATTTAGAACTGTGAGCAGTCACATTCTGTCCATCAATAAGATTCTCACATTCTCCATAGTGGTTATGTATAACAACTCTCCCAAAGCGCCAGAAAGTATATTATCTAAAATAGCAAAGTAAGTCATTCTCTTTTTATAACAAACTGTTTTAATAAAACCTTAATTATTTTAAATTATAATAGCAGTGATTGAGTCTATGCATTCTACAATTACTGTCGGTATATTGGGGTTTTGTATACATTACTTGTTACTACACTGTGAACACTGTGAGTAGTAGCATAACCACAAGTCATGATTGACAGTACCGTGGGTGATAATTGAGTAGATATAAACATTGTAATCGCTCTCAATACTGTAAAGATATAAAATATTGTTTTGATGAAACTGGGATGCACTCGCCAGTATTTCTTGCTGATAAAATGTTTTTAAAACGTGTTTCAGGTAACAAAATGTGAAAGTCAAATAGAAGGCAGCTGGAGAGCACTGAAGGCTTGGAAAAGCGGATATAAAAGTTACCTAAATAAAGAAAGAATTTTTATTTCAATAAAATATGATTTATCCCTATAATATATTATAATGGAAACTTGGGTTTTTCCCATGTATTTATTATTTATAAAAGTGTGATATTTTAATCTGTTAAACTATTTCCTAACTACGGTCCTGATGTAAATTTCCGCTGCCAAATTAATAAACACCGATACCACTAATCTGAATGCCCGCGACCGCCCGCTCCCAGGGCAGGGGTCGGGGGCTGCGACATTATGAGAGGTTATGAGTGTAGGAAATAGAACATGTTACTGTTCATCTGTAAATATGAAAAAACATTGTTCACCTTTATAAGTTTTTTAATATTTTTAAAAGGTGGTTGGAGAGATAGAAAAGTTAATGATAAATGTATAAAAAATATTATTTAATTGAAAATGAGAAAGAAATGTGGTAATTTTTATTGTAATTATAAGGCCACCCGTAGTGGGGCTTGATATCACACCAAAAACTAGCATCTTGCCCCCATAGCTCCGCCAACACCATTACGGCGGGCGCTATGGGGAGGTTTTTCTTCTCATGCGCTATATTTTTCACGGCGTGATGTTCTCCAACACAAATCCCCCCCACTCAAACACATATATATACATACATATGTATGTATAATTGAAGGGCTTTATATAACCCCCTTACCACTATGCTCTATTTTGATATAACGTCCCATAAAGCTCCTCTCTTACGCATTTCATCACGTGTCATATAACGCTTCCAAATGAGCTTTATGACTACACATGGTCCAAAGATGAAGAAGGTGAAAATGATATGAATACTCTCACATAAATAACCATGACTTCTCACATCAATGATTTCTAAATGGGTCTACAAGTTTCTTTCATTTGCTCAAAGTTTGATGCTAATATCTCTCACATAAATAACCATGACTTCTCACATCAATAATTTCTAAATGGGTCTACAAGTTTCTTTCATTTGCTCAAAGTTTGATACTAATATGAAACTTGAAAAAGTTTGGAGGGTATGTAAGGGCATTTAAAGAAAGACTAAGGGTGTAAAGATATTTGATTTCATCATGTCACATCTTTTGGAAAGTATTGTCCTTGTATTTATATTCATAGGCCCCAATATGAACATGTCTACTATGATTAAAAAGAGCTAAAACTTCATCAACCATCATGGCCTTTTATTTGACATCAGAATCAACTCCCTTGGTGCTCTTACCACCATAAGTTTTAGTTTTAAATTATAATTGCAATAGGTAAGGGTAGGGTTAGTAGGGTATGGGTGTGTTAAAGTAGTAAAGTGGTAGCGTTAATACTTAATACCATGACATTATGTTAAACAAAGATTAAAAAAAATACTATCTAAGCACTAGTCTATTTGTCCAAAAGGACATGGTACACATGGGTTGCAAATTTGAAGATTATGTGATGTATGATACCATATAGATTCAACCATATGGGACCACCCACAAATATATAGAATAGCCTGGATTATGATCATATTTCTATGCACAAATTATTAATTTTTTGCTTTAAATTACATCATGGATATTTGATTCTTAGTTGAATATTTAAAAAAAAAATCTGTAATAGGAAAAATGAAGGCAACATGTGATGTAAAACTAGCCATAATAAATATGCAAAAGAATTGTATATTTATTTTCCTAGATCATAAATGAAAAAAATTTAAATGAAAGGTACAGGGACCATTGAATGTTTATTTTTTTTCTTCATAAAAGATGGTTGTAAAAGTTGTTAGACGTTCTCAGGTCGGTCAACTGGAGAGTTGCGAGTACTCGGCCTAAGCAGAAAGTATTCGGGGAGTACTCGGACATTATAAATTATAAAGATATTAAATTTCTAAATTATATATATGTCAAATATCATAATTTTACTAATATTTATAACAAAATACATCAAATCCAGTATAAATAAAAAAGAAACAGGTTCAAATACTAAAGGATTTCAAAATTTGATATTCATTTAAAAACCTTGAAATTAGGGCAACTGGAATCGGAAGTTTAATGAAAGATATAGGTAGCGTGTTTTATTTCTTCTTGAATCAGAGAACACAACCAGGCAAAAAGAAACGAATCGACACCATTGATTGACTTTTAATGCCATTTATTTGAGATTGAAACCAATATACGTTTGATTTCATGAATCCATCTGCCACATAAAGAAATCACTAAAACCTAATTGAAGGGGTATATTTGGAAGCGTGGGATGAAACTCACGGGGAATAGCATTGACGTTTGATATGCCATCTTAAAAATTAAGGGTAAAATTACATTTTAGTCCCAAGGAAATGTATTATATAGTATTATAGATTATAGACATAGAAGTTATGTTTTATTTTTATATTTTTTTTAGTCAAACTCGTCTCGAATTGACCGACTAAATCCGATTATGGCTGAGGTTGACCATCTTTGATTAATTTCGAGTAGTTGGCCTACTAGACCTGCTTTTACAACATTGATTTTACCACCCTTGATTTTTTATTTACCTTTGTCATATTTTAATTAATATAGATAAATAATAATACCCTTTATAAAAACTATATTTGAAACAATCTTTATTGAGATCTTCAAAATGCTCTAGAATCTAAATTGTAAAAAAAACAAAAAAAAACTTTTATTATTCAATTTATATCCGTTATTAGAATGTAGATTCGCTAATTAGCTTCAGATACATAAGTATAATTTTTTTTAACATAATATGAGTTAAATAAAATAAGGGAAATGATCAAATAGAAAGTTTATTTTGGCTAGGAAGGTTAGGAAACAATAAAATTATGACATGTTGCAAAATTTAAAATAAAGAGGAAGGGTATTTTAGTCAATCATATCATTTCTTCTCCCTCCTTCTCCCCAGTAACTTCAAAACCCACCATTTTCAAAACCCACCATCTTCAACCATTTCTTCACTTTCTATCTTAATAATCTCTACATTATAGTGCGATTTTCATCACCAATAAATGATTCAAACACCGATCAACGTGTTCTTCAGTTTTTTTTTGAAGAAAACCCAATTTAATTTCATTCAAAATCTCGTTTTTTCCCGTGATTTTGAAGATAATCACTCGATCCGTTCGATTCGATCGCTCATAAGTGTTTCTATCATTCAAATTTCGTCAATCGTTGAAGAAATCGGCTTCGATCCATGTAAGAAATTCTTTAATTTCATTTTTACGATCTGGGTTTTTGATTTAGTCATTGCTTTTTACGATCTTGGCGGGGGTCCGGGGGCGGCAGCCCCTGGTAGCAGGGTCCAAGGGGCAGAGCCCCTGGCTGGGGTTGAGCAGCCAGGTCAGCTCGGAAATTTTTTTTCGATTAAATTGCTTTAATAAATATGCATGAGAAAAATTAATTTTCTGGAAAACTGCATTCATAGTTCAGACAATTCACAGACAAATTCTCTGGAAAACTGTAAATTTTCTGTAAGTTTTATGCCATTGCGTTTTTAGAATTGCATTCCTGGTTCAGACAATTCACAGACAACTATTGTCCTGGTTCAATGCGTTTTAGAGAGAACACTTTCTTTGGTGTTTTTATGCCATTGCGTTTTAGAACTAAGACATTTTATGCGTTTTCTGGTAATTGCGTTTTAGAAAAACACATTTTTGAAGTGTTTTTAGTCATTGCGTTTTAGGTAAAACACATTTTTATGTGTTTTCAGTCCATTGCGTTTTACAGAAAACACTTTCTTTTGTTTTTTTAGGCCATTGCGTTTTAGAAATGAGACATTTTAAGTGTTTTCTGGCCATTGCGTTTTATAAATAAGACATTTCTTTGTGTTTTTTGTGCATTGCGTTTTAGGCAAAACACATTTTTATGTGTTTTCAGTCCATTGCGTTTTAGAAAACAGACATTTTAAGTGTTTTCTGTCCATTGCGTTTTAGAAATAAGACATGTGTTTGTGTTTTTGGTGCATTGCGTTTCAGGTAAAACACATTTTTATGTGTTTTCAGTCCATTGCGTTTTAGAAACTACACTTTCTTTTGAGTTTTCAGGCTATTGCGTTTTAGAATTAAGACATTTCTTTGTGTTTTCTGGCCATTGCGTTTTACAAATAACACATTTCTTTGTGTTTTTGGTGCATTGCGTTTTAGAAAAATGTCATTTTTTAGGTTTTTTTTCCATTGCGTTTTACGCAATTGGGTTTTCACAAAAAAAATTCGAAAATATAGCAATAGTATACTCGTTTTAAAGATAAAAAAACGCTCGTTTTTTTGGTGCAATTTTTATAAAAAAATAATGTCGTATGAAAGAGTTATTAACGTTTAAAAAATGGGGGGAAATTGGAGGAGATAGAAACTATTGTCTTGGATTGACTAGAATGCCCCATAAACAAACTCACGTGCCTCTTTTCTTCCCTTCAATTTCCCTGATTTAATCTTAGCCCTTGATTAACTAAATGGATGGTCAAGATCAATTTCTAGCCTTCTTAGCCAAATAAACTTCCTAGTGTATCTCCACCCAATAAAATAAAGAGTTAAATGTCATTTTAGTCCCTGTGGTTTGGACTATTTTGTCAGTTTAGTCCAAAGGTTTTATTTTTCACCTGTGGGTCCAAAAAGGTTTCACCGTTACCATTTTAGTCCACTGGGTTAACTTCATCCATTTTTTCTGTTAACCAGAAGGGCAATTCGGTCATTTTATATATAATTATGTTAACTAGAAGGCCAATCAGCCATATAAAATGACCGAATTGCCCTTCTCGTTAACAGAAAAAAATGAATGAAGTTGACCCAGTGGACTAAAATGGCAACGGTGAAACCTTTTTTGACCCACAAGTGAAAAATGAAACCTTTGGACTAAGCTGACAAAATGACCCAAACCACATGAACTAAAATGGCATTTAACTCTAAAATAAACTACAACATGGCTATAATGAAAGACAGGTTACATTATTTAAAGAGTTAAATGCTTGGATGGTCCCTGTGGTTTGATCTTTTTTCACCTTTATTCCCTAACTTTCTAAAA
Source organism: Helianthus tuberosus (assembly GCA_030545235.1). Taxonomy (NCBI): domain Eukaryota; kingdom Viridiplantae; phylum Streptophyta; class Magnoliopsida; order Asterales; family Asteraceae; genus Helianthus; species Helianthus tuberosus. Next base: position 212,070,822 of record CM060424.1, read on the forward strand.
TTATATCCATAGTCCTCGACTTTTCAATTTTCGTTCCCAGATGGTCCCTGGAGTGGATGAGGGTTAGTTTTCTCAGTTAAGTTGGTGTAAAATGACAATAATGCCCCAAGTAAAATGATTTAATTAGTTCTATCTCTGTTAAGTTCATTTAAGTTTTATGTAATTCATTTAAGTTTTATGTAATACATATGAATATACCATCAACAATAAATAACAAACATAACCCCAATATTTATTCATGAGTACATATGTAATTCAAGAACACATCAAGAACTTAGGATCTTTTCGGTAAAAGTTACTTACCAAACTTCTAAATCACTGGTGGATGGTCAAGAGACTTCCATTTCCTTGATTATTCATCTCAAATTCAGTGGATATAAGCTTCTCTCATGGAGTTAAATTCCGCCCGTCCTTTCTTCAATTCGTCAGGTTAATGGGGTGTTATCCATCTAGGATTCTTAAACAACTTTGTTCGAGAGCCAGGGTCGTCTGTGAAGGAAAGAGGGGTTGTGACATTTAGAGCATGATTCAAGTTTTACTTTTTTTTTTCTTTTTCAACTTATACAATTAATCTGTTATTTAAAAAAAAAAGTCATTTCATAAGTTACTATTAAACCCGAAATACATTACAAATAAAAAGAATCCGAATAATTCATTAATCAGGGCAAATTATATAAGAATAGCAGGTAGACGAGCAACAAACTGCGCCGCCATCCCCTTCTGAATAGAAAATTCTAATCTACTAAAAACAAAGCCTCGCCCCTGAGGGCTCGAAAAGTTACATCTGAAAGTCGTTAGTTTTAGCGTTTTACCAAATCAAAAGACCTATTTATGTAAAATTGTAAATCAATCATAAACAAGTTAATTCACAAAGAGATATCTAAATGAGTAAACTATCAAAATGGTCCCGAGGTTTGGTCACTTTTGTCACTTTTGTCCAAAACTTAAACATTTTAAATCTGGGTTCCTGTGGTTTCAGTTTTGTTATCATTTTCATCTAAAATCAAAATCTGGTTATATTTTTCAGTTAACATCCAGTTTTTTTTTGTCTTCTTCCTCTTTTTTAACGATGGACAAAATGGTCTTTTAACATTTTATTATAACAAATTAAAAAAATATCTAACCGTTTTACCCTTCATGAAAGGGGAGGAAAAAAAAAACTAGATGTTAACTGAAAAATCTTACCAGAATTTTCTTTTAAATGAAAATGACAATAAAATTGAAACCATAAAGGCCCAGATTCAAAATATTTAAGTTTTGTAGTAAAGTGACCAGAACATTTTTACAATTTACTCGTTCTAAATTTTAACAATTCTTTCAATTAACGTAATTATGCTTTCAATCAGCCACTAAAATCAATCCACGTATACAAATATACGGACAAAAAAACTAACGTAGCCACGTAGATCAAATACCCACGCACCACGTGACCCGGTCTCAAATAATTGGATAATCCACACCACGTCATCACCCATCTGTTTTATTATCCACGTCAGCAAACCCCTCTCATCCACCACTTTTGTATAAAAACCTCTCAACTGACTCCATTACTTACATCCACCCCCAAAACAAACCAACAAACTTTTCACCCACATCACATCCGGCCACCACAACCTCGCCGGAAAATGAATATTCCGGCACTAAAACCATACTCCTCTATACGACTTCCGCATGCGAAAGTCTCCGTTCATCGCCGTCACATTCCTCATGAACGTTAGATCTGAAGGTATTTGTTATAACCGAAAGTTGTTCAGCAAATAACGAAGAATTTTGGAGAGAGGAGTAATTTAAATAGAATAGTAAATAGTATGCATTTCCAAATGAAGATTCAACCCATTAACAATCCTAGTTATGATGAATCGGTGAATTGCGAGACTACACCGGCTGTGAAGCATTCACAGCCGGTGTTGAAGTCTCGGTTAAAGAGGTTGTTCGATAGGCAGTTTCCGAGTGTTCTGAAGAACAATTCGGAAACTGCAAACAACGGTGAAGTAAAAGACGGAGAACAATTCGAGCCGAGCTCGGTTTGTCTAGCTAAAATGGTGCAGATGTTTATGGAAGATGCTGCTGCTCCTCCTGAGAAGCCGAAATGCGGACGCAATCGTTGCAATTGTTTCAACGGAAACATCAACGATAGTTCAGATGATGAGTTTGATCTATTCGCCGATTCTGATGCTTTAGAAACACTCAAGGTAATTAAAACGACGTCGTCGTTGAGTCAGTTATCTATTTGTTTATGTAAATTTGCATGTAACATTCAATTTTTACACCAATCTGGTTGTTTTTCCAGAGCTTGACGCCTTGCGTGAGTGTCGTTCAAAGGAATCTGTTAGCAGACACATCCAAAATCGTTGACAACAACAAAAATCTCAAACGAAAAGACGAATTGCGAACACTTGTTGTAGAAGAACTAATATCAATCGGTTACGATGCCTCAATTTGTAAATCACATTGGGAGAAATCATCCTCATATCCTGCCGGTACTAAACACACCTTGATAAATTTTGTCAAGAATAAAAATAGGTTTATCCGAACCTATTGAATTGTTATGTTATGGTTTTGTTTTAACAATTTGGATATGGATTATTTGTTACAGGTGAATATGAGTATCTAGATGTTGTTGTTGAAGGTGGAGATAGAATAATAATTGATCTAGATTTTAGATCCGAGTTCGAGATAGCTCGACCAACCGGCATTTACAAAGCAATCCTTCGTTCTTTGCCAGACATCTTTGTTGGAGACGCTCTGCGTCTCCAACAAATACTAGCAATAGTATCCGAATCAGCAAAACAAAGCTTGAAAAAGAAAGGAATGCATGTTCCTCCATGGCGGAAATTAGAGTACATGAGATCGAAATGGCTATCGACACACTTCCGTACTCAACCGGCACCGTTGGTAAAGTTATCACCACCGCCACCGACTCCGCCGCCGACGCCACACGCAGTGGAACGGAAAGAATCAGAGTGTGGGGTTTTTGAGCTGAATTTTGGGGAGGAAACGACGTCGTTGATTCGGTTATCTCTGCCGGAGAAAAAGTCCGATGACGGTTTTGAGTTGTCGCCGGCAGGGGAGTGGCAGCCGCCGGCGTTGAAACCGAGGAGTAAATTAGTGGTGACTGGATTAGGTTCTCTTTTTAGGGAGAAAGTATGAGATAAAGGAATAAACAAATTTTGCAAATTAGTTTTTTTTTTTTTTGGGTTGAAGAGTAAAAGAAAGCGAAAATGATATGTATAAAATAATGTGTAAATGTTTTTTTTATCCTAATTTCTAAATCGGTTAGATTAATTTTAGTTAAAGTTTTAATGTTAAGTTTATAATTGTGTTGAACGGATCTCTATGTCGAAAAGAAGAAAATAAATAGTATAGGGGGCTAATATGTAACTTGGTGTTCTATATAAGCACCATTTCTTTGTAACCCTAGTTGACGAATCTCAATACAACTTCAATACAATTCAATACAATTCCAAACCCAAATCGACTCATTCTCTATACCAGACAACATGGTATCAGAGCAGGTTTCCGATTCGTAAAACCGAATTCGTGTATCTCCTACAATCGATCTTCGCTTGGAAATCAAAATCAAACCTGGAAAACCGAAATCCATCCTCAATCTGTCGTGTTTAATCGCAAAACCAAACCAAAATCAGTTTTTGTTCGATTGTCACGTTCAACCGCAAATCAGTTCTCTGGGTACAGATTCAGTTGTTACATTGGTCCAATCAACAATTTGTTCTAATCCTTTCAATCGAAACCAACAAAACCATTGGTCCAATCGAAATTTGTTCTAATCTTTTCAACAGAAGACTATCAACCAAGACTTTCCATATTTGATAATATCATTTCCAATCAAAATTCGGTCCAATCAATTCCAATCAAAATTCGGTCCAATATATACCTTCCTTTTTCATTGATATACCTTCCATTTTTTTTATATATTCGCTATTTCTATTTCGCTAAGACCCAGCCAAGCCAACAGATTCGCTGAACTTAGCAAATCCGTTGCACGCTAAATCCGCTGCACCTACCTTTGTCTTAAATCCGCTACATACTCAAATCTTGAACGCGAGTTCAAGTTGCCGGTGTATTTAATAAATACGCCGGTAAGATAACTTCGCTAGCCTAGCGACGATATACCAAACGAAAATCTTGAACGCGAGTTCAAGTATCCAGCGAAATTAATAAATTCGCTGGCTTGGTTGGTTACTTAATAACCGTGCCGGGACAACGTTAAAAAAAAAAAAATGGAAATCAATCATAGTAAGAACAGTGCTTGGATTTTTGATTCTGGTGCCACTGACACCATGACGTTTGAACCATTAGACATACGGTCAATGACCCAACCTCAAAAATCTCAAATACAAACAGCAAACAACAGAACGATGCAAGTGAAAGGAGGAGGAGTAATTGAAATTTCACCAACTATGAAGTTGTCAAATTGCCTCTATGTTCCGTCCTTATCACACAAATTACTGTCAATCAGTCATATTACCAAAGAATTAAATTGCACGGTACTAATGCACCCTACTTTCTGTCTCCTACAGGATATCAGGACGGGTGTGATTATTGGACGTGGTACTGAGCGCCAAGGATTGTACTATGTGGATGAAGTGGCTCACCAGGGTACTGTGATGTTGGCTCATGGAACTGATAACCGGGACGCCTGGCTATGGCATCGACGTTTGGGACATCCATCTCATGGTTATTCGCACCTTTTGTTTCCAAAACTCTTCCCATCAAATGGGAAAATAGATTGTGAAACCTGTCTTCGCGCCAAAAGCCATCGACACCCGTTCAAACCTAGCAATACGAAAGTTGCTTCACCTTTCTCATTAATCCATTCTGATGTGTGGGGTCCTGCTCCTGTAATAGGGGGGCAGGGTCTTCGGTACTTTATATTATTCGTGGATGATTGCACTCGCATGACATGGGTATATTTTTTAAAAAATAAAGCCGAAGTTTACGAAAAATTTGTCATGTTTTATGCTATGATTCAAACTCAATTTCAAACTCAAATCCAAATCCTTCGATCTGACAATGGGGGGGAATTTGTCAATACATCTATGAAACAATTCTTTACAACCAAAGGATTAATTCATCAAACCTCGTGTGCCCATACCCCAGAACAAAATGGTGTTTCCGAACGGAAAAACCGTATTATCCTTGAAATAACTCGAGCCCTTTTGATAGAATCTCAAGTCCCTAAATCTTTCTGGCCGGAGGCAGTTGCAACCTCCGTGTATCTGCTGAATCGGCTTCCCACAAAAGCTCTTAAATTCAAGACTCCCCTAGATTGTCTGTCTAAATCTGCCAATATTCCACATCCTCTTACACTTGAACCTCGAATCTTTGGGTGTACCGCTTTTGTCCATATACCCAAAACCAACCGAAACAAACTTGGCCCATGTGCTGAGAAATGTGTATTTGTCGGCTATGGGATCGATCAAATCGGTTACCGGTGTTATAATCCAACAACTCGTCAAATGTTCACCACAATGAATGTTGACTTTCTTGAAACAAAATATTTTTATAACACCCAACTCAGTGGTCAGGGGGAGAATGACAGTCTAGACACTCTGAGCTGGTTAACCCAAATTCCCTCATCTGAAGAAGTCACAACAGAAAAATATCACAGTACTGCGAGTCCTTCAAACACAGACACACAATCCACGGAGCACAGTACCACTGAAGAAAGTCCATCCAACGTGATGCCTGAGGTAAGAAATACTGAGAACCCTGAATGTTCTACGTCTTATAACTATGAGACAACAGGGGAACATATAGAACCGACAACTACAGAACATGTTGATCCTGTTGTTGAACAGGTTGAACATGTTGAACATGTTGAATCAGTTACAGCGGAGACTACCGGAAGATACTCTCTTCCACCTAGAGCCAATAGAGGAGTTCCTCCAAAACGGTACTCCCCAGAGAGGGAAACCAGAAATTCAAGATATCCTGTAGCTAATATGGTCAACGAGAACTTATCTAACAATGCAAAAGCATTTGTTGCTTCTCTATACACTGAACAGATACCTAATTCCGTAAAGGAAGCTCAAGGTAAGAAGAACTGGGAAGAAGCAATGGAAGTGGAGATGCGTGCTCTTATGAAAAACAATACATGGGAGAAGTGCATTCTTCCTAAAGGAAAGAAAACTGTTGGATGCCGGTGGGTGTATTCGATTAAATATAAACCAGATGGTTCCATTGGAAGATACAAAGCCCGACTTGTAGCCAAAGGGTACACTCAGACGTATGGGATCGATTACTCTGAGACATTTTCTCCGGTTGCAAAAATGGATACCATCAGAGTCCTCTTTTCCGTTACAGCTAATAAGGATTGGCCCCTTCATCAATTTGATGTTACAAATGCATTTCTTCATGGAGACCTAACTGAAGAAGTTTACATGGAAGCACCTCCAGGTTTTTCAAGGGGGTTTAAAGATGGGGAAGTTTGTAGGTTGAAGAAATCTCTATACGGGCTAAAACAGTCTCCTCGGGCATGGTTTGGAAAGTTCACATTGGCCATGAAAGAATACGGGTACCGCCAAAGTAACGCTGATCATACCTTATTCCTCAAAAGGAGGAACGGCCTCGTAACTTGCTTGATCATATATGTGGACGACATGATTATCACCGGAGATGATGTAGAAGAAATAGCACAACTGAAAAGGAATTTGTTTTCAAAGTTTGAAATGAAAGACCTTGGGAATCTCAAGTATTTCCTTGGAATTGAAGTTCTCAGATCTAAACGGGGGATTTTCATCTGCCAAAAGAAGTATGTTCTTGACCTACTGGCAGAAACTGGGTTGATTGATTGTAAACCAGCTGATACGCCAATGGTGGTGAACCACAATCTTCACATGGAACTCGATGGAAAGCTCGCAGACAGAGAAAGATACCAAAGGTTAGTGGGCAAGTTAGTTTATCTTTCCCATACTCGCCCTGATATAGCTTACGCTGTTGGAGTGGTAAGTCAGTTTATGCACCAACCACAAGTTGCCCACATGGAAGCTGCTCAGAGAATTCTAAGGTATCTCAAGGGAACTGCAGGCCATGGTGTGCTGTTCAAAACAAATGGGCATTTAACTGTTGAGCTCTACACTGACGCAGACTGGGCAGGAGATAAGGGAAACCGAAGGTCTACATCAGGGTACTTCTCCTTGGTTGGCGGAAACCTAGTTACCTGGAGAAGTAAGAAACAGAAGGTGGTTGCTCTGTCAAGTGCAGAAGCAGAGTTCAGAGGTATAGCTCGAGGGTTAAGCGAAGTTCTTTGGATCAGGAAGCTGCTAGAAGACATTGGTTTTTCACAAAAGGCTCCTAGTAAAGTTATGTGTGACAATACCGCTGCAATACAAATCTCAGAAAACCCAGTTCAACATGATCGAACAAAACATGTGGAGGTAGATCGACATTTCATCAAAGAAAAGTTGGAAGGAGGAATCATAGAGCTCCCGTATGTAGCATCAAAAGATCAACTTGCAGATATCCTCACAAAAGCAGTCAATGGAAACGCGTTTAATAGTTGTTTGAGCAAGTTGATCATTGGTAACCCCACTACTCAACTTGAGGGGGAGTGTCGGAAAGAAGAAAATAAATAGTATAGGGGGCTAATATGTAACTTGGTGTTCTATATAAGCACCATTTCTTTGTAACCCTAGTTGACGAATCTCAATACAACTTCAATACAATTCAATACAATTCCAAACCCAAATCGGCTCATTCTCTATACCAGACAACACTCTAATGGGTTAATCCGCCTTAAATCCATTGTGCAAAACAAACTAATTTATAAAGGGATGTGAGTATTTTCTTTATTGATTTATAATAGTGTAATCTTTATGTATAGTTGGTATAAATCATTTAAATATTTGATGATAAGGGTTAGAATATAATAGAAAGTTTATTTGGCTAAGAATGTTAGAAAGTAATCTTGACCATCCATTTAGTTAATCAAGGGCTAAGATTAAATGAGAGAAATTGAAAGGAAGGAAAGAGGCGCGTGGGTTTGTTTAGGGACATTGTAGTCAATCCAATGCAATAGTTTCTCTCTCCTCCAATTCCCCCCATTTTTTAAACGTTAATAACTCTTTCATACGACATTATATTTTTATAAAAATTGCACCAAAAAACGAGCGTTTTTTTATCTTTAAAACAAGTATACTATTGCTATATTTTCGAATTTTTTTTTAAAACCCAGTTGCGTAAAACGCAATGGAAAAACCCAGTTGCGTAAAACGTAATGAAAAAAAAAAAAACCTAAAAATGACATTTTTCTAAAACGCAATGCACCAAAAACACAAATAAATGTCTTATTTGTAAAACGCAATGAACAGAAAACACAAAGAAATGTCTTATTTCTAAAACGTAATAGCCTAAAAACACAAAAGAAATTGTACTTTCTAAAACGCAATGTACTGAAAACACATAAAAATGTGTTTTACCTAAAACGCAATGCACCAAAAACACAAACTAATGTCTTATTTCTAAAACGCAATGGCCAGAAAACAGTTAAAATCTCTGTTTTCTAAAACGTAATGGACTGAAAACACATAAAAATGTGTTTTACCTAAAACGCAATGCACAAAAAACACAAAGAAATGTCTTATTTATAAAACGCAATGGCCAGAAAACACTTAAAAATGTCTCATTTCTAAAACGCAATGGCCTAAAAAAACAAAAGAAAGTGTTCTCTCTAAAACGCAATGAACTGAAAACACCTAAAAATGTGTTTTACCTAAAACGCAATGACTAAAAATACTTCAAAAATGTGTTTTTCTAAAACGCAATAGCCAGAAAACACATAAAAATGTCTTAGTTCGAAAACGCAATGGCCTAAAAATACCAAAGAAATTGTTCTCTCTAAAACGCATTGAACCAGGACAATAGTTTTGTCTGTGCTGTGAATTGTTTGAACCAATACAGTTTACGAATGCAGTTTTCCAGAGGCAATTTACAGAAAATTAACTTTTCTGATGCATTTTTATTAAATGCATTTCCAGAGGCAGCTCAACCCCAGCCAGGGGCTCTGCCCCTTGGACCCCGCCAGGGGCCGCCGCCCCTGGGACCCTGCTACCAGGGGCACTGCCCCCGTACCCCCGCCAAGATCGTAAGACGCAATGACTAAATAAAAAACTCAGATAATAAAAATGAAATTAAAGAATTTTCTTACATGGATCGAAGTCGGTTTCTTCAATGATTGACGAAATTTGAATGATTGAAACACTTATTAGAGATCGAATCGAACGGATCGAGTGATTATCTTCAAAATCACCGGAAAAAACGAGATTTTGTATGAAATTAAACTGGGTTTTCTTCAAAAAAGCTAAAGAACACGTTGATCGGGTGTTTGAATCATCGATTGGTGACGAAAATCGCACTACAATGTAGTGATTATTGAGATAGAAAGTGAAGAAATGGTTGAAGATGGTGGGTTTTGAAAATGGTGTGTTTTGATTTTACTGGGAAGAAGAAGGAGGAAGAAAAACATAAGATTGACTAAAATACCCTTCCTCTTTATTTTAAATTTTGCCACATGTCCTAATCCTATTGCTTCCTATACTTCCTAGCCAAAATAAACTTTCTATTTGATCCTCACCCTTGATGATGATTATGATGATGAACATTATCTTATAAGTGTGTGATTAAAATGTTTTAGAAATACATAAAAGAGCAAACTGTCAAAATGGTTTTTGAGGTTTGGTCACCTTTGTCACTTTAGTATAAAATTCAAACCTTTTGAATTTGGGGGATTAGGATCAAATACAAAAGATCCTAATTGTAAGAATGATACAAAGGCTTCTAAAAAAACCCACTACATAAAAAAAAATCAAACATCCACCACCACCCAAAAACCTAAACCCTCACCCACCCCCTACCCCCATTTTTTTATTTTTTTTTGCCGATGGGGTGGGGGTGGGGGTTTAGGTTTTTGGGTGGGGGTGGGTGTTTAGTTTTTTTAGGTTTTTGGGGGGTGGGGGGGGGTTAGGTTTTTTTAGGTTTTTGGGGGGTGGGGGGTTAGGTTTTTGGGGTTTTTTTTGTGAGCTATAGTTTTTTTTTTTGTCGGGGGGGGGGGGGGTTGGTTTTTGGGTGGTGGTGGGGTGGGGTGTGGGTGGGTGTTTAGGTTTTGGGTGGTGATGTAGTGGGTTTAATTTTTGGTTATTGGACACTTGTCACTCTATAAATCATTCTTACACTTCTTACAATTAGGAGCCTTTATAGAATAACTTGACCCGAATTTGGATCCCTGTGATTTCAATTTTGTTGTCATTTTCATCAAAAAGCAAAATCTAGTCAGACTTTTCAGTTAATATTCAATTTTTTTTGTCTTTTTCTTCCCTTTTAATGAAGGGCAAAATGGTCAGATTTTTTAATTTGTTATAATAAAACGTTAAAAAAACAATTTTGCCATTCATTAAAAGGGAGGAAAAAGACAAAAAAAACTCGATGTTAACTGAAAAATCTAACCAGATTTTGATTTTAGATGAAAATGACAACAAAATTGAAACCACATGGACCCATATTCAAAATGTTTGGATTTTAGACTAAAGTGATAAAAATGATCAAACCTCAAGAACCATTTTGACAGTTTACTCTACATAAAATTAATGTGTTTTGTGATAAAGATAAGCTAGTATATTTTGGACCAGTGTTTTGTGACATACCGTTATAGCGAATAAGGTACATATATATTAACACCATCTAAGCTATATATATTGAAATTGGATGTTAATATTAATACAGGGGTAAGATCAAATAAAAAAGTCAATTTTCCCTAAGTAGGATGAGAAGGAATCTTAATCATTCATTTTTCAAATCAATGGTTAAGATGAAAGGGTAGGAGAAAGGAGGAGTGCAAGGGTATCTTGGGAAAATCCTATTTATGGACTTTCTCTCTCCACATGCAAGGCACATGTGTATTCCACCCCAATTTTTTAAACGTTCATAACTTTTTTATACGACATTATTTTTTCATAAAAATTTCACCGTAAAATCGAGCGTCTTTTTATCTTTAATTTGAGTACCATATTGCTATATAAAATATGAAGACTAAAAAAACCCACTTAAATGTGTTGTATAACATTTTTTGTGCTGAATTTTTGTACTATATTTTTGTGTTAAATTTTTTGTGCTGAATTTTTTTGTCTTCAATTTTTTTCCTCATTTTTTTGTGCTCGATTTTTTTGTACTATATTTTTTTGCTTAAATTTTTCCGTGCTATATTTTTTTGTACTAGATTTTTTCGTGCTATATTTTTTTGTACTACATATTTTATGCTATATTTTTTGTACTAGATTTTTTGTGCTAGATTTTTTTGTACTAGTTTTTTTGTGCTAGATTTTTTTGTACTAGATTTTTTTGTTGTATTTAAAAAAAACAAAAGGGGTGCCACATGTCATTTTCACTCCTATTTATAAGGACCAAAATGCCCTTCATACCTACTTATTAGGAGTGCCACATGTCATCATCACAATCCTTCTTAGGCTACTTAGGCAAAATCCACTTTTTAGTGGATCCTTCCCCTATTAATACATCCTTGTAATATATATTATTGAAATTGGGTGTTAATATTTATACACGCTTCTAGTCTATCTCTTTCTATATACATATAGATATATATAGAGAAAGTGTAAAACAGTGTGAATAAGATTTATAGGTATATGAATAAAGGGTTATTGGATTTTATCACCCTCAACTATCGACTTTTGGCCGTTGTCACCCGCAACTAACACTTTGACACCCGACATTCCCAACTTGACTTTTTGTTTGCAATGGCACCACCTAGTTAAATTTCCACTAACTGGGTTTGTTTTTTGTCAGACGTGACACAAGTTTGCTGAGTTGGAGTGATTACGTGGTGAGGATGTGTATGTAAACCTCATCTCCTTCACACAGACAAGTCCAATAAAAACCCTAATTTCATCACAATCATCTGGGTTCTCTTCAATGGAACTTGAGATCAATCTTAACACAGTTATCATAATCTCATTCCTTCTAGGGATCCAGGTAAAGACATGTAAAAATTGAAGTAATTGATTGATATCAAAGAAGAAAAAACACATGTCCGATTTGTAGAAATACCTCTCTACAATCCAGCAGCCACCACAACCACCACCGTTACTGCCACAACAACAACCACAACTGTGACCACCACGACACCGCCGACAAAGGTAATTCTTGACCTTTTCCAAAGTTTTGGCAACTGAAGCATGAATTTTGTGTTTGGGGGTCGGGGCAAACTCAGGTGATCTAGGAATACAATTGGGGTAGATGAACACGTGGGGGGAGGCTCCAATCCATGCCTAGAGGAAGCAGAGAAGTGCCATCGTGACGTTTTTGCTCCGGTGGGGTTTCGGTTGGAGGAGCCTGCCTAATAACAGGCGGTCGTCGTCTAAAATAAAGCTCTTCGTCAAAGTCAATCGGGTTTCCATAGAAGGACCTGGTGATTGCCGGATCAGAAAATGTCGCAACCCCCGATCCCTTATCTGTCCCGGGAACGGGCGGACGCGAACGCATAATTCTGGTGGTATCAGTTTGTTAATTTATCAGAGTAAAACCACCATATTTGATATTAATAATCACATGGGTAAAATCCAAGTTTCTTATTACAACATGTTTATAGGGATAAACCCTATTTTATTGAATTTAAAACATCGACTTTTATGTAACTTTTATAGCCACATTTTTCCCAAGCCGTCAGTGCTCTCCAGCTGGCTTTTTACTAATTGGCTGTCACATTGTGTTACCTGAAATGCGTTTTAAAAACATTTGTCAGTGGAAAATACTGGTGAGTGAATCCCAGTTTAATCAAGAAATATTTTATCAATTAACACAGTATTGAGAGCGACCACATTGTTTATTTCTACACAATTACTCATTCAGTACTGTCAATCCTGACTGGTGGGTCATATTACACATTGGCTAACTCGTCGTCCAATGGTAATGTGTTCCACATTTTGTATACAAACCCCAACATACCGACAGTAATTGAAGAACTACAAAGACTCAATCACCGCTTAATCACATTGTAAAACATTTAAGGTTTTGCAAAATATTACAAAAAGTTTAACAAAAGTAGGATAAACTCACATTGTTATCTTAGACTTCGCGTAAGGGTTTCCTGGGATTAATCTATAATTTACACAAATGTACATAGGTTAGTATAATAACCCCTTGATTATATTAATGATACCCTCCCTGGGACGGTATTCCAACAACTACGTCGGGCAGAACCACGACAGTTGTTACGGAACCCTAAATCAATCGGGCATCGTGTCTAATACGAAACTGGGGTTATAATACTTACAACGGAGCAGAACCTCGCTAATTAGGGGGTATTAGACTCGAATATTATGTCTATAACTTCAGAAAGTTGAGATACAGAAAGAAAATGAACGATTTGTGATTGAAGCCCGATGCCTCTTTATATATGGCCTGATTCTGGGTTCTACGCGGCCCGTGTCAAAGCTGGTCAACGGACTAGCTTGTCCGGGTCATCAGGTAGGCCCGCCAAGTGTTGGGCCACGTGGCGGCCCAGGGTTACGCTAAGTTTGAAGTTGTCGCAGCCCGCGTAGATGTTAACTAAGGTTTACGCGCCCGCCTGAAATCAAAAAATCAGGTTTTTACCTTTTACCTTTAAATGGCCCGCGTAAACTAAGAGCGAGGGTTGTCGCGGACCGCCTAAACTTATATTTTCTTGTTTTTTATTTATTTTTAATGCTATATTGAATTTCGGCTTGGTTTTCATGTACGGGGTGTATTTAAAGACATATAGGGGTATTTTAAAATATATTAGGGTGTCGGAAATATTCGAGGGTGTCGGTTTTCTTGAGTATTGTTACATCCTCCCCACCTTGTTTCAGAGCTCGTCCTCGAGGTCTACTGGAACAAGTGCAGATATTTCCTTTGCATTTCTGATTCAAGTTCCCATGTGTACTCAGGTCCTCTTTTGGAGTCCCACTTCACTTTAACCAGAACTAGTCTCTTGTGCTTGAGATTTTTGACTTTCTTGTCTTCAATTTGTAGAGGACTTTCTACAAACTTGAGTTGTTCATTTACCTCTATATCCTTAAGAGGTACTACCAGCGATTCATCGGCTAAGCATTTCTTGAGATTGGATACATGAAATACATTATGTATTCCTGCCATTTTGTAACACCCCGAAAACGGGTTTGGTAATTAAACCCCGTTAATACTAAAGAGCGGGTATAATACCGTTAGCAGAAAAGATTAAACCGGAAATTATTAGGATTTAAATAAATAAGTTTAATAATAAATAAAACGAGGATAAATACTTTGAGAAAACAAAGTATATAGAAGGCCCGAGTTAACGGGACTTAAAATAAAACGATTAGGGATTCGAGTGGTATAAACGCAGAGGCTTATACACACATGCAACTAGGTCCTAATGGAACTTTAAGGCATGTCTAAACCTATATAAATCGAGTCAGAACTGAGGTCAAAGCAAAAGTCAAACTTTTGCGTCTCTCGGTTCCGAATCGGTTCAAAACATAAAGTTGTCGAATCAAACAAGCTTAGACAAGTTATTATATTTATTTTCAAGTTGTATGACTGATAAAACAGATTACACGCCTTCCGTATCATTACATATGCGATTAACATTTCTGTTGACTTTTCGGAAGAAGTTTGACTCGATCAATCGACATAGTTAAGATTGAAATCAGTGGGTGACCTTTTAGGGGTTTATTAGCCATATAAATACCAACTTATTACCACTTTCGATTCGACAAAACTCTGGACCATTTGCGTTTCATCGCGAAGTCAAACCGTAGTTACGACGGTTTGATTTCTAGGCTATAAACTAAGCGTAAATGAATTGAAGAAGATCAAGGGTACTTACACAAGTCTTATGCACGATTTGGAATGTTTGGGATCTGCTGGAAAGCTCCTTAAAATGACCAGAAGTGAATGCAAGATGAATGATCAAATTTGCAAAGAATGTGGGTCTTCTTATGGTGTTCAAACATGCATGGATCATCGACAACTAAGTCTAGGAGGAAACAATAACATCCACAAGTCCCCTACTAGCTAAAAACCACTTTAGGGCAGCCCAAGGTATGCCAAAAATCAATCAAAGTCGGTTAACGAACATGCAGGACATCTGTGCATGTTTTCTGTCCAGATAAGGCAGTCGCGTAGCGCGACTGCCAAGACCTTCATGCTCGCGCTACGCGAGGGTGGTGATGACCTGATCAACAAGTTTCATTAATTGCAATTTCAGTCCCTGGTCCCCCGAAAGGTCGTTTTCACTTGGTTTTCTTGCATTTTGAGACTTTATAATTGACATATGGGGCTTTAAGGCTTATACCATCTTTGTTAAGTCCTCGGGTAACTTTGTGATCACCCGAAAAGCCCTAAATTTCAATGTTGACGATTCTAACCCTCACACACGAATTTTATCACAACTTGCTCATACGATAACGAAACTTCATGAAATTTTTGTGGTACATTCTAGTGAGCATAATTAATCGTTACAAAGCTTCGGGTTTGTCAAAAGGTCACTCAGAGGTATAACTTAAACATGTTGGCACATTTAACCCCTGTAGTTTGTAATCTCTCACTTTCTTTCACAATTCGCTTCGTATGATCCATGATCTATTCGTTTAAGGTTATAAACATCATGTAGGGTTATTGCAAAGTATATTTATTCATTGTTGACACTTTGAACCCTTATATTTACACAGTTTCACTGGTTGTCAACTTTAGTCCTTCAAGAACATTCTTTCACACGTTCAAACCTATGACACGTGTCAACACATTATAAGACGTAAATTTTCGGGGTGTTACATCCTCACCCCCTTAAAAGAAATCTCGACCCGAGATTTACTGAAACAAGTAAGGGTACTTTGCTTTCATGGTGGATTCAACCTCCCACGTGAATTCGGGACCTCTTCGGGCATCCCATTTGACCTTTACAAAAGGTATATGCTTCCTTCGAAGCTTCCTTACTTGTCGATCTTCGATCGATAAAGGTTTTTCCACGAATTTCAAGCTCTCATCAATATGCACATCTGTATAGGGTATAACCACTGATTCGTCAGCGAAACACTTCTTCAGATTGCAGATGTGGAACACATTGTGTATACTACTGAGCTCTTCAGGTAAGTTTAACTTGTAGGCAACTGACCCGACACGGTCGATAACCTCGAAAGGTCCTATGTATCTCGGGCTTAGCTTACCTTTCTTACCAAATCGCATCACTCCCTTCCAGGGTGACACTTTAAGTAGGACTTTTTCACCTACTTCGAAGTGATAATCCTTACGACTTGGATCAGCGTAACTCTTCTGCCTATCCCGGGCAGCTTGGAGATTGTTACGAATCTAGACAATCTTGTCAGTCGTTTCGAACACGATCTCTGGTCCTGATAACTGGACTTCTCCAACTTCCGCCCAACAAACAGGCGATCTACACTTTCTACCGTATAATGCCTCAAAAGGCGCAGCCTTGATGCTGGTATGGTAGCTATTGTTGTAGGAGAATTCGATTAATGGTAGGTTCTTATCCCAACTACCTCCCAAATCGATCGCACATGCTCGTAGCATGTCTTCTAACGTTTGAATAGTACGCTCACTCTGACCGTCAGTCTGTGGATGGTAAGCCGTACTAAAGTTCAAACGTGTGCCCAAAGATTGTTGGAAACTTTTCCAAAAATGTGATGTTATCTAGTATCTCGGTCAGATATAATAGCTACAGGTATGCCATGTAGAGCTACAATCTTATCAACGTACAGTTGGGCTAACATATCGGAGCTGTAGGTCTCCTTAATGGGTAGGAAATGTGCTGACTTAGTCAGTCGATCAACTATCACCCAGATGGTGTCATTTCCTTTCCTTGTCTTAGGTAACTTGGTGATAAAATCCATAGTTACCATTTCCCACTTCCAAGTAGGAAGTTCAGGTTGTTGTAGTAAACCTGACGGTTTTTGATGTTCTGCCTTGACTTGCGCACATGTCAAGCATTTGGCTACATGAGTGGCTACAGACTTTTTCAAGCCTATCCACCAATAGTTTGCCCTTAGATCTTGGTACATTTTATCAGCTCCAGGATGAACAGAATATTTAGAGCTGTGGGCTTCCTGGAGGATAACATCTCGTAGTCCTCCATAAATTGGAACCCATATTCGTCCATTCAATCTAAGAATTCCATCCTTACTAAGAGATAACTGTTCCTCAGTTACTCCTAGCTTTTCTTTAGGATAGTTAGCTTCCAGCACAGCTTCCTTCTGTGCAGCTAACAACCTTTCTATCAAGTTGTTCTTTATTTCCATGCTCTTGGCATTGATTCGGATGGGTTTCACTCTTTCTTTCCGACACAAGGCATCGGCGACTACATTCGCCTTGCCGGGATGGTATCTTATTTCACAATCGTAATCATTAAGAGTTTCCATCCAACGGCGTTGCCTCATGTTCAAGTCCTTCTGGTTGAACAGATGTTGAAGGCTCTTGTGATCAGAATAGATCACACATTTGATTCCATATAAGTAGTGCCTCCACAGTTTTAGTGCGAATACAACGGCACCCAACTCCAAGTCGTGGGTGGTGTAATTCTTTTCGTGCACCTTTAACTGACGTGAAGCATAGGCAATGACTTTGCCTTTCTGCATAAGCACACATCCCATCCCGGTGTGTGATGCATCACAATAAACTACAAACTCCTCTATTCCATCAGGCAATGTTAGTACCGGAGCATTGCTCAACTTTTGTTTCAGAATATCGAAGGATTCCTGCTGCTTAGGACCCCATTCAAACTTAATCTTCTTTCGTGTCAGCGAAGTCAGGGGTGCATCAATCCTTGAAAAGTTTTCTATGAATCGCCTATAGTATCCTGCCAAACCTAGGAAGCTACGAATTTATGTAGGCGTCTTTGGCTCATGCCAATTCATGACAGATTCAACTTTAGCGGGATCTACTTGGATACCACGCTCACTAACAACATGTCCAAGAAATTGGACTGCTCGAAGCCAGAATTCACACTTTGAGAACTTGGCATAAAGCTTCTCTTTATGAAGTAGTTCCAGTATGCAGTGAAGATGCTTCTCATGGTCAGCTTGGTTCTTTGAGTAGATGAGAATGTCGTCGATGAAGACGATAACGAATTTGTCTAAGTGCGGCTTGCAAACGCGATTCATGAGATCCATGAACGCGGCTGGTGCGTTAGTGAGCCCAAAAGGCATCACTAGGAACTCGTAATGACCATAACGAGTCCTAAATGCTGTCTTGTGCACGTCTTCATCTCGAACCTTCAATTGATGGTAGCCTGACCTCAAGTCAATCTTCGAGAAGAAACTTGCCCCTTGAAGTTGATCGAACAGGTCGTCGATTCTGGGCAAAGGATACCTATTCTTGATAGTAACTTTATTAAGCTCACGGTAGTCGATGCACAGACGCATCGATCCATCCTTCTTTTTAACAAATAAAACTGGTGCTCCCCAAGGAGACGAACTAGGTTTGATGAAACCTTTAGCTAGCAAATCATCTAGCTGCGTCCTCAATTCCTTCATCTCTGTTGGTGCCAACCTATAAGGCGCCCTTGCAACTGGTGCTGATCCAGGAATAATGTCAATTCTGAATTCTACTTGCCTATCTGGTGGCAACCCAGGTAGTTCTTCAGGAAATACTTCGGGGTATTCAGAAATGACTGGGATATCTCCAATCTTGGGTTTCGGCTCATCAATAATCACCTGTGCCATGTAGATGACACAGCCCTTCTTCAAACACTTTGAGTCTTTGAGTATAGACATTTTCTCGGGCAGCCCATACTGGGTATCTCCCTGGATAGTAAGTGATTCACCAGATGAAGTCTTGATCCTCACTTGCTTCTTATTGCAAATAATCTGGGCCTGGTTATGAGATAACCAGTCCATACCCAAAACTATGTTGAAACCGGCTAGTTTTAAAGGAAGTAGGGACAAAGGAAAAGAGTGGTTCCTAATGGATATGAAACATCCATCTAATATGGTTGAAGCGGTTTCTAAAGTGCCATCTGCTAGTTCCACCTCATACTTCACACTTAAAGTTCTAACAGGTAGTTTCAACAATTCACAAAACTTATTATCTACAAATGACTTATCAGCGCCTGAATCAAATAACACTCTCGCATAAACATCATTTACGAGAAAGGTACCAGTTATAACGTTGTCGTCCTTGACGGCTTCCTTAGCATCCATTCTGAAGACCTTCGCATTGGTCTTCTTAGCCTCTTCCGGCTTCTTGGCATATTTTGGGCAATTGCTCCTGATGTGCCCCTTTTCATTGCAACCATAGCAGGTCGCATCCTTTATCTTCTTGCAATCCACGGTTTTGTGTTCCCTGGATTTGCATAACCCACATGCAAAAGGTTTCGATTGTGATTGTGAGTTGGATTCAAACCTGCACTTCCCAAAGTGCTGTCTCTTGCAGGTTTTACATCTGGGTTTTTCGCCCGACTGTTGACCATCCTTCTTAAAACCTGACCCCTTCTTTTGGTCATTGTTTCCCTTCAGCTTCTTATCTGATCGTCATGAGTTGTCATCCTCACGCTTCCTCTTTTCGGTTTCATTTTTCCTTTGTGACCTCAGCCTGACAGCATCTGAGGTCAGAGATAACGATATGTCCGTTACTGACCGAAAAGTGGTTGGTCTGGAGGCTTTTACACTTGCTTTGATCTCCGGTTCCAAACCCCCGATAAAACGAGCTATACGTTTAGGCTCCGGAGTTACCAAGTAAGGGACCAACCTTGACAAAGTATTGAAAGTGGTAAGGTAGGCCTGACAGTCCAGGTTTTTCATGACCAGCGCCAGGAAATCAGATTCAATTCTCTCAACCTCATGTTGAGGGCAGAAATTTTCTTTGATTAGTGCCATGAACTGTTCCCATGTCATGTTGTATAACGGGACTTTCCCTGTGGCTTGGATTAAAGATCTCCACCAGGCTAAGGCTTCTCCTTTGAAAGACTGTGAGACAAACTTCACAATATCCCTATTATGACAACCACTAATATCCACCACAGTATCCATTTCATCCATCCACGTCATGCAATCAACAGCTCCTTTTTCCCCCATTGAAGTCTCTGGGTTTGCACGAGATAAAGTACTTATATGTGCAACCCCTATTACGAGGTTCTTGGTTCTGTACGACTCTTTGGGATGGATTACTCCTTTGATTCGAGGAGTGGTGAGAATTACTGTTGTGGGCAGTGTGGGTCCTGGAGGGTGTTCTAGTGTGTGATGCAGAATGGGTCCTCGTATGGGTACCACTTGATCCATGGTGCTGTCTATCCATAGCTCTATTAACCGCATTATCTATCATAGCTTGTAACTCTGCACCTGCTACGTTTACATGGGCATTATCATTCACTATCCCTGGGTGACTGTTGACCTCGTTTGAGTCTGCCATGTATCTTGAACTATAACACATTGGCAATAATTTATTGGTGAGTTTATTATAGAATTGTCTTTTATGGCAATTTTATTAACCGTGGTAAACATAGACCATATCTGGTTAATTTATTACTCACATAAATTTAGGATTTCTACTATAATTTATCCTATTTATAAAACAATAACAGTTTTTATTAGCACATAAGGCCAAGTCACAGGGACAATATAGATTATAAGCTAGGATTTCAGAGAATCAAAGCATGAAGGTTTGAACAAAGTTCATTACCTTTATCAGACAGGGTCATAGACTAATACTGTCTTTTGTCTCATATGAAAATGAGAAGGGCCCGTAGGCATTCCATTACCAATGGATGGTAAAAAGAACTTATCATATTTATTAATGATTTAACCCATGATTCAGAGATCATTAAGTTGGGTTTAGAATCTTTGAAAAGATCCATATTTAATAATAATACGTGTGTTTTTAACGAATCATGTATGCCAGGAGTGTTAACATGTTTTCAGATGTTAACAGGGATTTGAATCTTTTTAACGAGTTTTACCATCTGGGCCAGGTCTTAAAATGACATGCAGGCTAGGTTATACTTTTAAGATCCTTAATAAAATAACATAGGCAGATAGACTTTTAAAAGGAATGATTTTGATTTATTTATTTCATATATAATTTAAGTATGCATAACATAGCAAAGATGAAATTTATAAACTTACATTCCATTAAACTAAAAGTAGTACATTTTGCCCTAAACGGGACTTTTCACAGAAACAAATGCCCACGCAGGAGCTATACATATAATACATGTCCTCACAGGGACGGTCTACAAAAGTAATTGTCCACGCAGGGACTACTAGAGACAAGTCCACGTAGGGACTAAGTACAAGGATAGATGTCCACGCAGGGACTACATACACACATAAATAAATGTCCACGTAGGGACTTGATTTAAACAAGGAAATACAACAATATATATAAGGGGATTTAACGATCCCGTTTCTTCTTTCCCTTTAGCAAGTTTGCCAAACCACTCATAAATCCTTCATTCTTCCTACGTTCCTTCTGGAAGTCTCGCTCCACTTTGGCCAGTCTTCGACGGAGTTCCTCCTGCTCAGGTGGAGGAGCCCGTGGTGGCTGGTACTGTGGTGGCGGTTGAACAGGTGCTTGATACCCCCGAGCTGGGTATCCCATTCCCCAAGGGGGTCCATATGGTCCCTCAGGATTATTATGGGCAAGGTAGCTTGATGCCACGTTGTAAGGATCATCAGCATAGTTATAGCCATGGTATGCTGGTGGTCCATATGGGTTGTAAGCAGCCGGAGCAGTATAAGCAGGGATTGGGTGGCCAAAACCCGGTGATGGCGGTACAATAGGTGCCGAATTCACTTCCGAAACTGGAACAGAAGGTCCACCCATCTGTGGGACTTCATGAGTTGGCGGGTAATGGCTGCCGCTAGAGTGTTGAGGAGTGTTGAGACGAAAATCAACTTCTCGTGCTGAGATCCGTGCACCAGTCCTCCTACGTCTTGGGTTCTGGAGGCTCTAGATGCACTGGCGGCGGTGGAGGCGGTGGCGTGACTGCCTCATAACGTGGATCCCCAGAGGAATTTTGCTGCTGCAGTGGCGGCTGCTGGTGAGGTGATAAGTGTTCAGATGGTGTATAGTACCACTCACATCGTTCGAACCATGCCATGTGACTATCCGGACCCTGGTATGGTGTTCCGTGAAAAGACGAACCGTCTGAGATCACGAAAGGATGGTTCAAGGATCCGGTTGAAGCCTCGACGGGATCTGTGTCCTCGTCCATATCTTGATCACCCGAAAAGTGATCCTCTGGTCCTAGTGGGTTAAAGCCCATGTGCTCTGGTAGGTACTCTGCTGGGTTAAACTGACCCTGAAAAACAGGAGTAGGGTCGCCAAAGAAACGTTGCGGGTTGTGGGGTTCGTTCTCTGACTGAGGCCCATAAGAGTCATGATATGGAGGTGTTGAGGTGTGCGAAAAAGATCGTCTGGCAGAGTCTTCATATGTCCTCCATAGCTCCCTCGTTTCGTCATTCCTTGTAGAAGAAGTTCGTCGATATGAAGGCCCTGCCTCATGGTCGTTAGGGGCGCTAGCTGGCTCCTTTCCTCGACCACCTCGTCTAAATCTTGGCGGCATTATTGTACCTGTTAAAATACACAAGGTAATAACAAGGAAAAATAAAGGACAAAATTTAATTAAATAAAAATTTGAACAATCTGGATTATTCCTAAGTTCTTTGTCTAGACTCGAAGATTTAGGAATGTGCAATTGTGTAACTGAGATTAAACACAAAAGGCTAGTGTTTAATTCACTCAGAGTTGGCTCTGATACCAACCTGTCACACCCCGAATTTCCACGTGTTACCGGTGGGCCCGGTAGGGGAGTATCGTGACGTGGTTGGCAACATAATAGTCAAACAACACAATATTTAAATGCACAGCGGAAGCAAAGTATAGATTTAATTCAACCAAACGATATTGTAATATTAAGTATCACAAATAGTCGAATATAAATCCACAGGTAGATCAAAAATAAAAGGAAACAATTGTTCAATAGTTTATGACATCCAAGCTGGCGAGACTTAATGTGGATGCTAGGAGACAAGCCAGCCTTATTTCGCGTAGTACCTGCACTTAACCTTTTTAAGAAAATACGTCAGTTTACACTGGTAAATACAATCAACCGACTCATTTTGAAAAGAGTTTAAGAAAATGCATTTAAGGCACAAGGCACAAATAATATTTTATAACTTGGGATAATTATTTAAATATATAATACTTGTAGGGATTTACATGTTCCTTATGCGTTCAGTAGCCCGGATCGAGCCGGGTTAAAGATCAATTAACACACCACTTTATTTATGAGACACTAACAGGTGTACGCCTACACCTGAGTGCTAAGGTCGTGGCCATTTCGTAAAATGATGCCAGGGATATCCGGGACACGGTCATTAACCCCCCAAAGGCTTTAAGCAAACAAAACAATATTAAACGAGACGTCTCAATACTTTCATTATCATTCATTCAATCAAAGATTCAACGCCCCGACCAAGCGGTATTTTATATACCGTACCCCAAGCCCGTATAGGGAAAATAAGTTAAAAGTATTTACCTGAGTAAGTATAGTTCAAAATCAGCGAGTGCAAGTATCTTTTACTGGTTCTCCTAATCTGGAACGAAGGTTTATAATAACCTATTAGAATCCTAACGGGTCTTTAGTTAAGCTTACGCTTAGACCGGTTAGTTTTAAAGATACGGTTCGTACGCACGATTAAGCGAAGACCGGATAGAATGTGATTTAGACCCGACAAGTTTGAAGACTTGCTTAATATGGGTATATGATACACATTCTGGATTTTGAGATAAAACCGATAAGGTTTGACCCGTTTCGGCTAATTTATGTAAACTAGTTACATAAACCGAACCGAACGCGCATGAAGCGTAACGGGTATCCGTAAGAGTCCTAAACAGGTTTCCTAAGTTAACATGCCTTAAATAAGTTGTGATATCAGTAGGATATCACCCATGATGCCCAAAACGAGTTTAATCTCTTTATAAGCCCCGCCGGGGCATTTTGGTCATTTTAAAGATTATAAAAGGGTTTAATCAGACACCTGTGATCCGGGTCTGAGTTGATCAGTAAAATAGCTTATTTTAACAGGTTATAACCTTTGGTAATAAGTCTTATATACTAAAATAGTTTTAAACCCAAACTATGCGTTAATTACGCGTATAAAGTCGTTTTAAGCGATGTACGGGTTAAAATACGATTCTGAGTTTTCTGATCAAATAAACAGGCTCAAAATACTCCATTTATTATTTAAAATCATTAGCAATTAGATTGGCGTTAAAAGGATTTGTAAAACTCATTTTATGGCCGAAAAGGGTATTTTTGGTATTAACCGAATCGAGGCGATAAACCTAGCTTATGATCAGTTTAAAAATAATTAAAAATCTTTAAAAATCCCAAAATATTATATCACATCAGTGGGTAAAAGGTTTGATGTCAAAAATTGGGTTTAGATAGGCTTTACGCTAATGACGCCGTTTAATTACTTAAAAGCATTCAAATTACGTCATTAAGCATAACTCCTAATCTAGACCTCCAACTGATGTGAAATTTTTGGTACAAGTTTAATAATCAGTAACTAAGATTATAGCACTTTCACATTTCCAAAAATCTCGTTTTATGGTCATAAGGGCATTACGGTCAATATTTAGGCGTTTAACGGAAACATCGGATGATGTGTGTAAAATGCAACATATAAATTACATCAAATGAGGCATAAAACTAACCCTTTTTTAGTACTAATATTGGAAAAAGAGTGTTTTTGTCTTCCTTTTGTATTTTCAGGATTAAATGAGCTCAAAAACGCAAAAGAAGCAAAAAGACAGCTAAATCCAACATAAATAGAAGAAAAGGAACATTAGTGGATTGCCCGAACCCTCAACGGCACCTTCCAAAGCAAAATAGAGAAAACAGAAGGCTGAACACGCCCCGTGCTCAGCCAGCACGGGGCCGTGCCCAAGAAGCAGCAGAAAAGACAAACCTATAGAAGCTTCTATTGCCCACCACGGGCCGTGCTCAGCGGACACGGGGGCGTGTCGAAAGTACAGCAGGCGCATTTATTGTAATTGCGAATTACAATTAATGAGGAGAGAGAGTGTCAGACGGGCACGGGGCCGTGTCCAGCGGACACGGGGCCGTGTCCAGCTCTCTGTTCAGCCTATAAATAGGAGTGCTTGGATTCATTTCATCTCATCCCTTGGCACACCACCTCTCTCACACTTCATCCACCACCCACCACCATCACAACACCATCATCCACCACCATCATCCATTGTCCATCATAGAGTGTGTGAGTCGTCTCGGGATCCAAGATTGATCATAAGAGTTCTTGACAATCAAGGCCATGTTTGCCTAAGTCTCTTACATCACTTGGTGAAGACAAAGTGTCTAGTATAATACTTTTTATTTCTAATCTTTTGCACTTTTTATTTGATTTTGTATTAATGACTTTAATAACTAGTTACTTATGTTGAAGGTGATCTTTCCTTATCGTTTGTCCGTGGTGTCTTGGCATTATTTTACTGTCTATATAAAATAAAGGATTTTCACCATTCATATCTCCACGGTCTATATGGAGGTATGTTGGCTACCTGGTAGGGGGTTAAGGGAACGGTTTGGTAAAGGTCTTGCCATTGTTCAGCGTTTAGAGGTCCTGCAATGGACCTGGGTCAAATTTAGTAGGACCTCCTTCAATACTTCACGGTATTGGATGGCGGGGGTCCAAACTCTTTGATCCCCTCATAAGTTAACTACTATTAATACTATAACCCGGCTATTTAGGACTGTATCCCTGCTGACTCAGACTACTTAGTCGAGGGTAACGTCACCGCCAAAAGCGGGGCCTACCACAATACTGCATTAATAACTTAATTCATTATCTTCCAATAATCCACCCCTTTAGGATTGTATCCCTGCTGACTCAAACTACTGGGGTGAGGGTAACGTCACCTTCAAAAGAGGGGCCTACTACAATAACTAAGATAATCTCTTAATTATGTGCAAAAGTGCGGAAATAATCAAAGGTTATACTAGATACGAGTCGGAACCAAGTGATTCACCTTGTCTATCTGTTTTATTTTTATTTTTATTTTCAGCATTTTAGTTAGTTTTTATTTTTCTTAGTTTAAAACATTTTTCTAAACTTTTATTTTGGTTAGACGTTGAGGATAAACCGGTATTAAAAGCTCTTGTGTCCTTGGACGACCTCGGTATCTTACCAACGCTATACTACACTCAACGATGGGTGCACTTGCCCATATGTGTGTTTAGTGTTAGTGAAATATCGTGTTTTATAAATTTAAAACTTGGCTAAAATAAGTGTTAAAAAAGGGCTTAAAATATACACCTAAAATATACGACACTTCACACGCATCATCGGACGATTAGGGATTCGAGTGGTATAAACGCAGAGGCTTATACACACATGCAACTAGGTCCTAATGGAACTTTAAGGCATGTCTAAACCTATATAAATCGGGTCAGAACTGAGGTCAAAGCAAAAGTCAAACTTTTGCGTCTCTCGGTTCCGAATCGGTTCAAAACATAAAGTTGTCGAATCAAACAAGCTTAGACAAGTTATTATATTTATTTTCAAGTTGTATGACTGATAAAACAGATTACACGCCTTCCGTATCATTACATATGCGATTAACATTTCTGTTGACTTTTCGGAAGAAGTTTGACTCGATCAATCGACATAGTTAAGATTGAAATCAGTGGGTGACCTTTTAGGGGTTTATTACCCATATAAATACCAACTTATTACCACTTTCGATTCGACAAAACTCTGGACCATTTGCGTTTCATCGCGAAGTCAAACCGTAGTTACGACGGTTTGATTTCTAGGCTATAAACTAAGCATAAATGAATTGAAGAAGATCAAGGGTACTTACACAAGTCTTATGCACGATTTGGAATGTTTGGGATCTGCTGGAAAGCTCCTTAAAATGACCAGAAGTGAATGCAAGATGAATGATCAAATTTGCAAAGAATGTGGGTCTTCTTATGGTGTTCAAACATGCATGGATCATCGACAACTAAGTCTAGGAGGAAACAATAACATCCACAAGTCCCCTACTAGCTAAAAACCACTTTAGGGCAGCCCAAGGTATGCCAAAAATCAATCAAAGTCGGTTAACGAACATGCAGGACATCTGTGCATGTTTTCTGTCCAGATAAGGCAGTCGCGTAGCGCGACTGCCAAGACCTTCATGCTCGCGCTACGCGAGGGTGGTGATGACCTGATCAACAAGTTTCATTAATTGCAATTTCAGTCCCTGGTCCCCCGAAAGGTCGTTTTCACTTGGTTTTCTTGCATTTTGAGACTTTATAATTGACATATGGGGATTTAAGGCTTATACCATCTTTGTTAAGTCCTCGGGTAACTTTGTGATCACCCGAAAAGCCCTAAATTTCAATGTTGACGATTCTAACCCTCACACACGAATTTTATCACAACTTGCTCATACGATAACGAAACTTCATGAAATTTTTGTGGTACATTCTAGTGAGCATAATTAATCGTTACAAAGCTTCGGGTTTGTCAAAAGGTCACTCAGAGGTATAACTTAAACATGTTGGCACATTTAACCCCTGTAGTTTGTAATCTCTCACTTTCTTTCACAATTCGCTTCGTATGATCCATGATCTATTCGTTTAAGGTTATAAACATCATGTAGGGTTATTGCAAAGTATATTTATTCATTGTTGACACTTTGAACCCTTATATTTACACAGTTTCACTGGTTGTCAACTTTAGTCCTTCAAGAACATTCTTTCACACGTTCAAACCTATGACACGTGTCAACACATTATAAGACGTAAATTTTCGGGGTGTTACAATATACACTCAGAAAATGGGCCATAACAGGATCCCTTATACGTGAGAGAGGGGGGCAATCCTCTAATCTTCCGAAGTATCCTGAGTGAGCATCCTGGAGATATATATCCTGGAGCATATACTACAAAACATCCTTAAACTAAGGTGGGTGTTAGCTTGGCTAACACCCCTCCGATGCTTAAGTTAGTATTGGGTTTCAAAGAATAAATTAAACCAAACATATTTAAAAAAGATAGAATTCATACCATCCTGAGTTAGAAATCAAATTCTAAACTCACTTGAAATAAAGCTTAAGGTGTATAGCATTCCAAGATCTCGGTAGCATATCCCCTTCCATATTCTTGAGTCTATACGCTCCTTTCCCTGCTTCTGATTCAACTTCATATGGTCCTTCCCATTTTGGGGCTAACTTGCCATCGGCAGGATTAGTAGTATTCTGAAAAGCCTTTCTTAACACCCAATCTCCAACCTTAAATATTCTGGTCCTAATATTCTTGTTATATGCTCTGGATATTCTTTGTTGATATGCTGCCATCCTTAGCCTTGCTGCATCCCTTTTTTCGTCTATAGTATCCAAATCCTGACTCAAAGCTTCAGGATTCTGTTTAGGATCACTTAGGGTAGTTCTTGCAGTAGGTATTGCCATTTCCGTTGGAATCATTGCTTCTGCTCCAAATACCAAGGAAAATGGGGTTTGGCCTGTCGCGTTCTTTACCGTTGTCCTATCAGCCCACAAAACAAAGGGTAATTCTTCTGCCCATCTTCCTTTTTTGGCTCCAAGCCTCTTCTTTAAGTTATTGACAATTATCTTGTTTGAGGATTCTGCTTGTCCATTCGCTTGAGGATGTACCGGGGTAGATGTTATCATTTTGATTCCCCAACTTTTGCAAAAGTCAGTAGTTCTCTTGCTTATAAACTGAGAACCATTGTCACAGATTATCTCAGCTGGTACTCAAAATCTGGTCAGGATATTTCTCTTTATGAAGGATACTACGTCTTGATCTCTAACTTGAACAAATGCTTCTGCTTCAACCCACTTGGAGAAATAATCCGTCATTGCCAACATGAAAACCTTTCCTCCTGGAGCTTTTGGAAGCTTTCCCACTATATCCATACCCCACTTCATAAACGGCCAAGGGGAAATAATAGGATACAGCGGTTCAGCAGGCTGATGTAATATGTTACTATGTCTTTGACATGCGTCACATCTTCGAGCATATTCTGCGGCATCTTTTCTCATTGTCGGCCAATAATATCCTGTCCTTAATACTTTCGAGAATAATGACCTGCCCCCAGTATGGTTACCACAATCCCCTTCATGTATATCCTGAAGTACTTCTTTGGCCTCAGGATCCTCCAAACACCTCAAATACGGTCCTGCAAGAGATTTCTTGTATAAAACATTATTTATAATAGTGAATCGTGATACCTTCATCCTAAATGCCTTAGGATTTTCATTTTCAGGGATGTGTCCTTCCTTGAGATATCTCATGATTGGAGCCGTCCAAGATTCAGGATCCTCTTCAGGATACTCTGCTCCAGGATCCTGAATACCCGCTACTTCTTTATCCCGAGGATTCGTTGCAGGACACAAGACATGTATTATTGGTATTTGGGTTCCTTCTGGTATCCTGATCGATGATCCCAGATTTGCTAAGGCATCTGCTTCAGCGTTATCCACTCTTGGTACCTGTTCAAGTGTAAAAACATCGAAATATTCTGCTAATTTTTTGAGAATATCGAGGTATTCGATTAATTTCTCACCCTTAACTGCATAGGATCCATTAAAATGGTTAGTAATTAACAAGGAGTCAACATATACTCGCAAATTCTTGATACTCATACTCTTGCCAATTCTAATCCTGCAATTAAAGCTTCATATTCTGCCTCATTATTAGTAGCATGAAATTCACACCTAATCGCCTGGGGTAATATGTCCCCCTGTGGCGATTTTAGTAGTATACCTAAACCTACACCTCTTATATTGGACGCACCATCAGTATATAATGTCCAGGATCCTGAAGATTCTCCTAACTGTTGAACTTCTAGGTCTACCTCATCCTGAATATCACTACTGAAATCAGCCACAAAGTCAGCTAAAGCCTGAGACTTTATGGCATTTCTAGGTTCATATACTAAATCATAAGCACTTAACTTTACTGACCATTTGGCCATCCTGCCTGACATCTCTGGTTTCCTAAGCACATTTTTCATAGGATAATTCGTTTTAACATGGATCCTATGTGTCTCAAAATAATGTCTAAGCTTTGTCGATGCCATGACTAGAGCTAATATCAATTTTTCTAAATGAGAATACCTAGTTTCAGCATCTAACAAACTTTTACTAACATAATATACCGGATATTGCTGACCTTCATGATCTTTTATAAGAACGGCACTTACAGCATTCCCTGATACAACGAGGTATATGGATAGTGGTTCACCATTTTCAGGCTTCATCAATAGAGGTGCGGTTGAGAGATATCGCTTCAAATCCTGCAAGGCTGCTTCATGCTTTGCTCCCCATTCAAATTTCTTATTCTTCTTGAGGATATCATAGAATTCCTTGCATTTTTCTGAGGATCTTGAAATAAATCTATTCAAAGCTGCTACTCGGCCTGTCAACCTTTGTACGTCCTTCATATTTGAGGGTGATTTTATATCCAGGATAGCTTTGATCTGCTCTGAGCTTGCTTCTATCCCCCTTTTTGTCACCATATATCCAAGAAACTTTCCTGCCCCCACTCCAAAATGGCACTTAGCAGGATTCAGCTTCATGTTGTATTGATCCAGGATGTCAAATGCTCCCTTGATATCCCGGAGGTGATCTTCAGCTCTTTTAGATTTTACCACCATATCGTCAATATATACCTCCATGGTGTCCCCCAGCTTATCTTTGAACATCATGTTTACCAATCTCTGGTATGTTGCACCTGCATTTTTCAAACCGAAAGGCATAGCAGTATAGCAATATATACCTGTTGATGTGTCACACCCCTAATTTCCACGTGTCACCGGTGGGCCCGGTGGGGAGTATAGTGACGTAGTTGGTATCATCATAGACAAACAACACAATATAATAATGCACAGCGGAAGCAAAAGATAGATTCATTTCAACTTTTAAATAAAATGTAATAATAAATATCACGAGTAGTTGAAACGGATCCACAGGCGGATCGAAATAAAATAGGATAATTGTTCAACAGTTTAATGTCGTCCAAGCTGCGTGACTTATTGTGGACGCTCTAGAAGCCTGCCAGCCTATTACGTGTAGTACCTGCACTTAATCTTTTTGAAAAAAAATACGTCAGTTTACACTGGTAAATACAATTCGACTGACTCATTTTGAAAAGGTTGAAAATTGATTTAAATGCACAAGGCACAAAACATTTTTATTAACTTGGGTCAATTATTTAATATAATAATCATGTGAACGAATTACATGTTACTTGCGTTCAGTGGCCCGGATCTAGTCCGGGCTAAAGATCAATGGACACACCACATAAGCGAGTTATACACTGACGGGTGCACGCCTACACCCCGTGCTCTGGTCGTGGCCATCTCGTAAGATGATGCCAAGGATATCCGGGACATGGTCATTAACCCCCCAAAGGCCTTAAGTGAACAAGACTGTTTAAACGAGCCGAACAAATTATTCAAACTAAACACCCAAGGGTGTAGGATTTAACGCTCGATCAAGCGGTATTCTATATACCGTAACCCAAGCCCGTATAGGGAAAATAAGCCAAAGAGTATTTACCTGAATAAGTATCAATCACAATCAAGAAAAATGCAAGTATCTTTTACTGGTGCTCCTAATCTGGAACAAAGGTTTATAATAACCTATTAGATTTCTAACGGGTCTTTATTCAAGCCTAAGCCTAGACCGGTTAGTTTTAAATGACGATACGGTTCACGCACGATTAAGCGAAGACCAGATGGAATGTGAATTTGACCCGACAAGTTTGAAGACTTGTATAATATGGGTTTACTAAACACATTCTGGATTTTGAGACGAAAATGATAATGTTTGACCCGTTTCGGCCAATTTATGTAAACTAGTTACATAAACCGAACCAAACGCGAAAAGTGCGTTACGGGCGACCAAAAGAGTCATATGCAAGTTCCCTGAGATAATATGCTTTAAATATGATATAATATCAGCAAGTTATGTTCTATTATGCCCCGAATAATTTTAAACTCAATTTATGCCTTAGAAGGGCATTTTGGTCATTTAAAATGTTATAAAAGAGTTAAATTGGAAATCTGGGTTTCGGGTCTGATTTATACAGTACATATACTTAATTTGGCATATTATAACAGTAGGGTATGACCCATATACCAAACTTATCATTTAAAACCAAACTATGCACCGCAGGGGTATTTTAGTAATTTCACAAGGGCTAAAAACGTCAAAACTGGAAATCTGAGTTCAACAACTTATACTTACTGTTATTAGATGAAAATACACTAAATACATCAGTAGGTATGAGTCTTATATGTTTAATACGAGTATAACGCTTACTATGCGCTAAAAACGCGAAAAATGCGATTTAGAGCCGTTTCCGGGTTTTCAAAAGAAAGCTGAGATTTTTATATTTCCAGAGTGCTCAAAATAATTTATTTAACAAATAAAATTAGTAGAAAAAGGTTTGGGGTCAAAAGGACTTATAAAACTTATTTTATGGCTTAAACGGTCAAAACCGGCATTAACCGAATCGACTTAGCGACGTATGATCCGATCAGCCAAAAATTAAATAAAAATCTTCAAAAATCCCAGAATATTATATAACATCAGTAGGTAAAAAGTTTTATATCGAAAAGTGGCCTTAAATAGGTTATACGCTAAATGCACCGTTTATTTAACATAAAGATATAGTTTTACGATATCGGCCATAACTCAAAATCTGGACCACCAACTGATCTCAAATTTTCGGTGCAAGTTTATAAATTAGTAATAAAGATTTCTACTCTTTCACTTTTCCAAAAATCACGTTTTATATCAAAAAGGGCAAAATAGTCAACTTTTAAGCATAATCGGAAACATGCATATGAATCGGTTAAGCATAGACTCAAGATGTAAAAATTCCAGAGAGTTAAACTAAATAAAAATGGTCAAAAATAAACTCTAATACAGATCTCAAACATGCATGCACGGATCCGAATCGAGAGTCAACGAAAAAGTCGTTTTATAAGACTTTCGGTTCCAATCCGGGTTTATACCAAAGATTGTCGAGTTGATCATGGTAAAACATATTCTTACATTCATCATAAAGCTATTTTTGATGATCAAACTGATTGCATGTCATCTACATTACCATTTATGCTATATTTCACAAAAAACAATTTCTGTTGACTTTTTAAGAACAACTTTGACTCGACAATTAGCATGCTTAGAGTGGGAATCAGAGAATACCCTTTTGAGGGTTTGTTTCCCACATAAATACCAACTTATAAGTGGTTTCAATTTGAGAAATGACAGAGCCAAATTCGTTTAATCGAAAAGTCAAACTATATGAACAACGGTTTGACTTTTAACTAATAATCTATGCTAGAACGGATTAGAGGAGGATATGAATGCTTACAAAGGTCCTAATGAAGCTTAGTTAACACTTAGAGGCTGCCTTGTCATTCAGAAATGCTCCAGAAGTTGCCTTGAGAGTTTTGCAAGTTGTGGGTGTTCTTGTTACTATCACAAGAACTCAATAAAATGGAGCTTTGATCAGAATTTATGGAGAAATCAGATGTTGTAGGAGCCTCACAAGTGTCCAAGACATGCATGCTCATCTATTGGTGAGAAATGGAGGTGATCCCAGCTGTTTTGCACTAAAAATTTGGACCAAACAGCCCCTGATCGCAAAAAGCTGCACCTGGGGTTGCCAAACTTTAATTAAAAATGGCAGCTTTGGTCCCTGTCTTTGCACGCGAGGTTTCGGCTATTTATTTTGACTCGTAAACCCCCAAACTTGGTTTTTAAGAACCTTGGGACATTTACCAACATGGTAATGTCCTCGGATAACTTTGCGCTCACCCGAAAAGCCATGAAATTCGACGTTGACGCTTTTAGCCCCTCAAGTACGGTTTTGGCCATAACTTTCTCATACGATAACGAAACTTCATGAAATTTTTACCACATATTCTAGTGAGTATATTCTAGCATTACAAAGCTTCGGGGCTGCCAAAAGTTCACCCAGAGGTATAAATTTAACATGTTGACACTTTTAGTCCCTATAGTTTGTAATTCCTCACTTTCGTGCATTTTCCGCTTCGTATGATCCATGATCCATCCGTTTAAGGTTATAAACATTATGTAGGGTTATTATAGAGTCTATTTATCCATTGTTGACACTTTGGACCCTTACGTTCCATAGTTTTCACTGTTTGTCAACTTTAGTCCCTCTAAAGTATGTTTTCACACATTCAAAGTCCATGACACGTGTCACCACATTATTAGACGTAAATTTCCGAGGTGTTACATCCTCACCCCCTTAAAAGAAATCTCGACCCCGAGATTTACTGAAACAAATGAGGGTATTTTTCTTTCATCGTGGATTCTACCTCCCATGTGTATTTGGGACCTCTACGGGCATCCCATTTGACCTTAACAATAGGTATGTGCTTCCTTCGAAGTTTCTTTACCTTTCGGTCTTCAATCGATAACGGCTTTTCCACAAATTTCAAGCTTTCATCTATATGTACATCCGTATACGGTATAACCGGTGGTCCATCAGCGGAACACTTCTTCAAATTGCAGATGTGAAACACATTATGGATAGCGCTAAGTTCTTCAGGCAAGTTTAATTTATAAGCGACTGACCCGACACGTTCGACAATCTCGAAAGGTCCTATGTATCTCGGGCTTAGCTTGCCTTTCTTACCAAATCGCATCACCCCCTTCTAGGGCGATACTTTAAGCAACACTTTATCACCTACATCGAAGTGAAAATCTTTGCGTCTTGGATCCGCATTCGATACGGGTCTATCATTATATCACAAGTCTTCCAACCGTCATGTGATAGTGCTTCTTGACTTATTGGTGAAACATATCCCCTAATCCTTAGGGTGTAATACATTGCGAGCTCCACCAAGCTCCTTAAATAGGCTTTTAGCTCATAAGTTATATGATCTATGATACATCCGATTCCTTCGAATAATTTTTATATATAATCAGAGCTTAACTAGCCTGATACTTATTAATTTGGCACACCCTTCCAGAGTGATGTCTTTGATGAACCTTATTTCTTAACAAGGACTTAGGAGGGTTGCTATTTTCATAAATCTTTGATTTTTCTGCCAAAACTGGCAATCTTACAGATGATCATGGATTTGCCCGATCTTATTCGTTGTTTCCAAGGCAACTATCAGCCCGGATGATTGGACGTACCAATCTTCTATTTAACAATAGATAATCAACATTCCATCTAAGCAAGGTCTCCAAAGGAGTAGCCTTGATACTTATACATCAACTATTATAGAAAAGCTTATCTTAAATGAGATATGGTTATTCCAACCATTACTTAAAACTAATCTTAAGGGGTAGTTAATTCTCACAGTTAGTCGAACAATCGACGATCCTGGGCAGCTGATGGAAATTCTTAATTGTTGCCTATTTTGGGTTGCGGTATTTCATGCATAAGCAAAATGAACCGTCTTTCTTAGTTGACGATACCGATTTCTTAAGGATATCGAGTTAGGCTATATGAATCCTTTATTTTAAAACTTACTTAATTGGGGTTTCGAATTATCCAATGATGGTACTAGCCGACTTGGGGATTCATAAAGATACAACCCTAAATGGGACATAGAAATCTTAATTCTACTGGCCTCTCATGAGGTAAACAGGGTAATCTTAAGAGGAGATAATCAAGATACCAGGAAGTTTATAGAGATTTTTGCAATCTCAGGCTCCAGTTCATCTATCATTTTCTGTGTCAGATAACTGACACATTTATGTCACAAGTCCAGGAATTCCTTAATCTGGAACATTTACTTTGGCAAATTCCATTCTGGATATCATCCTTGAATACCATTAGTTGACTTTAGTACCATATGACCATCGGGATATCTTCGTGGTCCCATGCATTAAACCTCCATACTGATCAGGCATGGAAGCAATCTATGGAACATGTTAAGATACACAAATCCCCATATGGCGCTTTTATCATACCATCTAGTATTCGTAATCGATTGAGATCAAGGAGATATCAACTGTATATGCCGACGCACCTCCTTTATAGAGAATGTACTTCAAAAATTTTACGGCTGAAGGTTTCTGATGGGAACAGAAGGAATGGTTCTTACGATCTTGCTTGTAAGTTTTACCTTACACTTAATATCTGGGGTTCTTACGGGATATTTCTAAAAGTTTGCTAAGCTTATGATTTTATAAGAGACTTAGCGGTATCTAAAACCAAATGTAACTCTTAACAATAAATCACAACAAGGGATTTATCTGGTGTCATTACTAATGTAAACAGCCTCTAACCATTCACCAGGAGGGTTAAACGCCTCCCTCCTTAATCCTTTTAAACTTAGCTGCAAAATCTTTGACAATGTTTGGGCAGTCTCAGCTTGGACTAGTTATTTCTTAACCTATATAACGTGAGTAGCTGAGGTAGATCCATAATGGATTTATAATGAGCAGGCTTTGAAACCTTAATGTGCCCTCTTATTGCCGTTACTAACCACCAATAATTATTGCATTAAGCTTAGGTTTTGGGTAATTGGAATAGGGTATTATCTCAGCCAATGAATTAAAATTTTGCGACATACTGTCGACATTTTAGAACTTTTATGGTGAGAGTCAGCAATTTCTTATTCCATCGTTTTCCATTTCGATGCGAATAATAGGTCCCTTTAATAAGGTCCTTAACACTCGGTCCATCCCACACTGTATAAGGGAATCGCTCTTATGGACCCCATTAATGTCCTCACTAATCAAGGGTATTCCCATCGAATGATTGTGATGCATACCTTACCGTGCCCTTTCCAGCATACTGCTGACATATCCAATGGCTTCTACTTCGTTTAACAATTTCCTGTAATCGATGGTCCCTTTTTACTGTTGAAGTCTCTTGACTTCCAAGAGACGAAGTACTTTTAAGTATATCCTAAAAAGAATGGGCTCCTTGCCACATATGATTTTTATTTGGGTTATTCCTCGCATATGGAGTATGAATAAAACTCTTATCATAAGTAGCGACATGTGTTTTAGAGCAAACAACATTTGGTTTCTTGAATCTTCTCATGTGTTTTCTCATAACCTTTCTAACGACTGCGTTAACTTCAGTTTTGGAGATTAATTCCATTAATATTGAGGTTCACACTTGATGCACCATTAATATTTGTCGCATTCCTAGCATCGCGACTGTTGTTTGTTTCATCTGAGTTTTGCATACTCACATCTTTTGGTATTAAGTACCAATTTAACAATTAATTGAGTGCATTTCACAGTTAGTCATCATCCTGACGACTTATCATACTTCGATCATGGTATTATTAAACCATATGAACATTCCTAAGGAGTGTTATTTGATTGTACATGTGCTTATATTTAATCAAAATGGAGATTTCACAAACTAGGCACCTAGCTCAGTTGGCTAGGCGCGCGAAAGGGTGCGGCCTAGACCCAGGTTCGATTCCGGGGACGGCCAATTCCACCATTTTTTTTATATTAATTAAACATACTGATATATGTAATTATGAGGGTCGTCTCATAAGGAGTCTTGATAACTACTTGTTCCTTATTATCCATAATATGGGCTTGATTTTCAAGACAACCAATCGATTTTTATCACTATGTTGAGCCCCTTATTATTTAAATGGAAACAAGGACGTCAGAGAGGAATGATTCCTAAATGAATATAAACATCCTTCTAATATTGCTGAAGCAGTCTCTGAGGTACTAATAGTCAGTTCTACTTAACGCTTAGAGTTTTAACAGGCAGATTTAATGATTTACAAAATCTGTTGCCTTATGAAAGACTTATCTGAACCTGAATAAAATAATACTCTAGCATGAGCGTTATTAATAAAGGAAGTACCTATTGTGACATTGTCATACTGAATAGCCTCTTGAGCGTCCATTTGGAAGCTTTTATCTCTGGTCTTCTTAGACTCCTCAGGCTTCTTGGTTTTATTTGGGCAATTTGTCTTGATGTGCCCTATTTCATTGCAACCATAGCAGGTTGCGTCCTTTATGCCTTGGCACTCCAAGGTCTTGTGCCCTTTCTTGTTACAAATCCCGCAAGGCCTAGCTTGTGACTCCAGAGTGCATTTCCCTTTAGTTGCCTTCTTTGGACAGCGGGTATTTATGTGCCCCTTCTCGCCACAATCATAGCATGTGGCGTCCTTCAAGTCCTTGCACTCGTGGGTCTTGTGATCCATCTCCTCGCAGATGGCACATCCCCCGGTCTGCTCATAGAAACATTTTCCGAAGTGCTTTCTCTTGCAGGTTTTACATTTGGGTTTTGCCTCCTTTGGCTTGGACTGGTTATAGTTTGAACCGGTCTTACCCTTTTTGCAACCCTTATTCGGGGTATCATCGCACTTTCGCTTATGATCCTTCAGCGCACGGTCCACAGCGTTGTTTACGGCTGTATCTATCATAGCTTGTAATTTGCCGCTTGTTAAGTTTAGTCTTGTATCATCATTCTGATCAACTAGGCGATTGCAAGCTTCAGAGGAGTCCGCCATGGTGAAGCTTTGAAGGCTACAAACCAAGTAGTAACAAATTGGTTTAATTATATAGCGAATTGTCGAACTTGATAATTTAGTAGCCATGGTGCGAATAAACCATATGGGCCAACATATAGTATTTAATTTATTTGATTATGTTTTGCCTAAGTTTATAAATAACCATCTTTGGCGTTTAAACGGAATATAATCCTTCATATTTACTAGACAGGGGATATAAGTCACGACTGTCAATGTCATACTGACATCTTATATAGCACAACGGCTTGTTCCCAAGGACTTTTCGATGGCACAGATGCCTTGTTATTAGGGAAATTTTAAAACATATTCAATGATTCCTTTGGAATTGAAAATTTCATAATTCATTGCCTTGACAAGAAGTTATGAAATAAACTATCTTTTTCATGTATACATCTTTGCCCGTAGGTATACATCCCAGATGGATGTTTAGATGTGTACATCATGTTCGACGTTTTATTAGCCATGATTCCTATTGATCATTTAGACTAAATAAGGGGTTTGGAAAATCTTCCTACTATAAAGATGACAAGCGTGATTTTATCGCATCACGGTTGTCGGGAGTGTTAACATATTTACAATGTCACAAGGATTTGAATCCTTTGAATAGGTTCTACCATCTTGGCCTCGTCTGGAGTGACATATAGGCTAGGTTGTACTTTTAATACTGGTAGGAAAAAATGATATTTATTTATTTCCAGGGTTTTATCATAAACCCAAATTTACAATTTAATAATATCACGAATGGCCTAGTTGCGTAGACAAGTTTATAAGCCATGATTTCAGAGAATTGAGGCATTTAGGGTTGAATCAAAGTTCATTACCCTTTTTCAGACAGGGAGTCATTGCTACCACTGTCGTTGTTATACTTGACGATACAATATGGCCCGTAGGCAAATCAATTACAAAACGATGTTTTAAGAGAATAATAATCATTACACTGATGATAGTAGTCATGATAGTATTGATCATATTGATTATGAGGCTTGGGCATAGCCCACCACCTTAGGCAGGAACCATAGTGGTTACAACTGTCATTGTCGTATTGACAACATTATAAAGTATAGCCCGTAGGCAAAACATCACTAGGATGTTATATTATATTAGTCATGATCGCATTGATCATATAGACTATTAGGCTTGAGCATAGCTCACCACCTTAGACAAGAAATCATAAAGATTACAATGTCAGCGTCTGTTGACTCATGCAAAATGAGCAAGGCCCGTAGGCATTATATTACCAACGTATGGTCAAAATATGAACATCTTAATTGATGATCTAACCCATGATTCAGAGATCATTAAGTTGGGTTAGGGATCTTTTAAAGAATCCATATATAAGAATGACGTATGTGATTTTTAATGAATCACGTCTGTCATGAATGTTAACATATTCTCAGATGTTAACAGGGATTCGAATCCTTTAAACAGGTCTTACCATCATGGCCCGGCCTTTTAATGACCCGAAGGCTAGGTTTCACTCTTAAGATTCTTATTTAATAATTAACGCAGAACAAATTTCAAATTGAGATGTTAATAAGGATCGGAATCTAAATTGAGGAACTGCCATCTTGGCCGGTCTTAATATGACCCGAGGCTAGGTCTTGTCCTTTTTAGATTTTGCCATTTTATTATAATGGTAGATCTTAAAAAAAATGTTATTTTTCATTTATTTCATATTTCATGTTTAGAATGAAAGTTTAAACTTAATCATTTCACTTTATAAAAATAAGAGTATAAAGTTTCCTAAGCGGGATTTGAAAGGAAAAGTGTTGTCCTCGAAGGGACTGAAAAGATAATTATGTCCTTATAAGGACTATTGAGGAAACGATTTTTCAGCAAAGGAGTTTCTTCTTCATTCAATTCCTGAATGCTTTCTCCTTGGTTGCACGTCTCATCCTGGTCGCGGTACGAAGCTCAGCATTTCAAGGCTCCAGATGTGGAGAATTCTTATTACAGCTTCTTACTTGGCGACATATTAAAAATATATAATTGAAAGTAATAATCCTCCGAATAGGGACAAGAGTATTCCTATGTTAAGTCTAGACTCAGAAGGTCGAGAATGTGCAATTGTGTAACTGAGATTAAACACAAAAGGCTAGTGTTTAATTCACTCAGTGTTGGCTCTGATACCAACCTGTCACACCCCTAATTTCCACGTGTCACCGGTGGGCCCGGTGGGGAGTATAGTGACGTAGTTGGTATCATCATAGACAAACAACACAATATAATAATGCACAGCGGAAGCAAAAGATAGATTCATTTCAACTTTTAAATAAAATGTAATAATAAATATCACGAGTAGTTGAAACGGATCCACAGGCGGATCGAAATAAAATAGGATAATTGTTCAACAGTTTAATGTCGTCCAAGCTGCGTGACTTATTGTGGACGCTCTAGAAGCCTGCCAGCCTATTACGTGTAGTACCTGCACTTAATCTTTTTGAAAAAAAATACGTCAGTTTACACTGGTAAATACAATTCGACTGACTCATTTTGAAAAGGTTGAAAATTGATTTAAATGCACAAGGCACAAAACATTTTTATTAACTTGGGTCAATTATTTAATATAATAATCATGTGAACGAATTACATGTTACTTGCGTTCAGTGGCCCGGATCTAGTCCGGGCTAAAGATCAATGGACACACCACATAAGCGAGTTATACACTGACGGGTGCACGCCTACACCCCGTGCTCTGGTCGTGGCCATCTCGTAAGATGATGCCAAGGATATCCGGGACATGGTCATTAACCCCCCAAAGGCCTTAAGTGAACAAGACTGTTTAAACGAGCCGAACAAATTATTCAAACTAAACACCCAAGGGTGTAGGATTTAACGCTCGATCAAGCGGTATTCTATATACCGTAACCCAAGCCCGTATAGGGAAAATAAGCCAAAGAGTATTTACCTGAATAAGTATCAATCACAATCAAGAAAAATGCAAGTATCTTTTACTGGTGCTCCTAATCTGGAACAAAGGTTTATAATAACCTATTAGATTTCTAACGGGTCTTTATTCAAGCCTAAGCCTAGACCGGTTAGTTTTAAATGACGATACGGTTCACGCACGATTAAGCGAAGACCAGATGGAATGTGAATTTGACCCGACAAGTTTGAAGACTTGTATAATATGGGTTTACTAAACACATTCTGGATTTTGAGACGAAAATGATAATGTTTGACCCGTTTCGGCCAATTTATGTAAACTAGTTACATAAACCGAACCAAACGCGAAAAGTGCGTTACGGGCGACCAAAAGAGTCATATGCAAGTTCCCTGAGATAATATGCTTTAAATATGATATAATATCAGCAAGTTATGTTCTATTATGCCCCGAATAATTTTAAACTCAATTTATGCCTTAGAAGGGCATTTTGGTCATTTAAAATGTTATAAAAGAGTTAAATTGGAAATCTGGGTTTCGGGTCTGATTTATACAGTACATATACTTAATTTGGCATATTATAACAGTAGGGTATGACCCATATACCAAACTTATCATTTAAAACCAAACTATGCACCGCAGGGGTATTTTAGTAATTTCACAAGGGCTAAAAACGTCAAAACTGGAAATCTGAGTTCAACAACTTATACTTACTGTTATTAGATGAAAATACACTAAATACATCAGTAGGTATGAGTCTTATATGTTTAATACGAGTATAACGCTTACTATGCGCTAAAAACGCGAAAAATGCGATTTAGAGCCGTTTCCGGGTTTTCAAAAGAAAGCTGAGATTTTTATATTTCCAGAGTGCTCAAAATAATTTATTTAACAAATAAAATTAGTAGAAAAAGGTTTGGGGTCAAAAGGACTTATAAAACTTATTTTATGGCTTAAACGGTCAAAACCGGCATTAACCGAATCGACTTAGCGACGTATGATCCGATCAGCCAAAAATTAAATAAAAATCTTCAAAAATCCCAGAATATTATATAACATCAGTAGGTAAAAAGTTTTATATCGAAAAGTGGCCTTAAATAGGTTATACGCTAAATGCACCGTTTATTTAACATAAAGATATAGTTTTACGATATCGGCCATAACTCAAAATCTGGACCACCAACTGATCTCAAATTTTCGGTGCAAGTTTATAAATTAGTAATAAAGATTTCTACTCTTTCACTTTTCCAAAAATCACGTTTTATATCAAAAAGGGCAAAATAGTCAACTTTTAAGCATAATCGGAAACATGCATATGAATCGGTTAAGCATAGACTCAAGATGTAAAAATTCCAGAGAGTTAAACTAAATAAAAATGGTCAAAAATAAACTCTAATACAGATCTCAAACATGCATGCACGGATCCGAATCGAGAGTCAACGAAAAAGTCGTTTTATAAGACTTTCGGTTCCAATCCGGGTTTATACCAAAGATTGTCGAGTTGATCATGGTAAAACATATTCTTACATTCATCATAAAGCTATTTTTGATGATCAAACTGATTGCATGTCATCTACATTACCATTTATGCTATATTTCACAAAAAACAATTTCTGTTGACTTTTTAAGAACAACTTTGACTCGACAATTAGCATGCTTAGAGTGGGAATCAGAGAATACCCTTTTGAGGGTTTGTTTCCCACATAAATACCAACTTATAAGTGGTTTCAATTTGAGAAATGACAGAGCCAAATTCGTTTAATCGAAAAGTCAAACTATATGAACAACGGTTTGACTTTTAACTAATAATCTATGCTAGAACGGATTAGAGGAGGATATGAATGCTTACAAAGGTCCTAATGAAGCTTAGTTAACACTTAGAGGCTGCCTTGTCATTCAGAAATGCTCCAGAAGTTGCCTTGAGAGTTTTGCAAGTTGTGGGTGTTCTTGTTAC
Source organism: Helianthus tuberosus (assembly GCA_030545235.1). NCBI lineage: Eukaryota > Viridiplantae > Streptophyta > Magnoliopsida > Asterales > Asteraceae > Helianthus > Helianthus tuberosus. The sequence continues at coordinate 212,114,194 of CM060424.1, forward strand.
TATCACAAGAACTCAATAAAATGGAGCTTTGATCAGAATTTATGGAGAAATCAGATGTTGTAGGAGCCTCACAAGTGTCCAAGACATGCATGCTCATCTATTGGTGAGAAATGGAGGTGATCCCAGCTGTTTTGCACTAAAAATTCGGACCAAACAGCCCCTGATCGCAAAAAGCTGCACCTGGGGTTGCCAAACTTTAATTAAAAATGGCAGCTTTGGTCCCTGTCTTTGCACGCGAGGTTTCGGCTATTTATTTTGACTCGTAAACCCCCAAACTTGGTTTTTAAGAACCTTGGGACATTTACCAACATGGTAATGTCCTCGGATAACTTTGCGCTCACCCGAAAAGCCATGAAATTCGACGTTGACGCTTTTAGCCCCTCAAGTACGGTTTTGGCCATAACTTTCTCATACGATAACGAAACTTCATGAAATTTTTACCACATATTCTAGTGAGTATATTCTAGCATTACAAAGCTTCGGGGCTGCCAAAAGTTCACCCAGAGGTATAAATTTAACATGTTGACACTTTTAGTCCCTATAGTTTGTAATTCCTCACTTTCGTGCATTTTCCGCTTCGTATGATCCATGATCCATCCGTTTAAGGTTATAAACATTATGTAGGGTTATTATAGAGTCTATTTATCCATTGTTGACACTTTGGACCCTTACGTTCCATAGTTTTCACTGTTTGTCAACTTTAGTCCCTCTAAAGTATGTTTTCACACATTCAAAGTCCATGACACGTGTCACCACATTATTGGACGTAAATTTCCGAGGTGTTACATGGTGTCATGAAAGCAGTATCCTCCTGATCCGAAGGCTCCATTTGAATCTGCTGAAATCCTGAGGATGCGTCCATGAATGTTAACATTTCATGTCTAGCAGTAGCATCTACCATTGCATCGATATGAGGGAGAGGAAATGGATCTTTCGAACAAGCCTTGTTCAAGTCCGTGTAGTCTACACAGACTCTCCATTTCCCGTTTTTCTTCTGTACCACAACTACGTTTGCTAACCATCTTGGAAACTTGACTTCTCTGATCATCCTGGACTTCAATAATCTTTCAACTTCCTCTTGGATAATCGAATTCCGCTCAGGAGCGAATTTTCTTCTTTTTTGTTGAACAGGCTTGAATGATTTGTCAATTCCAAGCTTGTGAGTGATAATGTCTTTGGATATGCCTGTCATATCCTCATGCTTCCATGCAAACGTTGACATCCTGCATTTCAAAAAGTTAGTTAACTGCTCTTCAATATCCTGAGGGATATTGGTTCCTATGAGCACCGAGATATCAGGATTATCCTGATCCAGGATAATTTTCTTCACATCCTGATCCGAATCCTCCACAATATCCTGGGCCCGCATCTTTAATTGCTATGCTGTACTAGGCTTAGTTGAGGATTTCATCGAGGATGAGTAGCATTCTTTCGCTTCCTGTTGATCACTTTCCACCTTGACAACCCCCCAAGGGGTAGGGATCTTGATGCATTGGTGATATGTTGATGGCACAGCCTTCATATCGTGAATCCATGGTCTTCCCAGTATGATGTTGTAGCAGGACAAGGAGTCCATCACACAGAAGCGTTGTATTGAGTTGACCCCTTCAACATATACTGGTAACTTTATTTCCCCTACGGTATTCCTAGCTTCTCCACTAAAACCAACGAGCACAGTGGACTTCGAAGTGATATCCATCGGAGACACGTTCATCCTCTTCAATGTTTCCAGCTAAATTATATTGACAGAACTACCGTTGTCTACCAGTATCCTGCGTACAAAATGGTTAGCCACATATAATGTTATCACTAAAGCATCATGGTGAGGATCCTGAACAGTATCCCTGTCATCACTATCGAAAGTGATCACTTTATCAGCTGTGAGGGTAGTCATCCTGACTGGTCTGTCTCCCCTCTCGCTCTTAGCTTCCTTGGCATGTCTTTTGGCCGCCGAATACGAAGTCCACAAATGTCGGATCCTCCTGAAATAAAGTTAATTATCTTGGCATCTGCGGGGGTGATGCTGCTCGTTCAGGATCCTTCGCGGGATCCTGCCCTTTATTCTTCTTTTTTCCCAGCAAGTCCTTCAGATACCCCTTGCTTAACAGGTAACTTATCTCTTTCCTTAAAGCAATGCAATCCTCGGTCATATGTCCGAAGTCTTCGTGGAAGGCACACCATTTAGATTTATCCTTCCAATCAGCTTTCTGCTGGTTCTTTCGAGGCCACCTAGCTTTGTCCCCTAAGCCCTGCATAGCATACATTAATTCAGGTATATTAACAGAAAAACAGTATTCAGATAAGTCAGGATATTCTTCAGGATCCTCGTCTTCAACAGCATTCACTTTCTTGTTATCATTTCTGCCATATGGCCTGGAGCGATATGGCTTATATGAGGTTTCTGATTTCCTGTTAGTTGATTCATAGGTTGAGGTAGAATTCATCCTCTCTTGCATCTTCTTGTCATCTTCCAGACGGATATACCTCAAAGCCCTGTTACGAGCTTCATCGAGATTCCTGCAGGGATTCATTACAAGATCCTGATAAAACTGAGAATCCTTTTGTAATCCCATCTTAAAAGCTTGCACAGCTATTGCAACATCAAGATGTGGGATATCCAAGGATTCTCGACTGAATTTGTTCACATAATCCCTCAGGGATTCCTGAGGCCCTTGAGTTATCCTGTAAAGATCACTGGTTAGTTTCTCAAAACTCCGACTACAAGAAAATTGACTGTTAAATAAATTAACCAAATGAGCAAACGAAGTAATTTAGTGAGGAGGGACGTTTAACAGCCATTTTAAGGCTGATCCTGTCAGGGTAGAACCAAATCCCTTGCACAAGCATGCTTCCTTGAGCTCCTGAGGGATAGGGTTAATCTCCATTCTTTCCTTATACTGGGCAATATGCTCTTCAGGATCCGTAGTCCCATCATACAGCTTCATGTTGGGAGTCTGAAATCTTTTTGGGATTTCAGCATCACAGATGGGATATGCAAAGCGGGATATCCTGTGGCTGTCTTGGGATACTTCCGGAATTGGCTGGACCACTCCAGGTACACTGGATATCATGTCCTTCAATTTCTGGAGCTCCCTGGTAAATGTTGACGTCATACCTGCATCCTGCAAAGAGCCATTGTTGTTAGTAGCAAGAATATTATTATTTGACACATTACCGTTCTGAGGATTTTGGCCATATCCTGAACTTCTCACAGTCGATATCCTGACCGAAGAGGGTATCTCAGGGGTATGATTCTGAGAATGGCTTGGGACGATATTCCCCCTATTATCCTCAGTGTAAACTGCGGAACTGAAGTTCAAAGCCCTGGGCTGTATAGGAGTGACAGTTTCTTCAGCGGGCCTACTCGAGCTAGCTTTTAAGAGTTGTATTTCTCTTAACAGCATTTGATTAGTTTCCTGTTGCTGCCTCATTTGTTCCTGCACACTTCCAAATAAAGTCAAAATTTCATCATTAGAGGCTAAAACGGGAGCAGATCCCTGGACACTCCGAGTAGGGATAACATCTTGAGATTGTGAAGAAAACGGCATCCTTGGAGGAGGTGGTGGAAGCACCGAACCAGTAGTAGCAGAGGTTGTAGCAGACATAGTGGAAGAGCTCATGTTTGATCTTGAGGTCATTGTAAACAATGTGGTAAAAAGTTTTGAAAATAGAAACCGATTAACGATTTTACAAAGATTTTTAGTAAAGGTAGCACCACTTGCCCCACGGTGGGCGCCAAATTGTTTTGGTCAAAAATTACCTAAGCAATTAAGTGATCAAATTAGTTAAGTGAGGCAGTGTGCTAGAAATATGTGTGAAAAATGTATTAACAAAATTAGATATGAAAACAGTTTCAGGATACGGCTCAGGATATAGAGCTGTATCTATGATCAAACAATGAGCGAAAATGTAAAGGTGGACACGTGATGTACGAGGAAAGCCCTTGATCAATCTAGATCGCCGGCATAAAACCTCGGGAGCTGACAATCGCAGCTGCCTTGTTCTTCTATTACTTCAAGTATCAGGATACAGTGCAGGATGTGGTGCGGATCGACTACGTGTTACAACGTAATACAAGTGTTGTGTGTAGTGTTCGCGATGAGCTAGAGAGAAAGTGTTCGAAAATGTGTGAGTTGAGTGACCTAATCTGATCCGCCCCCATCTATTTATAGTAAAACAAATGTAACTAACTATCCTACATAACCGGGATCCAACGAATATTCCTTAGTTGAAGGTTGGAGACCTAGTCTTTCGGTCTCAACGTCTCTCCTTTAACAAACACGCCCGAGTCTTGAGGAAATGAAGTCCATTTGACCGTTAGCAAGTTCCATTCTTTAACCTGCACGTGATTAATTCGATATACCTCAGGATATCACTCAGGATGTTAGCAATATCCCCGTCCAGTATCCTGACCATAGAGAAACAATAAAAAGCAGGATATTAGTCAGCATATATGTCACACCCCGAATTTCCACGTGTTACCGGTGGGCCCGGTAGGGGAGTAACGTGACGTGGTTGGCAACATAATAGTCAAACAACACAATATTTAAATGCACAGCGGAAGCAAAGTATAGATTTAATTCAACCAAACGATATTGTAATATTAAGTATCACAAATAGTCGAATATAAATCCACAGGTAGATCAAAAATAAAAGGAAACAATTGTTCAACAGTTTATGACATCCAAGCTGGCGAGACTTAATGTGGATGCTAGGAGACAAGCCAGCCTTATTTCGCGTAGTACCTGCACTTAACCTTTTTAGGAACAAACCCTAAGTAGAAATATGAAGTAAATTCAGAATTGTTGATGCTAAATTCATGTATGTGATGTTTTAGTGTTTTGATTGCTAAAACTAGTGTTATGATGTCATAAACATGCTTTAATTGAAAGCTGAATTCAAACAGCTTCTGATCAGAATTTACAACCAACTTGTATTGGCTGTAACATGGACAAAATTTGACAAAAACGTGTGTTTCTTGAGTCTAAAATGTAATTCCAGGAAATATCTTTAAAACCCCACTGGAATCGCATTTTTTAGACGAAAATTGAGCGTTTTATGAATTTTTCCGTATCGAAGGTTCAAGCTGCGTTTTCTGACAGAATTTGCAGCCTCTTACGAATGTCATAACTCAATTTAGAAATTTAGTTATGATCTCAAATTTTTACTGTCATTAGTTTTAAGTGATTAACAAAATCTCCAATTGGAATTTCGTCAATCGGATAAACGAGGAATTTTAGATAATTTTTTCCGTAAGCTGCAGTCAGAAGTGAAGAATCTGATTGCATCTTAGTAAATGAATTTTTACGAATTTTTGGTAAAGAGTTAGATCTTAAAATTTTAACACAAGGCCTAACCCTCCGAGAGGTACGCCACATAAAAAAATCATAATTTTTGAGGACTTGTAAAAAGGTTAAACAAGTCACCAAAAGCAGCCCATTTTTCAGTAATATGAAATGCCTGAATGAAATCGCGATCTACTTGGTTGTGTGTAAAATTTGATTTCATTAAGAGTTCGGATGAAATATGCCTAAGTGAGTTCAATGAACCAAATGTGCATTTGAATATGTTGATAAGTCAATTGACTTTTAAAAAGTCAAACCGACCAATGATTAGATCGAATGATAATTTTGATATGGTTGAATGATAAATTCGACATAAAACCCGTAGGATGGAATAGTCGTAAACGATTATGACTAATCTAACCATCTTACGAATTGTGATGATGATAGTTTGACTCTAGACAAGCTAGATGAAGACTTGGGAAAGAAGCGAGTCAAACAGATCGAGTACGCGGAAAAAGGACATAACCGGATGCAAGGTAAGTGAAACTTACACTTTTTGTAGAATATGTGTTTGTTCTAAAAGTTTCTTATACGATTAAGATAATATTCATGATATGGCTCCGACACGAAACGATACGGGTCGGAGCATATCTAATGATGAAAAACCATGTTTTATGACAAAGAGGCAAAATGGTCATGAAGTGACATAAATAAAAATGGGTTTTCGAACGGCTATTTTATAAGTAAGCCTAAACGAGTAAAAAGGGGAAACGGTGATTTAGTCACGAACAAATAGGTAAAAGTTGAAATATAAAACAACACTAAGCGACATAAGTCATGTCGGGCTAAATGCGTAAGAAAAAGGGTTTAAGAGACATAGCTAAAGAGGTGAGAAATCTGAATTTAGTTATTTAATGAAATGGTAAATAGATACCATTCCAATATAAGCGCAAAGTGTTTAAATCGTTTAGACCAAACGGGTCAAATGGTAATGTAGATACCATTTGACAAATAATGACTAATAAGTGCTTGTCGAGTCTTATGTGCACAGGATAAAATGGTTATGATTTAGCTGTGCTATGAATTAGCATATTATGGACGCAAGGTATTAAACGGGTCAATATGTTGATCCGAGCCAGGTACGCATATTTTGTATTGTAGTTAGAAACGATATCGTGGTCAATTATTGGCGAAAGCTCTTCGTCGCAAAATGAAGGATTTAAAATTGACCAAAAAGTCATTGAGGGGTAAATAGGGAAAAACAACCTTTAAGAGTTGTTTAGAAATAAGCGTTTCGTTTAATTGAGTCATTGGGATATGTATAAAATGGAGATAGGGTGTAAGCAAAAAGAAGCGTGAATTAAGCTTAAAAGTGTTAAATACCCCGTAACGGGTCAAAATGAGTAGATATGCAAAACGGGTTAAGATTTGCATAAGAACCCATAATTTGAACCTTGAATATTAGAAAACTGATATAATGTAATTTGCATGGCATTTTGAAGTTTAGAGTTTGATTAAAACTAGAGCTGGGCAGGAAATGCAGGTCTAGATACGGACCTGCTGGAAAAGAGCTTCCCCTGCGCCACACGAGGGACCACCTGAAACCAGGCGCGACACGCGACAGGCGTCGCGGCACGCGAAAGAACGAGTTGAGCCTCTCGCGTGGCGCGAGAGGCATAAATCTAAGAAATTATTTTTGTTTTGTTGTTTGATGCGATGTACATGTTTTAAGCTATTTATTAAGTATCGAAACTAACTTTTAGGTTGGTTTCGATCACAGGTTAATTTCAAGAGTTACCGGAGGACGATCAAGCTCAACGGAGAACCGAACACGAATAAGATAAAAGCTTTCGCACGTCGTTTCGTTGTAACTTTTAAACGACGAACTCAATTATGTTATGTTGTATTATTTTAAAATTGTAAAGTTTAAACAAACCCGTATTTTTACAAAGTATATGTAGTCATAATTACATGTTGTTTGTCGTATACTTTACAAAAACCATTAAATAATGACAAGGGTGTTACACATTTCCTCTGGCAATTGTAGCTGATAGGCTAGAGGTCCTATTCTTCCAATAATCTTAAAAGGTCCAACATACCTGGGACTTAGCTTTCCCCGTTTGATGAATCTTACCACTCCTTTCCAAGGAGAGACCTTTAATAACACTTTATCTCCTACTTGAAATTCCAATGGTTTGCGTCGGTTATCAGCATAGCTCTTCTGTCGATCATGTGCTGCTTTCAGTCATTCCTTGACTTGAATAATCTTGTCGGTTGTTTCTTGCACTATCTCAGGTCCAGATAGTTGCTTTTCCCCAATTTCTGCCTAACAGACTGGGGTTCGGCACTTTCGTCCATAAAGTGCTTCGAATGGTGCAGCATTGATACTTGTGTGATAACTATTATTGTAAGAAAATTCTATTAATGGTAAGTGATCGTCCCAATTACCTCCGAAATCAATTACACAAGCTCTAAGCTGCTCCGATACCGGGTATTAACTCGATCGCTGCTACGATTCAATGTCCGATCGATTAAACTATCCAATGGATATTTAAGTGCTGCACACATTAGGGTTTATGCTTTGTCATTCGTCGTTAATTCGATGGATGTTTAAGTATCGCACTTTGTCATTCGTTGTGAAGGTTTGATCTCGTGAGTTATCGTAAATGCTGTATTAGTTACTAACCGAGTTCGTGTGCATGTTATTAAATTTAGGTTAAAAAGGCTAATCTGTAGGCTAAGCTTTGCTCATATAAATCTGCAATGTGAGTCATTCTCTTTTTATCAAATTACTTTCAAAATCATGTTTACTTTCAAAGTTATAATTACAGGGATTAAGTCTTTGTAGTCACCAAATTACAGCCGGTATGTGGGGTTTTGTATACATTACTTGATAACCGTCACCATTGGACAACGGGGTAGCCAAGGGGTGATATGACCATAGTCACAGACACCATTGGACTCTGAGGTTACCGATGGATGGTCGAGTGACAAATACTATGGGTAGTTGGTTGATATATGGAAACATTGTAATCGCTCTTAATACTGTAAATTATAACAAACGCGTCATTTTAGTAAAAAGATTGATTCACCAGTATTTCTCGCTGACAAAACCTTTTGGATAAATTACATTTTTCGTCCTTTATGTTTGTATGAGATTTCAATGGATAGCCTTTAACTTCAATAATTATAGTCACAATCCTTTATTTAGAAAACTCATTACACTATACGTCCTTTAGCACTAACCAAGTTAAAAATTTCAGTTAAGTATAGCATGTGCCTTGCACATGAGGGTAATTTAGTAATTTTACTAGTATAAAGGACCAAAAGTGTAATTTACCCTTAAACAAATAAACAACCACCATCACCACCAAATCCCACCCCCACCACCACTTTAACAGCCACAACCACCACCAAATCCCCGAAATCATTCACCACCACCGCCACAAAATCCCAGAAATCCAACCACCATCACCAAATCCCCCAAATCCACTACCACCGTCACCAAATCCCACCCCCACCATGTGACAATAACCGAATGGCCTTCTCTTTATTCACATCCATTTCTGCACCTGAATATCATATATCAGACAATAAATAAATAACGTGTGATTCTCCCTTCAACCGAAACAACACTAAAACCAAAACAACAATATCAACACCAAAATCAAACCGCTTTTAGTTTGTTTTAATAATAAATAAACGATATAAAACCTGAAAAGGGCCTTCTCGGCACTGAGGATTTAAAGGGTAGAAGAAGGACATTTTGCAAGATTTGTAAGACTATCAGCATGAGATATTAAACGAGCACCGACAACTTCACCGATTAACGCAGCTAAATTAGGTGCAATGTCACCCATTTTAGTGGTGAGATAATCAAGTTTCTTCCTGTACTCAGTAAGTTCCATCACACGTTGTGCAAACATCTTAACATTGATCAAATCAACTGCTGACAAATCTGACCTGAAAGAACATACATAAACATCATGAATTGCATAAAACACTAAAATAATATAAGCTATAGCATACCCATTGATGCTTTGGCAGCTTCTAGTACTTCCTTTGCTTTATCTTGGTCCCCAATTAACCAGAACCTTGAACATATCAAACACAAAACTCACAAAATCAACATTAATTAATCAATTTTCATCTATCAAATAAAAAAACATCAAAGTTTAAGCATGAAACACACCTACCTGTAAGCTAAAAGATGCTGATACAATCCTGAACCACACCAGTTTGTTTTGCAAACCTTCAGCAGTGTTTTGTGATGATAAACTCGAATCAAATTTGATTCAAGAAACAAGGGTTTAGCGTGGGATGAAGATATAACTGTGCCCTAGTTTTCCAATTAACCTGGTGAAGTGTTCTATGTAGTGGGTGTGGAAGGGTTAAATGGGGTAGTTCTAGGCGGAGATAGGGTCGATGGTGGGGTGGAGGAGGGTGTGGACGGCGGCGCGGTGGTGGGTGTGGGTGGCACCGACGGTGAAGATGATAAAAGGATGAGTAACTGGCGGGGGTGGAGAAGAGGAGGTGACAAGATTTGGTGTGGGTGTGGACGTAGCTGGAGGTAGATGTTGCCGGAGGTGGTAGTGGTAGTGAGGCGGTGTGGATGGAGGTGGGACAGAAGAACTAGGTGGTGGTGAAGTGGTCTCTGGGGAATATGATTTATATGTAATTTTTTTATTTATTAAACATTTAAATAAAAGTATGAATTGACCCTACTACCCTTAAGTGTATAAACTTAATAAAAACATTTAACTAGGTTAGTGCTAAAGGACGTACAGTGTAACAGGTTTTGCAAATAAAGGACTGTGACTGTAATTATTGAAGTTAAAGGCTATCCATTGCAATCCAGTACAAACATAAAGGACAAAAAGTGTAATTTACCCAAACCTTTTTCAAACATGTTTCAGGTGATCTGTAATGATCCAGGAAAAGTGCCATGAAGCACTACAAAGCTTAAGGAAGTGGCTCAGTATAAAATAAAGAGACATGTTTTGAAAAATAAAGATTTCTCCGTGAAATCAGATGTTGTAAACTACCGGGGTTTATTCCGAATTGTGAAATAAAATAATCGGGAAATTGCAGTTTTAAAAAGATCCTGAAGAAATCTTCCGCTGTTAACTCAATTAAATAAATACCACAGGATTTTCTGTCCCGCGGCTCCTGAAACGGGTCAACCCGGGTCAGGGGCCGTGACAGAAAAAGGTGGTATCAAAGCCACTGATTTAAGCCAATTAATTATTTAGAAAATACTTAATTTTACTGATTGCCATTTTGTGATTATGTGTTTTATTATTTGAATATTTGTGTACAGTATGGGTAAGCAAAAGCTTTCAAACATCTATCTTAAATTAGATAGGTCATCAAACGAGAAGGGAAGTTCATCCCAAACAAATTCCTCAAAACACTATGCAAATCCTGAAGAAGGAATATTTGTTCGAAAGTCACAATATGAGGAACCACTTTCTCCTAATAAAAGAAGTTTAATTATTAGGAAAAGTCAGGAGAAAATAAAGAAATCACAACCAAAAGAAAAGAGAGTTAATCAGAAAACCCAAGAACTAGGCAGTAACCCACCATGGGAAGACAAGTTAGATGAAAAATGGGCAGATCTCTATATGCTAGCCACTGTAGCAGTAAATGCAAATCTTTAAATACTCTGACTCAAGTTTTAGTACTCTTATCACCTACAATCCAGAAACCTTATCCAGTAAATAAATAAGTTTACAATAAACCCTAGTGTGTTTTAATTTTCAGTTGTTTTTGTATTTAATTAGTCCCACGGTATGCAATAATAATTAAAGGTTATCTATGAAATTTTGTTATAAAATTTTAACTTAGCAATTTTTTGTATTTTGCATATATGTTAAACATCATGAATGACTTATCTGAAGTCCTTCAAAATCTTAATCTCTATCCGGTGAAAATAGAGGTTTCCAGAGATTTTACTGGTTATATACCCGATATAGAAGAACTTATGGAATTCAACGCTCCACCTCCAGAGAAACCCAAGCCTAAGAAAAGGAGAAGATTTGTAGGATGGAGGCGTGTGCGCAGGAGGAAACCCGCAACTAGGAAGATTCCTAAAATATAAAATCCCTTAGACAAAGGGAAGGGGATTGAAGTCAGGAAAGGTTTTAGGCAGATGGAAATGCATTTTGGGGAAGATTCTAGGCAAATGGAAATGGAATTTGGGGAAGGTTCTGTCATAACCCCCGATCCCTTATTCCCGGGAACGGGCGGACGTGAGCTCAGAGTTTGGTGGTATCATTTTGTTTAGTCTCGCAGCGGAATTTACATCAGGATCGTAGTTAGGAAATGTTTATCAGAGTAAAACCACCTTATTTAATATTAATAATCATATGGGTAAAACCCAAGTTTCTTATTACAATACATTTATAGGGACAAACCCTATTTTATTTAATTTAAAACATCGTTTATTAGGTAACTTTTATAGCCACATTTTCCCAAGCCTTCAGTGCATTCCAGCTGGCTTTTCACTAATTGGCTGTTCACATTGTGTTACCTGTAATGTGTTTTAAAAACATTTGTCTGTCGGAAATACTGGTGAGTGAATCCCAGTTTATTCAAGAACATTTTATCAATTAAAACAGTATTGAGAGCGATCATATTGTTTATTTCTACACAATTACTCATTCAGTATTTGCCACTCGACCGGATCTATGGCTATGGTCAAATTACCCATTGGCTAACTCGTCGTCCAATGGTAATGCACTGTCATTCAGACTTACTACTACTCGTAGTAAATTTTGTATACAAAACCCCATAATACCGACAGTAATTGAAGAACTACAAAGACTCAATCACCGCTTAATTTCATAGTAAAACATTTAAGGTTTGGTAAAACATTACCAAAAACATTAACAAAAAGAGGATAAACTCACATTGCTGTCTTAGGCTTTTCGTAAGGGTTTCTTGACTGTAATCTATAATTTATACAAATGTACATTGGTTATTATCATAACCCTTTTTAAAATATTAATAATACCCTCCCCGAGACGGCATTCCAACAACTACTTCGGGCAGAACCACGACAATTGTTACGGAACCCTAAATCAATCGGGCAGCGTAACTATTATGAAACTGGGGTTATAATACTTACAACGGAGCAGAACCTCGCTAATTAAGGGTATAATACCCGAAATATTATAACTCTACTACAGAAATTCGAGATTGAGATTGAAATGTGAGCGACGGAAATCGAAAACTGATGCCTGCTATTTATAGTTGTGATATTGAGTCCTGTCGCGGCCCGCGTAAAAGACAAGGGACCCTTACGCGGCCCGCGTCAACACCGGTCAACACACTAGCTTAGCTGGGTCAGCTACTAGACTCGACACGATGTCGACACGTGTCAGCACCGGATGTCTCCGCGTTCCATGATCTGTCGCGGCCCGCGTCAAAGACCTATATACCCTTAGGCGACCCGCTTCAACTTAAGAAATCAACGCAGTCAAGTCCAACCTTGATACGGCCCACGTGAAGTTGAGGTGAGGTCTTTCGCGGCCCGCCTCAGCTTACACTTTTAGAATTTTATTTATTTTATATATTATAATATAATTAAGGCTCGGTTTTCACATACGGGGCATAATATAAGACATATTGGGAAAATTTAAGATATAATAAAGGGTCGGAAATATTATAAGGGTGTTGGTTTTACCGAGGGTTGTTACAGGTTCTATGCAAACCAAGATAGAAATTGGGGAAAGCTCTAGACAAATTGAGGAGTTACCATTTCAGGAGGAATTGGATCGTGCATTGGCAAGTTGTGATGTCGTCAGGCCTATCAATAATAATCTCTACCCTTATCCTGCTGAAACCCAATTACCAATAAACTTGGAACCAGCAATCACAGAACCTATAATCCACACCCAACCTTTATGAATGGACGAGTGGTGGACCAATGATTGGCAGTTCCAAAACCTTCTCAATAGTCCTTATTCCTTTCTCCCTCAGTTTGACCCAGAACCTATACCAAACCCACCAATGAGTAATGAAAATTTAGCTGAACTCCGCCACTTTGGCGAGGAGCTGGTGGATGCAGGAAATAGGATCAGGGAAGTAGGAGAACAGATCTCCTGGAAATATGACGAGGGGGAACGTCGTTATTGAAGTATTAACTGACAAGGGATAGAGGGTTTGTGAAACTGTGGTTGTATAATAAATAGAAAAATATGATCTTGTAAAATAACTACAAATAAAACTTTGTAAGATAAATGGTGTGTATTGATGCATACTATAAAATATAAAAATGGGAATCGAGAAATCGATAATTTTGGCTATATGTGTGTTGAGAAATTTGTATGATTATTTTGTGTATAATTGTTATTTATTCGATACTAATAAATTATATATATATATTATCAGATGGATAACGCTAATAATGAACCAGTAAACGAGGTTAATCAATCTGAGCAACATCCGGAAGATCAATTTATGACTAGGCAAGTTATAGAAAATATTGTTGCTCAAGGAATAGCCAATGCTATTCCAGCAATACTTGCTGCTGCCCAGAAACCTATTGAATCTCAACAAATCGTTCCTAGCAAACGTATCTCTGAAGATAACTTCAGTAATAGCATAAACGGAGGTGGTAATCATCACGATGATGATTCACGGCAGGCTCCGCTCCCTAAGAAAATGAAAGCTGCAACGCCTGGTTGCACGTACAAAGAATTTCTTGCTTGTAAACCCGCTGAATTTGCAAGCAATGAAGGAGCGACTGCGGCACTGCATTGGTTAGAGAAAACCGAGGCAGTGATTACAATAAGTAAATGTGCCAAGGACGACAAGGTCATGTACGCGTCAAATCTTTTCAAAGAAGGGGCGCTAGAATGGTGGAATACAGTACTTCAAGCCAAAGGAAGAAGTATGGCCTATGCCATGAACTGGGAAGAATTTAAGAGTCTTGTAGAAAGAAAATTTTGTCCCGAATATGAAAAAGATCAAATGGCGAATAAGTTTCTAAACCATCGAATGATAGGTATAGATTGTCGAGGGTATACTTCGACATTCTTTGAATATGCTAGAGTGGTACAAACACTGGCTTCGCCAGAACCGGTACTCATTTCTCGTTATATTTGGGGATTGATTAGCGAAATCCGTAATATTGTTAAAGCTGCGAGACCTCGTACTATTGAAGATGCGGTAGAATTAGCTAACACTCTAATTGACGAGCTGGTACGCACAAGAGATGAAAATAGGAAAAAGGAACTGGCTCAGAAAATTACCCAAGGATTTCGTACGGGTAATAATAGCAGCTTCAAGAGAAGAGGAACAGGGCAATCTTCAACTCCGCCGTTCTGCAGGAATTGCAGAAAGAAACATTATGGAAGATGTAATGTGACCTGCAACGTTTGCAAAGCCGTAGGACATCGTGAAGAAGACTGCAGAAAGAAAACAAGAATCTGCTTTAACTGTGGCGAAGCAGGACATTTCAAAACAGAATGTCCTAATTTGGTCAAACCAGCAGACAACAAAGCCCAGACGGCTGACGGAGCTACTAAAAAGAATGTCAGAGCCTTCCAGCTGACCACTCAAGAAGCAGAACTCATTCCAGATGTAATAGCTGGTATGTTCTTAGTTCACAACGTGTATGCAAAAGTATTATTTGACTCTGGTGCAAACCAAAGTTTTATCAATACTTCATTCTGCCAAGCTCTTAATTTACCTTTGACCAACCTTAGGCAAATTTTTACAGTCGAAACGGCAGATGGGAATTCAGTTAGTATAGATAAGGTTTTGCAAAAAGAACATATAGAACTTTCAGGTTATAAATTTCATGCAAACCTGTTATCTATGAAATTAGCTGAGTTCGATGTTGTGTTAGGAATGGATTGGTTGATAGCCAACCATGCTCGAATCCTTTGTGATAAGAATTCCATAGAAATTCGGGCACCTACCGGAGAAGTAATCATGATTACAGGAGATAAACCACGTAAGCCCATGAAGTTCATATCGGTAATGAAAGTTGCTAGTTATGAATGAGAGCAAGGAATAGTATATATGATTTCAGTAATCATTAGTACTAAGGGTAAAGAACTTAAGGAGATTCCTGTAGTCTCAGAATACCCAGATGTATTCCCAGAAGAATTACTAGGATTACCACCAGCTAGGGAAGTAGAATTTAGGATTCATCTAATTCCCGGAACTACACCGATAGCCAAGGCACCTTATCGGTTAGCACCCACAAAAATGTTAGAACTAAAAAAGCAATTAGATGAATTACTAAGTAAAGGTTTCATACAACCTAGTTCATCCCCGTGGGGAGCACCAGTGTTGTTTGTAAAGAAAAAGGATGGTTCGATGAGAATGTGTATTGATTATAGAGAATTGAATAAGGTTACAATTAAGAATCGATACCCATTACCTAGGGTTGATGATCTTTTCGATTAACTTCAAGGAGCTAGATATTTTTATAAGATCGATTTACGCTCTGGATACCATCAATTGAAAGTACAAGAAGAAGACATACCTAAAACTGCTTTTAGAACTAGGTATGGTCATTACGAGTTTACAGTCGTGCCCTTCGGATTAACAAATGCACCTGCCGCATTCATGGACATGATGAATAGAATCTGTAAACCGTACTTGGATAAATTTGTAATTGTTTTTATCAACGATATACTTATTTATTCCAAAAGTCAGGACGAGCATTGTCAGCACTTGCATGCACTCTTAACTTTGTTAAGAAGGGAGAAGCTTTACGCAAAATTCTCAAAGTGTGAATTTTGGCTACAAGAAGTGCAATTCCTAGGACACATGGTGAATCGCGAAGGTATTCACGTAGATCCTGCTAAAATAGAAGCAATTACCAAATGGAAGGTTCCGCAATCCGCAATAGAAATTAGAAGTTTTATAGGTTTAGCTGGATATTATAGACGGTTTGTTAAGGATTTTTCCAAGATAGCGGTACCATTAACTAAGCTAACCTGTAAAGCAGTTAAGTTTGAATGGGGACCTAAGCAAGAAGAAGCTTTTAGGATTTTAAAGCAAAAGTTAACAAATGCCCCAATCCTAGCTTTACCAGAAGGGACTGAAGATTTTGAAGTTTACTGTGATGCTTCAAAACTAGGATTAGGATGTGTGCTAATGCAACGCAAGAAGGTTATTGCGTATGCTTCAAGAAAATTGAAAAAGCACGAAGAAAACTATACGACTCATGATTTAGAATTAGGAGCCATAATTTTTGCCCTTAAGATCTGGAGACATTATCTGTACGGAAGTAAATTTACTGTCTATACGGATCACAAAAGTTTAAGATATATATTTGGGCAAAAAGAGTTAAACATGAGGCAAAGGAGATGGATGGAAATCCTAAGTGACGATGCCTTAAGTCGTAAGTACCATGAGAAACAACGACGAGTAAATTTACTGTCTATACGGATCACAAAAGTTTAAGATATTCAGTATCACGAAGGAAAAGCAAATGTAGTTGCAGATTCCTTAAGTCGTAAGTACCACGAGAAACAACGATGAGTTTGTGCTCTTAGATTATATCTACAGTTAGATTTAATGGAACAACTAAAGCAGTTTCAAGAAACAGCAATAGAGGATGATGCTGAAGGAATGAAAGGACGAATAAAAGAATTAGAGCAAGGAGCTGATGGAATTTGGAGATTCCACAAAAGCAGAATTTGGGTACCTAAGCAGGGAGAATTAAGAAATAAGATTTTTGAAGAAGCCCATAAATCTAGGTATACCATGCACCCTGGAAACAATAAAATGTATCAAGATTTAAGAAATAACTTCTGGTGGATAGGAATGAAAAAGGACATAGCTCGATATGTTTCTAAATGTCTTTCTTGTTCACAAGTTAAGGCAGAACACCAGAAACCTTCAAGTCTACTACAGCAATTAGAAATGCCTGTATGGAAATGGGAACTCATAACAATGGATTTTGTTACTAAGTTACCCAAAACCAGAAAAGGTAATGTTGCGATTTGGGTAATTGTGGATCGATTAACCAAATCAGCTCACTTTCTACCTATGAAAGAAACCTTTAGCATGGAAAGGTTGGCAAAGTTGTATGTAGATGAAGTAGTATCCTTACATGGAGTTCCACTCTCCATTGTATCAGATAGGGATAGTCGTTTCACTTCCCATTTCTGGACTAGTTTTCAAGAAGCAATGGGAACTCGACTAAATCTAAGCACTGCATATCATCCTCAAACAGACGGACAAAGTGGACGGACAATCCAAACTCTGGAAGATATGCTTAGGTCATGTGTGATAGATTTTGGTGGAAATTGGGACGATCACTTACCTTTGATCGAATTCTCCTATAACAATAGTTATCATTCAAGTATTGAAGCTGCCCCATTTGAAGCATTATACGGACGAAAGTGCAGAACTCCAGTTTGTTGGGCAGAAATAGGAGAAGGTCAATTGCCAGGTCCTGAAATAGTACAAGAGACGACCGACAAGATTAACCAAATCAAGGAAAGACTGAAGACAGCTCGAGATCGCCAGAAGAGTTATGCAGACAATAGAAGGAAGCCGTTGGAATTCCAAGTAGGAGACAAAGTACTATTGAAAGTTTCTCCTTGGAAAGAAGTAGTTCGATTCGGTAAGAAAGGAAAGCTAAGTCCAAGATACGTAGGACCATTTTCAGTGATCCAACGTATAGGACCAGTTGCTTATCGTTTACAACTACCAGAGAAGTTAGCTGGAGTACATGACGTATTTCATGTATCCAACCTCAAGAAATGTCTATCTGACGAATCTTTGGTAGTACCTCTCCAAGATATAGAGGTAAACGAAAAGTTGAAATTTGTTGAGAAACCTCTTCAAATAGAAGACAGAAAGGTGAAATTTCTCAAACACAAACGGTTAGTACTTATCAAAGTCAATTGGGATTCAAAGAGAGGACCCGAATATACTTGGGAGCTGGAATCAGAAATGAAGCGAAAGTATCCTCACTTATTCCAATGAATCTCGAGGACGAGATTTTAAATAAGGTGGGGAGAATATAAGGACTCTCAAAATTATTCTAAAAATACCCGTAAATATAAACTCGGACCCCTGAAACCCTAAACCATATTAAAAATCAAGAAAAACAAAATTCTGGGTCTCAGGCGGGCCGCGTAAAAGACAAGACATGTCTTACGCGGGTCGCGTCAATACATGTTTGACCGGATAAGTGTTCCGGATCCACGTGGTGACCAGATGGCAAGCCTACTCATGACCCATGCAGCCTATACGTAGACTAGGAGGCCTCGCGGGCCGCGTAATTGTTAACCCTGGGTTTACGCGGGCCGCGTGAAGCCCTAATTTCACCTATAAATAGCTTGTTGCATGCACAGTCTGTTGGTGTCGAAAACAAAGTTCAAAAACGAATTCTTGTTATTCTGAAGTCGAAATTACTTTCAAAATTAGCGAGGCGCTGCTCCGATACCGGGTATTAACTCGATCGCTGCTACGATTCAATGTCCGATCGATTAAACTATTCAATGGATATTTAAGTGCTGCCCACATTAGGGTTTATGCTTTGTCATTCGTCGTTAATTCGATGGATGTTTAAGTGTCGCACTTTGTCATTCGTTGTGAAGGTTTAATCTCGTGAGTTATCGTAAATGCTGTATTAGTTACTAACCGAGTTCGTGTGCATGTTATTAAATTTAGGTTAAAAAGGCTAATAAGTAGGCTAAGCTCTGTTCATATAAATCTGCAATGTGACTCATTCTCTTTTTATCAAATTACTTTCAAAATCATGTTACTTTCAAAGTCATAATTACAGAGATTAAGTCTTTGTAGTCACCAAATTACAACCGATATGTGGGGTTTTGTAAATATTACTTGATAACCGTCACCATTGGACAACGGGGTAGCCAAGGGGTGATATGACCATAGTCACAGACACCATTGGACTCTGAGGTTACCGATGGATGGTCGAGTGACAAATACTGTGGGTAGTTAGTTGATATATGGAAACATTGTAATCGCTCTTAATACTGTAAATTATAACAAACGCGTCATTTTAGTAAAAAGAATGATTCACCAGTATTTCCCGCTGACAAAACCTTTTTCAAACATGTTTCAGGTGATCTGTAGTGATCCAGGAAAAGTGCCGTGAAGCACTCCAAAGCTTAAGGAAGTGGCTCAATATAAAATAAAGAAACATATTTTGAAAAATAAAGATTTCTCCGTGAAATTAGATGTTGTAAACTACCGGGGTTTATTCCGAATTGTGAAATAAAATAATCGGGAAATTGCAGTTTTAAAAAGATCCTGAAGAAATCTTCCGCTGTTAACTCAATTAAATAAATACCACGGGATTTTCTGTACCGCGACTCCTGAAACGGGTCAAACCGAGTCAGGGGCCGTGACATGCCCCAGTCTTCTCTATCCAGCGTAGGGTTGCAATGGCCCCTTCGTTGCCCGAGAATTCCATTGGTTTACAGGAATAGAATTCTTTATAAGAACAACCGTAAGACACGGTTCTTCTCCTTTTGGGAATGGGCATTTAAAGTACAGGTCCATTGTTCACGCTGTTTTCGGGTTTGGAAGGTCGCTTGCTATCATGTTTACTCTTGTTATCGGCTTCCCTAACCGTTTGAATAATAAATGGCATTGCATCTATTATTCCTTGTGCGACTATGTGTTGGATAGCACTATTATCCACTTGATTTCCATTGTTATTGATGCTTGGATTCTCATTAACCAAGTTAATGTTACTCTGGTTATCATTATTCAGATTTCCTTAATTTACTTCGTCGGCCATCTGAATTTTAAACATTTACCAATCATTAATAGAATAATTAAATAGTTTAAGTAACAATCCACATAATACACATATTGATCAAAAACGTCGTGCATTGCGACTTTACTCTTTTTCTATATAGTATGCGTCAAATACACACTAAAACAGGAATTAAAAATTACAATACTATTATGCCTTGTTAACCACAAAGTGGTCTATACTACGATAGATTTATTATTATTACACATATTTTATTTATTTTATTATTATTACCAATTTCACTATCTCCTTCATGGATATGGATTTCCCCCGAAATCCATCTGACGCTCATCGTATTTCCTTACGAGTTGCTCTCCTACATACCTTATGCTTTCACTACTTTCTATGATTTCTTCCCTGAAATTTCAGAGTTCTTGCAAGTTCTCTGCACTCATTGGGGGTGCAGGTACTGGTATTGGCTCTGGGTACTGAGGTACTGGATTCTCCTGAGGGTATGGATTCTCAAAAATCTCCCTAATGTATTCATCGTTGTCATAATAGGGATCTAGAGGGTCCAAACCTGGATATGCTGCTAAGTTCGGCAAGGTTTCTTCGTTTAAGTGATAGCGTGGCACATAATCCCTAAGATCATCAAACCAGGGATCATAATTTGGATCTAAAGGATTAGGGGCTGGTATCCTAGGTATTTCCTCAGGGTTAAAATCATGCATTTCTACCTCCATCGGTTGAGTGGGAATCAAAGGTAAGGGTTGTGGGGCTACTAGTTGTTCCAGACTTGGGTCAGCAGCAGTTGTAGCTAGGATATGGAAATTGGCTAGGCTTATATTAAGCATATCCTGTGTATGGGCATCTGACTTTCTCTTAGCAGCCGCTATAACTCTTTTCTGTTGCAACTTTCGCATTCTTTTCCTACGCGCAAATGCTTCCTTACTGAACCATCCTCTCTTTTTATGAGGGAATGGCTCTTCCGACTGAGCTTTAAAGGCAAACATCCCTTCTTCCTGATCAGCAGAATACCCAGAGAGGGTAGGCTGGGAAGAGGTACCTTCACTTCTAGGTGAATCAGACAACTGACGACACATGTCTGAGAGTCCTTGATCACTCATACTGTAAACTAACAAATAGTCAAATAACACAAAACACATAATCACATAAATTATTTCCTAACACAAAATTTAAAATTTAAGTGTCAGCAGAACACTTCTTTGGCTTAGACCAGTGGCTAGGCTCTGATACTACCTTCTGTCGGAACCCCCGATCCCTTATCAGTCCCGGGAACGGGCGGACGCGAACGCAGAATTCTGGTGGTATCAGTTTAATGGATATCACAATCATAATCACTAAACATCTCCATCCAGCGTCTTTGTCTCATATTCAACTCTTTTTGCTTGAAAATATACCTTAAACTCTTATGATCAGTGAATATGGTAAACTTATTACCGTAAAGGTAATGTCTCCAAATCTTAAGGGCAATAATTATAGCTCCTAACTCTAAATCATGGGTTGAATAATTCTCTTCATGATTCTTAAGTTGTCTAGATGCATATGCTATAACCTTTTGATGTTGCATTAACACACATCCATAACCTAACTTAGAAGCGTCACAATAGACTACAAAATCTTCAATTCCTTCTGGTAACGCTAATATGGGTGTATGGGTTAATCTTTGCTTAAGAATTCTAAAGGCTTCTTCTTGCTTTGGTCCCCATTCAAACTTAATGGATTTACAGGTTAACTTAGTTAAAGGAATGGCTATTCTAGAAAAATCTTGAATAAATCTTCTATAATAACCAGCTAATCCTAAGAAACTTCTAACCTCGGTTGGTGATTCAGGGGTTTTCCATTTAGTAATCGCCTCGATCTTTGTTGGATCCACATGAATTACTTCATGATTTACTAAATGTCCAAGAAACTGTACTTGCTTTAACCAAAACTCGCACTTTGAAAATTTAGCATAAAGCTTTTCCTTTCTTAATAAACTTAAAAGTGCGTGCAAATGCATTGCATGTTCCTCTTTACTTTTAGAATAGATGAGAATATCATCAATAAAAACAATTGTGAATTTATCCAAATATGGCTTACATATTCGGTTCATCATGTCCATAAATGCAGCTGGGGCATTGGTTAAACCAAATGGCATGACAGTAAATTCATAATGGCCATACCTCGTTCTAAATGCGGTCTTAGGAATATCCTCTTCTTGTACCGTTAATTGATGATATCCTGATCTTAAATCGATTTTAGAGAAAATCGAGCTCCTTGTAGTTGATCGAACAGATCATCGATTCTTGGTAATGGGTACCGGTTCTTAATCGTGACCTTGTTCAATTCACGGTAGTCAATACACATACGCATTGATCCGTCCTTTTTAACGAATAAAATCGGTGCTCCCCATGGTGATGAGCTTGGCTGTATAAATCCTTTTTCCAACAATTCGTCTAATTGTTTCTTCAATTCTTGCATTTCTGCAGGTGCCAAACGGTAAGGTGCTTTGGCAATCGGTGCTGTTCCTGGTAATAGATGAATTCTGAATTCAACTTCTCTATCTGGAGGTTGCCCTGGCAATTCTTCTGGAAATACATCTGAAAACTGGGATACTACTGGAATATCCTTTAATTCTTTTCCTTTAGTGTTAGTGATTATAGAAATCAAATACACTAATGATCCTTTTCTTATGTAACTTGTTGTTTTCATCACAGAGATGAATTTAGTAGATTTGGAAGTTTTATATCCTTTAATCGTGATCTTTTCACCTTTTGGTGAATTTACTTGTATTGACTTTTGATCACATAAAATACTGGCTTTATTGGCTATTAACCAATCCATTCTTAAAACAACATCGAATCCTGCCAGATTCATGGGATAAAGGTTTGCAATAAATTTCTGATTTAAAATTTCTATTCTTGCTCCCTGCAAGATTTCAGAAATCTTAATGGTTTCTCCATTTGTTGTTTCTACTAGACATTCTTGTGGAAGATTAGTTAATGATTGATTAAGTAATTTGCAGAATGAAGTATTAATAAAACTTTGGTTTGCACCAGAGTCAAATAATACTTTAGCAAAAATATCATTAACTAAAAACGTACCAGTGATCACACCCGGGATCATCTTTGCTTCTTCTGTCGTTAGAACAAATGTTCTAGCATTTTTGGTATTCTTGTTGTTCATAGCTGGAGCTAATTTCGGACAGTTAGGCTTGATATGACCTTGTTCTCCGCAGTTATAGCATATCCTGTTGTTAGCTTTCTTCCTGCAGTCTTCTTCCTTGTGTCCCGATATTTTGCAAAAGTTACAGTATATGGAGCATCTTCCTGAATGCTTTCTTTTGCAATTCTTACAGTAAGGTGTAGAGGTAGAACCTATATTTTTCCCACGATTAAAATTTCCAGATCGAAATTCTTGTGTGAGCTTCTGGGTTAGGTTCCTCCTTTGATCCTCTTCTCGGGTACGGACTAATTCATCTGTCAAGGTATTTGCTAGTTCTACAGCTTCTTCTATGGTTTGAGGTCTAGCTGCCTTGACTACATGTCTTATCTCTCCAATTAATCCCCAGATATAACGGGAGATTAATACTGGTTCAGGTGAAGCAAGAGTTGGCACTATTCTAGCATATTCAAAGAATAATTTAGTGTATCCCTTACTATCCACACCAGTCATCCTAAGGTTTAGAAATTTGTTTGCTATCTGTTCTTTCTCATTGGATGGGCAGAATTTCCTTTCTACATTGTCCTTAAATTCTTCCCATTCCATATTGTAAGTTCTATCACTTCCTCTTGATTGGAAGATAGTGTTCCACCATTCTAGTGCTGAATTCTTAAACAGATTAGAAGCAAACATTATCTTATCTTCTTCAGCACACTTGCTTATTCTTAAGACTGCCCTATAAGGACTCTCAAAATTATTCTAAAAATACCCGTAAATATAAACTCGGACCCCTGAAACCCTAAACCATATTAAAAATCAAGAAAAACAAAATTCTGGGTCTCAGGCGGGCCGCGTAAAAGACAAGACATGTCTTACGCGGGCCGCGTCAATACATGTTTGACCGGATAAGTGTTCCGGATCCACGTGGTGACCAGATGGCAAGCCTACTCATGACCCATGCAGCCTATACGTAGACTAGGCGGCCTCGCGGGCCGCGTCAGTGTTAACCCTGGGTTTACGCGGGCCGCGTGAAGCCCTAATTTCACTTATAAATAGCTTGTTGCATGCACAGTCTGTTGGTGTCGAAAACAAAGTTCAAAAACGAATTCTTGTTAATCTGAAGTCGAAATTACTTTCAAAATTAGCGAGGCGCTGCTCCGATACCGGGTATTAACTCGATCGCTGCTACGATTCAATGTCCGATCGATTAAACTATCCAATGGATATTTAAGTGCTGCCCACATTAGGGTTTATGCTTTGTCATTCGTCGTTAATTCGATGGATGTTTAAGTATCGCACTTTGTCATTCGTTGTGAAGGTTTAATCTCGTGAGTTATCGTAAATGCTGTATTAGTTACTAACCGAGTTCGTGTGCATGTTATTAAATTTAGGTTAAAAAGGCTAATCAGTAGGCTAAGCTCTGCTCATATAAATCTGCAATGTGAGTCATTCTCTTTTTATCAAATTACTTTCAAAATCATGGTTACTTTCAAAGTTATAATTACAGGGAATAAGTCTTTGTAGTCACCAAATTACAGCCGGTATGTTGGGTTTTGTATACATTACTTGATAACCGTCACCATTGGACAACGGGGTAGCCAAGGGGTGATATGACCATAGTCACAGACACCATTGGACTCTGAGGTTACCGATGGATGGTCGAGTGACAAATACTGTGGGTAGTTGGTTGATATATGGAAACATTGTAATCGCTCTTAATACTGTAAATTATAACAAACGCGTCATTTTAGTAAAAAGAATGATTCACCAGTATTTCCCACTGACAAAACCTTTTTCAAACATGTTTCAGGTGATCTGTAGTGATTCAGGAAAAGTACCGTGAAGCACTACAAAGCTTAAGGAAGTGGCTCAATATAAAATAAAGAAACATGTTTTGAAAAATAAAGATTTCTCCGTGAAATCAGATGTTGTAAACTACCGGGGTTTATTCCGAATTGTGAAATAAAATAATCGGGAAATTGCAGTTTAAAAAGATCCTGAAGAAATCTTCCGCTGTTAACTCAATTAAATAAATACCACGGGATTTTCTGTCCCGCGGCTCCTGAAACGGGTCAAACCGGGTCAGGGGCCGTGACATGCCCCAGTCTTCTCTATCCAGCGTAGGGTTGCAATGGCCCCTTCGTTGCCCGAGAATTCCATTGGTTTACAGGACCAGAATTCTTTATAAGAACAACCGTAAGACACGGTTCTTCTCCTTTTGGGAATGGGCATTTAAAGTACAGGTCCATTGTTCACGCTGTTTTCGGGTTCGGAAGGTCGCTTGCTATCATGTTTACTCTTGTTATCGGCTTCCCTAACCGTTTGAATAATATATGGCATTGCATCTATTATTCCTTGTGCGACTATGTGTTGGATAGCACTATTATCCACTTGATTTCCATTGTTATTGATGCTTGGATTCTCATTAACCAAGTTAATGTTACTCTGGTAACTTTTATAGCCACATTTTTCCCAAGCCGTCAGTGCTCTCCAGCTGGCTTTTTACTAATTGGCTGTCCCATTGTGTTACCTGAAACGCGTTTTAAAAACATTTGTCAGTGGAAAATACATGTGAGTGAATCCCAGTTTAATCAAGAAATATTTTATCAATTAACACAGTATTGAGAACGATCACATTGTTTATTTCTACACAATTACTCATTCAGTACTGTCAATTCTGACTGGTGGGTCATATTACACATTGGCTAACTCGTCGTCCAATGGTAACGTGTTCCACATTTTGTACACAAAACCCCAACATACCGTCAGTAATTGAAGAACTACAAAGGCTCAATCACCGCTTAATCACATTGTAAAACATTTAAGGTTTTGCAAAATATTACAAAAAGTTTAACAAAAATAGGATAAACTCACATTGCTATCTTAGACTTCGCGTAAGGGTTTCCTGGGATTAATCTATAATTTACACAAATGTACATAGGTTAGTATAATAACCCCTTGATTATATTAATGATACCCTCCCCGAGACGGTATTCCAACAACTATGTCGGGCAGAACCACGACAGTTGTTACGGAACCCTAAATCAATCGGGCAGCGTATCTAATACGAAACTGGGGTTATAATACTTACAACGGAGCAGAACCTCGCTAATTAGGGGGTATTAGACTCGAATATTATGTTTATAACTTCAGAAAGTCGAGATACAGAAAGAAAATGAACGATTTGTGATTGAAGCCCGATGCCTCTTTATATAGGGCCTGATTCTAGGTTCTACGCGGCCCGCGTAAAGGTAGCCAAGGGGCTACGCAGCCCGTGTCAAAGCTGGTCAACGGACTAGCTTGTCCGGGTCATCAGGTAGGCCCGCCAAGTGTTGGCCCACGTGGCGGCCCTGGGTTACGCTAAGTTTTAAGTTGTCGCGGCCCGCGTAGATGTTAACTAAGGTTTACGCGGCCCGCCTGAAATCAAAAAATCAGGTTTTTACCTTTTACCTTTAAACGGCCCGCGTAAACTAAGAGCGAGGGTTGTCGCGGCCCGCCTAAACTTATATTTTCTTGTTTTTTTATTTATTTTTAATGCTATATTGAATTTCGGCTTGGTTTTCACGTACGGGGTGTATTTAAAGACATATAGGGGTATTTTTAAATATATTAGGGTGTCGGAAATATTCGAGGGTGTCGGTTTTCTTGAGGATTGTTACAGAAAACCCGTAATCGTAGAAAGACGCGTCGAATCCGTACATGCTCATCTTTTGCTTAATTCTGATATGCTGGTGCTCAACAAATCGGTGTGAATGATGAAGTGGGTTTGGGTACTTTGAAGCGATTATCCATTTTTGGGGGTCGGGACAAACTCCGGTGATCTAGGAATACAATGGAGGAAGATGAAATTAGGGTTTTTATTGGACTTGTTTGTCTGTGTGTTATAAAGAAGGAGATGAGGTTAAATACACATCATCGCCACGTAATCACTCAAACTCAGTAAACTTGTGCCACGTCGGACAAAAAACAAACCCAATTAGTGGAGATTTAACTGGGTGGTGCCATTGCAAACAAAAAGTCAAGTTGGGGGTGCCGGGTGTCAAAGTGTTAGTTGCGGGTGGCAACGGCCAAATGCCGATAGTTGGGGGTGATAAAATCCAATAACTCATGAATAAAATCATGAGTGAAATTTATTTGGTGTGAACAGAAAAAAATGGGGAGTACAGATTTATTCGTGGGACCGGTAGCGTTGGGTTTCTTAACTGGATAAAAATTAAGAGTTAATTGCCTGGATGGTCCCTGTAGTTTCACGTTTAGTCCCCACGTTTTGGAAATGACATGTATGCTCCCTATGGTTTGTCATTTTGTTACTTGGATAGTCCCCTGAGTCCCCTGACATTTACTCAGGGGACTATCCGAGTAACAAAATAACAAACCATAGGGAGCATACATGCTATTTTCAAAAGTAGGGACTAAACGTGAAAAAACGTGAAACCACATGGACCATCCGAGCAATTAACTCTAAAATTAACAACGCATGGGAGTGAATTTATGATGGATATAATAAGAAAAGATTCTTGTTGGTCATCATTTCTTTCGGGTTCTGTATAAACCATTTACTTTTCTTATGGCAACACCAGGAATCCCTAGACAAAGCTATCAAACTTCTATGTATATCCTTTGTTTACCTTCAATCGGGATTCGAGCAGTAAGGCTACCAACTAAGCTAACCTCACATTGACATATACGTTTTAAATGAATTACATAAAATAGTTTGGAACAATATAGATAAAAACTTTTGTCTCTAATAAGTATTAAATTAGAGATTTTAATGTATTATATATGTGTATGAGTTTGGAGTCATCAAAAAGTATTTAACGACAAACACACACATTAATCTACTCTTGAAATTCATCTATAGTCACACTTGGTGCCAATATAAGCCAAGATTGACATCAACCGGAACCATCAAATAAGAACAAATCACAAGAAATACACATTAGATACATATTGCTTGTTAGAGCATCTTCAATGGTTGCCACATCACATAACGCAAACCACCATCACAAACCGTGCAAACCATTGGAGGTCCCTAGTTTGTGTATGGTGAGTCCTTGGCGGCCAACCTCCCGAAATGGGTTGGGGGGGGGGGGGGGGGTTATCACACACACAATGTTATTTTCATATTTTTTATATGTGTAAGGTGAATGTTTGTAGTGGTTTGTTGTTGGAGGAAAATTAAAGATTTTTAGAGGTTGGTTTGAAATCTGATATGGCACGCTAAGGTGACGGTGTGTAGTGCTGGATTGGCTGAAACACTGGAGATGCTCTTACCGTAACTTTTTTTGGGTAAAGGGTTACCCCGGTAACATTTTATAAATCACCAATAAAAAACAGGGTGTGGCTCAACATAGACACACACTACTAGACTTGGCATACTAAGACTAGGACTAACAAGAGGCCTACTCGAAACAACACAGCTCAAAAAACAAGACAGCCAAAAGAAAAGCCACAATCCAAAGATCTAAGGCTGGACACTATGGGGACCGTCCAGCATCGTCCTTCATCCGGCGACGAAACCCCCTCCACGCCGCCCCCTCCGTCCTCATCCTGGTCCGTCCTCATCGTCGAGATGTCGCCGTTTGCGACGAACCAAATATGGTGGGCCCCCTTTGTTTGTGTTTGTACATTAGGCATGGTTACTTGTACATAGTGGGATGGGGTAGGATCATCTAGGACCATCCTCCCATACCCTCTAGTTTTGTGGGATGGACCATCCTTGAGAGGAATATGACGTGACGCCTACGTGACGGATCATCCTCCCTTGGAGGACCATCACCATACCCTCTAGCCTAACAACCTAAACAATCATTAACCTGGATCGCCAGTCATATTCTTCATTGGAATCTTCCACCGCTCTAACTTTTGTGTGCGTGTTTACATTTTCCAAGAAGACATATTCAATTGCATGCTATTGTAACTTTTTTGTGTGTGTTTTCGTTTTTCAAGATAGACGTTTAATCACGTATGCCTTTATAATTAGACCGTGGGGTATGGTGGGGCGTGGGTTGGGGGCATGGTGTGACACGTGGACTATGGGACACCCAAGACCAAAAGCCAATTTCAAAGGGGTATGGTGGGGCGTGGGTTGGGTGGCGTGGAAAAAAGCCAATTTCAAAGGGCTAGTGCTCTTGGCCAATGAGGTTCCGCCATGTGATGTGGTAGCCCCACCCCATGCCCGGCCTTAAACTCCCGCCCAAGGGGCCACGCCCAAACCCAAGCCCACCCGGGGTGGTGACTTGGGCGTTTCTCTCCGGGGTAAGTGGTCAAAAACGATTCGCGGCACATCGTATCCATAGATTGTACATGAGACGGAACATACATGTTATAATTTCAAAACAAATATTATGTGCTTGGGTTGATGCAAACTTGACTTCAGTTTGACCACTTACCAAATTATTTCAACATGGATACAACTAAACTAGAGCAATGGTTTAACTTTTGACATTTTACTTGGGTGTTTAATAAATTTAAGTTGGATTACACACATCATTGAGTTTTGCTTAAGAATACAATACAAAGCAAGGGCGTAGCTTTGTGGGGACGGGAGGGGGCGGCCGACCTTCCGAACTTTTCGCTCAGTAGTAGAGAGTATGTAGTTTTCGTATAGAAATTTTGGCTATATACGTTTTTGACCCCCCGGATTTATAGAAATTTTTTGTATATACATTTTCGACCCTACTGGCAGAAATCTCAAACTTCGCCACTGATACAAAGAGCCGATCTTTTAACTTTTATTTATTGGAATACTACCATTTCTTTTTTATTTTTCATTATGAAGGCCAAATGAACCTAGTTCGTACTTACAAATACAAATGAACAAATACATGTGAAGCCAAACGATTAAGTAACAATTTGTTTTGGTTTAGATTTAACTAGGTTAGAACTCTTAGAACCCTGTGTATTACACGAGTTTAATAAATGTAATTTTATATACTAAATAAAAAAACAATATATTTTTAAAAACCTCATTTATTACATGTGTTGAGTAAATATAATTTTATATATTAAATAATAAAAATAGAGTTAATTACATAGTTAGTCCCTGTGGTTTAAATAAAATAACATACTTAGGTACTAATAGTTTAAAATCATCTTCTAGGGTATTAAAACTTTTCATTTTGTAACGTTTGGAGGTAACTTCTAGAGTATTAACATAGTTAGTCTCTGTGGTTTGCACAAAATAACATACTTAGGTACTAATAGTTTAAAATCACTTTCTAGGGTATTAAAACTTTTCATTTTGTAACGTTTGGAGGTAACTTCTAGAGTATTAACATAGTTAGTCTCTATGGTTTGCACAAAATAACATGTTTAGGTACTAATAGTTTAACAAACAATTAACGTTAAAACCTCCAAACGTTAAAAAATGAAAAGTTAATACCCTAGAAGGTGATTTTAAACTATTAGTACCTAAGTAGGTTATTTTGTGCAAACCATAGAGACTAACTATGTAATTAACTCTAAAAAAGTATATCTTTAAGAACCTCTTGTATTGTGCGGGTTGAATAAAAGTAATTTTATGTACCAAACAATAAAAAAATTATAATTAAAAAAAAACCCTGTGTATTCACGGGTGGAAGAAATGTAATTTTATATACTAAATAATAAAAAAATTATATTTAAAAAGTATTTTTTTGTATTGTACGAGTTGAATAAATTTAATTTTATATATGTTTTGGTTTAGATTTAATTTTAAAGGCTTAATCATGGTTTACAACGATAAAAAAAAAAAAAAAAACACCTATTTACAAGAAATTTGACTCACAATTTAATCTAAAAATCGTTCTTACATGATTTGACTCACAAATACTCTTCTTACATTTTTTAGCTTGTTACACACGTATCATGATTTAGATAAAGTATATATTATCCTTTTCTTACATTTTTTAAATATTAAACACGGGTATCATGTTTATTAGGTTCTTGTCAAAACATGACTTATATAATGGCATTCTACTGATCTCAATATGATAGAGCTGATTTAAAATATCAAAGATAGTGATTAAACAATATACGTAACAATATCCAAATAATTATGCAATTAATTTTTATTTTTTTTGTAACATCCATTTACATAAATCAACAATTCAACAATGTTACGAGAAGAATATTATGTCTTTAAAAAGCCATGACGTGTGGTAAGATTTCAAGAGGTGAAAGATTTAAATCCTTAAGACTTAAATATAGAAATATTTAGTAACATATCCTAATAGTTATGTAATTAAAATTTTTTGCACTACCCCTTTACATAAATCAACAATGTTATAAGAATTCTGAGTTTGGATACGTCTTTAAAAGATATAACATGACGATAAGATTTCAAGAGGGGAATGATTTAAATTCTTAAAGTACAAATATAAAAATATTTGGTAATAAGTTAGTTTATCACTAAAAGGTTAATTCTTTTAAATTTAATTAATCACATAAATATAGTAATATTTAGTAATAAGTTAGTTTGTGGTTAAAAAGATATTTTTTTTAAATCTAAGTAATCAGTAATCACATAAAAGAATAATTAGGTATATTTTTTTCGAGATATAAACGTAGGGTCAACTAAATATGAAAAGGACACATGTGGGGTTGCTTTCAGTTTAATATTTTATTTATTTTATATAATTTATTTTCAAATTTTCCCTTTAAAATATAGTGGGAGTGGGCCCACTTCCTTTACATTGCAAATAAATAAAAGCAATTCTAAAAAGTTTGACAATAATAATCCCTTTGAAAGCACCCTTCCTCCAACTCTCCTCTTATTATTATACGTTTTCATGATTTAAATAAAAATAAATATGCTTATGTATATATTAAATTGATTGAATATACAATACTATATATAAGGCAGAATATAGTTTTTTTTTTAACTACAAGGTCATCAAAAAATATATAATTAATTGTTTTTTAACTAGATAAATGCTATGATTGTAAAATAGATATAAGATTCACTTGTGCTAGTTAGGTATTAAATTATATTAAGAATATTACTCACAAAATTATGAAAAAACAGCATCATTAGTTTAACCCGCTACAAATCGATTAGTTTGGCCAGTTGAGATTTGTATTATACACTTCATGTTTCACGTTTGAAAAATCACATTTAAAAGTTCGGTTCACGATATGACACTTCGTAGTTAAGAGTTTGGTCTAGAGCATTTATCAAAATTCAAGAGTGATAAACTAAACTGTAAACGCCCGTATAAATTATACAAACTACTCAATCATTACACGAAAGTCTTTTAAATAAATTTTCTCTTTTTAGTGAAATTCTTTTGTGTATCTTTTCCCCTTTTCACGAAATTCTTTTGATGTACCTAAATCTTTTGTTTACTTTTATTCGAATACTTTTTTTCACAAAATTCTTCTCACTTTTTCTCTTTTTCGTGAACCTTAATAGTTTTTGAAATTGTCCTGATACGTTTTTTTTCTCTGTAGTATCATAATTTCATGAAAGATTCCTTCAAGGCAGAATTACACTTTCACGAATAAAAGTACATTCGTGAAAAATATATTACGAAATTAGCAAAATCACATTTGTATGAGTCTTAAGTGACCTTCGTGAATAATTTCCACAAAACAGGAGTCCATTTTGTATGAGTTTCATATAAAGAAGAGATATTGGTTTATTAAAAAAACGCGTGATCTTAAACGACGCCAAATAATTCCAGGATGGATAACTTACGAGAAATAACTATTTGACAGAATGGAAAGGAAAATGCTAAAATGGTCTCTGAGTTTAAGTCACTTTTGTCACTTTAGTACAAAAATGAAACATTTTGAATCTGGATTCCTGAGTTTTCATTTTTGTTGTCTTTTCCATCCAATTGACAATCTGAGTTAGAAATTTCTGCCATTTTTGTCGTTTTCCTCATTTAAATTTTAAATGATGGAGTTCAAGCATAAAATGACAATTATATCCTCCATTTAAATGAGGAAAATGACAAAAAAAAAAAAATTCTAACCAAATTTGTCATTTGGATGGAAATGACAACAAAAATGAAACCTTAGAAATCCAGATACAAAAAAAAAAATTCATTTTTAGACTGAAATGTCAAAAATAACATAAACTCAGAAACCATTTTAACATTTTATTCCGGAGAGAAAAAAGTCAATACATATAGGCAAAGTTAACAAATTGATTGGTTTGAGATGTTAGTTGTTACATGAACGTATCAATATTTATATTTCAGAAAATATAACTTAACTAGAAAAATCATGATACGTTAAATGTGTTATTTACTTATTATCTAAAAAGTTAATTTTCGAGAGGATGAAATATATATAAAATTTTGACCTTTTTTTAGATAATTTAGATAGTTGACTTTCGTTAATTATTAGTATTTCTTGGATCTTGATTTTTTTTTGTTATGCAAGTTGATTTTAGTTTTTACTACTTATATAAGTTGACATAGGAGTTCCTATCGTCAAATTTACATTAGCATTTAATTAACATTATTTTTGAAAAAGATAATTCAAAACGTGGGTATTTTTTTATTTGTAACACTTTCTTTCAAAATATATAAACTTATTTTATTGAATATGTATTCTCATTCTAGAGGTTATTTAGCATTATAAAATACAGGATGCAACAAAATAGCAAAAAAAGAAATTTAAATACAGATCAATAATAATTTCAATTAATTGCATAAAAATAACTATGCATCACTGAATAATTAGATGATGCATCCATACAAAACATATTTGTTTTAAGTTTACATGACTGGACAATTACTTGCTATATCATTCCATCACTTGATTGTAACTTCCATTAAAGCTTCATTTTGATTTTTAACATCACAATCATTATGTTAGTTTTTTTTTTAACGGTCGACATAAATTTTATTAATAGTAGCAAGATGCTACACACCAAATGTACACCGAATTACATCAAACCAATCAAACCAATACTCTATTACATCATTACAAAATTTAAGGGATTAAGGGGATTGAACCCGACGTGAATCGAACACGCAAACAATCATTATGTTAGTTTATGCTTCTTTATTGCACGTGTAATTCGTTATCTACAAACATAATCTTGAACATTTGAGAGTTAAAAAACGCAAGTCAGACCATGAACACCCCTAGTACACACTCCGTGGCATATACATACTTGAAACTAAAATTAAAAGATAGAAAAATAGGTTTGGGATAACCTTCTATAATTAACTTTATCTAGGTTAGAATTATTGGTACATAATCATACACACTCCCTAATTCATTATCTTTAAGTTTTTTTATTGGAACGACGACTTTCTTGTATTAGGCTATCGCACTCCCCAAATTAGAGAGCCTCGTTGCGCCACTCCAGCCAAACTATGTTGTCTTAACCAGGCTCACGCTGACTTTAGAGTTTGGCGGGCGTTTCCCTGGAAACCATACCACCGGCTACCACTTGACAATCGTGTCACCAAAAGAGTAGAACTCTCTGGCATAATACACGGTGGAACGAAAACCCAGGTGAGCTCAAAATAGAGTCTATTTATCATTATCTGATTCACCAAAGTGACACAAGTGAAAGTGAAAATTAAAATTATATTTTCATTGAAGAACCCAAATCTATCTATTAATCGGTAGATAAATCATTAACTTTTAAGTGGGTATTTACTTTTTATATTACACTTTCCTTTTCCTATGTGCCTTTTATTTTGTGATGTTTTTTAGGAATCTATCAATAAAGAGAGAAATGCCCGGATAGTCCCTGTGGTTTCACCTTTTTCAGCTATAGTCCCTATCTTTCTAAAACTACTTGAATAGTCCCTGTGGTTTACCGTTTTGTTCTCGGATAGTCCATGGGTCTAACTTCAGTTACTTTTCTCAGTTAAGAGGGGTGTGAAATGACAAAAATACCCTTTCTTAAAAGGCCAAACCATAGGGACTATCCGGGCACCTTCTCTTTATAAAACCCATCCACCCTTCATCTTCAACATTAAGAAACCCTAATACCCACACCCTGCTTCTCTTTAAATCCACTACCAAACACCCCCTGCCTCTTCTTTGTGCCATACTTAAACCAACTGATACTTGAACCGAAACTCGAATCAAATTCCTATGAACCGAACAATTATAACCCGGTGGTTTAGAACCAGAACATTATCAACAACTGCAACCCTTCAACACATTCGATCAACATTAAATCATCATCAGACATCGACAAATTTAGTCTACCTTCATCAAATCTTCAGAAAGAACACAAAAAGAAAATGAATGAAATCGGAGTGAAGTCTTACCGGCGAAACTCGACGGACCAAAAGGGCACTACCACTGTCGTCACCACCGCCGCAGCGGCGACGTCGCTGTGCAGCCGCCCCTCTTTCTCTCTCCAGCATCTCTCTCTGTTTCTGCTTCTTGCCGCCGCCGTTCAACTCCACCGCCGCCGCCGTGAGCGGCGGCACTGCTTCTCCGTCTCCGATCGGCCGTCACCACCTCCCTGTCTCTCCTCGCTTTCTTTCTCTTCCTCCTGCTCTTGCTCGAACCGTCACACGGCACCACCCACCACAGCACCGCCGCTGCGGTGGGGGTGTAGTTGCTGTTGTAGTTTGTTTAAGAGAAGGAGAGAGAAGAATCCAGGGTCGTGTGGTGGTTTAGATGCAGAAGAAGTTGAGGATTTAAGTGTGCTCATCGGAGAAGAAAGGAACCAGCCAGAACCCGGGTCTCCGGTTGCCGGTGTTACACGAGAGGAGGGCAGTGGGATGAAGGGCCTGCACTTGTTTGTGTGTTTGAGAGGGTGAGGTTTTATGTGTGTGGTTGACTCTGTGTTTGAAGAAGACACACTTCTTTGTGTCTGCAGGTATAACCGAGAGAGAGAGTGAATTTGTGGAGTGGTTTCTTTGTGGTTTGAATTGTGAAGGGGTCCTTGAAAACAGATCGTGCAGGGGGATTTATGACCATAAATTTTGCTTTGGAACTTTAACAAGATTGTCCAGGAAATTGTGGCGGTGATGGTGGAGGGTGGAGGAGGGTGATGGTGGGTGGAGGTTGAAGATGAAGTGGTGTTGGGTGTTGGTGGTTTGCACGGCTGTCGGCTCTGTAAAAGGATGACCGGCAGCGGCCAGAGGCACTGGATGACCGGCAGTTGGCGATGGTGGAGGGTGGAGGAGGGTGATGGTGGGTGGAGGTTGAAGATGAAGTGTGGTGGTGGTGTTTTATAAATAAAAATGAAGAAGATGCCCGGATAGTCCCTGTGGTTTGGCCTTTTAAGGAAAGGGTATTTTGGTCATTTCAACACTCACTTAACTGAGAAAAGTAACTGAAGTTAGACCCAGGGACTATCCGAGAACAAAACGGTAAACCACAGGGACTATTCAAGTAGTTTTAGAAAGATAGGGACTATAGCTGAAAAAAGGTGAAACCACAGGGACTATCCGGGCATTTCTCTCATCAATAAAACTCATACTTGACAATCGTGTCACCAAAAGAGTAGAACTCTCTGGCATAATACACGGTGGAACGAAAACCCAGGTGAGCTCAAAATAGAGTCTATTTATCATTATCTGATTCACCAAAGTGACACAAGTGAAAGTGAAAATTAAAATTATATTTTCATTGAAGAACCCAAATCTATCTATAAGGCTATAGGGTGTGGTAATTATCCTCATGACCACCATGACCCTCTACATTAGTGCCATGTCACCAACCTCTAATCCACTATCCAAAACCACTACCTTAAGGATGTGGTCATTACCCAAACCACTATCCCCTTATTTATTTTAATTCATCTTTATTTAAAGGAAAAGGAAATGATTTCTTGAAAAATGGAAAGGAGTACCATGGTTGCCGTGGTTTAATCCATGCAAACCATGGTGGATTAGACAAGGGGATGGTGTAGCCTTTCATTCATGTTCCTAGATGGCAAATCATGTCCCAACCATGATCACCACACCCTTTAACCTAATCGGTAGATAAAGAGTTAATTACTGTTTTCGTCCCTGAGGTTTGTCAAAAATAACGGTTTCAGTCCATTAGTTTAAAAATTGCCATTTAAGTCCATTAGTTTCATTTTCGTAACCATTTCAGTCCACTAACTTAACTCCATCCATTTATTTTGTTAACTTTGAGTTAACTAACTAATTCAGGGACGGTTTGCGTCAGTTTTAGAAACACAGGGACTTAAGTGTAAACTCTAAAACATTAAAACAAAAAAAAATAGTAAATTCCAAAAAATCAAAAAAATTCAAAAAAACCAAAAATTCTAAAAAATAATAAAAATTCTAAAAAATGATAAAAATTCTAAAAAATCCAAAAAATCTGTTTTGGCGCGAACTGTTTCGAACCCGAACCGTTTCGAGCTGAACCGTTTCGACGCGAACCGTTTCGACCCGTACCGTTTCGACCCGAAGCGTTTCGAGCTGAACCATCCGTACCGTTTCGGGCTGAACCGTTTCGACCCGAACCGTTTCGACCCGTACCGTTTCGAAGCCGAACCGTTTCGAGCTGAACCGTTTCGAACCGAACCGTTTCGACCCGTACCGTTTCGAAGCCGTACCGTTTCAAGCCGTACCGTTTCGAACCGAACCGTGCCGTTTCGAACCGAACCCTTTCGAGCTGAACCGTTTCGAACCGAACCGTGCCGTATCGAACCGTACCGGTTCGGCTTCGAAACGGTTCGGTTCGACACGGCACGGTTCGGTTCGAAACGGTTCAGCTCGAAAGGGTTCGGTTCGAAACGGCACGGTTCGGTTCGAAACGGTACGACTTGAAACAGTTCGGCTTCGAAACGGTACGGGTCGAAACGGTTCGGTTCGAAACGGTTCAGCTCGAAACGGTTCGGCTTCGAAACGGTACGGGTCGAAACGGTTCGGCTCGAAACGGTACGGGTCGAAACGGTTCAGCTCGAAACGGTACGGAGGGTTCAGCTCGAAACGGTTCGGGTCGAAACGGTACGGGTCGAAACGGTTCGCGTCGAAACGGTTCAGCTCGAAACGGTTCGGGTTCGAAACAGTTCGCGCCAAAACAGATTTTTTGGATTTTTTTAGAATTTTTTAGAATTTTTATGATTTTTTAGAATTTTTATTATTTTTTAGAATTTTTTGGAATTTGTTTGGTTTTTTGGAATTTTTTTGATTTTTTGGAATTTACTATTTTTTTTGTTTTAATGTTTTAGAGTTTACACTTAAGTCCCTGTGTTACTAAAACTGACGCAAACCGTCCCTGAATTAGTTAGTTAACTCAAAGTTAACAAAATAAATGGATGGAGTTAAGTTAGTGGACTGAAATGGTTACGAAAATGAAACTAATGGACTGAAATGGCAATTTTTAAACTAATGGACTGAAACCGTTATTTTTGACAAACCTCAGGGACGAAAACAGTAATTAACTCGTAGATAAATCATTAACTTTTAAGTGGGTATTTACTTTTTATATTACACTTTCCTTTTCCTATGTGCCTTTTATTTTGTGATGTTTTTTAGGAATCTATCAATAAAACTCATACTTGCCTTTTTTAGTTTGTGATCTTTTTACTTAATATATTACTTAGATTCTTTTTTTTAAACGAGAGTTTTCACTTAATATTACTTAGATTTTTTTAATGAGAAAGAATCTCATGTGTAAACCCACCAGTGGCGGACCCAGGAATTTTTCCATGAGGGTGCGGAACATTTTTAAAAATTTTAGTCCCCTAGGTGTATAAGTAAAAAAATCGGTTCGTATTGGGTCGGGTCGGGTCATGTAAAACAAACAAACTTCGAACTAAATTTATATAATCATCAAAAACATGTCAAACCTTGTTACAAACATAATTAAAACGTCGACGCCCTACGGGTTTTCATTTTTTTAAAATCTATCCAAAACATCATCTAAAACTAATTTCTTAAGCAATTCTTTCTCTATATAACATAAGTTCATCGCTCCATAACATAATGTTTCAAATTTAATTTTAATTTTTAACTATTCAAGCCCTAGAAATCATAACGTAAGTTGTAATCACCCAAAAAATATATAAACAACATAATCACCCTAAAAGTATATAAACAACATAATCACCCTAAAAATCATCTAAACAACCATAAACAACGTCAAAACACACAAAATTTCAAACCTATTTAACAACTTTATTACCCTTTTTTCTCCTATAATATCAACCAAAATCATCAAAATAACAAAGAAACTTACCCGTGTTCGGATTCCGGTTAGATTTTGTGTCAAACGACGGTGGTATGGTGGCTGATTACGGTGGTCGCCGGCTGCTGGACTGTTGTCGCTGGGTGATGTTGTTCGTTGGCAGTGCAGGGACGCAAGAGAGAGAGAGAGAGAGAGAGAGAGAGAGAGAGAGAGAGAGCGGGAGAGAATTTCTAACGGTTTTGGGCTTTAATTATTTTATTATAGTTTGAAATATTGTTGGGTTTGGTTAATGGGCTAAAACTTAGTGGGCTAGCTAGTTAGGAATTATAAGTGGGTAAAGGTATGAGTATTTGGGTTTAGTTAGTTAGGTATTAAAAGTTATATAATTTAGGTAGTATTTTTTTTTTAAAACTAGAAGTTTACTAAAAAAATTTAAAATGTAAATTGATAACACTTTTTACCTAAGGGGTGCGGACGAAAAATTCCAAGGGGTGCGGACGAAAAAATTCCAAGGGGTGCGGACGGGATTTTCGACGGAACTTAGCACTAAATTTTTTTCCCCGGGGGTGCGCCCGCCCACCTTAGGCTGGGCTTGGGTCCGCCCTTGAAACCCACCCCGCTCAGGGCTATGTCCAATGTCGACTCTTCGATCGCTGTGAGACCATACCCCTGATACGCGTGAGCCGGATGGAATTCATCATACATTAACACACAACACAATCTAGCAGTCTACACATACACATCAAAGTACTTTGACATTTTATTCCTTATCACGTGTTATGCTTACTTTTGCAACGGATTTGATCATGGGGTTGGCCCCCATGAAGAGCCTAACATATCTATTCTTGTTTCCGATCAAACGCTAGAAGCCTAGAAGACTCACATGGCTCACCATCCTTCAACATTGTAAGAAAATTTAGTTACATCTAACCATCTCTTATATTGAAAATAGTTAGCCTTCGATGGGTTCCCACCATAGAAAGTACTATATAGTCATGTACCACCTATATACGAACTCCTAAAAGTGGTTGTGATATTGTTGTTAGACTATAACATATATAAACCTTAAGTTTATCTTATAGTTAAGGCAAGTAAGGTGTTGATCCTGTAAGAAACTTGATACGGTGTTTGTATTGCATGATTATATATAAGAACTAAGATTATGATTTAGAGCCTAATAAAATCTTGGAGGTGAGATAAGAATTTGGGACCAATAGGTTCTAGGTTCGATTCCCATAAGAGAATTTTTCCCATATTTATTGAGTTTTCTCCTGAATTGGTGTATAGGCATTATGCCTAGTGGAGATGGATATGATCGGATGGTTCCGTTGATGGCACGATGATACTCCAATGGTCCGTCAGTAATCCAAATTTGCCGTTCAAAAAAAAAGTTAATGGGTTTAGGTGTTATCAAGAGAGAACTAAGGTTAGCACGGCCGGACCTAGGGGCTTTCAAATCTAGGCAATGGCCTAGGGCCTCCAAGAAAAAGAGGCCTCAATTAAAAAAAAAATCTTTATATAGCATATGAGTGGTAGTGTATTATGCCCAAATAAACAAAACAAAAGTTGTATTTATTGTAAGACCCAAGTGAAGAACCAATTTTAAAATAAAAGAGGTCCTATTCCAACTCCAAGCAATATGCAATTCCTATTTAATTCAAATCGACATCGTCATTCTCGTTAATTGTAACGTCGGACATGCTCATTCCGCTCAATGGCATTGCCGATTGGGGAGAAACTAGAGGCGAAATTAGTGATGTCGCAAGGGTAAGGCAGGTAGGTTAACGGCTATTCTTTATAGTATGTCCCGATTCAGTCAATCACTGTTTGCCCTAAATCCCTAATTAATACTTTGAATCTTAGTTTGAAGTTTGATATTGTGCTTGCGATTGAGACTTGGAAGGCAGAAAGCAGAACCGATGGTTTCTTTGTACCATTTCAAAGGGGGCTCACTTTTTAGTTTGCTTAGAGCCTATATAAACGTTAGTCCGGCCCTGAAGGTTAGTGAGAAAACTATGTGTGAATTTAGATTTTTTTTTGACATACAACCATTGTAATATGTAAACACCTTTAGATACCGACTTGGATTCCGATTATGTTTTATCTTGAGTTAAGTGGACTGAAAGTCAACCGTGTATAATGTATTATTATTGAATAATACAACTTTTGTAATAATAGTTGGCACTAATTATTTAGGGAAAAAATGAAAACTTTATACCCTTTGGACAAAAACTGCTTCATTTGATCCTTTCATCTACTCAATTGTATTATTTTATTCAACGAAATGAAAAGAAATTCTGAAAATGGTTAGTGGGTGTTGGGATTGAACCCTATCAGAGGAACAGATAATAAGAGCCAAAACCGGATCACAACAGTGGATTCATAATAAGCAGCTGTTTGCATTAAACTTTCCCCTTAAAAGTGGTTATAACATCTGATGTCCTCTATCCACTGTCCGTATACAACAGCTGCTGTCCTTCAAACTGCTGATGAAGCCCTGAAGACTGTTAAGAAGTAAACACTGCTGGTTCAATCTACTGATGCTAAAGGACTGCTCACATAAGGACTGATCAACCTTGAGGAAAGCACTGATGAAAGGAGAAAGCAGTAGTTTAGTGTGTCACTTGTTTTGTAGAAAGTCAGTGGTTAAGATTAGCAGTGTTTGTATAGGAACAGTGGTTACAGGTTGTCAGGTTGTTAGATGTCGCTTTCATGGTGACGTCAGCTAAGATGCTTCAGTGGTTTGAATTGTCTATAAATGGAACAGTACCCTGTACTGTTACATTTGATTGACTGGGCGAGTTCTTCTCCTCTAGTCCAATCCTTTCATCTTGTGCAATCAACCATGGAGTATCAGGCTGAGGGGGAGTTTAGTTTGTAAGCTTGCTTTGTAATCTTTTGATTTGCTTTGTAACCTTTTGATTGATGAAAAGCATGTGTTTATCAAAATTATTTCCTTCTTCGATTGTGTTTACAAAGTTTGTGTTCATTTCCGCTGCACTTAAACTCTGTTCATTTCTATTGATTTGTTCAAATTATACAAACAAACACAATCATGAGGAGCCTCAGATCCTAACAATTGGTATCAGAGACTGGGCAGTCAAATTCGATCTAACAGTCAATTTGACATAACAGTTCAGCTCAAAAATCATTGATACTAAGGTTGATTGTATTTAGTTGAAAAACAGAGTAACGAGA
Source organism: Helianthus tuberosus (assembly GCA_030545235.1). NCBI lineage: Eukaryota > Viridiplantae > Streptophyta > Magnoliopsida > Asterales > Asteraceae > Helianthus > Helianthus tuberosus. The sequence continues at coordinate 212,156,608 of CM060424.1, forward strand.
AATCATGTTCAAAGTGACTACTCAAAAGCTCTGTAAAACAACCAAGATGTCATAGGACACACAAACTTCACATAACGAGTGACGTCATACATAAACCACCTACAGTTTTCAGATCTGAAAATATGTCTGATAACTATGGTAAAATTATTTACGAAAATTGATTTCAATTGTTGTTATGAAGTTTTTGCTGTTTCCATCATGTTTGCTGCTAAGGTGTGAACCTCAGGTCAACAAAAACCTATGTTCATAAAAACATTAGTGTTTTTGTTTACATAAAAAGAGGGAAATTAAAACTTTAGTCATTTAGATCTTATGTATTGAAAAACAGGTTGAGAATCCTTCAAAAGGACCAAAATCAATTATGTTAAGAATACATTAAGAAAATCAGCAGTCAAATATATATATATATATATCCAGATCATGGGTAATGTGAAATTTGGCATAAGCATGTGCAGAAATGACCAAATCTCTCAAAACATTGCTGCAAAATGATTCTGGAATAAGTATTCCTTCAATAAATACCTCCCAATGAGTATTTAAGTACTTATGAATGGGAAGGGTAAAAAGGGAAGAAGAAAATTACAAAAACTCAAAAGTGTGTTTATCTCAAAACTTTTGAAGTAAAGAGTATAAATATAAAACACTTAAGAGTACAAAAATAGGGTGGACAATGGTCATCAAGCAACTGTGTGCACTCATTGGTACAGGAAAATTCAGGTAAAAATAGTATCACCAGTGATTAAACTTAAAAGAGGACTAGACAAGTTTTGCAGAATCATCACATGGTAACAAACGTATGGGAACATGTCTCCTCATTTTTGCAATCAACTGACAAGGAAATGGTTCCAAACAGTGGTCAAAATGCATTTACAACTACTTACCATATTCCTAAATTTGAGATTGATGTGATCATAATCTTATACCAGATCCTATTGATGAAGTTTTCAGAAAAACCTTTAATTATTTTTTTCTTGAAAATGTTTTCCTCAAATAAAGCAGGATATATTATTCTTTATTTTTTCTTAAGAGTAATATATTTTGTACTTTTTACTTGTTTTTGATAGCAAAAGTCTCAAACTCCTGTCAGGATGAAGAACCATCATTTTTTTTTGGTGATTTTATCCTTGAAAATAAGTTAAAAGGAAATGGTGCAAGTGTCAAGGTCATGTCAAACTCAAGTTTGTTTTAACACTGATCAAAAGATTGATTGCCAACAGACCTTAAAATACTTGGATACTCATGTTCTAATTCAAATATTATGACATAAAATGAGTAGTCTCAGTAAAAAGGGTTTCCATCATCTGGGGTACTAAACCACTGCCAGGAATCTATAAAAGCTTCAAAACCTGTAATTGACATGTGGCAAAACCTTGAATGAAAATCTCTGTAAAAGCTGCTGACAATTTGAACTTGACAATTTGCATCTAAAATGTATTTTGTTAAGGATAGCAATCTTGCAGATATTTCAGAATCACCATCAACAGATGTTAGACATGATATTGTGATTTCACAAGATAAAATCATTCCTTTCATCAGAACAGCAGACGCTCAAAATATTTGTCAAAAGCTTATCCACTGATGCACTAACAGTTGTTGATATACTAGCCTTTCAAATCCTTACCATTACTTCACCCCTAACCACTGTTTTGTTCAAACATCTGCTTCCTAAATACTGTCCACTGCTGAAAGTCACCCCCTATTCCTTCATTATTTTTGGTAATCACTGTTGTTCAAAATCAGTGTTTTATCCACTGATATACTATCCACTGATAGTTAAAATCATCCACTGTCTTCACTTTAACCGTTGCAACCACTGATATCTGCTTAATCAGTGGTTTCCTAAACAACTGTCTTCCATAATTCATCTTTTCATCAGAGGTTGGCACGTGGTCAGTTCTTAGCCATCAGATCTTTGTAACCGCTACCACATCAGTATTCACTTTTTCCCTAAATAAAACCCTGACCAAAACCCCAAACAGGTTTTTACACTGTCGAATTGAATTCCAAAATTCTCTTCTCAAAGCAGTTTCCAATCTTCCATCCCAAATCATCCTTCGTTCTTCTTCAATCAAGATGACGAAATCAAAATCAAAATCAAAATCATCCTCATCTTCCAAAGAGGTCATTCAAATGACCGCTGAATCCATTGAAATCCCATATAAATCTCCTCACAATTACTTGGGTCTACTCACAAAACCCACTACCACCAACACTTTCGATTCCATCATCGACATCATGTCTGCATCAAAGTACAAAACTTTACTAACAGCAGATGCTCCAATCTATCAACAAACCCAGAGAGAGTTTTGGAAAAATGCTACCCTTGACAAACAAGGCGAGAATGTCATAGCCATCAACTCTTCCATACAGGGTAAAACGATTCAAATTACTCCGCAATCCATCTCAGAAGTCTTTAAACTCGATGATCAGCAAGGTAAAACATCTTTTCTTAAAAGCGACTTGAAAACTGATTTTCTGGAAAGGGGGTATGCAGAACAAACAAAAAGAGATACCTTACAAAAAGGTCTCTTCCCTTCTGCACCTAGGTTTTTGTTCCATACACTTTTAATGTGTGTTTCAAATAAAACAACTGCTTTTAACGAAATACCATTGAAGATCCAATGTCTGGGTTATGCTATTTTACATAATGAAAATTATAACTATTCCCAGGAGATCTTTGATGACTTGGTAAAAAATGTTGATAGCAAATCATTTTTACTTTTTCCAAGGTTTCTAAGCTATTATTTTGAACAAAAATTTGGAAAGGAAAATAAAAATCTGCTCAAACAAGGTGCTTATTTTCAAATAAAAGGTTTAACTCCTGAAACATTCACTAGAATGTTAACACCTTCAAAAACAAAAGCAGAGGTGCCTGAGCAGAATTTAGCAGCTACCACTGCTCCTCAGGTATCAGCTGCTGAGCCCACTGCTCCAGGTGATCATAGCAGCACAACCACTGCTTTGAAACCCACACCTGCCATTACCAAAAAGACCAAAAAGAAAACATCCAGAAAGCCCCCCAAACCCAAAACAAAGGCAACTCTGGAAGATGAGATCCCAGAGCCACTGCCAGTGACAACACAAATGTCACCTACAACCACTGCTGCTACTTCCTCACAGCAGATGGAAGAAAGATCTCCACCATTGCCTCAAACTCCTCCTGCATCCTCACAAAAGGATCAGGTTGTAAGCACAGGGACCCCACATTATGAAGCTCTGAAACAAATTGGATACATCTTCCTCAGTCCTAATCCCAAGGACATGTCTCTTTCATCACCTATATCTTCACCCCTCACATTACCACAATCCATAATACCCTTGTTGCATGCAGTCGCTATAGCACAGACACAAACCAGTTCCTCTCTATCACCTATCACTGAGAGTACACTCCCACAAGTGACTAGGTCTGATGTTTATACCTCTGCTATCCCAGCAACATTTGAGGAGGTTACACTGCAGGAGTTACAAGTAATTCCTGACAGTAGTTCAAGTGGAGCAGCAACTACAATTGTTGGATCAACAGATCTACACTTGGCCAGTTGTTTCATAAATCAGACTCCCTTGAAGGTAATTTCTTCTATAGCACCGCTGGTAACCACTAGTGAATTAGTTTTGACCACTGGTACCTTCAAAAGGTTATCAAGTGTTGAAGAAAGAAGACCCCAGAACCAAGAATAAGGGGCATAAATGAATGATTTTTGGGACTCAGTTCCTAAGTCACACATTGATACAACCACTGCTGGTGGGGAATCAGATGATCCCATTAAATTGGGTGATGATTTACAATATCAGGAATTGACAACCTTGAAACATCTGTTGCTGAAATAAAGGATATGGTGCAACAGCTGTTAAAAGCTCAAAATGCACAATCCACTGCCGTTCCAGCTCAAGCACCTGCACAACCTGCACCTGCTACAAATGAGTTATGGAATTTATTTCAACCCTTGCTAAAAAAACAAAGACAGATGGCAGATCAACAACACGCAATATATGTGCAAGAACTGAGAAACATGATCGAATCAAGGTTTAGAAACACTCAAGCAGATATCAAGGCTATCAAGGCCCATCTCTTGAACACCACTGACACTGCTCCTCCCAATGTTCTTTTCATGGATCAAATTTCCTTAGATAATGCCAAAAAGGGGGAGAAAATTAAGGAATTAAAGAAAAAGGGAATAGATGATGGCCTTTATGTTGAACCAGAAAAAGAAAAGCAGGCTTTTAAACCATCTACCCAAACAGCTGATGCAACTTCTGCTGTCTCAACAACTGTTGGTACATCAGTAGTTTCAGCAGTTGTCCAAATCATCACTCCAACACACACTACAACCACTGCCCTACCTCCACCTAAATTCACCTCACCACCAAAAGCTGTCACTACAACTACATCACCATCCATCAAACCACCACCTGCTCAAAAGCAGAAGACATCTACTGACACATCAGTAGTTGTAATGACAACAGAGGTTGAAACACCAGTTGTTTCAACAGCTGTTTGCCAGCCATCCACCACTGCTCTCATCAATGTCACATCACAACCAAAACCTCCTTCACCCAAAAAACTTTACACAAGAAAAAGGAAACTTCAAGAGAATAAAGATGATATACCAGCACCTATTCCTTTATCCTCTAAACCTTACATTGCCATCAAACCACAACAACCCATTCCACCAACTGTTGTCAAGGCAATAAACCCTGCTAACCTTGTATCCACTGCTGCAAGTTATCCACTGGAATTGGAAGCTATAAAGGATGAGATGAGACAATTCTATACAGAAGATGATCCTTCAAAGAGAAAATTTTCTTCTCTCATGGGCTTGAGTAAACCAGAAAATATGGATGCTTATCTAAAGCTCAAAGCCAGGCAAGCAGATATAATAGCCAGAATTGAATGCAAAGATCAAGGTGACAAAGCCATTTCAGAAAGAATGGAGTTTTTACTCACTAAGGTCAAACAAATGGAAGATTATGCAAAAGACCTGAGCAAAGACATGTCAAACATGCCACCTGATGCTGCCCTACAAAAGGTAATGAGAAAGGAGTATCTTGAATACATCATGAAAGAAAAGTTTTATCCAGCCAAAGAAGAACAATTCAGTGAATGGCCACTCATTGCACTAAAGCATGAGGTAAACAGAATCAAGATGATCAAGAATGATCCAGGTCAGAAAAAGACAGCTCCTAACTGGAGTAAATACAAAAAGGCCATTGATAAACTTACTTCAGAATACAAAAGAAAGAAGCAGGAGTTGGTGGATGCAAAGGTGGGAACTGCTAAAGCCATAGCAAAATGGACAAAGCAGTACACAGATGAGGCTTATGAAAGGCTTAAGAAAAGAAGGATGACAGATTCTGACATTCCAAAGAAGCCTGACTACAAAAAGCCAAAACAGCAGATCAAAACTTCTGAACCACTGATCACATCAGCAGATGTTTCAGTCACTGAGCTAGAACAAAGAAAAAGGCAAGAGCAGATTGAACAAGAAACTGCAGAAGACATAGCTGCAGCAAATGAAATCATAAAAAAGGCTTTCAATCAAATGTCAGCTGAAAACTCTGAAGCAGCAAAAATTCAGAGTACTGATCATGCTGAAAACTCTGAACTATCAAAAGCTCAGAGTAATGATCAGGCTGAAAACTCTGAACCAGCAAAAGCACAGAGTACCGATCAACAAATTCTCACAAGACCAGCATCACCAAACTCATCAGTAAATAAACCTCTCCCAAGAAACCCATTGGGTTCAAAAATACTAAAATGGATGTCTGATCAAAAGGCCCATGTATTGACCCTGTTCAGATCCAATGGAGAAGTAAAGCACATATCAAGGGAACAAGCACTGGGCCTGAGTGTTAAAGATCTACAAGATCTCCTTGAGCTTATACTGTGTAGGGATGAGGAGGATACAAGTTCTATGGATTTTGAATTGCAGTTTAAAGAACAAGTGTAACATCCCGAAAACATGGATTCTTAAATTTGCAAATTTAATTGCAAATAAATTGGTAAAATAAACTAACTAGGAATAACACTAACCTAGTTAGATAATGACTTGTGTGTAGTTAAAGAAATATAAAAATAAACTAAGGGAAACTAGAGGGACCAAAAGTGTTTAACTTGAAACTAGTTTTAATAAAAACATTTTATTAAAACATAAACACTCCATTTGGAGTCTCCTGGAGATCGACCAGAACAGGGGGTACGACCCCAAGCCCCATCAAAACCTAGTTCATCACAAAACTCACAAATTGAGGGCTCAAACCAAGTCAAAATCGAAAATCGAGCATAGATTAGTGATCCTCATCACAAGGGGGTTACAAGGTATGTAAAATTTGGTGTTAATTCTCTGTTTGAAATTCTCATGAAATTGGGAAATCTGAAAATTGATGTTGCATGTTTGCTATTTGGGTAGAATAGGGTTGATATAGTGTCTAGGAGTAAAACCTAGACAATAACATGCGAAATCATGGCTAATTCCTGAAAATCTCATGAACACATTGAAGGCGATTCATGGGTTTTGTGGGAAACTAATAAACACTAGGGTTTAGAATGATTATTCTAGTGTAATACGGGTCATAGAAAGTGATTTCTGATATGATGATGTTTAAATGTTATATGAAAGCTTTATTGATGTTAAGTTTAGCTAAATAACAAGCTATGAACTTGAATATGAATGATATAAAATTCTGCCCGTTAAGTGTTTGTAAAAATGCCCCAAAGAAGGCTCGAGATTGAAATTTAAAGTTAGACGCATGATTGTGATGATTTGACAAAATTATGCGATATATGGTTAAAAAGGAGTTCTAAACAAGTCGTGATTGAACTCTATAGGAAAAGATACCGGAGCGTCGAGTGGAGAAGCCGGTGGCGATTCGCGTTTGAAGGGCGTGCACTAAAGGTATGTAACTTGACCCGTTACATTAAATGAATCGTTGTTAAATTTTGCGAAGTCTCATTTTAGGATAAATAGGGTGTCGATTGTAGCGACCATGATCGTTACTTGAATTACTAGTCTAAGAATGATAAAGAATCGTTTGGTAGTCATCATATTGGGGAATTCCATAAGATGAGCCAAACGGTTCATTTAATTGTGTAAATTGTTGTTTTAGTGTTTTAGAGAGTCAAAATGGAGTTGGCAATCACAAGAGCATTAAGCCATGAGATTGGTAAAGAAATGCGAGTGATGATAAGCCCGGGATGTTGGGTATAAAGTATCATAAGTTTACTAGCTAAATGGTAGTAAATTGTGTCAAGTAGAAATGGGTTGAATAAATGCGTAACGACATATAGTCTTTCTGTCCGTAAGTTAAACTTTTGGTATGACAATCGTAATAGGCACGTTGGTAATGAAATTACAGACGTATAGGAAAAAGAATCACTAAAAACGGACTTACGAATCACAAGTTATGGCCATTTTAAGTTGGAAATTGAACAAACATGGAGCTGGGTATGTACAGCATCAGCAAAATCAACATTCTGTGAAAACAAGGGCTAGGCGTGACGCCTAGGCCCTTGGCGTCACGCGGCGCCCCCCCTGATCCGGAAAAAAATAAATTTTGACTTTTTGACTCTTGGAACTTGTTTATATCCATCCTAACTTTATCAAAACTAACATTTGTTGTGGTTTTGATCTTAGGTGATGTTGGAAACTAACCGGAAGATGACCGAGCTAGCTTTTGAAGAACCGAACACTATTTACAAGCTTCCGCAATGTTTTAACTTTTAATAGACTGTGTTTATGGGTTGTAAACAAATTGTTAAACAACTTCTGGATGTTTTAACTTAGTCGTTAGTTGACTAAGGTCTTTGCTACTTATGAACTTTACTTATGAAATCTATGTTAATTAGGCATCTTTTGTATAAAATTGCATGAATTATTATTAAATTCAAGTAAAATTTGACGGGTGTTACAAGTTGGTAATCAGAGCTTAAGGTTGTCAACAAAGTGTTCGGTTCAAGCTTGATCGATCGTCCGGTAAGAATTAACTTATTATGTTAACAAATTATGTCTTATGTAAGAATGAGAAATTTGAATTGATATGCACGGGAAGTGCGTGTTTACACACTCAAACCCGAAAAAGTGCACTAAGCATAAATGGTTTAAGCAAGTGGTGAACTTGGCTAGATCAAAAAGAATGACGCATATGTCAAAAATGAAATGTTTAATAATTAGTGTAAACATTTCAATTTCAAGATGACGAAAAGATGGGAGGAGTGTATGAATACGCTCGAACCCGGGAAAATACACTAAGTAAGAAAGGTAAGGCAAGATATATACTTGACCAAACCGAAAAAGAATAACACTTTATTTATGATTGAGTGAGAGTGATATAAGTTTCCGTATAATAAGATGGAAATGAATTAAATAATTATTGATAAATCGTGATGGATGTTTCAGTTAAAGAAATGTCTGGAGTAACCGGAGATGATTCGACATCTCAATTGACTGAACAAATGAAAGCTAAGATTTCCGAGGAGGTCGGAAAAGCTCTAGAAAATAGTCTATCACAGTATATTGATAGATTACAAACCACAATCGTGCCGGTGGTGAACGATATGATGGCTGAATTGAAAGACAGCATACTACAAGAAATAGAAGAAAGGAGGGTGTTGGATATGAATCCAAGATCCGTAAAGAAGTCCAAGTCTAATAAAGCTCCCAAGAAGGGAGTTACAAAAAGTGTGTTACATCAGTGTAGATTTTGCAACAAAATTCACAAGGGCACATGTGGTCAGCCAAGACATAAAAAGTCTAAATGTCCAGAGAGGCTTGGAACCAAGGACACAACCGACACAAAGTCTGATGCCCAGAAATTAAGGACAATGTTGTTTTATATAATAGCCACGGAGGCTAAAGCTGAACCTGATGTCGTTTCAGGTATACTCTTGTAAATTAAATTTCAGCATGAATTTTTAATTATTACGAGTGCAAATAAATCGTTTGTTTTATATCGATTTATTTAACATTCTACATTAGTGTTAACGAAATTACCAAGGCTTTGAAATAAAAAAAAATATATATATAGAAAGAGGTAATAATAAAAGTTCTATTGTTTATAAGAGGTGCTGAAACTGTACGTTGAGCATCGAGGTAAAAAATAATCATGATAAATATTGCCTTGGGAAGGGGTGCGCGCACACTCGAACCCGAGAACGTAATGAAAGATAAGCGTCATAATAGGGAGGAGTGTAATAACACCCGAACCCTGGGAGTTTACAATAGTAATAGATGACAAGGACATGGTTATAGACTAAGCCAAACTAAATGAAACAGATAGAAACATCGTTTATGTCAACAAACGATGTGGATAAATTCCATACAACGATATGAAACAATAACATGAAATGAATTGATTTTGTTATTGTAACAATGGGTTAAAGTCAGAAATCAAGAGATTAAGATTTGGATAGGAATATCCTCGAAAAAGAAACTAAATGGACAATATGTATTATTTGTTGCTGTAAATAATGAAATACCAATAAATTTGGATTTAAAAGCTCGGGTATGGGTAGATACCCAAGTAACATGTTATTAATAAATTCCTCCTGAGGAAGAACGATAATCACCTTGATGAGGATGAATATGTAAAAGAATTAGTAAGACAAACATTATGAAAGCGTTAGAATAAGAACGAGTAAACCCCAAAGGCCGAATAAAAATAACAGTAGTTTACCAAATAAGACTTGAGACATGGGCCTTCGGGACATTTGTAAAAGAAACAGACCTAAGGGTCGCTGACAAAAGAAGGGTGGTGTACGGATTAATTAAGTAAAGTGCTTGATAATAAAAGTAAACGGAAGACGGATAATGGAAGCATATTACATTAAGATAATGAGCCCAAGGGAAGGGATAAGAATCAAGTAAACGAAAATATGAACCGACAATTTAGAATGTCAAGGCATAAGGATAAAGTTGATTGTCATAGGAGATGGAACTCACACGAACAAGTCAAACCAGACGAATGAAAAGACTTGGTTGAGTAAAAGCGGTGGGCTTTGCAGATACGACCGAATAAATCGAGAAACAAAGTCTTAAGGAATGACGGAAGGGTTGCTATGAAAATAATATCTATAAGATACTCAATTAATAGGTATGTTTTCAGATAAATGCGTAACCAACAGTCAAGAACTCGAATTAAAAGTCAAGACACTCGGATTAAGAGTTATGACTGAGAAAACGATAAAATTTTGCAAAAACAGAAATTTCGATAGTCATGTTCAATTACTTTAATGTTGGGCGGGTTGAATAAAGTATAGTAGTTGATATCCCAAGTAAGCGCAAACTGGATAATGAAAGTGTGAAGTATTATTGAATCTATGGGATAGGTCATAAAAGAGTATGAAAGGGAAAATGCAAACTGATGACGGGGGTAGCCCAAGACTAAATAAAGTGACTAAATATGTAAACGCTCAAAGGGTTAAATGGTTCAATGGTTGAAAAGCTGTGAGGTGGGAAAAAGCAATGCGGAAACAGTAGCCAGTCATATCCAGAGATTGCTTCACCAACCCACAGCCGCAAAAGCAATGCAGGTCTACAGAGCACACGCTATTATCCAGGGGTCAAAAGGCTTCAACCCCCGAAAAGGTAAGCCCCTCGCTGCAAGCAAGGACACTAGTCAAATGAATGCCTCTTCGGGAGATGTCTTCTCCTATATAATTGACACTTCATTTACTGAGTTGGGACATTCTGGGCCAGGTCTGTTTCCTTAAACTCTGGCCATTCACATTGAGTACTTGCTTTAGGCGAGTCACTCACTTTCACATCCAACACACACACATTCTGTTTGCTCCCACATCCGAATTTGGGTATACCTCAGAGGAGGATCTTCAGCAAACAACAACAATAAACTAGTGAACCTCCTTCCACGTCTTGCAAACGTGGGGGGACCCCATGACCTGCGTTAGGCAAAGTTAAACCCTTCAACCCTTTTGCCTAACCAGCCCGGCTACTATCCTTGGTCTACTATTTGTTGCATCAACAAAACCAATGAAACCGGAGTGTTAAAAATATTAAGATCAAGAACCCGGGTAACGGGTTGAAAGGAAATAGAGGCATAAACCAAATAACGGTATGAGTAAAATAAACCGACGCGAATGACACATAAGAAGTCATAGAGTCGGAAAGATAATCCGAAAGAAAATGAGTGTAGCCTTAGACTACGGCCAAGGTCAAACGAATAGAAGATGATCCATGGGATCACCATAACCTCCAAATTATAAACAATGTAAAGGCCTACGGGAACAAAATGACCATTGGGTCGCAAATACAAATGGAACATACTAGGGGGAGGGTCTCACCCTAAAAAGGTGAAGACCTAATAGAATAGTCTACAAGGCTAAGTAAAGGGATCTACGGGTCGATAATATAAAGCGTGGAGAACCAATTATGATTTCTCGCGTAAAATGATAATCCCGAAGAATAATCCTTGTCGTCAATTCCTTGATATGATTAATCGACATGGTTAAAGAGAAAAACATTAAACTAAAATTCAGTTTTAGTAAAGAAACGATTTTCTAACACCTATGAATACCGAGAGAGAAATTAGAAAATGGTTAGTACTAAAGAATATAGGTCTAACGCCGAAAGCTGTAAGATGATGCATTCGGAGGAAAGATTCTTAAGAATGAAAAGTCGATGTAAAACTAAACATGGCGTGATGTGATCACGGACATAAAAGTAATATAGAATGTAATCACGTTATAGTGTGAATGACTAGATATGAAATTATAAGCACGCAAAGGGCCGATGACGGCAATATTGCATACCCGAATGACGAGGTATGAGGTAAAATGGTGACCAATTAGTTTAGGCAATAAAACAAGTTGTAGCCTAAATAACGCTGTGACCTATGTTGAGCGCTTGTTAATATAAAACTAGCGTCAAGTAAGTATGCTGACGGACTTAGTGACTGAATGGTCAAAAGACAACCCGATTAAAAAGGGCGACAAAGGATAGGAAATAGGTGATATAGCTATGCTAAAAGTTTTCCCCAAGGAAGGGTGTTATCTGATTCAGGAAAAGAGAGAAACTAAGCCCGAGGTTTATTAGGCCATTTAGAATCATCGAACGGGGTTGGCATGGTGGCTTATCGCCTCGAGCTACCGGAAGAGTTGAGTGGAATACATGGCACGTTTCACGTGTCGCAATTGCGGAAATGTCTAACGGAGGAAACAACTTATATCCATTACGATGAAATCGAGGCTTTTAAACCATCTACCCAAACAGCTGATGTAACTTCTGCTGTCTCAACAACTGTTGGTACATCAGTAGTTTCAGCAGTTGTCCAAACCATCACTCCAACACACACTACAACCACTGCCCTACCTCCACCTAAATTCACCTTACCACCAAAAGCTGTCACTACAACTACATCACCATCCATCAAACCACCACCTGCTCAAAAGCAAAAGACATCTACTGACACATCAGTAGTTGTAATGACAACAGAGGTTGAAACACCAGTTGTTTCAACAGCTGTTTTCCAGCCATCCACCACTGCTCTCATCAATGTCACATCACAACCAAAACCTCCTTCACCCAAAAAACTTTACACAAGAAAAAGGAAACTTCAAGAGAATAAAGATGATATACCAGCACCTATTCCTTTATCCTCCAAACCTTACATTGCCATCAAACCACAACAACCCATTCCACCAACTGTTGTCAAGGCAATAAACCCTGCTAACCTTGTATCCACTGCTGCAAGTTATCCACTGGAATTGGAAGCTATAAAGGATGAGATGAGACAATTCTATACAGAATATGATCCTTCAAAGAGAAAATTTTCTTCTCTCATGGGCTTGAGTAAACCAGAAAATATGGATGCTTATCTAAAGCTCAAAGCCAGGCAAGCAGATATAATAGCCAGAATTGAATGCAAAGATCAAGGTGATAAAGCCATTTCAGAAAGAATGGAGTTTTTACTCACTAAGGTCAAACAAATGGAAGATTATGCAAAAGACCTGAGCAAAGACATGTCAAACATGCCACCTGATGCTGCCCTACAAAAGGTAATGAGAAAGGAGTATCTTGAATACATCATGAAAGAAAAGTTTTATCCAGCCAAAGAAGAACAATTCAGTGAATGGCCACTCATTGCACTAAAGCATGAGGTAAACAGAATCAAGATGATCAAGAATGATCCAGGTCAGAAAAAGACAGCTCCTAACTGGAGTAAATACAAAAAGGCCATTGATAAACTTACTTCAGAATACAAAAGAAAGAAGCAGGAGTTGGTGGATGCAAAGGTGGGAACTGCTAAAGCCATAACAAAATGGACAAAGCAGTACACAGATGAGGCTTATGAAAGGCTTAAGAAAAGAATGATGACAGATTCTGACATTCCAAAGAAGCCTGACTACAAAAAGCCAAAACAGCAGATCAAAACTTCTGAACCACTGATCACATCAGCAGATGTTTCAGTCACTGAGCTAGAACAAAGAAAAAAGCAAGAGCAGATTGAACAAGAAACTGCAGAAGACATAGCTGCAGCAAATGAAATCATAAAAAAGGCTTTCAATCAAATGTCAGCTGAAAACTCTGAAGCAGCAAAAATTCAGAGTACTGATCATGCTGAAAACTCTGAACTATCAAAAGCTCAGAGTAATGATCAGGCTGAAAACTCTGAACCAGCAAAAGCACAGAGTACCGATCAACAAATTCTCACAAGACCAGCATCACCAAACTCATCAGTAAATAAACCTCTCCCAAGAAACCCATTGGGTTCAAAAATACTAAAATGGATGTCTGATCAAAAGGCCCATGTATTGACCCTGTTCAGATCCAATGGAGAAGTAAAGCACATATCAAGGGAACAAGCACTGGGCCTGAGTGTTAAAGATCTACAAGATCTCCTTGAGCTTATACTGTGTAGGGATGAGGAGGATACAAGTTCTATGGATTTTGAATTGCAGTTTAAAGAACAAGTGTAACATCCCGAAAACATGGATTCTTAAATTTGCAAATTTAATTGCAAATAAATTGGTAAAATAAACTAACTAGGAATAACACTAACCTAGTTAGATAATGACTTGTGTGTAGTTAAAGAAATATAAAAATAAACTAAGGGAAACTAGAGGGACCAAAAGTGTTTAACTTGAAACTAGTTTTAATAAAAACATTTTATTAAAACATAAACACTCCATTTGGAGTCTCCTGGAGATCGACCAGAACAGGGGGTACGACCCCAAGCCCCATCAAAACCTAGTTCATCACAAAACTCACAAATTGAGGGCTCAAACCAAGTCAAAATCGAAAATCGAGCATAGATTAGTGATCCTCATCACAAGGGGGTTACAAGGTATGTAAAATTTGGTGTTAATTCTCTGTTTGAAATTCTCATGAAATTGGGAAATCTGAAAATTGATGTTGCATGTTTGCTATTTGGGTAGAATAGGGTTGATATAGTGTCTAGGAGTAAAACCTAGACAATAACATGCGAAATCATGGCTAATTCCTGAAAATCTCATGAACACATTGAAGGCGATTCATGGGTTTTGTGGGAAACTAATAAACACTAGGGTTTAGAATGATTATTCTAGTGTAATACGAGTCATAGAAAGTGATTTCTGATATGATGATGTTTAAATGTTATATGAAAGCGTTATTGATGTTAAGTTTAGCTAAATAACAAGCTATGAACTTGAATATGAATGATATAAAATTCTGCCCGTTAAGTGTTTGTAAAAATGCCCCAAAGAAGGCTCGAGATTGAAATTTAAAGTTAGACGCATGATTGTGATGATTTGACAAAATTATGCGATATATGGTTAAAAAGGAGTTCTAAACAAGTCGTGATTGAACTCTATAGGAAAAGATACCGGAGCGTCGAGTGGACAAGCCGGTGGCGATTCGCGTTTGAAGGGTGTGCACTAAAGGTATGTAACTTGACCCGTTACATTAAATGAATCGTTGTTAAATTTTGCGAAGTCTCATTTTAGGATAAATAGGGTGTCGATTGTAGCGACCATGATCGTTACTTGAATTACTAGTCTAAGAATGATAAAGAATCGTTTGGTAGTCATCATATTGGGGAATTCCATAAGATGAGCCAAACGGGTCATTTAATTGTGTAAATTGTTGTTTTAGTGTTTTAAAGAGTCAAAATGGAGTTGGCAATCACAAGAGCATTAAGCCATGAGATTGGTAAAGAAATGCGAGTGATGATAAGCCCGGGATGTTGGGTATAAAGTATCATAAGTTTACTAGCTAAATGGTAGTAAATTGTGTCAAGTAGAAATGGGTTGAATAAATGCGTAACGACATATAGTCTTTCTGTCCGTAAGTTAAACTTTTGGTATGACAATCGTAATAGGCACGTTGGTAATGAAATTACAGACGTATAGGAAAAAGAATCACTAAAAACGGACTTACGAATCACAAGTTATGGCCATTTTAAGTTGGAAATTGAACAAACATGGAGCTGGGTATGTACATCATCAGCAAAATCAACATTCTGTGAAAACAAGGGCTAGGCGTGACGCCTAGGCCCTTGGCGTCACGCGGCACCCCCCCCTGATCCGGAAAAAAATAAATTTTGACTTTTTGACTCTTGGAACTTGTTTATATCCATCCTAACTTTATCAAAACTAACATTTGTTGTGGTTTTGATCTTAGGTGATGTTGGAAACTAACCGGAAGATGACCGAGCTAGCTTTTGAAGAACCGAACACTATTTACAAGCTTCCGCAATGTTTTAACTTTTAATAGACTGTGTTTATGGGTTGTAAACAAATTGTTAAACAACTTCTGGATGTTTTAACTTAGTCGTTAGTTGACTAAGGTCTTTGCTACTTATGAACTTTACTTATGAAATCTATGTTAATTAGGCATCTTTTGTATAAAATGGCATGAATTATTATTAAATTCAAGTAAAATTTGACGGGTGTTACAACAAGTTAGGGAACTTCTGATGAGACAATAAAAATCCAGAATAATGAAGGGTTTTGGCATTATCTGTTCCAGGGGGAGATTGTTGGGATTGAACCCTATCAGAGGAACAGATAATAAGAGCGAAAACCGGATCACAACAGTGGATTCATAATAAGCAGTTGTTTGCATTACACTTTCCCCTTGAAAGTGGTTATAACATCTGATGTCCTCTATCCACTGTCCGTATACAACAGCTGTTGTCCTTCAAACTGCTGATGAAGCCCTGAAGACTGTTAAGAAGTAAACACTGCTGGTTCAATCTACTGATGCTAAAGGACTGCTCACTCAAGGACTGATCAACCTTGAGCAAAGCACTAATGAAAGGAGAAAGCAGTAGTTTAGTGTGTCACTTGTTTTGTAGAAAGTCAGTGGTTAAGATTAGCAGTGTTTGTATAGGAACAGTGGTTACAGGTTGTTAGATGTCGCTTTCATGGTGACGTCAGCTAAGATGCTTCATTGGTTTGAATTGTCTATAAATGGAACAGTACCCTGTACTGTTACATTTGATTGACTGAGCGAGTTCTTCTCCTCTAGTCCAATCCTTTCATCTTGTGCAATCAACCATGGAGTATCAGGCTGAGGGGGAGTTTAGTTTGTAAGCTTGCTTTGTAATCTTTTGATTTGCTTTGTAACCTTTTGATTGATGAAAAACATGTGTTTATCAAAATTATTTCCTTCTTCGATTGTGTTTACAAAGTTTGTGTTCATTTTCGCTGCACTTAAACTCTGTTCATTTCTATTGATTTGTTCAAATTATACAAACAAACACAATCATGAGGAGCCTCGGATCCTAACAGTGGGCTATACATACTTTTTTTTAGCAGCGACTTTCTACAACATGCGATAGATATCGCACCCACCATATCGGCAGGCTCATCACCTTACTCTGGCCAAGACTATGTTGTCTTAACCGGGCCCACATTTGGCATCAGAGTGGGCTATACATACTTGAGCTAAAGGATTTTGTTAGTCAGCATAATCAAAGGAGGGGTCTGTGAAGTGGAAGCCGACTATATATACGGTTCTCCAAACCTCAGTATGGTGCATATGGCGGTGCAGAAACGGCGCGGTATTCAACAATAGACAACCGAGCACTGCGAAGATCAAAGGTGAGATAAAAACACTTAGCTTCTTGTGGCTAAAAAATAGGTCGCAGACGCAGGAGTAAAATGGGAGAATTCGTGTGATTTTAGCTTAGTAAGTATTGGAATCTCATGTAATATTTCTTGGTGGATGTAATGACGTCCGGTTAATTAGTTGTTAGCTGGATCATTCTTTCTAATAAAATTTCGTTGGTCTTTCAAAAAAAAAGTTACCATTTAAGTTTCATTCGTTTTAACCACATGTCTTTTTATTTTATTTAACGACAAATGTGATTAATTAAAAATAAGTTTTCCTGCCTGCAAAGTTCGCGGATAATAACGTAGTGTTTATATAACTATTCATTCCATACGTAACAATGACAGCCTTCTTTTTATTTAATTTAGGTTTTAATAGTAGTGGTTCGAACTATTCAATCAAAATTAAAATTATTTGGATTATTATAATGAGTTTGATTTTCGGTTATTGTCATATTAATATTAACTAGATATTTACATGTGTCGCGCGTTGCGACGGCAAAATCATGTTTGTAACTTCGTTACACGCGTTACACTGATAATATTAACTTGTGATGCCCGCACATGTGGCATGGCTTGTTTTTTTTTTACTTTGTCACACACGTTGAATTCGTGACATAACGTGGTTAGACATAGATAACAAAGAGTATGTCTCGCACGTTTCGGTGTAAAGTCATAAAAGTAATTTAAAAAAAGAATTAAAATATTAGAATTGCAAACCCCAACCTCCCGAACACAAACCCCTGCCCCCTTGGGGTCGAACAATTGCTGTGGATAACCCGTTGAACCCTCGTCAAGAAGTTGATGGCTTCTGGCGCTAGGGAGCCAAAAGTATCAAAGGCAAAAGGGATAAAGACATGTTGGTTCTCTGCGCAAGCTTTAGCGTGCTTATCCAGAAAGGGTTGGCGGCGCAGCTTGTTGCCCGTCTACCTTCTGTTTTGATGTAACTTAACAAGTTTTCTGGTTATATCAATCATTTTGCTTTGTTCTAAAAAAAAAAAAAAAAAAAAAAAAAAATTAGAGAAGATGAGGTGTGAAGTTTTTTAGTAGAAAAAAATGGGGTGTCAAAGTTAACAATTACCAAAAGTTAAAGATCAACATGTCACTTACCAAAAGATAGGGGTTGGATGTATAAAATCTATTAAGTAAGGGGCTCAAGTGAAAAAGGCATGGCTGGAACCACGACCATGCCTTTTAATATATATAGTAATAAATGAAAGGTTGGTGGGTCAAAGTTGTCAATAACCAAAAGTTAAAAATGAGTGTGTAACTTACTTAAAGATGAGGGCTAATAGTGTTTCAAGTCAAAAATTTAAGGATGTGAAGTGAAAAAACAAAAGTTTTAAAATGAATTAGAAGTATAGGGTTGAAAGTGTCATTTGTCAAAAGTTTAGAGATGCTAAAAAACTAAAATTTTTAAAATGGATTAGAGTCTAGGTTTAAAATTACAATTTATTAAAAGTTTTGGGGTTAGAATGGTTGGTGAGAAACACTACCGACCATTCATTTTAAGATTATATAAACGAGCATTCAATAGGTATTGGTTCGATTCGTTATAGTACTTGTACGATACATGCACTCGGTATAGAAATCGACTTGTGCTTTACATCATCCGAAAATAATAAAATAGCACCGGTACTAACACCGACGTTCGAACGGTATCAATCAGTTTAGATCGTCATGGGTACTATTACCGATATTCATTTATCGCCGCAGCCAGAGTTATATATATAAATGAAATATTATTGGAATCAAAAACCATAAAAATAATCCATGTACTAAGTGTGTTATTCTTGTCTGATAAAATTGAGTAATATCAAATAATATTTTTAGTGATATACGTTTATTTTATATTCTCTAATATAAAAAGGACAAAAAAGAAATATATGAATTATATATATCATAAAAGGAAACTAATAATATTAAAATGTTATTTATATAATAAAAGGAAATTAATAATACTAAAATATTATTAAAAGATACTTTACTGTTCATGAGCTCTTTGAAATAATATGTATAATGTATAACTAGTTTTTTATTCTCCGCGCTTTGCGGCGGAAGTTTGATCGTTTCACCTATGTTACATGACAGAAGCTTCGTCGTTACCGGTTTGGAAAACGATTGGGTTCGTTATGGCACCACAACGATAACATCATTGGCTATAACTTATAATACAAAAATATAACTTCGTTTTCAAACTTACACAACACAAAAATATTTGATTCTAAATATAACTTGGTTTTCAAATAAAAAAGAAAGTCAGTTTTATAAATACTAATACATATTGATCTATTAAAAGAGTCATTTTCTAAACTTACTATCAAATTCACCAACAAAACCACTATTGTTCATTGTGAGTTTGGTTTAAAAATATTTGATTCTAAATATAACATGGTTTTCAAATAAAAAATAAAAAAGAAAGTCAGTTTTATAAATACTAATACATATTGATCTATTAGACTAGAAGGTATGGGGCCGGCTGAGGCCCGGCTAGGACCGGCGCCGGTCCCCCACACCGCCCCCCTCCATCCCACCCGTCCTCACCAGCGGCCCAAAGCCGGTCTCGCCGTGCCACTTTTTGAACAATATAGCCGTTACTAACGGCTAGATTAATAAAAAAAAAACCTTTTTCAATTTAAATATATACCCATTTTTTATACCATTTCTTCAATATTTCACCCATTCTTCTCCCATTCTCATCCATTTTTATAAAAAAACACTCCCATTTTTATACCAATCTTTTATAAAAAAATATCTCTTCATCCACAATGGCATCTAATCCTTGGTGGTCCGGCTCTTCTTCGGATGAAGAGGAGATGTTTTTCGCAAACGCTGTGGTAAAGGCGGCGCAGATTCTTTTGGAAGAGGAAGAGGAAGAGGACTCGTCTGAAAACGTTATTACCAGATGAATACAGGTTAACAGAGACCGCGAAGGAGCGCACGAGAAATTGGTTAACGATTATTTTTCGGATGCACCCCTTTACAACGCCGACACTTTCAAACGAAGGTTCCGAATGAGTCGCCGTTTATTCACACGGATTGCTGATGATTTGGCGGGGCTAGACCCGTTTTTCACTCAACGACCCGATGCTCGAAATTATGAAGGGTTCACCACGTTACAAAAGTTTACTGCGGCCATTCGCCAACTGGCGTACGGGACAGTGGCCGACGCGTTGGACGAGTACTTACAGATGTCGGCAAGAACCGCGCGGGAATGTTTGTATCGGTTTTGCCATAATGTGGTGAAACTGTATAGCAAAAAATATTTGCGGAAACCAAACACGTATGATGTTCAACAGTTGTACCAAGCTCATGAAGCAAGGCACGGGTTTCCGGGAATGCTTGGTAGCATTGATTGTATGCATTGGGCGTGGCATAACTGCCCGACTGGGTGGCGAGGCCAATACACGCGAGGTGATCACGGCTATCCAACCTTAATACTTGAGGCCGTGGCGTCACAAGATTTGTGGATCTGGCATTCTTTCTTTGGGCTCCCTGGTTCACTCAACGACCTCAACGTGCTGTACCAATCGACTATCTTTAGCGATGTCGTTAATGGAATCGGTCCGGACACCCGTTTTACAGTTTCAGGGGTTGAGTATAGACGCGGGTATTATCTTGCTGACGGAATATATCCGTCTTGGTCTACAATTGTCAAGACTATTTCATATCCTGAGGACGAAAAAAGGAAAAAATTCGCCAAGCGTCAAGAAGGTGCAAGAAAAGACATCGAACGTTGTTTTGGTGTTTTAAAAAAAAATGGGCCGTCCTTGAACAACCGGCACGTGCGTTCACACCGAAGCGGTTGCGCCTTTGTATGTACGCTTGTATTTTGCT
This sequence comes from Helianthus tuberosus, assembly GCA_030545235.1. NCBI lineage: Eukaryota > Viridiplantae > Streptophyta > Magnoliopsida > Asterales > Asteraceae > Helianthus > Helianthus tuberosus. The sequence continues at coordinate 212,177,489 of CM060424.1, forward strand.
CCATAACATGATTATTGAAGACGAAGGTCGGGCGATTTGTGAGTATGATGAGAATGCATCTTACGGGAATACTGTCCCGGTAGATCCGACGCAACAGGATTTAAACTCGTTCGCGCTAACCAACGACTTCACGCATATAAACCTTCAACAGGATTTGGTAGAACATATTTGGAACAACGTTAACGTAGCGGACGGTGACGAAGACGAAGACGAGTAGTGTAGTTTTTTTTTAGGAAATGTAATATTTTTTTTAATTTTCGGAAATGTATTTTTTTTTAGGAAATGTAATTTTTTTTATGTTATGAAATGAATTTATTTATGTTGTTTTATGTTGTATTTGTTAATTTTTATAAAGTTTTTATTAAGTTAACAAAGTAAAACTTAGAAAATTATAAAATAATGAGGTGAGGTAGCCCCATCCTCCATCCCCCTCAATTATGAAGGAGGCCCATCCCCCACGAGCCGGTGATGTGGCGCCTACGTGGCGGCCCATCCTCGTGGGGATGAGCCTCACCATACCCCTTAGTCTTAAAAAAGTCATTATATATATATATATATATATATATATATATATATAAACTTACTATCAAATTCACCAACAAAACCATTACTGTTCATGATGACTTTGGTTTAATATATACTAGTAATATTCCAGGCGCGTTGCAGCGGATCTACGATTAGTATCGGTTCGATTTATGACAAGATCGGTATGGTTTCAGCACTCGGTATAGTAACTAAAAGATACAACCATAAAATAAAAGTAATGATATGACGAAAATGATGTTGACACGTGTTTTACAATGCTTGAAACCATAAAAACGAATAGTGGTTCCAATAATAATCATACAGTACCAATGTTGTTCGGTCAAAATCGACAGGGCATTGATGTTGCTAAGACGGTGTCAGTTTAGTTAGTCATGGTAGGGATATGGTACCAACATTCACTATAGCTTACAATATATAAAATATACTCTATACTACTACCAAAGTTGTGCACACGGTATTGGTTCATTTCGTCACAATAAAAAAACAAAAAATATCAATTATATTTTACCCGTTCAATTCAAACAAAACTTATATTGAAATATAAATAAAAAAAAGCATGTCTCAACACTATTTTCTAAATTTTATAAGGCATTACTTATATTATTAAAATAATGTAAATGATAAATGGCATCGTATAAAAAAAAATACTAAATGTAGATAAAAAATTGTAACATCTTAACTGCATACTAAAAAAAAATTATAAGATATTGTTTTGATAAAAGTTATAATAGAAAAACAAAATATGTTTAATTAATATAATAAAATAATTAAAAGATAGAAAAAATATATTAACAAATAAAAATTTGTTTACTGTTCATGACGACTTTCTATTAATATATAATATATATAAATAAATAAATGGGTCACCTTAAATTTCTTCCTTCACGTTGATCGTGTTTTTTTTAATTACAAAGTACAAAGTAACCAAACATACCCAACTAGATTACATAGAGCTTAGCCAAAACTACTAAAACGACTCCAATTTTCCAACGATAAATTCACCTCCTTTGACTGATTTTTTACCCACAAGAATGCCATTGCTTTCACCTCGTCTAGAACTTTTGTGGTGTTCGGAGTTGCTTGCCCAAATGAAACCTCATTTCGCATTTTCCAAATACTCCACATTGCTACTAGAATGATAGCATATAGAGCTTTTTTCCTTTTCCACGAACCCAGACTGAACCCATGCAAGACTAAAAGATCCTTAATGTCAAAAGCAATAATTGGAGGTATTTTACACCAATCCGTAATATTTTGCCAGACGATTTGGGCAAAATGACACGCCACGAGAAGATGTTCACTAGTTTCTTCAAAATCACCACATAATGAGCAAAAACGATTCTGAACGTTGATGTTCCGATTCGATAGTGCGCATTTAGTCGGTAACCGTTCCATTTCCGCTCTCCATGCCACAATTGCCACTTTCTTTGGTACCCAGTTATTCCAATCAAAAACTCTAACGGGCTGAACTCTATTATGTGAACTTAGAATTTTTTTAAGACTTGAAACACTAAACGAACCTATTTGATCATAGTTCCAGCGCCATACATCTCGGCCCGATTTCAATCTAGTCGCACCAATGATCCCTCCTATTTGTTGCAGATCAAGTTGCGCCTGGTTACTTAAAACCGGCTTCGACCAGTTCCAGTTGAAAGATACACCTAGATTCCCCATAACTATTCGATCAGCCACCGAACAATTCTTATCATTTTCAAGTCTAAACGTTGATCGTGTTATCATTAGTCTTTATAACTAAAGAAAACGGTATTAACCGAATGCATGTATAATGCAATAATTATTATGCCAAATTAATCGATGATAGGAACATGCACTAAATTTGAAAACGGAAACTAGATTTGCAAAGAAAAATGAAGACGGAATCAACGAAATTTGTTTTTTTTTTTGAACAACGAATTTCTTTTATTCCTTTTGTTTGTGTGACTTGAACCCAAGATCTCTCTTTCAAAGTGTTTAAAGGCTTTGCTTTTGCCAATGAACCACTATCCCATTGGTTACAGAAAAAAACAAAATGATGTTGGAAGTGATACGACAAACTACTTCTGAGTAGAGGTTATTTAAAATAGCATAATTCAAGCTCTATGTAAAAAATATCCTAATTATTTAAAAATGTCATCTATATAATATTTTGAGTAAACTTCCGTTTTGCTCCCTGTGGTTTGGTCACTTTAACGGTTTTGCCCCAAACCTTTAAAAATAGTCATTTTCCTCCAATAGTTTGCTATGGTTTTCCCATTTTGCTCCCCGCCTCTATGTCACACCCCCAAAATCCACCATGCGGAGTATCACCGCTTGGAGGCGTGACATGACCAGGATCGAGCCACCAATCATATTGAACAACGTAATTAAGTAAATAAAACCAACCACAATACAATTAGTGACCAATGAGTGTAACCAACTTTAAGTTAATCAAGTTCAGATTAAACAGCTGAAGCATAAAACGTGAAACCAAGCATAAGTCTCATAGTTCATAAGTTTAAAGTTCAAAACATTAGTTCAATAAGTTCATAAAGTGCAAATATTAAGCACGGGACATATCAGTCCATATCCCACAACGACCTCCTCCTCGTGCAAGCTCCATAAGCATCTAACTACCTGTAAGGCATGTAACAACGAGTCAACAACAAAGTTGAGTGAGTTCACAGTTGGGTGTTTGTTTTAAGTTGTTTTCGAAAACATGGTTTGTCTTTAGCTGGCTTACTTGCCGTGGGGGTTACCCCATAGTTGAAAATATGATTAACCAATTCCTTCTTTCCCAAACCATGACCCGTGGGGGCTTCCCCATGTGAACCACTAGACCGTTACCATATCGACAACTGACGAACAATAGTTGTGCCCTACGTCAATGTCTATCATCATTGACAGTTTGCCATAGTCCATTAGTACACCCCCGTCCGACTGGCACGGTGTGAGGTTTGTTAAACCTAATAGCGCTATTAACTAATGACCCGCTCGCCATTGGCCTCGGCGATTAAGTCGATATAAAATGAGGGACTTAATGATAGAGTTTTGTCTAGTAAGTTTTAAGGTTGTTGTAACGCCCGGCTCTTTTGTACTTTCCATTTATAGGAAGTTTTGCTCGTATTTCTATTTTTGGAAACCTTGTATTCTTGTAATCGTTCTTTCTTTGTAATCATTGTAAAACCGAGACTTGGATCATTAATGAAACTCGTATTTTGTTACAAATATGTTATACACACTCTATATATGCTCGTATGTTCGATTTTGTGAAATCAATTGATGCTTAAACGATATTCTTGGAAACTATGTGCTAAACTTGTAATTAAACTAAACTTATGCATGAAACGTGTTTTGAACGTAAACGATACTGGATTATGATACTTATACACTCAATTATACTTCGACTATGATCGCCATGCTTGATTATGCCTTATACTATGCTCCTATGTCCAAACAAGTCCCTAAACTATCAAAAAGGCATCAAAAGGGACTCAAACATAAACTTCAGGGACCAAAGTGCAACAAATCAAAACTTGTCGGAACTAGGGAGCCGCGTGACGCCAAGTTCAGCTGTATGCACGAAATCCCAAGTTCTAATCTCACCCAATCACCTTTAATCCACCTCTAATCACCTCCAATCAACTCTAATCTCTTCCATTATAAATACATACCTTCTCCAACCCATTTTAGACTTTCACAACTCTCTAATCTTCACAAATCCACTCTCAATCTGTTGCAAATCAGAGTTCTTGGACAGATTCATACATCTTAACAAAAGTGAGTGTAACTTGCTTGTTTTCACTCCAAATCACTTGATTCTTTCTTCTATTGTTTTGTTATGTCCTTGGGTTTGATTTCTTGGTTTTTCCCTGGAGAAATCATGTTTGGAATTGCCCTAAAAAGGACCTAAACTTTCTGTTTTGTTTGATGTTATTCAAAAACTTATCATTCTTGTGTCTAACACATCTCAAACTTATGTAACAATGCCTACAACCTTTCCTATGGTTATTTAGGTGTAATAACATGATTGAGACATGTAAAATCAGAGGATAAACCTCAAATACTTCCTGTTTTATTTAGGGTATTTCACCCACAAGTCATGTTCAAGCTTAGGTCTTGATGTAGAGTGATTATGGAACAACTTGGGTTGTCCAAACATACAATCCTCACATGATTTGATGATTTCTCCTTAGTTAGGTTGTTTACATTAGTGTACTAATCCTAGTTCGTGACCCTCCTTGGTTGTTTTTACATCAAGTGAAGTGGTGAACATTCAAGGGGTTCCTAAATGGAAGCTTGTTCTTCCTACCCCATACATGACATCCATGATAACTCGAGGTGCCTAAATGAAGATCCTAATCTTCTACCTCCTACATGAATTATTGTACTAAATAATATGTAACCTAGATATATACATATACTCATTCAAACCTTTAATGTTGAACTTGTGTTTATATGTTAAAGTAGTAGAATATCATCTAAGACTTAAAACCTTGATATGATTCTAATGGGGGTACTACCCATGAAATACAATATAACCCTAGTGGTTACATAGTGTCATATAAGAGTTATAAGTTAAAGATGATTATTTTTATATTGTACTTTATGCTATGTTAAATCCGAATCCATAATCTTCCGTTAAACGCCAACTCACACACCTATGTTTCCTCGTGTAGAAGGACTAGGTGCTCCAAACTAATCCATCCACCAACTCACTCGCGGGATTTCAAGTAGGAAAGCTTGCAACCACCATGAGTATACTCGATCCCTTTTTCCCCTTTACACTTTGGGATGCAACATGTATAACTATGCAAACAACTTTTAAACTCAATTAAACTTACTCTATCCATGATTAAACATGAAACTAATGTGACTTGCTTGTTATTCTCGTATGCTATGTGAACGATTTGGAACGTTATATGCTCATTAACTTTGCTCGCCCACCTTAACAATTATAGCGCTATAGGATTAACGCCCCGCCCGCTATTCTTTTGGGTATTGTTAAGTTAAACATTACCACCCCGCTAAACTATTGGGATTAGGCTATTTTATGTGTTGTATTCTAGGGTTTGATCATATTGTACGCCAAAATTGCATACTAGTAATCACATATTATGAATCATGTTGGATTTGAGTTTTTATTCTATTATGCTATGTAGTTAAACTTGTATACTCGCCTTTGCTTTTGCATTGAAACTCTATTTTAATACATGTTGCAGGTTGATTGTTGAAGTATGGATGAATGATGAAACGAGTTTAGGGTGGACTAGATACACACCTTTAATCGATTTATCTTTTGATGTTATGTTGAATTTGAACAATGTTGTTATTTCTATTTTAAATGTTGTATGACAATTTAGCACTTGTAATGAAATTTGAATTTAATTAAATATTGTCACATAGTGTTATGAAGTCTCTTGCAATCTATACACACTTCGTCTCATCCCGATGTTTCCGCCATCGGTTGGGGTGTGACAGATTGGTATCAGAGCCATAACTATAGGGAATTAGGAAAATTGTCATGCTTTTGCCCTAATCTATAGTTTTAGGAATTTTGCCTCTTATGTGTTGTTTAAAACTTTCGTACTCTACCATGCATGCTTCCTAGCTATACTTCTTGTTGATTAAATTTATATGCCTTTCCTAAGGTTAACATGAATACACTTTGTCTATTTGTATACTCTTGTAACACAAGCGAGATAACTTTACCAAAATAGGCGTGAAACCCACAATTTGGTAAACGACTCTCATTCTACCTTAAACTATTTTTGCACGAAATTCCACCATTAAGCTAGGAGTGAAATCCACATCTTAATGGTAATTTCCATTTCAACTCTAGTGGACCCTTGTCATAGTGTCGAAAATTTATTTTGACCCGACAAGTACCAACCACATTTAGGGTACGAAATCGTCAAGTTAAGGGTGAAACCCGCATCTCGTCGATTAAGTCCCATTCCTCGATTTTCAATCTCGCCAAAGTCCCGATTGTTTCAATCAATTAGATATGTGTAGTAACCGGAAGGGTAAGATACCGTTAATCGCTTCTCGACGAGAGTATCTTACCTATAGGCCAAAGCACGTTTTCTCTAATTCGAAAGGACTTTCGACCCACTTTGGAATAGTCGACGTTTCTCTACCCGGAACAATCCAATGTTTTGTTGAGCCTCTCTTTTATGTATCTCAATTTATATGTGATTTTATACTTGAACGTTCGTTCATTTCAAAATTTCGTTTTAATCGTTTCGCACGTTATCGCAATCACAAACAATAATAATCCCTCGTGAACAAACTAAATTTACAATGCTTTCATTTATCCATGTTATGCTATGTTGGACTCATGACTATGCTTTGTGTGACGTTTAAACTTTTTACGCTATGTGAATTAATTTGAACCCTTTATGCTATGTGACACTTTATGCTATGTGAATCAATTTATGCAAACAACTTTCTTAAACAAACATTATGATCAAGTGTCACCTATTCGTTCTTTTGAATCTTAGATGTCTTCTCGTCACTCTAACTCGTCTAAGAAATCAAAGTCCCGTGCTACGAAGAAGATGATGGCTTTCTGTTGATGCATTTATAGTGTCTGTAACTAGTCTTGTACTTAATGATGTATTTTGTACGGTCTTTAACGTTTATCGAGTATGTATTTGATGTCTACCAAGTCGGATATCCTCCTATCTGCTTGTGTACGACTTGTTTGTCTCCATTTCATATGTAATGTTTAATGAACAATGCATGTTGCATGACAAGGGTATAATGGTCATTATGTTGTTTATATGTTCTATCTGTTTGCTGTCTGACAACAGGAAACAGAACAGCTGATGCAGCCCTCGACGAAACAGGTCTGTTTCGTCGAACACATCATGACGAAACAGACCAACATTCATTAAGTCTGTTTCGCCGACAGTCATGACGAATCACACTTGATTCGTCGTGTAATGGGCTGTTTCAAGCCCAATGTGTGGCCCATATGCTGTTTCGCCGTATCACTTTGTGTTTCGCCGAGACTTGGGCCCAGGGACTATATAAACACATCTGGTTTCACTTAGAAACTAGATGAGAGCTTACACTTAAAGAAACTCTGTCAAAATTCTGTTAAACTGTGTTTGTATCAGTTTGTAATCGGTTCTCATCCCGTTTAATCAATCGAGTGTGTATCATTGATTATACTGTGTCGTTATTGTTTTACATGTTTGATTTGGCATAGTTACGTGGATTCCGCACACGTAACCGTGCTATAAACAAGTGATTTGGTTCGTTATCGATCCTCAGATTACGGGACCTACAATTGGTATCAGAGCGTTTGGCTCTAATCCTTGTTTAAAATCAAACATTGTTCGGTTTTTATCAAGTATTTGTGTGTTTTTCTGAAAAAATTTGTTCTTGAAAAATCATATTTCTGAAAAATATTCATAAAAACTGTTGTTGTGTTGTTATTTGCTAAGAGTTTTATCAAAAACCTTGTTAGATTGATTGCTTATGCTTTAAATCGGGTTTTTAGTGAAAGTCTTGTGCATTATCGTGTTTCAAAAATTTGTCCGGTCACCGGAAAACTCATAAGTTTACCGGAAAACTCATTGTTCTTGAGTGTGTTCTTCATATCTTCATAGAGTTCTTATCATATTTGTGAATTGGATCCTTTATTGTTTAAACCAAAGTTGTTTATCAATATAATAGATTAATTGGACTTTTGTGTTAAAGATATTTTAAATATCTAAACCTGAAAGCATGTTGTTGTGTCAGTAAGATAAGACTTAAGTTTAAATATTTTACCAACTATCACAGCTATCTGAGACTCACATTCGACGAAACAAGTAGTCAACGAATCACAAGCGTTTCGTCAAAAATATCTTCGACGAAACAAAGTCTGTTTCGTCAAAATATCTTCAACGAAACAAGTCCGTTTCGTCATCATTCATTTCGACGAAACAAACCTGTTTCGTGGAATCTGTTTCGTTGAGTTCACTTCTGTTTTACACAGAGGACTTGTAAAACCATTGTAACTTTGTGTTTTCAAGTGTGTGTGCAGGTGTTATCATACATATACCAAATATGAGTAACAAAGGTCTGTGGGATTGTAGTTCGGACTCAAGACCAAGTGAAAATCAGCCTTCGCTTGCCAATTTAATGAACCAATTGCCTCAAAAACAACAAGCAGTAAATGCAGGTCAATGGGCAATGGTTTCTAATCAAAATCAAAACATTCAAAATTTATTGCTCAGTGAGAGTGAGACAGGAAGCAACAATCGCCCACCTAAGCTAAATCATATGAACGACTATCCATCTTGGAAGGGTCGTTTTCACACATACATTCAAGGGCAAAACGTTGAACTTTGGACGTGTTTCACTACTGAATGTAGTCCGGAACTGGAAGCAGCAGCATCAACTGCCGCTGGTATTTCTCATATGCTTGAAGAAGACAAGAAAGCCTATGAATTAGAGAAGAAGGCGTTTGCTTTTCTAACACAAGCTCTTCATAAAGACATCTATCATCAATTTTCTTATAGTAAAAGCACAAAAGCTTTGTGGGATGCATTGGAAACAAGAGGAGAAGGAAATGCAGCTTCTAGAAAAATTCGCCATGATCTTTTGAAGAAAGAATTTGAATCATTTCAATCTTTGGAAAATGAAACTCTAAATGATTTGACTTCTCGTTTCTATCATTTGATAAGTGAAATGAGTTCTTATAAGGTTGTTGTAAGTCATGTGGAAATGATTGCACGTTTAGCTGATGCTCTACCTCCTGTATGGAGTCCATTCATTGAACTTCTAAAGCATACTGGTGCTCTGGATGGGGAAACTGTCACTATCTATGGATTCGTTCAGAAGTTGGAGCACAAGAACGAAGAGGAAAATCGGAAAGCTAAAAGGATTGGAGCTCCTCAAAACACAGAAATTTATTTGCCTGGTTTTGCTCCTTCTGCAAGTTCTAGTTCTGTTCAGCAACCTAAGCTTCAAACGGCGTTTGTTTCCAACACAAACTCATCTCCGTTTCCATTCAAACCTACTCAACCAGAGTTTGATTTAGGTGCTTATCTTTCACAATAAATATCCAAATTCAAATCTCAAGATCAACCTCCACCTCAAGTTACTACTACTCAACCAGAGTTTGATTTAGGTGCTTATCTTTCAAAATCATTATCCAAATCTAAAGCACAACCACCACCACAACAAGTACATTATACCAACAATCCTCCATCCCAAGACACGAATACTATCAAAGTTGATACTTCGAACCTCTCAAAAGTTAGCATTGAAGTTGCAAAGGAGCATTCGGAACTCATTAATACAATGGTCAGTGCTTACTGCGGTTTGGTCGCAGGTCAAATTGGGAACATCAGTATGACCCACGAAGATTATCAACAAATCGACCGTGATGAAATGGAGTTGATGGATATAAAGTGGGCGTTTGCGAGTGCAGTTAGAAGGGCAAGGGATTTCATGAGTCGAACAGGAAGAAGTTCCTTGGAAAGTAAGCAGGAAACGAAGTACGGGTTTGATAAAGACGCGGTTACATGTTTTAATTGTGGCGAAAAGGGTCACTTCAAACGTGAGTGCACCCGACCACCCAAGCAAGGCAATCAGAACCCTTTCAGAAATCAGACAAGTACTTCAAATGCCAATCAAGGCAATCAAGACAATCGTGAAAAAGGGGTAGTAGCTGTGAACAATACCACCAACCAGAATCAGTCTGGACCATCAAACAACACTCGTGCATTGACTGTTCAAACAGATGAAGGGTGTAATTGGTCTTTACAATTAGGGGGAGGTGATAATGAAGGAGGAGGAACCGCGTGCTACGCAAAGATCATCAATCACATCAAGCACGTTCATAAAGAAGAATTTTCTGAAAGTGACGACAGTTCGGGTTATACCGGGAGTTCTGATGAAGAAAGTTCTATCTTGGGTGATGTGAAAGAAGAAGCGAGTTCTATTGATGATTTGTTGAATGAAGCAGAGGAGTTGAAGTCTCAGAAATCTGTTCTTATCAAGAAGGCTGGGATAGCATCTAAGGAAATGGAGAAGTTCTTCTCTGAAGACGGATCTTTTTCTTTTCAAACTGCCTTTATGGCAAATGTTTCAGCCTCTTCGAGTCAGGTAACATCTGAAACTCCTAGAATATGCAGTGACTGTGCTTATATGAAACAGGAATGTGAAAGAGTGAAACTTGAATGTGACAAAATTCATGGTCACAATCAAAGTTTGGTTGTTGATATGTCAAAGTGCAAAGAAGCAAATATGGCTTTAACAAGAAACGAAAAGGACTTTAAATCTTTAATTGAAAATTTAAAGAAAAGTGTTTCCAAAACTACCAAAGTTGTTTATCACAAACAAATGAGTATTAACAAGTACATAAATATCGTTGAGGAAACCAAAAAGGAATTAGCCATTGCAAAATGCGAGCACGATGCGATCAAGCAAAAATTGGAGAGTTATTCTAACTCCCGATTTGTGCTCGATCACATAATTGACGTTCAACAACTGAAGAAAAACAAGAGTGGTGTTGGGTATAAGAAATGTCCGCCCCCTTTGAGACACAATTATGCTCCACCACCTGATGAAGAGGATATGCCTCGTTTTAAACCCAGTGTGCCTCTTAATTATGAGGAACTTACTACTGGATTAGGGTTCAAACCGGACAGCTCCTCGGGAACCTCATCTGTTGAAACAGAAACTTCAACACCAGTGAGTCAAAGTCCTCCAACTGTTGAGGATTATGATTCATCTGATGATGAAACAGATGCAAATGACCAGGATGAATCACTTGATAAGAAAAAGGGAATAGAAATTCCAATTGAGAATCATATTCTTTGTGATCCTCCTATTCATGTTGTGCAACAAGTTGCCAAAAATGTGATTAATCCTGTCATAAATGACAAGAAACCTGTGTCTACTGTTAAGAGTAACAAGATGTTGTATACTTTGGTTGGTGATTCTAAAATCTACTCAGATAATGATTTTCCAATTAAAAATGTCAATCCATCATTGATTGATAACGTTTTTGAAAATAACACAAGTAAGTTTTTGGGAAAGTCGATTCCGGGAGTTACTGTAACTCAATGTGATCCAATTCCTAAGGCTGAAATCAAAAAGCAATTTGGAAATCAAAAATCCCCAACAAAGCAACAACCTTTTGCTCCTAAGGGTAAACAACCATTTCAACGAGCTCAAAGGCCAAATGTTTCTAAATCAAAATTTGAAACAAATGGAGCTCGTTATCAAAAGAAAAACAATCATGTCAGATTTGTGGCATCTGAGGGTACTGATAAAATTGAGATTTTTGCTAACAAATCAAACACTGATTTTGTACAACAAGTCAAGATTTTAAAGCGTAACAGTCAAAATAATTACACTCAACATTCAAACGGGTGTGATGAAAAGGCAAGTACCTCAGGTTCTACAGGTTTGACATATGAGCGTCGATCCGTTTCTCCTAAGTTTGTTGAGAGGAGAACGTGTTTTAAATGTGGGGAGTTTGGGCACATCATCAAAGATTGTGCAAACACTCCAAAAGAGAAATTTGTTGAGAAAGCACCACCTGAAAAGATTCACCTTCAATGTCGTTACGTTTCGCCAAAACATGATAAAAGAACTGTTAAAGAACAGGAAACGAAACAACGACATCAAAATGTGAAGAAAATAGAAAAGGCCTTAAAATCTAAGGTCAAATCTATTCCAAGGGAACCAAGTTCATCTTTAAAACCAGAAGTTTCAAAATATGTTTACAAAACTGAATCTGGTAAACAAAAACAAACTTGGAAACCTAAGAAAGGTGAAAGTTCAGGGGGGGCTGTTAGGTTGGAAAATCATCACCAGATCGAGATCACTATTCGTGATTCTCAGGGACGACCCAAGACCACTGTGGCTTGGGTCCCCATCCTTAACTAATCATTGGATGATTTGTGCAGGGTGTTCCAGGAGGAACTATCAGTAGTCATTGGATTGTTGATAGTGGGGCATCCAGGCACATGACGGGCGACTTACGGCTTCTGTACGATGTGAGAAATATTAGAGGAGGCTATGTCGCGTTCGCAGGAGACAAAGGCGGATATATCACCGGAGAAGGAATGATCTCCAATGGTGTGGTATGCTTCGAAAAGATTAATTATGTTCGTCAACTTGATCATAATCTTCTCAGTGTGTCGCAAATCTGCGATAAAAAGTTCACCGTGCATTTTGATGATGCCGGTTGTTATGTGCTTAAACCTGGATTCAAGATTCCTGATGAATGGATTCTCTTATCGGCTCCAAGAATTAATGATCTTTATATTCTTGACATGAGCCAAGCCATTACGACATCTGCGCAAGTACAATGTTTTGTCTCAAAAGCCACAGAGAAGGAGTCTATTTCTTGGCACAGAAGAATGGGGCACATTCACTTGAGGAAAATGAACCATTTGGTGAAAAACAATCTTGTGAATGGTGTGCCTGTGAGAAGTTTTCATCTACAAGATATCTGTGTTTCATGCCAGAAAGGGAAACAAACAAAGAAGTCTCACCCTCTGAAGAAAATCAACTCTGTTAGCATGCCTCTCGAACGTCTTCATATGGACCTCTTTGGACCTATGAAGCACAAGACAACATTCGGAGATGCTTACTGTCTGGTTGTTACTGATGATTATTCTAGATTTTCTTGGGTAGCTTTCATGGCACACAAGAGTGATACTCCTGGAATCCTCAAGGATCTTCTCACAATGTTGGAGAATTTATACACTTTGAAAGTGAAGAGGATCCGAAGCGACAATGGAACTGAATTCAAGAACCGTGTGATGGATGAGTTCTGTACTTCTAAAGGCATTCTTCATGAATACAGTTCTCGCTATAGTCCACAACAAAACGGTGTCGCTGAGAGGAAGAATCGCACGATTATTGAAACTGCAAGGACTATGTTAGTAGAGTCAGAGCTTCCTGTTCAATTCTGGGCAGAAGCTGTGTCGACTGCATGCTACACATTGAATAGAGTTCTTACAGTTAAGAGGCATGGCAAAACTTGTTTCGAACTTCTACAGAAAAGGAAACCGGATCTTTCTTTCCTTGAACCTTTTGGCGGTCCATGTACCATGATTGACCCAGATGGAAAGTTTGGCGCAAAAGCTATCGAAGGTTTCTTCCTTGGATATGCAACTCCAAATTTTCGTGTATGGAATCTGACCACCAAAAAGATTGAGCTTTGGAATGAAGTAAGGGTTCAAAGGTACACAAATCCTGTTAGATCTCCGGGTGATCCTTGGATGTTCGATTACGATGGGATATTCGACTCCTTTAATATGCCAACCTTTGATGAAGAATCTGCAGCTGTTCAAATGTTATTTGATAGTGACAACGCTGCCGGCTCGTCTTTGGTAAGAACAATTATTGTTAACCCACAAGGTTCTAATTCAGTTAACAATACTGTTCAAAATGAGGTATTTGAAGATGCTACTGAGTCATCGGAAGATGATGAACATCTTGATGCGACTGAAGGCACTTCTGCCCCGGTTGTTCCTATTCATGGCACTTCTTTAGAAACTCCTCAAGTGCAGAATGATGATACTGCTGAAGGAAATGCATCCACTTCCACTCATATTCCCGGTGCGGAGTTGGTTGCTGATCTTAATCTTAACAATTTGGGTATTAATGCTAGTGTTCCTGAAAATCCTGAATTGAGGATTCACAATACCCATCCACAGCAGACCATTATAGGAGATGTCCAAAGTGGTGTGCAGACGCGTAATCAGCTGAGAAATAACCAGAATGCTGGTTTATATTCAGCAATTAGAGAATCTGGTCTTCAAAACGATTGGTCTTTTGCTTGTTACGTTTCACAAGAAGAACCAAAGTCTTGGAAGGAAGCTTTAAAAGATAATTCTTGGGTTGAAGCCATGCAGGACGAACTGCAACAATTTCAAAAGCTTGGTGTTTGGAAGCTTGTTGAAAAGCCGGATAATTACAAGAAAATTGGCACGCGATGGGTTTACAAATGCAAGAAGGACGACCGTGGAATTGTTATTCGCAACAAGGCGAGATTGGTTGTTCAGGGTTTTCGCCAGATAGAAGGCATTGACTACAATGAAGTTTATGCACCCGTTGCACGTCTGGAAGCTATTCGGATCTTCTTAGCTTATGCTTCTTTCAAAGGATTCAAAGTTTACCAGATGGATGTCAAAAGTGCTTTTCTTCATGGTATAGTTCAAGAAGAGGTGCACGTCGAACAACCTCCAGGTTTTGAAGATCCTATTCACCCCGATCGGGTTTGGTTGCTCAACAAAGCTCTTTATGGTTTACATCAAGCACCTAGGGCTTGGTACGCAACCTTATCCAACTATCTTCTGGAGAATGGATTTCGACGAGGTCTTATTGATTGCACACTCTTTATCAAGGAACAAGATGGAGATCTTCTGCTGGTGCAGGTATATGTTGATGATATAATATTTGGTTCCACTGATGATTCTTTGTGCAGGCAATTCGAACGTGTTATGCAAGAAAAATTCGAAATGAGCGCAATGGGGGAGATGACTTTCTTCTTGGGTCTACAAGTTCAACAAACAGAGTCTGGGATATTCATCCATCAGACTAAATATGTTGGTGACATTTTGAGCCGATTCCAAATGTCAGATGCAACGCCCATTGGTACTCCACTTCCGCAGAATCACGGGATTACTCCGGATTTGAAGGGTGAAAGCATCAACTCCTCATACTATCGCGCCATGATCGGATCTCTCATGTATCTCACCGCTTCGAGGCCTGATATAATGTATCCAACATGCCTGCTTGCAAGATATCAAGCAAACCCGAAGGCCTCTCATCTGTCAGCTATCAAAAGGATTTTTCGCTATTTGAAGGGATGCCCGGACTTTGGTCTTTGGTACCATAGGGATGATAGTTTTGAATTAATTGCATACAGTGATTCTGACTTCGGTGATTGCAAAATCGATGGCAAATCAACAACAGCAGGATGTCAGTTCTTAGGAAATCGCCTGGTCACGTGGCAGTGCAAGAAGCAAACGTGTGTTGCTACATCAACATGTGAAGCAGAATACATTGCTGCCTCGAGCTGTTGCTCCCAAGTTCTTTGGATACAACAGCAAATGCGCGACTACGGTTTTGAATTCCTATCTACTCATATTTTTGTTGATAATAATGCTGCCTTACAGATCACTAGAAATCCTGTGCAGCATTCCAAGACTAAACACATCGACATTAAATATCACTTCATACGTGATTGTTTTGACAAGAAATTAATCGATGTCGTTCATGTCCCCACCGATCACCAACGTGCCGACCTGTTTACAAAAGCATTTGATAAATCACGTTTTGATTATCTACTTTTGGTCAATGGCATTAAGGTGATACCCGAGTAAACTTCTTTGGCTAATCGTTTTTGTAAATATTTTCTTTATAAACTCTAAAAATTCAAAAAGATTTTCGTTTTCGTACCTCTTTTAGCATTTTAGGGGGAGTAATTCAAGAAAATACAAAAACATTGCAAAACTTCAAAAGCTCAAAAAGATGTCTTTATTTCTCTGTCTTTACGTTTGAAAAATTCAAAATTTCAAAAACAATAGAAAAACCAAAAATGAGTTTCTTGGATAAAGGAAAATGATGATGTTCACTGGTGTGGTCGGTCAACGTGCTCAAAATGAAAAACAAAAAGAAAATGATAAGTATCTCTTCTAACGATGTATCGGTAGGCTCACAATCAGACTAAAATGTGCAGGATGATACAAACCTAATAGACTTCAAGTCAGGTGGGAACCATTCATTGGCATATGGTCTTAGTACCGAAATCTCGTTTGAGAGATTGCCGAGATCTGAAATATTCGGTCTTTATGCTGCTTATCATCTGGGTATCATGGTTGTATCTCAAACCGTAAAAATATCGGAGACATAGTCTAGATCTTCCATGATACCATACATACGTATACATACTGCATTCGACCTCAATAAGTGATCAACAATCACATGTCCAAACAAAATAAGTGATATTATATCACAGATTCTTTGCGGGAGTCAAGTTCGTCTCTCTGCTGTACGGAAGTACTGACCTGTTCACGGACTTGCTCCTGTGCCCTCATGCATCTGAAAATCAAGTTCCTCATCAATAAGTGATTCTATCACATAGGGCTTGTTTTCAATCAAAATAAGTGAGTTTCTCACATTTTTATACGGTCAAACGGATGATAAACGGTATACTCACCGGTAAGATGAATTCTCGTGCATACCTTGATACGGGAATGTGTCGTGAGTGGATTCACATCGACAAGTAAGTATAATCCTTACCGTTAATCGTATCTCTTAAATTATGATTACATCTGATCAGTTTGAGCTTATGTGGACTACAATACCGATAATCGAGGTAGTATACTTATCCAGAGCTTTAAACAGAAATCAAAATCATGTTGACTAAGACCGTAAGCTGGTATGATTCCTTATCCTTGAGATTCGCAAAAAGATTGCATTTGTACAGTTGCCTACTGTTTTTCACAGTTTATTGCCTTTTCGTTTAGTTTACCGCGCTTTAAATTCGTTTTTAGTGTTATTTGTAAAGTTCGTTTTTGATTAAGCCGAAGTTGTTGCTTGGTGTTTTCAGCCGGAAGCTTGAAACCTACTTCATAAAACGTTCTTGCATTTGGAAACTAAAACAAAATGGAAAAGTGTTCATTTTAATCAAAATCTGTTCAGTCTGCAAAATCTTTCATGCCTCTGTGTTTTTTGAAAAACATGTCGGCGAAACAAAAACAAGTCGACGAAACAGACCATTAACGGCGAAACACAAATGGCCCAAAGTCCGTTTCGTCGTGGGCTAATTTCGGGCCCAAGTCCAGCCCAATTTAATTCTGTTTCGTCGAGCCCAATTCTGTTTCGTCGCACATCTTCTGTTTCGTCAAGAAGAGGCGGTGTATTTAATGGGTCCCTGATGTTCATTTTTTTTTTCAAAATCATAACTGTTTCTTCTTCTTCTTCACACAGAAAACCCCTTCATCATCTTTCATCATCTTTTATCATCATAATCCCTCAATACCCTCATTTTTACCTAAGATCTTACAAAATTTTAAGGTAGAAAAATGTTCCCGTTCTTATACCGAACCTTTTAGACCGTTTGGTTTTTGTCCAAACCCTAGGAGATTCATGTTTTCTTATGTTTTCTCTTGTATCTTGTTTGAATGCTTGTGAAATCTGATAGGTTTAGGGTTTAATGTTTGTATATTTGCTTTGATTTGGGTGTGGGTTTCATATAACAAAACAGGGGTTGTTGATTGATGTAGTTTTCGACTGTTTCAAAAGGGTTTTTGATCGGAAATCATTTATGAGGTGTTATCAGTTGGTTTGGGTATAAAAATAAGTTTGAATGGTTTTGTTTGTTAAAACTGATCTTTGTTTAAACCCAAAACGGCGAAACAGATAAACCCCCAAATCGACGAATCGATTAAACCCTAATTCCGGCGAATCAAACATATGGCGAATCAGAAACGGCGAAACAGACGACGAATCAGAAACGGCGAAACAGACATGGCGAATCAAAACAACGACGAATCAGATCTGTTTCGTCGCACATCTTCTGTTTCGTCGAAGTGCTTCTGTTTCGTCGTCCATGCCTTAGCAGTTTTCTGTTTCTGCTGTTTGTTCACAGAATGATTAAAATTTTATGTTTGATGATCATTTGATGCTATAACCTGTATATATACATGTATAATACACATGTTATATCAAAAATGACTTATTGTGGACATTTTAATGTACAGATGGCACCGAAGGCACCAAAAGAAGGAAAACGCAAGAAGGCGACAAAGAGAGAAAACAAAACTGAAGAGGAGATTATGTCCGAGAAGCGTCATAATTTAAATTGCATATCTGGATCCTGATGACAAGCTCACTGAATTGAAAGATATCACCAAGTGGATCAGGGAGTCGCGGATAAACTATGCTGTTACATTCTCGACGCCAGTTTACAAATCACTGATCAAGGCTTTCTGGGATTCTGCAAGCGTCGTACAAGTGGATGGAAAAGATGTTATAAGGGGTCGAGTGAATAATTTGGATGTTGTTGTCTCTCCGGATATATTGAATGAAGTTTTACAATTACAAGATCAACCGGATGCTCCATATTCAATCCCAATCATGTGTTCACGAGGCTGTTTGCTACGGATGAAGTGTACTGGAGACATTTTCGTCAAACAAATCAACAAAGGTGATCTTCCATTACGCTACAAGTTTTTATTGCATATTCTTATTCAGTGTCTCAACAATAGACGGTCTGGATATGATATGGCTGGAGATGATCTCATTGGTTTCATGGTTGCGTTGGTGTTAAACAAACCGTTTAGCATCTCAAAGTATATCTTCAGCAACATGAAAGAGAATATGACAAGGACAGGAAGTAGAACAACCGGGAACAAGTTTTGGATGTATCCGCGGTTTCTTCAGATGATTATGAATGTTCAACATCCGGACCTTCCTAAAGCTGACAATGATCTTCTGAAGATAGAGGCGATGAATTTCAACTCTTTAAGGATAATCAAGAACCTTGCCGCCAAAAGATACAAAGAAAGCGTTCCTCCAAGGAAGCTTTTTGGCGCACTTGAGAATCCTAATTATGTTGCTCCAGCTAATGATAAATGACGTCATGATGACAGCCAATCTGACAACGAAGAGCCTGAGTTGGAAAGAAAAAGGATAGAGAAATTTGGTCCTGATCCGGTTGATTCAGATGAGTCCGGGAGTGATAGTGATGACAGTAGTGATGACGATGATGATGGTGGTGATACTGGGGCCGTTGGTGCATCGAGCAAAGGTGCAGCTGGTGGTACATCAGCTGGTAGTTCTTCAGCAAGTGACGATGATGAATCTGATTCTAGCTCTAGTGATCATATAGTCGAGCCTGGATACGAACTGTATATCGATGAACGTGGAGTGAAAAGATATAGAAAGATTAGAACTGAAGATGATCCAGAATACGTTCCAGAGGATCCTGAAGGTGAAAGAAGAACAAAAAGGAGAGCTGAGAAAGCTGCTGAAACTCAAAAGAAGAAATCAAGAAGATATTTGAGTACTTATACTAGGAAATCTGTGCCTCAAGAGCCTTCATCTGTACCTCAGGAGCCTGTACAAGAAGCTACTGTAGTTACATCAGCTACAGAAACTCCAGTAGTTACATCAGCTGCTGAAACTCCATCTGTTACCCCTCAGGCAGTTCCTCAAAGAACTATGGCTTCTGCAATCAGAGCAACCACTTCGGAGATCAGTTCTGAACGTCATAAGGTATTTTCCGGATATTCTCAAGATGAAAAGAACAGATACCTATTCACTCAACTGGAAGCAGCTGCTGATCGTATTCAGAGGCAATCTCATTTCATTAACCTCACGAAGAATGATCAGGTCAGCCAATTGGTGGAAATAAACAAATTGAAGTCCACCGTTGGTCAACAGCAAACGGTGATAGAGAGACAACAAGCAGAGATTGATTTGCTTAAAGCCGAGAATGCTCGTTTGAAGGCTGCTGACGAAGAGAGAGAGAGAAATAACTCTATACTTCAAACGCGGGTTGCTGCTCTATGGGATTATCATTGTAAGCAACAAGAAGTACTGAAGAAAAGGGATGAAGACCCTGAAGATCAAGGGAATCCTGACACTTCTGGTACATCACAGCAGCAGCCACCCGCAACCTCTTCTGAAGTCGTTGCAGTTCAACCGCCATTGGTCGAATCTACTCAGGGAACCTCTACTGGCAAAGTTCAACAGATCACAGGTACATCTTTTGTTCAAAGCAGCGCTGATATTGCTTTACAGGCTATTCATCCAGTCACGGGAGAGTTACTAGAAGAAGGAGAACTAATAGAAGATCTTACTCATGAGCAATTGCTTGCTCTAAATGCTATGAGAGAGGTTGATGATGCTGAGATAGATAAAATGTCGACTGAGACTGAAACATCTAATGTTGAAGATATCGATGAGATCGTATTTGAAGGCGAAGCAACAAAATCAACGTATGTTCGAAAAGATGGTACTGAATTCGCTCCGTTTGATGAAGATTGGATGAAGGAGAATGTTGATGACATAGATGAACACTTAAGGAAGCGTGATTCGTCTGATTCATCTGAAAAAGCCACAGATGCATTCTCTGAATGGCGAAAACAGTTTCTATCAAAAGTCTCCAAGCCTGTTCCGGAAAGTGTTCAAGTTGACTACTTGCAGTTTGAGAGGGGGAAGCCAAGTGGAAGAATTCTATGCTGGATGTTTGTTAAGGATATACACTGCGTAGCTGTTAAACGTGAATACGGTATACAGTACTTCAGTTCGCTGCTGAGCATTTTATCGTTGCCATTTTATGATGTTGCAGCGTTGACGAGGCTTGAGCTTGTTAATCGTTCAAACTTCGAAGGCGCTACTTTATTTGAGCGACTGATAAAAGTAAACAAGAAGTCGGGATGGAAGGATGAATCATACAAGCCACAGTTCCCCATCTATCAACCGATCAAGTTTACTCTTGATCCGAAAACGAACTCAGGGCGCTACAAGCTTGTATATCAACCACCGCGAGTCGTAGATAAAATCCCATTAATGCCGATGTAGCAGGATTTTCTTGAAGATATGGCATTATGGTGCTACGACTCCGACACCCATGAAGCTGTGATTGTGTTTAGAGATGGTCGTGCAAATTACCGGATGTTGGATCCGATGTGGATCGTCAACATGTCCGAGGCTGACATTAACAGATTATATCGTCACGACATTTTTTATGAAGATCAGGATGCATGTCAAGCTTTGAAGTTTCAGCGCGTAGCGTGTTTTTGCTACTACCGGGGAATACATTCGGGCAGTTCGTGGTCCGAACAACACTGAGGTGGAAGATTAGAAGACCGAAGACGAGTAACAGACAAGGGGGAGTTTGTTGATGCATTTATAGTGTCTGTAACTAGTCTTGTACTTAATGATGTATTTTGTACGGTCTTTAACGTTTATCGAGTATGTATTTGATGTCTACCAAGTCGGATATCCTCCTATCTGCTTGTGTACGACTTGTTTGTCTCCATTTCATATGTAATGTTTAATGAACAATGCATGTTGCATGACAAGGGTATAATGGTCATTATGTTGTTTATATGTTCTATCTGTTTGCTGTCTGACAACAGGAAACAGAACAGCTGATGCAGCCCTCGACGAAACCGGTCTGTTTCGTCGAACACATCATGACGAAACAGACCAACATTCATTAAGTCTGTTTCGCCGACAGTCATGACGAATCACACTTGATTCGTCGTGTAATGGGCTGTTTCAAGCCCAATGTGTGGCCCATATGCTGTTTCGCCGTATCACTTTGTGTTTCGCCGAGACTTGGGCCCAGGGACTATATAAACACATCTGGTTTCACTTAGAAACTAGATGAGAGCTTACACTTAAAGAAACTCTGTCAAAATTCTGTTAAACTGTGTTTGTATCAGTTTTTAATCGGTTCTCATCCCGTTTAATCAATCGAGTGTGTATCATTGATTATACTGTGTCGTTATTGTTTTACATGTTTGATTTGGCATAGTTACGTGGATTCCGCACACGTAACCGTGTTTGCTATAAACAAGTGATTTGGTTCGTTATCGATCCTCAGATTACGGGACCTACAATTTCATGGCCGATCAATTTGCACGCGTCGTTCCAAAGGTCATTACCGAGATCTGAGCTTCTGAGACTCCTCACTCTTCCGTCGACTCTAAGGTCGAAATACGCAAGCCCGCTTCGTTCAACTTTAAGCACTTTTCATCGTGCAATCCCAAGCCATTCACCGGCAATGATGGGGTGACCGCCATGCTCGAGTGGTTTGATGGCATGGAGGTCACGTTCATCAACAGTGATTGCCCCGATGAGCTCAGAACGCGTAGTGCGACTGGGGTATTCCAAGCCCGAGCTCTCGAATGGTAGACGAACGAGAGGAACATCCGCTCGAACGAACTGGCCTATGCGTTGACTTGGGAAGAAGTTAAGGCCCTAATGATGGACGAGTTTTGCCCTCCGCACGAGCAACAAAGACTAGAGGAAGAATTTTGGGCACTAAAGCAAGTGGGAGATGAGAACCTAGCTTACACTACCCGTTTCAAACAACTTAGCTTCATTGTTCCTCACCTTGTTATGACCACCGACCGCAAGATAAGGAAGTACATTAATGGGTTACCCTCTGCTATGCGCGATACGATCGAGGCTGCCAAACTCGACAATATCGAAGCCGTTTATCGTTTGGCCGCTTCCCTGAACAACAACCGTA
Source organism: Helianthus tuberosus (assembly GCA_030545235.1). NCBI lineage: Eukaryota > Viridiplantae > Streptophyta > Magnoliopsida > Asterales > Asteraceae > Helianthus > Helianthus tuberosus. The sequence goes on from CM060424.1 coordinate 212,200,251, forward strand.
TACGCGATAAACAAGCCGCAAACCCCGCTTCTTTCAAGCCAGCCAACCAAATTACCCAACTGTCGAGTAGCAATAGGGGGAAGAAGCGAAAGCAATCGAACCCTGTTTGCAATGCGATTATGCCACCTGTTAACCCAAATCCTGTTGCTCCTGATAACACCCAAAAGTCGTACACTGGGATTCACCCCAAGTGTGCCACTTGTAACTATCACCATCCCGCCAATGCCAGGTGTCGTCGTTGTACCAATTGCAACCGTTATGGACATGACACTGCCTTTTGTCGCTATCAACAACAGCAAGCACCACAAGCCCAGCAAGCACAACAAGCTCCACCTGCTCCTCAAAATGCAAGACCAGCTAGGGCTTGTTTCAAATGTGGGGATACTAATCATCTTCGTCCTCAATGCCCACAATGGAATCAAGAGCAACAACAACCTCCTCGTGGACGCGCTTTCAATCTGAACGCAAATCAAGCGCGCAACGACAATGATGTCGTTAACGGTACGTTTCTTGTTAACCATCTTTATGCTTCGATACTGTTTGATACTGGGGCGGACAAAAGCTTTGTGTCCTTAGAATTCGAATCGTTGTTAAAGTGCACATGCTCTAAGCTACCTAAGTCGTTTTCCGTTGAAGTCGCCAATGGCAAGTCCATCTTAGTCGATTCCGTTCTTCGTGATTGTCGTCTTACTCTTAACGAACACGTTGTCCCTATCATCTCATACCCATGCAACTGGGTAGTTTCGACATCATCATAGGCATGGATTGGCTTCAAAAGAACCATGCTGAAATCGCTTGTCACGAGAAGTACGTTCGTTTACCCCTTCCATCTGGCGATGTTTTGCACGTCTATGGAGACCGACCTTCAAAGGGACTGAAGTTGATGTCCTGCACACAAGCGAACAAATACTTACGCAAACAGTACCTTGCCTTTTTAGCCCACGTTGTGGAAGAAAAGGGCAAGGGAAAGAGTTTAAGTGATGTTCCAGTGGTGCGCGACTTCCCTGACGTCTTTCCTGAAGATTTACCTGGTCCTCCTCCACCTCGATCTGTTGACTTTCGTATTGACCTCGTACCTGGTGCGACTCCTGTTGCTAAAGCTCCTTATCGTCTTGCACCTTCTGAGATGCAAGAATTATCTACGCAACTTCAAGAACTCCTCGATAAGGGTTTCATTCGTCCAAGTACCTCACCTTGGAGTGCTCCAGTGCTCTTCGTCAAAAAGAAGGATGGCTCTTTCCGCATGTGCATCGACTATCGTGAGCTTAACAAACTCACCGTAAAAAATCGTTACCCTCTTCCGCGTATCGACGATCTCTTTGATCAACTTCAAGGCGCTACCTGTTTCTCCAAGATCGATCTTCGTTCTGGTTATCACCAACTTCGTGTTCTCGATGAAGACATCCCCAAAACCGCTTTTCGCACTCGCTATGGACACTACGAGTTCGTGGTCATGCCTTTTGGTTTGACCAACGCACCCGCCGTGTTCATGGATCTCATGAATCGTGTTTGTAAGCCCTATTTGGATCGCTTTGTAATCGTCTTATTCTCATTTATTCTAAATCTCGAGCCGATCATGAACGTCATCTTCGTCTTATACTCGAGCTCTTACGTATTGAACGCTTATACGCTAAGTTCTCCAAATGCGAGTTTTGGATTAAAGAAGTCCAATTCCTTGGACACGTTGTTAGTGAAAAAGGAATCCACGTTGATCCCTCCAAAATCAAAGCAGTGAAGAATTGGACCGCGCCTAAATCTCCTTCTGAAATCCGTTCCTTCTTATGATTGGCGGGTTATTACAGCCGATTCATCTCGAATTTTTCAAAAATCGCCGTTCCTCTCACTACGTTGACTCAAAAAGAGAAACCTTTTGCTTGGGGTCCTGAGCAAGAGAAATCTTTTCAGACTCTCAAGGACATGCTTTGCAACGCTCCTATTCTCGCTCTCCCTGATGGGAATGATGGTTTCGTGGTGTATTGTGATGCCTCGAATCGTGGTCTTGGTTGTGTTCTCATGCAACGAGACAAAGTCATCGCTTATGCCTCTCGCCAACTCAAAATACATGAGAAAAATTATACTACCCACGACCTCGAGCTTGGCGAAGTTGTTTTTGCGTTAAAGATTTGGCGACACTACCTATACGGTACAAAGTGTGTGGTTTTCACTGACCATAAGAGCCTATAGCACATCTTTGACCAAAAAGAGCTTAATATGCGACAGCGACGTTGGGTGGAATTACTTAACGACTATGATTGCGAGATTCGCTACCACCCTGGTAAAGCGAATGTTGTGGCCGATGCACTCAGTCGTAAGGCTCATGTAGATGTTATTCGTTGTTTTCATATCTCGAGTGATCTTCACAATTGCATTCGTGAAGCGCAATATTCGTCTATCAACGAAGGTTCCATGCCTGTAGAAATAAGTGGAGCTTCTGAAGACCTACTCACTTCAAAATCTGACGGCCTACTCTACTGTCGTGATCGCATCTGGGTACCAGATCGCGACAATCTTCGTGATCTCATTATGAACGAGGCACACAAATCCAAGTACTCAATTCATCCTGGTGCTGACAAGATGTACCATAACCTACGTACATCCTATTGGTGGCCCAGTATGAAGAGAGACATTGCCGTGTACGTTTCTAAGTGTCTTACCTGTTCGAAAGTCAAAGCCGAGCATCAACGACCTTCCGGTCTGCTCGAACAACCTGAAATCCCCATTTGGAAATGGGATAGCATTGCGATGGACTTCATAACTAAACTCCCTCGTACGCCTTCTGGTCACGATAGCATTTGGGTGATCATCGATCGTTTGACCAAGTCCGCTCAATTCATTCCTATACGTGAAGATTTCAAGGTTGAACGACTTGCTCGCATCTATACCGATGAAGTCATACGCCATCATGGTATCCCTCTCGACATCATTTCTGATCGCGATGGTCGATTTACTTCACGTCTCTGGCAAACTTTTCAGTCCGCTATGGGTACTCATTTGAATCTCAGTACGGCTTTTCATCCTCAAACGGATGGACAGACTGAACGTACTATCCAAACCCTAGAGGACATACTCCGTTCTTGTGTCATCGACTTTGGTGGTAGTTGGGATGTGCATTTACCTTTGGTCGAGTTCTCGTACAACAATAGCTACCACTCCAGTATTAAAATGGCTCCATTCGAGGCATTGTATGGTCGCAAATGCCGATCTCCTTTAAACTGGCACGAGATTGGTGACAAACATTTTACTGGTCCTGAAATCATATAAGAAGCAACGGATAAGATTCACCAAATCCGTGATAATCTACTCAAGGCTCGAAATCGTCAAAAGGTCTATGCTGATAAGGGACGCAAACCGATGGAATTCAACGTTGGGGATCAGGTTCTACTCAAAGTGTCTCCTTGGAAAGGAGTGGTTCGTTTTGGTAAAAAGGGAAAGCTTGCCCCTCGCTATGTTGGTCCTTTCAAGATACTTGAAAGGATTGGTTCGGTGGCTTATCGACTCGATTTACCTCAAGAGCTCCACAACGTTCATCCGACGTTTCATGTCTCCAACCTAAAGAAATGTCTCGCTGATGAGGGACTTCATGTTCCTCTCGAAGATCTCCAAATCAACGAAACTATGCACTTTGTGGAAAAACCCGTCGAAATCATGGATCAAGGAGTCAAGTTATTGAGGCGCAGTAAAATTCCTATCGTCAAGGTTCGATGGGAAGGAAAACGTGGCGCCGAATTTACTTGGGAACTTAAAAGTGATATGAAGACGAAGTATCCCTATCTTTTCGCTACATCTTCCTAAATTTCGGGACGAAATTTCCTAAAGGAGGGGAGACTGTAACGCCCGGCTCTTTTGTACTTTCCATTTATAGGAAGTTTTGCTCGTATTTCTATTTTTGGAAACCTGGTATTCTTGTAATCGTTCTTTCTTTGTAATCATTGTAAAACCGAGACTTGGATCATTAATGAAACTCGTATTTTGTTACAAATATGTTATACACACTCTATATATGCTCGTATGTTCGATTTTGTGAAATCAATTGATGCTTAAACGATATTCTTGGAAACTATGTGCTAAACTTGTAATTAAACTAAACTTATGCATGAAACGTGTTTTGAACGTAAACGATACTGGATTATGATACTTATACACTCAATTATACTTTGACTATGATCGCCATGCTTGATTATGCCTTATACTATGCTCCTATGTCCAAACAAGTCCCTAAACTATCAAAAAGGCATCAAAAGGGACTCAAACATAAACTTCAGGGACCAAAGTGTAACAAATCAAAACTTGTCGAAACTAGGGCGCCGCGTGACGCCAAGCCCCCTCGCGTCACGCTAGGCCCCTGTTTCGACGGAATGTGTGTTTTCTTCAGCTGTATGCACGAAATCCCAAGTTCTAATCTCACTCAATCACCTTTAATCCACCTCTAATCACCTCCAATCAACTCTAATCTCTTCCATTATAAATACACACCTTCTCCAACCCATTTTAGACTTTCACAACTCTCTAATCTTCACAAATCCACTCTCAATCTGTTGCAAATCAGAGTTCTTGGACAGATTCATACATCTTAACAAAAGTGAGTGTAACTTGCTTGTTTTCACTCCAAATCACTTGATTCTTTCTTCTATTGTTTTGTTATGTCCTTGGGTTTGATTTCTTGGTTTTTCCCTGGAGAAATCATGTTTGGAATTGCCCTAAAAAGGACCTAAACTTTCTGTTTTGTTTGATGTTATTCAAAAACTTATCATTCTTGTGTCTAACACATCTCAAACTTATGTAACAATGCCTACAACCTTTCCTATGGTTATTTAGGTGTAATAACATGATTGAGACATGTAAAATCAGAGGATAAACCTCAAATACTTCCTGTTTTATTTAGGGTATTTCACCCACAAGTCATGTTCAAGCTTAGGTCTTGATGTAGAGTGATTATGGAACAACTTGGGTTGTCCAAACATACAATCCTCACATGATTTGATGATTTCTCCTTAGTTAGGTTGTTTACATTAGTGTACTAATCCTAGTTCGTGACCCTCCTTGGTTGTTTTTACATCAAGTGAAGTGGTGAACATTCAAGGGGTTCCTAAATGGAAGCTTGTTCTTCCTACCCTATACATGACATCCATGATAACTCGAGGTGCCTAAATGAAGATCCTAATCTTCTACCTCCTACATGAATTATTGGACTAAATAATATGTAACCTAGATATATACATATACTCATTCGAACCTTTAATGTTGAACTTGTGTTTATATGTTAAAGTAGTAGAATATCATCTAAGACTTAAAACCTTGATATGATTCTAATGGGGGTACTACCCATGAAATACAATATAACCCTAGTGGTTACATAGTGTCATATAAGAGTTATAAGTTAAAGATGATTATTTTTATATTGTACTTTATGCTATGTTAAATCCGAATCCATAATCTTCCGTTAAACGCCAACTCACACACCTATGTTTCCTCGTGTAGAAGGACTAGGTGCTCCAAACTAATCCATCCACCAACTCACTCGCGGGATTTCAATTAGGAAAGCTTGCAACCACCGTGAGTATACTCGATCCCTTTTTCCCCTTTACACTTTGGGATGCAACATGTATAACTATGCAAACAACTTTTAAACTCAATTAAACTTACTCTATCCATGATTAAACATGAAACTAATGTGACTTGCTTGTTATTCTCGTATGATATGTGAACGATTTGGAACGTTATATGCTCATTAACTTTGCTCGCCCACCTTAACAATTATAGCGCTATAGGATTAACGCCCCGCCCGCTATTCTTTTGGGTATTGTTAAGTTAAACATTACCACCCCGCTAAACTATTGGGATTAGGCTATTTTATGCGTTGTATTCTAGGGTTTGATCATATTGTACGCCAAAATTGCATACTAGTAATCACATATTATGAATCATGTTGGATTTGAGTTTTTATTCTACCCAAGGAAGATATGTAGGTTCCGTTTTAATTCTTTAACCCATTCCCAACCACCGGGAATCCCATGCCTTAGAAAGTGTGTGAAGTCTCTGTTTGCTCGGTTAGATTAGTTACTTTAATAATCAGAAATCAAGCACGTCCTAATAAGGTACAGATAACAATCAGTTTCTCATGCATGTCACGTATCCTACGTACGGTTTATCTACTCATTACTTCTATCACGTACCACACAATTCTAATGTCAATGTACTTTGTTAAGTTATATTATTTTACCCTAAAATGATATAACTATCTCACAAAATAAACAAGTATCCACACAAGTGTTCTAGTATAAAATATATATTCCAAATATATATATTTAACCATTTTACTTGTAAAAATCAACCTCCGATACTTTGTATTTTTGTAACAAAACTCACGGCGAAGTTTATTTTGAAAAATAAAGTTAAAACGTATTTGTGAACACTTGTTAGAAAAATAATTTCTAAGTGTTGGAATTTTTAGAAAATTTCGCCAGAGTTTCCTTTGTAAATGGAGGTGTCCATGCTAATAAGCATATCATTTTCTTTTCCAAAAATTATTCAACAATCAACAATTTACCAAGAGGAAACTATTCTATTTACAAACCAACATGAACTTGATGTTTCATAAAAACGCGTAGTAACTTGGTGAGGTGTTTAGTGGGTTTAGTTACCCTCCAAAGTGTGTTTACTTTATTTAAAATCTAATTCTCGAGATTTTTAGATGTTCACAACTTGTGAACATATTTTACAAAAATATTTATTCACAACATTCCATATACTTACTTTATTTCCAAAATAGTGTAAGGATCATGATCTTTCAAAAGTCGTCTTTTAAACTTGGTTTATTTAGGAAAATCATTCACAAGTTTTAGATCTACAAGATCACTAGTTCACTTGGTTTATTATTTTTCAAGAAAAATCATTTTTCTTTCAAGTTCATGTGTAGACTAGAAGATGATTATTTCATACAAGCGCATAATCACCTCTAACTTGTTAAACCATGTTTTTAATCATGCTTTAACAAGTTCCATATGATGATCAATCATCATATTACTAGTAATCACCAAGTAACATCATACATATTCAAAATAACATCATTCCAGCATTATTTCATCTTATGTAAAGCTTATGTTCAAGTTTTATGTTTATGATCTTTAGTGTTCATATGCTTTCATCAAGATATAACTATTAACCACTAAAAACATGGAGTAAAAAAGGATCAAAGAAGCCTTACAACTAGCTTAAAGCTAGGGAAGATCAATGGGGAAAAATGAGTGGATAAAAGCTTGTGGTAGAGGTCCTTCAAGATCCAAGAGTTCCACACCTCCTAAAACACCTTGATACACCTTGTAGTATTCTTGGATGGAATGAATGGAAATTGAAAATGTGGTGGTGTGTGGGAGGTTGTTCGGCCAAGCTTTTATGTGAGGAAGGAAGAAAGGAATTGTTGGTGAATTGATGAAGTTGATGGGTTTCTTATAATCCCACTAAGCCCTTTATTCATTGGTTTAAGTGTCCACTAAAGTACAAACATAATCAACCAAATCCCAATGAGAGATCTAATTGGATTTTAAGAAGATTTGTAAAAATCTTGGAGTGGGGGGTCCCATGGGGACGGTCACACAAGGGGGGGGGGGGTGTAAGATGTATTTTGTTGTGGTAGAAGTAATTAGTTAGGGGTTAAGTGGTAAAAGTCTAGTGTTTAGTGTGTACCATGTATTATGTAGCGTGTTAGTGTGCTCGGGAACCATAACTAGCTCAGAAAAATAAAAACAATGTTTTTTGCAATATTTTAGTGTTCCGGGTAATGTCCGGTTGTTCGGTTAGGCACTGTTCCGTTAAAGTGCTAAGTTATTCCATATAGTGTCCTATATATATCTTTTTGTAACATTTTTAATTCCCAACACTTAGGAAAACATACAGGACCATTTAGTCAATTTTCTGCACAAGACTAGTATGTTAAAAACACATGTAAGTATGACGTAGTAATCAGGAAGCAGTTAAGTAATTCAGCACAGACATCAAGCACTTTAATTAACATTAATTAATCGTACGGATACATGTAATTACGAGGGTTGTCACATTCTCCCCCTGTTAAGAGAATTTCGTCCCGAAATTTAGCGCGTGGTTACTGAGGAAGCTAGTTAAGTTGCGTGGTTTCCTGGTTTTCCTGGGGTGTCACATCATCCCCCCGTTGGTTTGGAATTTCGTCCCGAAATTCTGCAGTAGCTTCAGCCTCAGTAGTGGTTGCACTTTTCTTAAACAACTGGGGATACTTGAGTTTCATTTGGTCTTCTCGTTCCCAGGTATACTCTGGGCCACGACGGGAATTCCAACGAACTCGAACAAGAGGTATTCTGGTACGCTTGAGAACCTTAACATCTCGATCGGTAATCTCTACTGGTTCCTCGACGAATCGCAGCTGATCGTCGATAGTGAGCTCCTTGAGAGGAACTATGAGGGTCTCATCTGACAGACACTTCTTCAGATTTGACACGTGGAATACGTTGTGAACTCCACTGAGTTCTTCAGGTAGATTCAACTTGTAAGCGACTTTGCCAATTTTCTCAGTGGTTTCGAAAGGTCCGACGTAACGCGGATTGAGTTTGCCTCGTTTGCCAAAATGAACTACACATTTCCAAGGTGAGACTTTGAGTAGCACCCGATCCCCAACCTGGAACTCGAGTGGTTTCCTGCGCTTATCAGCATAGCTTTTCTGACGGTCACGAGCTGCCGCCATTCGTTGTCGTATCTGGGCAATCTTCTCGGTTGTATCTACTACAAGTTCTGGGCCAGTGATTTGACTGTCGCCAACCTCTGCCCAACAAAGAGGTGATCGGCACTTCCGTCCGTACAATGCCTCGAACGGAGCGGCCTAGATACTGGTGTGGTAACTGTTGTTATACGAAAACTCCACTAACGGGAGGTGTTTTTCCCAGCCATTACCAAAATCGATTACACATGCCCTAAGCATGTCTTCAAGGGTTTGGATGGTGCGTTCAGATTGCCCATCCGTCTGTGGATGATATGCCGTGCTCATGTCTAATCGAGAGCCAAAGGACTTGTGCATAGCTTGCCACAATTCAGATGTAAAATGTGAGTCACGATCAGAAATGATGGAGGTTGGCACTCCGTGCCTTGATACTACTTCCTTTAGGTAGATGTCTGCTAGAGTAGAAAACTTATATGTTTCCTTGATACCAGGAAATGTGCAGACTTGGTCAGTCGATCCACGATCACCCAAATGGTATCATTTCCGCATTGAGATCTAGGCAGGCCAGTAACGAAATCCATGGAAATTTGCTCCCATTTCCATTTAGGTATCTCTGGTTGTTGAAGTAGGCCTGATGGTTTCTGGTACTCGACCTTGACCCTAGCACAAGTCAAGCATTTACTGACGTAGGTTGCTATGTTGGCTTTCATGCTAGGCCACCAGTATGTAGTCTTTAGGTCGTGGTACATCTTATCCGAACCAGGATGTACTGAATAACGAGACTTATGTGCTTCATCCATCACAAGCTCGCGTAAGTTTCCATAAAGTGGAACCCAGATGCGCCCGTTTACATAGTAGGCGCCGTCTTCCTTTTGTTCTAACCGTTTCCTTGATCCTCGTAGGGACTCAGCCCTGATGTTTTCTGCTTTTAATGCTTCGACCTGAGCATCACGAATTTGAGCGGGAAGGCTAGAGTGAATGGTAAGCTGTAACGCACGTACGCGCTTAGGTATAGTATCCTTTCAACTAAGGGCGTCGGCCACAACATTGGCTTTGCCCGGATGGTACTTGATCGCACATTCATAATCATTCAAGAGCTCGACCCATCGGCGTTGGCACATGTTTAACTCATTTTGCTTGAAGATATGCTCGAGACTCCTGTGATCGGTGTAAATGGTGCACTTGGTACCGTACAGGTAATGTCTCCATATCTTAAGTGTGAAAACAACTGCTCCCAATTCCAAGTCGTGCGTAGTGTAGTTCCTTTCGTGAACTTTAAGTTGGCGCGATGCGTAGGCAATGACCTTGTCACGTTGCATCAACACGCAACCAAGTCCTTGGATGGAAGCGTCGTAATAAACCACAAAATCATCTGTGCATTCGGGCAATGAGAGGATAGGCGCGCTACAAAGTCTATCTTTTAAGTGCTGAAATGCAGATTCCTGTGCATCACCCCAACGATAGGTGACACCTTTTTTAGTCAGTGAGGTGAGAGGTTGCGCAATCTTGGAGAAATCCTTGATGAATCTTCTGTAGTAGCCCGCCAAACCCAAGGATTGGCGGATTTCTGTTGGTGTACGGGGTGTAGGCCAGTTCTTGATCGAGTCTACCTTGGATGGATCCACATGAATCCCATCCTTGTTTACCACATGGCCTAGAAAGTGGACTTCGCGAAGCCAGAAGTCACATTTCAAAAATTTGGCATACAACTGCTCTGTTCGAAGTAGTTCCAAAATAAGCCTTAGGTGTTGCTCATGTTCTTCCTGACTCTTCGAATAGACCAGGATGTCGTCGATGAAAACTATGACAAACTTATCCAGGTAAGGTTTGCACACATGGTTCATGAGATCCATGAAGACCGCTGGTGCATTCGTCAATCCGAAAGGCATAACCAGAAACTCGTAATGCCCATAACGAGTCCTGGATGCTGTTTTAGAGATATCCTCGTCTCGGACTCTCAGTTGATGGTAACCTGACCTCAGGTCAATCTTGGAATAGAAACTCGACCCTTGCAACTGGTCGAATAAGTCATCAATGCGTGGAAGAGGATAACGATTCTTCACGGTCACCTTGTTGAGTTCGCGGTAGTCAATACACATTCTGAAGGTACCGTCTTTCTTCTTCACAAATAACACCGGAGCTCCCCAAGGCGAAGAGCTAGGACGTGTAAAACCCTTTTCCAAGAGTTCTTGTAGTTGCGTGGACAGTTCTTCAAGTTCTGATGGAGCTAGACGATAAGGTGCTCGAGCTATGAGCGCTGTTCTAGGAGCTAGCTCGATTTGAAATTCAACTTGACGATGAGGCGGAAGACCATGTAATTCCTCAGGAAATACCTCAGGAAAGTCACGTACAATAGGTATGTCTTCTATCTTCCTTTCTTCCGAGGATGTATCAGAAACGAGGGCTAGGATAGAAGTGTGGCCCTTCCGCAAACACTTCTGGGCCTTAAGGAAAGAGATGATGCCCACAACAGCACCACTCTTGTCGCCATAAATCATGAGAGGTTCTTCACCGGAATGCGGATGATTTTCTCCTTGCAAATAATCTCCGCTTGATGATGAGATAGCCAATCCATCCCAATAACGACCTCGAAACTACCAAGTACGATAGGAATAAGATCGATAGAGAAGGTCCGACCAGCTAAGACGAGGTTACAACCTTTAACTATGTGTGTGGCTTCAAGACTTTTACCATTTGCTAGTTCTACCGTGTGTTTGGTGTTCAAAAGTGTTGGAGTGCGCTTAAGAATTTGGCTAACCTTTAAGGACATATAACTAGTATCGGCACCCGAATCAAATAAAACGGTAACAAAGAAGTCGTCCAGAAGAAACTTACCCATCACAACGTTGGGATTGTTCCTTTCATCACCCTGACCCAGCACGAAAACACGTCCCCTGGCACCATTGCCATTATTGTTACCCCCGTTGTTGCCTCCATTGTTGTTCCCGTTTCCTTGGTTGTTGTTGTTCTGATTCTGGTTTAGCTGAGGACAGTTTCTCTTAAAGTGGCCTTCAGCGCCACACTGAAAGCATCCTTTATTGCCCTGCTGTTGCTGCTGGTGGTGGTTCTGTGGAGCTTGTTGTTGTTGTTGGCGATTCTGATTTGCTGGTTGTGCGCCCCTGCAATCCTTTGCTTCATGACCAAACTTGTTGCACCTCAGACAACGACCCTTGTGGCACTGCCCGCTGTGATGTTTGTTGCACCGGTTGCACTTGGGGTGGTTCCCTCGGTATCCACCCTGTCCTTGACTACCAGAAGATTGCTGACCAGGACTCTGGTAGTCATCAGTCTTTCGCTGCTGGGACTGAGACTGAACTGAAGTGGAACCCTTGCCCGAATTTCCATCCCACTTGCGCTTGTTATCACTGGGAGCATCAGAAGTAGTAGCGCTAATACGCTTGGGCAGCTTGTTCTGCTCAACTGCCTGGTCAGTGAGACGATGAGCTAACCGGATGATTTGCTGAATGGTGCCGAGATTAGCTGAGGTCATGTGGCTTTGAATTTCTGGCACCAAACCCTTAAGGTACAGCTCGATACGCTTGATAGTAGGATCCACTATAGTAGGACACAAGATAGCTAATTCGTTCGATCTCTTTGTGTATGCCTCGATCTCAGACCCCGTCATCTTCAAATTGAAAAATTCCACCTCCAGCTTGTGGATGTCGTCACGACTACAGTATTCTTCTTTGATCAGTTCTTTGAAGTCGTTCCATGGGGTGGCATTAGCAACCGCCGGCCCTAGCAGTTGAACCTGTGCTTTCCACCAGGTTAACGCAGCACCTTTGAGTGTTCCAGTAGCAAATTTCACCCTACGATCCTCAGGGCATTCACACATCTCAAAAACAGACTCAATCTTCTCGAACCAGTGAAGAAGACCTACAGCTCCTTCTGTGCCGCTGAAAGTACTAGGTCGGCAATCCATGAATGTTTTGAACGTACATGCGGGAGGCGGATCATGTTGACCTGTGGCGCGAGAATAAAAGACAAGGTTAAGCACAAGAGTTGGTTCGCGAGTGTAGGATCTAAACATCCTAGGATAGGTCGAAATGGCAGGTTATACCTCCTGCTGGAACTCCTGCGAGTGCCTCAGCAACTCGTTCGTTGATCAAAGCCGTCAACTGGGCTTGAGTTAGGTTGATACCACCACGTCCTCCGCGTCCGTTCATGATCTTTACAACGAAGCAACGTAAGTGAAAAAAGTGTCGCGAAAGTGCGTAAGCGTGGGACGACAGAAGAGAGTAAGCACACAAGGCTCAAATAGCAGTTATCACGTTAACTAATGCACTATATGAACTATCAAACAGACAATATATACATAATTCATACCACAAATTGTGTCGAGTCTTGCACGTGGAGCGAAGCGTCGTTGTGGATTGTTGAGCACTGTACAGGTTATAGTCTGGTTTTGTCAAAAAGCTTTTCCCTTTTTAAAACCAAGTTCACTATAACCAATGGCTCGGATACCAATCTGTCACACCCCCAAAATCCACCATGCGGAGTATCACCACTTGGAGGCGTGACATGACCAGGACCGAGCCACCAATCATATTGAACAACGTAATTAAGTAAATAAAACCAACCACAATACAATTGGTGACCAATGAGTGTAACCAACTTTAAGTTACCCAAGTTCAGATTAAACAGCGGAAGCATAAAACGTGAAACCAAGCATAAGTCTTATAGTTCATAAGTTTAAAGTTCAAAACATTAGTTCAATAAGTTCATAAAGTGCAAATATTAAGCACGGGACATATCAGTCCATATCCCACAACGACCTCCTCCTCGTGCAAGCTCCATAAGCATCTAACGACCTGTAAGGCATGTAACAACGAGTCAACAACAAAGTTGAGTGAGTTCACAGTTGGGTGTTTGTTTTAAGTTGTTTTCAAAAACATGGTTTGTCTTTAGCTGGCTTACTTGCCGTGGGGGTTACCCCATAGTTGAAAATATGATTAACCAATTCCTTCTTTCCCAAACCATGACCCGTGGGGGCTTTCCCATGTGAACCACTAGACCGTTACCATATCGACAACTGACGAACAATAGTTGTGCCCTACGTCAATGTCTATCATCATTGACAGTTTGCCATAGTCCATTAGTACACGCCCGTCCGACTGGCACGGTGTGAGGTTTGTTAAACCTAATAGCGCTATTAACTAATGACCCGCTCGCCATTGGCCTCGGCGATTAAGTCGATATAAAATGAGGGACTTAATGATAGAGTTTTGTCTAGTAAGTTTTAAGGTTGTTGTCCTACCCAAGGAGGACGAACGTACGTATTCTACCCAAGGAGAATACGCAGGATTAATATTGGCATCCTACCCTTGGAGGATGGCGGTACATATCCTACCCAAGGAGGATATGTAGGTTCCGTTTTAATTCTTTAACCCATTCCCAACCACCGGGAATCCCATGCCTTAGAAAGTGTGTGAAGTCTCTGTTTGCTCGGTTAGATTAGTTACTTTAATAATCAGAAATCAAGCACGTCCTAATAAGGTACAGATAACAATCAGTTTCTCATGCATGTCACGTATCCTACGTACGGTTTATCTACTCATTACTTCTATCACGTACCACACAATTCTAATGTCAAGGTACTTTGTTAAGTTATATTATTTTACCCTAAAATGATATAACTATCTCACAAAATAAACAAGTATCCACACAAGTGTTCTAGTATAAAATATATATTCTAAATATATATATTTAACCATTTTACTTGTAAAAATCAACCTCCGATACTTTGTATTTTTGTAACAAAACTCACGGCGAAGTTTATTTTGAAAAATAAAGTTAAAACGTATTTGTGAACACTTGTTAGAAAAATAATTTCTAAGTGTTGGAATTTTTAGAAAATTTCGCCAGAGTTTCCTTTGTAAATGGAGGTGTCCATGGCATATCATTTTCTTTTCCAAAAATCATTCAACAATTTACCAAGAGCAAACTATTCTATTTACAAACCAACATGAACTTGATGTTTCATAAAAACGCGTAGTAACTTGGTGAGGTGTTTAGTGGGTTTAGTTACTCTCCAAAGTGTGTTTACTTTATTTAAAATCTCATTCTTGGGATTTTTAGATGTTCACAACTTGTGAACATATTTTACAAAAATATTTATTCACAACATTCCATATACTTACTTTATTTCCAAAATAGTGTAAGGATCATGATCTTTCAAAAGTCGTCTTTTAAACTTGGTTTATTTAGGAAAATCATTCACAAGTTTTAGATCTACAATATCACTAGTTCACTTGGTTTATTATTTTTCAAGAAAAATCATTTTTCTTTCAAGTTCATGTGTAGACTAGAAGATGATTATTTCATACAAGCGCATAATCACCTCTAACTTGTTAAACCATGTTTTTAATCATGCTTTAACAAGTTCCATATGATGATCAATCATCATATTACTAGTAATCACCAAGTAACATCATACATATTCAAAATAACATCATTCTAGCATTATTTCATCTTATGTAAAGCTTATGTTCAAGTTTTATGTTTATGATCTTTAGTGTTCATATGCTTTCATCAAGATATAACTATTAACCACTAAAAACATGGAGTAAACAAGGATCAAAGAAGCCTTACAACTAGCTTAAACTAGGGAAGATCAATGGGGGAAAATGAGTGGATAAAAGCTTGTGGTAGAGGTCCTTCAAGATCCAAGAGTTCCACACCTCCTAAAACACCTTGATACACCTTGTAGTATTCTTGGATGGAATGAATGGAAATTGAAAATGTGGTGGTGTGTGGGAGGTTGTTCGGCCGAGCTTTTATGTGAGGAAGGAAGAAAGGAATTGTTGGTGAATTGATGTAGTTGATGGGTTTCTTATAATCCCACTAAGCCCTTTATCCATTGGTTTAAGTGTCCACTAAAGTACAAACATAATCAACCAAATCCCAATGAGAGATCTAATTGGATTTTAAGAAGATTTGTAAAAATCTTGGAGTGGGGGGTCCCATGGGGACGGTCACACAAGGGGGGGGGGGGGGGTGTAAGATGTATTTTGTTGTGGTAGAAGTAATTAGTTAGGGGTTAAGTGGTAAAAGTCTAGTGTTTAGTGTGTACCATGTATTATGTAGCGTGTTAGTATGCTTGGGAACCATAACTAGCTCAGAAAAATAAAAACAATGTTTCTTGCAATATTTTAGTGTTCCGGGTAATGTCCGGTTGTTCGGTTAGGCACCGTTCCGTTAAAGTGCTAAGTTATTCCATATAGTGTCTTATATATATCTTTTTGTAACATTTTTAATTCCCAACACTTAGGAAAACATACAGGACCATTTAGTCAATTTTCTGCACAAGACTAGTATGTTAAAAACACATGTAAGTATGACGCAGTAATCAGGAAGCAGTTAAGTAATTCAGCACAGACATCAAGCACTTTAATTAACATTAATTAATCGTACGGATACATGTAATTACGAGAGTTGTCACACTCTAACTCCATCCAAATTGTCTGTTTCTCCATTTTGCTCCCCGCAGGGAGCAAAATGAAAAAACCATAACAAACTATTGGAGGAAAATGACTATTTTTAAAGGTTTGGGGCAAAACCGTTAAAGTGACCAAACCACAAGGAGGAAAACGGAAGTTTACTCTAATATTTTTTATGCAAATTTATAAACTTTTGTAGTTAATTTCTACAAAATACTACTTTCATTGGTTCATTACTATTCCTATTTATTTCTATGATGTTGAATCTAGTCAAAATTTGGTAACGTAGAAACTATTTGATTTTTAGCAACTTTAATTTAGATAACTTTTTTTAATGAAGATTGCTAACAAGTTATTATTAGTACGGGTGGCTCAAACATGGAAGATTGATTCTCTGTAGATATATATACTATATAATAAAAGAAACCATTTTAAGAACACTTGTATCATATTAGACTATGTATAATCACTCTTATATTTAAGTAAGATATTATCTACAAAGTTAAAATTTAAATATACCCGTATTTAATATTATCATGCTTTCAATTCTTTTCTTAAAAGAGTAAACTGCCATTTTGGTCCATGTGGTTTGGCCAGTTTTGCCACTTTAGTCCAAATCTCAAACTTATTACATCCAGGGCCCTGTGGTTTGCATTTTGTTGCCATTTTGGTCCAAAAGTGAAATTTGACTAGAATTCCCAATTTCAACCCCCTGTTTTGTCCTTATCTCCAGGGGTATTTTTGTCATTTTGGTTTTATTGTAAATGATTCTATTTAATTGTATATATTTAATACCTAAAACAATTATATATAATATATATACACCCACACATTCAGATCAGAACTCTCTCTCATCTTTCTCACTCTGCTCTCTCTCTCTCTCTCTCTCTCTGAACTACCACCACCACACCACCACGTCCACCACCCCCACCACCGTATCATCACCACCACCGTACCTACCACACCATCACTACCCTCTCTCTTTTTCTCTCTCTCTCTCCTCCTGCCGCCACAAACCACCACAACCGTCTCCAGATTCAATCGATTGATTATCAGAGGAATCGAACCAGTCATCTGTACCGGAATCACCCACCACCACCGTCTCCCCTCCACCACGGATCGGGTTGGGGATCTTGGAATCGGGAGGGCAGCACCAGGAGGTGTTTTCCGGTGAAACGGCGGAAGGGTTGTGGTGGTGAGGGGTGGGGGTGGTGGCGGAGGAGGAGGAGGTGGTTTCTTTGATACGGCGGCGACGGAACCGGATGGTTGAGGGTTTCTTTTTGGGGTGGTGAGTTGAGGCAGTAGCTGCCATATGAATGGAAAGGGGGGCGTGGGTGGGTTTTTTTTTTATGTCGTTAATTTGGTATCAATTTCTTAGTAGCTGCAACTTCTTTTTTACCTTTCTTTAGTTGCAACTTTTACACTGCAAAATATTTCTAAAAAATCATACAGTGGCATCGATTCCTAACAACCACTACAACAATTTTTAGATGCAAGTTTTATCCCCAAATCTGAGTTTGAGTTTGAGTTGTATTTGTTAATTATTGACTGTCTTTTGAAACCCACTTATTAAGTTGGATTTGATTCATGGGTTTGGGTTCAAGTTCATATTTTGATAGATGGGTTTTGGGTTTTGAAGCATTTGTGATTCTTTTTTTTTTTTTGAATTTCTTGAAATATGTTTTGATTTTGGGGTCTGAATTTATGATTTAAATTATGGGTTTTGGATTTTGAATCTTATCTGATCAGAGTTGGCGGTGGTGGGGATGATGCGATGGTGGGGGTGGTGGTGGTGGTGGTGGTGTGGTGGTGGTATTTTAGAGAGAGAGCAGATTTTATGTTGAGAGAGAGAGAGAGATGTCTGAGATGAGGTTGAAGATGATGATCTAAGGGTTTTTTTTATTATAAAGATAATAAATCTAAAATGACCAAAATGTCCCTGAGGGTAAAGACAAAATAGCAGGTCATTAATGGGAAATCTGGTCAAATTTGAAATTTGGACCAAAATGGCAACAAAATGCAAACCACAGGGCCCTGGATGTAATAAGTTTGAGATTTGGACTAAAGTGGCAAAACTGGCCAAACCACAGGGACCAAAATGGCAGTTTACTCTTCTTAAAATTTGAATCTATCTTATATCAAACCATACACTTCCATCAATTAATTACATTTACGATTAGCCTGTGATTCTTTTTTTAAATTTTTAATCACCAAATTGTATACCCATTGAACTTCTATATTTTCTTTAGGATATCAATATTTTTAAAAATAAATTGAACATTCACTCAAAATTAGTTAACTGGACATTAAAAAGTAAATTATAACTATCATAAATTGAATATTCACTTAATAATTCTTATTGTTTTGAATGAAGTGATAAGTTAGTTGGATTAATGTTAGTGTATATATAAATACTAGAGAAAGGATCAAATACAAAGGGAGTTAAATGTAAGAAGGGTAAGAAGGAATAGGATGATGACACCTGGCAAAAACTTCATCTAATCTTTAATTAGTCCTGAATTAGAGGAAGGGGCATTTTTGGAAACTATTTAAGCTTTCAATAAATCACAATAAAACAGGGATACGCACCATAAAACAGGGATTACGATACAGACGTGATTTTTGCCCTAATTGATCGCAATTCACGAGATTGAAGCTTCAATTTTACACCAATTTCATGCCGATGAATGGTACGTGCTCTGAGTTTGATGTTATTGTTGAAAATTATGATTGAGATCTGATTAAAAACTGTGTTTTGATCATGTTTATCGTTGAGAATTCTGCTATTATCAATGAGAATTTTGACCATGTTATTGTCGCAATTTTGGTTGTTTCATCGATGTTATCGTTCAGATGTTCAGATTTCTGATTGAGATCTAAAAGTGTTTTGATTATGATTAGGTAATTTTTCATTCGTTTATTGTCGTGAATTCTTATTGAGATCTAAAACGGTTATATGTTCTGTATTGTTTAAGTTATTAATGCATTGTGTCTATTGCTCTGTATTGTTTAAGTTATTAATGCATTGTGTCTATTTTATTTTCATTGTGTCTATTGCTCTGTATTGTTTAAGTTATTAATGCATTGTGTCTATTGCTCTGTATTGTTTAAGTTATTAATGCATTGTGTCTATTGCTCTGTATTATTTAAGTTTTTAATACATTGTGTCTATTTTATTTTCATTGTGCCTAACTAACTTTTTGGTTGATTTTGACATGTGTGTTATTGTCTGAAATTATGTCATATTTTGTCATAATGTGTTATTTTGTTTATTTTCATTGTGCCTAACTAACTTTTTAGTTGATTTTGACATGTGTGTTATTGTCTGAAATTATGTCATATTTTGTCATAATGTGTTATTTTGTTTATTTGAATGCGTGTTATTCTGCTTTTGACATGTGTGTTATTGTCTGAAATTATGTCATATTTTGTCATAATGTGTTATTTTGTTTATTTTCCAGGTTTGTATGACATATATATGTTTTAATTTTACATTGTTTATTTTTTATTTGTGTAGATGCTATAGTTTACAAAGAACGTGGTGTACAGCGTGTATCACCACGTACCGGAAAAATATTTTACACTCCTGCTGTGAGCGAGTCACTTAAACCTTGTGTTGGTATGGTCTTTGACTCAATTGACCAAGCTTATGGTTTTTATGTCAAGTATGCTCATGCAAGTGGTTTCTCGGTTAGGAAGAACACTTCATACAACAATGCAAATGGTGTTCTTAAGTTGAAGTACTTTACATGTTCTAAAGAAGGTTTTAAAATTCCTAATAAGGGTAAAGGAAAGCGTCGGAAACCATCTAAGAGAATTGGATGTGAGGCTCATATTAAGTTACAGCTAACTGTTGATGGGAAGTTTGAAGTATATATTTTTCAAGAGGAACATAATCATAGTTTCGTGCATGAAGAAGACCTCCAGTTTTTGACATCCGTGAGAAGGGTTGATCATGTAAAAGAAAATGCCATTCAAGCGTTGTCTACGATAAATCTTGGGCCTGTAAGGGCATTTAATGTTTTGAAAAGTTTGTATGGTAGTTACGAGGAGGTAGGTGCTACAAGAACTGATTTTAAAAATTATAAGAGGGACTTAAATCAATACATTGGGGAGAATGATGCAGATATGGTTATTAAGCGTCTTGCAAAGAAAAAAGAGTATTGACCAAATTTCTCATTTGAGTATGAAGTCAATCAAGATGGAACTTTAGGTGGTGTTTTCTGGGCGGATGAGATTTCAAAAATTAATTATATGGTTTTTGGTGATGTCGTTGGGTTTGATGCTACATATCGGTCAAACAAGTAAGAATTATGGATTGTATAGAACTTTTTGTTTATTATCGTTGTGTCATATTTAGTTACATTGTGTCATATATAAGTCCATAGTGTGTCATATTTAAGGACATTGTGTCAAATATAATAACATTGTGTCAAATTGTTAATTCTATTTTATCTTTTTTGTAGGTATGATATGGTATTTGTTCCTTTCACTGGTATAGATAACCACAATAGGAATGTAACGCTTGGTGCTGCGCTTCTTGGATCAGAAACTGCTGATTCATATAGGTGGTTGTTGAGGATGTATGTTAAGGCGTTTGGTGTTGCACCTAAAGTAGTTGTTACCGACCAAGATCCTGCCATGAAAAGGGCTATTTTAGATGTTTTACCAGATAGCCGTCACAGGTTATGTATGTGGCACATATGGGAGAAATTGACTCCTAAGGTATCATTTTAATTTTGTTTTTTTTTTAAGATTTTTATTGTTTATTGTCATTGTGTCTTTTATTATGTTATTGTGTCATTATTGTGTCTTTTATTCTGTTTCTTATTGTTATTGTTTCTTTTATTTTCTAGCTTGGACCAGTTTTGTGTAACACTACAGATTTTAAAAAAACATTGGCGAAGATTGTATGGTCAGATTCAATTTCACGTAATGAGTTTGAGGAGAAGTGGCATGCAATACTTTCTGAGTATGGTTTAAGTAATCATGAATGGTTGGGCAGTCTTTATAATATTAGACATGATTGGATTCCAGTATACTATTTAGAAGAAAATTTGTCAGGGCTTATGCGTACGACATCAAGATCAGAGAGCGAGAATCATTTCTTTAATCAATTTTGCAATCCACAGTAAACTTTGGTTGAGTTTTTTAGCCATTTTGAAACTGCAATTGAGGCTCAAAGGTACGAGCATAGAAAAAATGACCATGAGACAAGATACAATGAAGATGAACTTTGGTACCCTGATTTTGTACTTGAAGAACAAGCCTTAAAGTTGTTTACACGGACAATATTTTTGGATCAACAATTGGAGATTGATGATGCCATTAAAAAATGTGCGTCTGTTTCTAGACAACAAGTAGATGGTTGTATGAAGTTTGAAATTGAGGATCTCTTACATCCACGCACTTCATATTTTGAGGTATAATTTTGTTCATGTATTTGTATAATATGTTGTGTATTTTTGCATTGTGTCTTTTTAATGATATTGTGTCATATTTAGTCATTGTGCCATATTTATTCATTGTGTCATATTAATTCATTGTGTCATATTTATTCATTGTGTCATATTAATTCATTGTGTCATATGGTTCTTAATGTATTGTGTAATCTATTGTGTTATATTTGATGACATTGTGTCATATTTATTCATTGTGTCTTATGGTTCTTAATGTATTTTGTAATCTATTGTGTCATATTTATTCATTATGTCATTTTTATTCATTGCGTCTTATTGTTTTTAATTTTTTATGTGTAGGTTATGTTTCGAAATGAAGATCAAACAATATCTTGTAGTTGTAGAAGGTTTGAACAATGGGGATTACTATGCCGGCATATTTTTTATGTTCTTAGGCTTTGTTACGTAACTGAGTTCCCAAAGAAGTATGTGGCAAAGCGTTGGAGGAGAGAAGCCGTTCCAAATAGTTCACTTCGACCTATAAGGTATGATGATATCGAAAACAATGGTGATGATATTCAAGAAATACTTCGTGAAATAAGGTTTGCAAATGAATATGCAATAAATCGATTGGTTCAAGACAAAGAGCAGTTGTGTCTTTACAGAGATTATCTAAAAGCTTACATGTCTAAGGCTGATGATGTTCAAGTTGTTGCTCCGGCTCCTAGTAGGAGAGATAGATTTGCAGAAATGACTGGGACTAGTGAACCATGTGATTTTATAGTTAGAAATCCAATTAAAACAAGAACAAAAGGGACTCATAAGCGTTTGAAGTCAGCTCGTGAGATTGCAATTGCTCGAGCTGGGAAGAAACAAAAAGAATGCAGTTTTTGCAAAGGTACTGGTCATAATGTACGCACATGCAGTTTACGCATACAAAGTACTAAGGAGAAAGAAGCGACAAGCAGTTCAGGAGTTACCAATATGCAAGAATAGAGTGTCTATTATTTCTTAATTGTGTTGGGGTCATACATTGTTTATTTTAGATATACATTGCGTTTTTTTAGCTATTTCAATCTATTTGTGTTATACATTGCGTATTTTTAGCTGTTACAATCCATTGTGTCATAATATCATTCCATTGTGTCATATATCATTACTTTTTCGTTGTGTCATATATCATTTCATTGTGTTATATATCATTACTTTGTGTGATATATCATTCGGTTGTGTCATATATCATTCTGTTGTGTCATTTATATTCCATTGTGTCATATATCATTACTTTGTGTGATATATCATTCCGTTGTGTCATATATCATTTCATTGTGTCATATTGTGTGATATATTATTCCATTGTTTCATAATATCATTCCATTGTGTCATATTGTGTGATATATCATTCCATTGTGTCATATATCATTCCGTTGTGTCATATATCAATCATTCCATTGTGTCATAATATCATTCCATTGTGTCATAATATCATTCCATTGTGTCATATATCATTCGGTTGTTTCATAATATCATTCCATTGTGTCATATATCATTACTTTGTGTGATATATCATTCCGTTGTGTCTTATATCATTTCATTGTGTCATATTGTGTGATATATCATTCCATTGTTTCATAATATCATTCCATTGTGTCATATATCATTCCGTTGTGTCATATCTCATTTCATTGTGCCATATATCATTTCATTGTGTTATATTTTCCTGTACAAACACATTGTGTCATATTTTCCTGTACAAAAACATTGTGTCATATTTTCCTGAAAACATAAACCTCCTTAAAAACATTAATATCCACGAAGTTTCTATACATAAGTCCAAAATGAAAAAAAAAACATCAACTTAATCGACTTAATTGAAACAAAACATCAAGTTTTCTATACATCAAGTCCAAAATGAAAAAAACATCAACTTAATCGACTTCTTTAATCATCCTTGACAAGATTCTTTTAAATCCACCTCGTCTAAGCTTTTGTTTTTCTTTAGCTGGTAGCTCTTGAAATTTTGACACCAAGTGAACAACATATGGTCTATTCTCGTTAACATCATGTAACAAGATCTTGGTTGTGTACTTTCGGCGCAAGTCTTCAATTTGTTTCTTTTGTAATCCAGATTCCTCTTTTGCGAAACCACAATGATAATTATTTGCATCTTCACCCATGTATGTTTCCATGTGGCGCATAAGAAAAATTCCACAATCAACACCATTAAAATTGGTTCTCCATGGCATTTTAAGACGATTTATTGATGTAGCCTTCATGTTTGCTGCTTTTGGATGTGAGATACGTTCAAGATAACCTTCGAAAGCTTGTTTCTTAAAAAATAAAATGCAATTGTGTTATTTCTACAGCATGCATTGTGTTATATTTAAAATACAAGATTTCGAACACTTACTGTTTTTTGTGTCCGACCATTGTAGGGATCATGATCACCCTTTTCCTCATCTTCAAGTGGTGCAATGTTGTCAAGCAATGTAGTCTTTGTGCGTTTGAGGTCGAAACACATGAGATAAAAGTGTTTTTTCTCATGATGAAAGATAGGCACAAAGACAATGTCAAAGTCTTTGATAGTTTTTATCTTTTCTTTTTTCAAAAACTCATTCATCTTATTGGTGAACTCATCAAGGATCACATCCTCTTCTCTTTCATATGTGTCCTTTTCCTGAAATGAAACAAATGCATTGTGTCATATTTCAAACCATTGTGTCATATTTAAAACCATTGTGTCATAATCCCTGTATTCCTATAATATTATCCACCACTCTATTCCTATTGTGTCAAATTCCAAACCATTATGTCTTATTTCAAACCATTGTGTCATAATCCCTGTATTCCTAATATCCACTACTCTGTTCCTATTGTGTCATAATCCCTGTATTCCTAATATCCACTACTCTATTCCTATTGTGTCATATTTCAAACCATTGTGTCATATTTCAAACCATTGTGTCATAATCCCTGCATTCCTGTTATATTATCCACTTCTCTATTCCTATTGTATCATAATCAACTTATCTAATTAATTTTATATAACACAATAAAATCATTAAACTTACAATCATAAGAGGATAGCAAAAGAGTCGGTAATCAGTTCCCTTCTTCCTTTTCTTTTCTGATATGTTTAAAATATGACTCCATGCATTGATAAGATTAACATGTAGTTCAACTTCAGGGCACAAGCTTTCAAAAATAACTCTCGGCACAGAGACAACATCTTTAACATAAAATAGAACATCCCTGCAAAAAAAAAAAATTAGAAGTATTTTCGTTGTAATAATGAGTAATATAATAGTGACGGTGTTTTACCAAAGGTCTTCTTCTTTCCCACAAAAAATATAATTAGAAACAGCGATTTCAGCTTTTGTCTGTTTTTCTGCCATTGTAACCGCCCTTTGAATATAAGGAGAACACAATGCTTCTGCCGGATTAACATCTCTTTCAGGATTTTTTCTGATGTTTTGTTGCGGTTTTACACTTGTAATTGGTTCGACAAAATGCACAATGTTTTTAGCTGGGGTTATGTAACCCTGTTCTTCTATTGGTAGCATATTTATATCCGCTACAACTTGCATAATATCTTCTGTTGCCTTCATTGTGTCTTGCTTGTCATTTTTAACCACATCCGCTTTTTTCACAGTTTCATCCACTTGTTTCACAGTTTCTTCCGTAGGTGTTGGTGGTGTTGGTTGAGAAATGTTTAACTCAAAGCTTGGCGGTTCAAAATCGGAATAAGAGATTTTTTTTTGTGTATTTGGTTTCGTTGTTTTGTTGATGGCCTCTTTTTCTGCTTGACTCCATTCCAACATTTCAGATCCACTCACATGATATGGTGTCAAGACAATAGCAAATTTATTAGAATTCTCCTCATTCTTTTGATTGTTTTCTTCTATACCTTGATGTACAAAATTAGACACAACGAACTAAAATTAGACACAACGAACTTATAAGATTAGACACAATGAACTATTAGACACAACGAACTTATAAGATTAGAAACAATGATTGTTTTCTTCTATACCTTGATGTACAAAATTAGACACAACGAACTTATAAGATTAGACACAATGAACTATTAGACACAACTAACTTATAAGATTAGACACAATGATTGTTTTCTTCTATACCTTGATGTACAAAATTAGACACAACGAACTTATAAGATTAGACACAATGAACTATTAGACACAACGAACTTATAAGATTAGACACAATGAACTATTAGACACAACGAACTTATAAGATTAGACACAATGTGTATGACACAATAGATTATGACACAATTCCATAATAGTTACCTTCAGTATGGGCTTTATCTTCACTTGTTTTTTTTGTTTTGATCTTCTTCAACATGAGCAACATCAACATTTTCACTTGTTTTTATGTTTTGTTCTACCTCAAAATCAGCAGCTTGCTTTTCAACAGCCATGACTTCATCTACAACAACAACCGTTTCTTTCACTTTTTCACTGATTTCATCTCGTAGACTTGGAACTTTTAAGTTTTTGATTGTCTTTTCCTTTTTCGTTGTTGGAACTTTTTTGCTTTCGGTTGTGTTTTTCTTCTTCATTGTCGATTTTTTATTATCTTTTTGTTTTTTTGTTTGGGTCCAAAGAACAACATCACCAACCCTCTTGTTTCCCACCCATGATTCTAGCGTGTGATATTTACACAACAAATGTGCAAATTTTCTTCTTTTGGCATACATTAGTTCACTATCCTTGAAATCTTTTCTAGACTTTTCTAGTAAGGATTCGATCTTCTTTGCATGTGCCTCAAATACCATAAGCTCTTTGTCGATCAATTCAGCCCTCATCTGTTAAACAAAAATACATTCAAGAATTTTGTGAACAATTTTGTGATATATCTATATAAAGCATACATATAATCATGGTTAACTTTCATACCTCTTCCGTTTCAACCTCAACTGTTTCATTTTCAACATCAAGTGGTTCTGTTTCAACAACCACAATAAAACACAAATAATATTAAACACATTTCAACTTAGACAAACGAGAAGATATTAGACACAATGACAACAGACATTAGACACAATGTACCTTGATTAGACATTAGAATTTTCTAGTATGCAACATAAGAATTTAAAGTTACCTCTCAGATCGCCAGCGGTTTCAGATTGATTGGATAAAGCATTTCGTCCCAAATTAGGGACATCATGAACTGGACCAGAAACTTTCATTTTTTTCACCTTCTTTCTACCTATAACCAGACAACCACTTCAGAAACCATACTCATATTACCAAATCTAAAAAAGATCGCTATTTACTAATCAATTCCAGCACAATACATATTCAGAATTACAAAATGTATACTTATAAAAATTAGACACAATGATAACAGACATTAGACACAATGAACCTTCATTATCAGCTTCTTGTGCTTTCAGTGGAATAACTTTTCGCTTCTTGATAACTACTTTCAACGAACCTTTCGACACAATAAAACAAAATAATATTAGACATAATGATATTAATTAAAATGTTAACAGACATTAGACACAATGTACCTTCATTATCAGCTTCTTTTGGTTTCGGTGGTACTACCTTTTGCTTCAAGGACTCTTTCGATTGTTCAACCGTCTTGCTTTTTTCCGAAGCTAAATAATTCATTTCAAACTCAGAAAGCATTGTGTAATCAATTTTGGCAAGAACGTCCGATGTTATTATCCATTTGTCCTTTTTAACGATTCTTTGCTTTTCAAACATATAAAACATCTGTTTATGGATTCAAATATGACACAATACATTAAGAACCATAAAATACAACATATAAACAAAGACACAATGAAATGCTATATGACACAATCTCATCAAATATAACACAATAGAATGACATTTTGTAATATATATGAAATAGTTAAAAAAATTACCGAAAGCAATAGCATAGGACCATTGAACAGATCTGCTTCCCCTTTCCACATAAGACGAGTTCTTTTCAAACAATCAACGATGTAGTCACACCAGTTTAGTTCTTTTACATCAATATCTCCGTCTAGTGATAACAAAAACCTTTGGTTTACTGTGTTACTCAACATCATCTCACCCATTACTGAAAAAAACATCACCAAAAAATTCAATTGGAAGATCCTTCCACAATCTTTTCTTTTTTTCAGATGGTCACTGAATAACTTCATTGTTATCTTCGCGGGAATTGGTTCACCAAACTGACTACGCCATTCATTTACAACTTCATTTTTTGAGTTTGGTCTAAACTTGGTTACAACAAACTTTCCACCATTTGGAATCCCAAAAATATCATTGATCAAAGAACTAGAAACAGTAATTTCATGAGTTCCATCAAATATTTTTTGTGTGTTGGGATCATAGTTTTGAATCAGCCAATATGCAAAACCAGTTGGGATTGTGTGTATATTTATAAACAATATGTCGCCAAACCCCATTTCTTTAACGACCTTCTTCTGAGCTGGAGTTAAGCCTTCAAGAAATTCAGTAAGGTTTCCAGGCGAACACCTCAAGTTCGCCTTTTGATTTGTGAATGGATGATATTTTTTAGATGATTTTTGATTTGTCTTTTTCGGTATCTTTGTTGCAATCGGTTCAACCTCTTTGGTTTGCTTCTGTTTTTTTTTGTTGTCTTCATCTGACAGTTTTTGATTTGCAAATACGTTAATAGTTTTGATCGCATCACCTATAACACCATTATTACACAATAACAAAAATACATTATGTTTAAACCAACTTTTATGTTAAACATGACACAAGTACAACAGTCCGAAATCAATTTAAATAACACAATGAAACGACAATATTAGACACAATCAAACCCTAGGTCAGCACATAACACAATCAAAATCGACAATAACACAATGAAACGACAATATTAGACACAATCAAACCCTAGGTCAGCACATAACACAATCAAAATCGACAATAACACAATGAAACGACAATATTAGACACAATCAAACCCTAGGCCAGCACATAACACAATCAAAATCGACAATAACACAATGAAACGACAATATTAGACACAATCAAACCCTAGGCCAGCACATAACACAATCAAAATCGACAATAACACAATGAAACGACAATATTAGACACAATCAAACCCTAGGCCAGCACATAACACAATCAAAATCGACAATAACACAATGAAACAACAATATTAGACACAATCAAACCCTAGGTCAGCACATAACACAATCAAAATCGACAATAACACAATGAAACGACAATATTAGACACAATCAAACCCTAGGTCAGCACATAACACAATCAAAATCGACAATAACACAATGAAACGACAATATTAGACACAATCAAACCCTAGGCCAGCACATAACACAATCAAAATCGACAATAACACAATGAAACGACAATATTAGACACAATCAAACCCTAGGTCAGCACATAACACAATCAAAATCGATAATAAAAGGTCATAAACTTTCATATAACAAAATCACTGAAGTAAAATAAACACAATCATGTAAAAACCCTAAAAATTAAATAATGTACCGGTTTTGGGATTCCTTTTCGCTTTTTTCTTCTTTTTCGGTTTCAAAACTTGTTCTTCCACTTCAGAAATACGCAATGTCGATTCGGAAGAAACTGGATCGGCAGATAACCTTTTAATCGGTGAACGACGAGGTAAAATCGGAGTTTCGTGATGCTTAATCGGTGTATTTTGAGGCAGTTGGGGTGAAGAATCCATGAGAAATCGGTGTATTTTGAGGCTTAATCGAGTGTAAGAATCGCTTGGAAGAAGAATCGTTGATTGCAGAACCGTGTGGAAGAAGAATCGTCGAAGAAGGGGCTGGAATCGTCGAAGAAGGCCTGGAATCGTCGAAGAAGGTATGAAGCGTAGTGAGGAAGGAGTTTGAACAGTTAGATGAAAGTCATTTAGGACGATCCTACCCTTACCGCCCTTTTTAATTACATTGTTGCCACCGTTTTATTTAGAGCCCTTGATGAGTTTATGATCTGATCCAAGGGCCAGAAATCCTTCTTACACTTTGTATTTTAAGGGCCCTTTGTATTATAACCTAACCCATAAATACTAATTATTTTTAATTATAATCGAACATTCACTTATTATATACCAAATAATTTTATATACCAAATAATATTATCTTCATTGTTTATCTTCATTCGATTTTCTAAATCATATTATCTTCATTGTTTTTATTACCTAACGTGTATATACCATCATAGATAGAGATGTAACCCATCGCATACAGGCTGGCTGGTGTAGATGGAGGGCAGCCAGTGGGGTTTTATGCGATAGGAGGTTCCCAACTAAACTAAAAGGGAAATTTTACAGGGTAGCAGTTAGGCCAGCTATGCTTTATGGTACAGACTGTTGGGCTATCAAGAAGACACAAGCGCGCAAGATGGAGGTAGCAGAGATGAGGATGCTGAGGTGGATGTGTGGACACACGAGGTTAGATCGGATAAGAAATGTGGTTTTAGGGTAAGATTAGGAGTAGCTAGTATATCGGAGAAGATTAAGGAGGGGAGATTGAGATTGTTTGGGCATGTGAAGCGGAGGGAAACGACGGCACCAGTTAGAGTAGTGGAAACTCTTACTGTGGAGGGGAGGAGAGGAAGAGGCAGACCCAAACTGACATGGGATGAGCAGATCAGGCATGATTTACTAGAGTTGCATCTTTCTGAGGACATGGTCCAAGATAGGACTTCTTGGAGGCGTAGGATTAGGGTTAAGGACCTCTAGAGGATATGGCAGTATGCCCTTAGGTGTATTTCAGGGTCGTAGGTTTTTCTTATTCTTTAAGTGACTTTTCCGGTGATTGCCTTCTTATGTTTATGCACAAATGATGTTGTATGCTATTTTACATGATTTACAATATATTGTGCCACTCTGTTCACTTTCTTGGTATGGGCGACTTCTTATTTCTATATTTCTATATTCTTTGACTTGGTGTGTTGGTTTGCTATTCGTTTTCGAGTCGAGGGTCTCTCTGGAAGCAGCCTCTCTATCCCTATGGATAGAGGTAAGGTCTGTCTACATCCCACCCTCCCCAGACCCTATAAGTAGCTTTGCTATTTGTGGGACTTACTGGGTATGGTTGTTGTTGTTGTTGTTGAGTTTCCTTTTACCCAAATTATTACTTCTTTTTACGGACACCTACTTTTTATTTGTAATATACAAATTACTCTTCTTTACAACGATATAATTATCTCTAATAAACTTTATTTACCATGGTATATATAATGCTAGACATAAAATCGAAAAACATATTGGATGACATCAATAACTTAATACATAATTTAATTATATGTATAACATGCACTTTTTAATAAAATAATACCAAACAAAATTACAAATATAAAATCATTGATTTTACTAACAACAATAACAAAGGTTTTTAAAGATATATTGTTTTATTATTTAATATAAAAAATTACATTTATTTAACCCGTTTAATAAATAAGGTTTTTAAAAATATATTGTTTTATATTTAGTATATAAAATTCATTTATTCAACCTGTGTAATACACGGGGTTATAATCTAGTTTATGATTAAAATATTTAATATTACAAAAAGGATTTACCATTTAAGAAAAAGTCTGACGACCTAAATGCAGTGTTGCAAAAATCGCGACTAGTCGGCGATTAATCGGCGACTAGTCGCTAGTCGGGCCTCTACTGAGTAATTTTTCACTAATCAGTGAAAAAATCGCTAGTCGGTCAAAGCCGGTGATAATCGCTGCTAGTCGGCCCAAGTCGGCCCATCTAAATTGATTGCAAAAGTGGCCCAAATTGAAAAATTAGCCCATTTTCTTATTCTTATGCCCTACAATCAGACGATCAGTAACTCACTTTTATTTCTTTATTATCAATTTATCAGCAAGACAGCAACGAGCGGCGACTAGCAGCGACATCGGAGACATCAGCGACAGCGGCAACGGCGACTCCTTCTCCGGCGGCCTTGCTTCCTTCTCCGGCATACCTGCTTCCTTCTCCGGCGGACCTTGCTTCCTTCTCCGGCGGACCTTTCTTCCTTCGGTTCTTCCATACTCCAATCCAACAGGTAATAGTTTACTTTAATTGTTTCAGTGGCCGATTGATTGTTTTAGTGGATTGATGTTAATAGTTTACAATTTGGCCGATTGATTGTTACAGTTGGCCGATTGATTGTTATAGTTTACAGTTGGCCGATTGATTGTTTCAGTGGATTGATGTTAATAGTTTACAGTTGGCCGATTGTAGTTTCAGTGGATTGATGTTATGAATTATATGTAAGTTTAGTTTGAATTTTGAACTACTTTTATCTTTTTAAGTATTGTATTGATATGGATGTGTGAGTATATATATACATATTTATAAAAATAAAAAAATATACATATAAAATCCCGATCCGATTAATCCCGAGTAATCACGAGTAATCCCGAGTAGTCGCTAGTCCCTACCTCACCAACCCGCTAGCGACTAGCGAGTTCTCCAACCTTGCCTAAATGTAATATATTAAAGCCTCCTAATTTGTTAAATACATGTGAAAAAAATCACAATACTTATTCTATATATATATATATATACACACCTATATAGAGGCCGGTTATCATACAATATGCCTAATCGTACATTATGTACGCTATAACCACAACCGTCCGATCTCGCAACCAATAAACACAGAGAAACTAATTAATTCAAAAAAAATGAAATTAAAATACGTAATTAGAAGCGAGAAAGGTTAAAATCGACAATTTTCATCTCAAGAATCCTGGTAATTCAGTGGTGATTATTCAAAATTAAAAGACTTTTCATAATATTCAAAATTAAAAGACTTTTCATAATTGATCATGTTTTGTATAATCATAGTTTATATTGCAGTTAAAAAACTTCTTTTGATATTGCAGAAGTTGAAAGTGATGATATTGCAGAAGTTGAAAGTGACGATGATTTTGAGTTATTCTATGCGAATTCACTTTATTTCTTCTCCCACACCATTTAATAACATGCGAATTGTTTGGCTCATGATATGCGAATTCACTTTATTTCCATGCGAATTGTTTCCCATGAAAAAACATGCGAAATTAATGTGAAAGTAATGTTCAGGTTCATATAATATGCGATTTCCCATGAGATATTCAATAAAAAATTAGAACAACATGCGTTGTTGTCTGTTGCGAAATTATTCAAATCATGAGATAATATGTGCGAAATTCATCATCTAGTGCATTATAATATGCGATTTATCATGTGGCCATTTGTGCGAAATGTGATTTGTCTAGTGCATTATAATATGTGCGAAATGTGATTTGTCATCATCTATTGCATTATAATATGTGCGAAATGTGATTTGTCTGTTTGCGAATGTTAATACCAAGTGGCCATTTGTCTGTTTGCGAAATTAATACCATGTAGCCTCACATATATAATTAAAAATCATCACAACCATTACAATCAAATAGTATGACTTTCATAATATGCGTAAATTTTAAAAGTATACATTTGCGGTTGTCATTTTTTGCGATTAGAGTTTTAATCGATTGTTGTTTTCTATGGATCCACAGAGCAGCACCGGACGAAACCCAGATGTTGCTTTTGAATATGTTGAATTCGCCAGTGATCATGGCGAGTTCACTGGTGAGGAGAGAGTTACGATTGAATGAATTGTCTGTTTTGCCCTTAGCTATGAAAACTAAATCAGGGACACGTGTATGGCTAATATTGTCGCGTATGTAATGTACGATTAGGTAATTTGTACCCTACTCTTTACCTATATATATATATATATATATATATATATATATATATATATATATATATATAATATATATATATAATGGAAGTATCTATAGAAAACCCTTATAATTTAGAAAACTTGGGAAACTCTAACCTCCCGAATTTAAAAAAAAATTACACATGTTATATACATGTTTTTAAGGGTTTTGGGGAAAAAAAATCAAAAAAGCGCCGAGTGGATATTTAAAAATAAAAATAAACAAATTTCTAGGGTAACATATGTCAGACGAATGTAACATATGTTACACCAAAACTTGTTTAATTTTTTTAAAAATATCTACTCGGCGCTTTTTTTTGATTTTTTTTGCCCAAAACCCTTAAAAACATGTATATAACATGTGTAATTTTTTTTTTCAGAACAAAAAAAAATCGGGAGCTTTGAGTTTCCTGGGTTTTCTAACCACAAGTGGGTTTTCTATACATCCTTCCCCTATATATATATATTAAAGTTTCTCATTCTTACGGCATACCATTTATTTCTAGTTTCACAACTCAAACTACACGCACACCAGGCTCTGCTACCTCTTTCCCTCTCATTCTTTACCTAGATAAATCCGGTCACTGGATTCTGGTTTCCGGCGCCGATTAACGGCTGGATCTTCTCCTCCGATGACTTCAACCACCCCACCACACCCCTAAATCTCCTGCTCAGATTAAACAACCACCCGACACACCCCCTTAACTCGAATAAACAGCCGGCCACCACCGTGTGGTGGCGGCGCACGACGTTGACAAGCGACAGAGGGACAGGAGAGAGGAAGTCGGAGATAGAGAGACAAACTGGAGAGGAAAAGGGGGCGGCGCCGCCGCAGCGGCGGCGGTGACGGAATCGGGGACCAGTTTCGAGCGACGCGGCAGTGGGTTTTTTTTCCGATTTGCAGATCTGTTTGAAGGCTTGAATCGGAGGTTGTGGGTTTGGAGGGTGGTGGCGGGAGGTGGTTGTTGGTGAACCGATGAAGATGATGATGATTCGAGGGTGGTGGCTGTAAATCGGTGGTGATTTGATTTTGGGGTGAAGATGAAGAACGATGAAGATGATGATGATTTAATTTTGGGGTGAAGATGAAGAACGACGAAGATGATGATGATTTGATTTTGGCGATGAAGATGATGATGATTTGATTTTGAGCAGGGTTTTTTATTTGAGAGATTACCTATACATATGTATATATTAATTAAACTAATTAAAATATACACATAACTCTCCAAATAATCCACCTCATCTTACCATTTGCTTCTTATAACATGTGTTTGCCACGTCATGGGTGCCACGTATGATTAATAATGCCAGCTAGGATGGAAGACTAACTCAGTTAGTCATTTTTTAACTGAGTGGTGAAATGACAAACAAAATTAAAAGTTTGGGGTGTCACAGATCAAAGTGTTAGTTGCGGGTGTTATCGGCCAATTCTTCAAAGTTTGAGGTGTTAAAATCCAATTGGCCTAGTTTAAAATCACATTCTAGGGTATTAACTTTTCATTTTGTAACGTTTGGAAATATTAACGTTATTTATAGGTTTAAAATCACATTCTATTAGTACCTATGTATGTTATTTTGTGCAAACCACAGAGACTAACTATGTTAATACCCTAGAAGTTAATACCTCCAAACGTTACAAAATGAAAAGTTAATACCCTAAAAGGTGTTTTTAAACTATTAGTACCTAAGTATGTTATTTTGTGCAAACCACAGGAACTAACTATTTAATTAACTCTAAAAACTATAAAGATACATGTATATTAAAATTTAAAATAAATTAAAAATATAGAAAAAAGATAATTAAAATAAAGCTCTAACTTGAAAATCTACACACAAGCAAAGCTCGAACTTTAAAAATAAAGCTCTAAACGAGCCAATAAGAATTTACAAGCTCGTTTAAAAATTTACAAGTCATTGTTTAAAAAATAATAATTCAAAAGTGTGTTCCCTTTAACTCTAACTAGTTTTATGCCCATCCGAGTTGCCCGGGGCGTTAAGTCGAATATTCTTAGTTTCATAACATGCACGCATATATTTAGGTTACTTATATATACTACCTATAACACGATCTCAATAAAAAATACATCGAGGCAACCAATTAAACCAAAACACCACCATAGTTTTGCTAAAAAAAAGTAAAACGATGGCAAGTCGGTAATTTTGAGTTGGGGGTAAAATATACTAATTTGTCAGGACCAATGAGCGAGTGCTAGACAACTGCTTGACACAATAAAATTTACATTGAGTCAACGAAGTAAAATAAAACAGTACTATAGTTTTGAAAAAAAAAACTAAAACGATGGCAACATCACAATTTTTAACCGGGGGGGGGGGGGGGGGGGGGGGGGGGGGGGGGGGAAGCGTAATTTTTGAAATGGGGGCAAAAGTGTAATTTTTATTTTAAACTAGGGGAAAAATCATAATTTTGAACTAAGGGCAAAATCGTATTTCGAGCTAGGAAAAAAAAAACATAATATTATTTTGACCCGGGGACAAAAACATAACTTTGAGCTGAGGATGAAATCAGAATTTTGAACCGAGGGCAAAATCGTAATTTTGAGCTAGGGACAAAAACATAATTTTATTTTGAACTGGTGACAAAAACATAATTTTGAACTGAGCGCGAAACCGTAATTTTAAACCGAGGGCGAAACCGTAATTTTAAACCGGGAATAAAATCGTAAATTGGTTGAAACAATAGGAAAGTAATAGGCAAGCCGCCTGTCACTACTACCCGAACTTGTAAATGTATATATAGTATAATATAATATACAAATATTAGTTTAGTGATTCTTTTTAATGTATTTTTCACAAGTTAAAGGACCTCTAATATACCAAAATTAGGTTGAAGAACTAATTATAAAAAATAAAAAATAAATAAAGAAACTATAATTATTTGTTTTTATTGTATTAACAGTTTACAGAACATCATAAATAAAAACCAGATCACAGTAATAAACAAACATTCATAGTTCACACTTCACACAGAAGTAGCAGAGCTCTTAAATAGCTAAAATCATTACACATCCAAATAAATATGCATGCATCAACACAACATGAAAACCAGAATCTTGAATTTAAGACATCAGAATATCACACTTCACTCTTTTCCATCAGCGGCTCGGAGCGACCCGAGTTGAACCGGTGCCTGGGTCCCAACGACTTTAGATGACCCGTAAACCGAGAGGTCAAAACCTTCACCTCTTTCTTTCTCGATTTGTTCCTTGATCCAGAAATATGTGATTCTCAATCCATCCTGCATCCATTTTATTATAAACGAGTGTGAATCGAAAGATATTATCAAAATGTTGACTTTGAAAAGTCAAACCAATGATGAAATTTCTATATTTAGCGCGATTGAGGAAAGATGATTTCGGTCTTTCCCTATATGCATATGTATAGATATACATATGCATATGCAAGCAAATCCATACGTATCCGTATCCGTATCCATATGCAAATATCTTAAAAAATGTAACTTAAGAACTGAAATAATTGCATACTTATATAGTTATATATGTATGGATTTCAACACGACAACACCAAACAGTATTGTATATATGTAAGTCTCATCTATCATTAACTTTAAAAAAGTGTAACCAAACGTGTTATGAATCGAAAGAGGTCATCAATCGGAAACAATGCATAAATGTTGACTTTGAAAAGTCAGACCATCGATGAAATTTCTATATTGAGCGTAACCGAGGAACGATGATTTTGGTCTTTCCCTATATGCATACGTATATATATGCATAGGCAAGTGTATCCGTACGTATCCATATGCATATGCAAATATCTTTAGATAATATAACTTAAGAACTGAAATAATTGCATACTTATATGGAAATATAGGTATGAAGTTCGACCTCTTACAGATGGGTTGTTTTGGGTTATGTTTTATGACTTTATCTCAAGGGTCCCATTAAAAATAGCCAACACAAAACGGGTCGAAAGTCAACAAAAATGTAATTCTGATTTCTGATGCATAAACATTGTAAATCAATTTATTATTTTGGAGTAAAATGCCAAAATCGTCACTGAGGTTTGGTCATATTTGCTTGTTCCATCCAAAAGGACAAAAATGCCCTTCATCTTAACAGAAAAAATAAACTACGTAAGTGATTTGGATGGAAATGACAATAAAAGGCTATCCTGAAGGACTCAAATGCACAAAAAAAGTAATTTTGGATGGAACAAGCAAATGTGACTAACAATTTTGGCATTTTACTTTTTTATTTAAAAGACTAAATTTTTAATTATTTAAAGTATATAGCTTTGTAATCATAACCAAGATACTAAATTATTTATTTAATAAAAAAACAAATTTTCTTACCAAAAACTAAGTGTAATATGACCAGTTACCCAACCAGCCTATTTTGCAACCACTACATATTAAAAAGAATACCTTTAATCTCATAGTGGGGGCCCACCCAAGCTTCTCTTTGATCAAAGTGTTATCCGAGTTTCTACCACGCACACCTTCCGGGCCCGGAATGTGGTGAATCGGAAGCTTCTTATCCTCGAAACTGAGAACAATTTCAGCCATTTCATTCATGCTCACCATCTCGTCACTTCCGATGTTCACCGGTTCACGAAAGTCAGATTTTGTCAATCTGTTGAAACATAATCGGATCCAGTTAATTTAGTTACCAAGTGCAACTTTCATTGAATGACGTACAAGTTAACATTAAAACAAAAAGAGTACCTCAAAACACCTTCAACACATTCATCAATGAAAGTAAAAGAACGAGTTTGTAACCCGTCACCCCACATTTCAAACTTATCAGTCGCCGTAAGCGCTTTTCTGCAGAACGCAGCGGGTGCTTTCTCCCTCCCGCCTGCAAGATTCAAATTTGAAATTCCAAATTTGCCCTTAATTTCTTAAGAGTAAATTGTCGTTTTCGTCCCCTCTGAGGTTTGGCCAGTTTTGCGACTTTCATCCAATTATCCAAAGGTTTGTTTTTCCGCATCTGGGTCCTCGTGGTTTCAAATTCTTGTCATTTTCGTCCAAATTTGCCCTTAATTTCTTAAGAGCCAAACCTGGAGAGGCGAAAATGGCAAGATTTTGAAACACGAGGACCCAGATCGCGGAAAAAACAAACCTTTGGATGAAAGTCATAAAAATGGTCAAACCTCAGGAACAAAAATGACAATTTACTCATTTCGTAAAAATCATTTTCTTAATTGGTATTAAATTTATTTCAAAATAGATAGTACCTTTCCATGTGCCGAATGGTCCATAGATGTTATGAAAACGTCCGATACGACACTCGATTCCGAAGTCCTTAGTGTAGTGCCTGCACAACTCCTCGGTTGCTAGCTTCTCCAGACCGTAAGCATCTTGAGGCTTAAATTTAATTGTAAAAAAATAGAGTGATTAAAAAATGAAACCCGAGGAGACGATGAGAATGTTTATATCAAATTAATAGTTTGGGATTTTTCAAGAATTAATAACCTCGGCAGGCCATGCGTCGGATTCCTTCAAGCTCACATTGGTTTCCAACTGCTTAAACTCAGGGTAAATGCAAGCACTAGAGGCATAGAAAAACCTATATAATGTAACATGAGAGTCAGAAAAATGTTATATGCTACAAGGCACATAGTTTTTATAAAAGGCGTCGTCATGCGCGAATGGCTTTGAATAATGACATGATAGAGGGAATCTTGTAAACCCAAATCAACAAAATATGATGTTAATTGCATAATAAATAACTTTAGGTCAAAACTTAAAACCGGAACAATTCACTTTTGGGACACATCCCAGCATTTGGAAAGTTTTTACGGTAAAATGATTTGTTTGCCCATTATCATTATTATAAATCAAAGAAGGGTATTTTAGATATTTGATAAATGATCAAACATTAATATTTTCATGAAACGCGGGAAATTACTATAGTGGGAAACCAAGAAGTGGAGCTATCAGCTATGCAAGAGTAAATTGTCATTTTCGTCCTTGAGGTTTGGCCGGTTTTGCGACTTTCGTCCAAAGATTTGTTGTTTCGCATCTGGATCCAAAAGGTTTGAATTTGAAATCTTGCCATCTTCATCCGACCCGTTAACTCCATCCATTTTTTAACTTTAAGTCAGGGGTATTTTCGTCCTTTTAACTATTTGTTTG
This sequence comes from Helianthus tuberosus, assembly GCA_030545235.1. Classification (NCBI taxonomy): domain Eukaryota; kingdom Viridiplantae; phylum Streptophyta; class Magnoliopsida; order Asterales; family Asteraceae; genus Helianthus; species Helianthus tuberosus. Next base: position 212,239,636 of record CM060424.1, read on the forward strand.
TTTATTTATTTAGGTAAAAGGACGAAGATACCCCCGACTTAACGTTAAAAACGGATGGAGTTAACAGGTCGGATGAAAATGGCAAGATTTTAAACCTTTTGGATCCAGATGCGAAAAAACAAACCTTTGGACGAAAGTCGCAAAACCGCCAAAACCTCAAGGACGAAAATGGCATTTTACTCGAAAAGAAAAATTGAAGTAACTTTAGGGTTTCTCAAAAGGAAAGAAAATTGTTGCGGTTAATAAAGAAACATGATTGAACATTTTAGAAATAACATCGTTTCAAAAGCAACGGTTATAATTATTTAGAATCATAACAACAACAAATAATAAAAAGATTATGTTGACCAACCTCTTGACTCCACTGATCCTCGCAGCCTCAAGCATGTTAAAGCTAATCATCGTATTATTATACATAATAACAGAGTGATTCGACTGAATGAACCCCATACCACCCATATCAGCAGCCAAGTTAAACACATGATCAACGTTTTCCGTCACTTTCAAGCAGTTATCCATCACCCGAAGATCAACGAGATGGAACTCATGACAAAACATGTCTTCTGACATGTGCTCATTTTTCTTCCAATCAGAAGCAATGATGTAGTGGCCCTCAGTTTTCAATCGCCTAGCGATGTGTGATGCGATGAACCCACCCGCTCCGGTTATGGAAATCCTAAGTTTTTCTGATGGCCAATATGGTTCCCTCTCGAGGTTTTCGTAGGTGAATGAACCGTATTTTGTTTCACCGGCTGTTCCCATTCTACAAACATAAAAAAATAATGAGATTTTAGCATCCATCAAAGTAACACTAGAAAATTTGTGTTGATTCCGATTTCCATGATAAACTTAAAAATTTCCAAACAAAAACTTGCTGCAAATTAAATGGGATTTGTCATACTTGTGAATGCATTAGCATTACCCTGTCGCTTTTAGCCCGTTTGATTGGTTCGGTTTGTATAACGTCATTAAGACTCAACAAAACATTGCACTAACAGCTATACACAATAAATTATCTTATTTGGAACCCTTAAGGCAAAATAAATGTATAGAAGACAACTGAATATATCAAATAGGGAAAAAAATCATGAAATGGTAACCAAGTTTCCATATTGTTCCAATAAAGTCACTTATACTTTTGTATATAACTATAAAAACCACTCAAGGTTCAACATTGTACCATTGTTGTGAAGTTTTTCAATGATTGTTTAAATTGAATGACGGAATTTTAAACAATTATGAAATTTGGTTATCATTTAGTGAGTCTTTTACATTACACTTACATGCTACTTCACGTTAAACTTGACAAGATTAATCACTAAATAGTAACAAAGTCTCGTATATGTTTCAATTTTGATCACTAAATTTTAACATCGATACAAAAGTTTCAGATGGAACAATATTAAAACATGAGTGGTCTTTGTGGTTAGATAAAAGTTTGAGTGACTTTAGTGGAACAGTTAAAAAACTTGGTTACTGTTAGGTGCACAGTTGTCAATAGCGGCGCTACCTAGCGTATAGATCTGGTGTTGCTATTAGGGATGTAGCGATTGATAGCGAGAATAGCGACTCCTTATTTTTTTTTTGTTTTAATATAAATAGCAATTAAACATAGCTATAAACTAGCTGGATTTTAGGTTTTTGTTAAATATACATGTAAAATAGCATATATACTAGGGTATTTTGATATAATATACATATAAAATTTTTAAAATCTTTTTTGCTAGTGTATCGCTATTTATAAAATAGTGCCCGCTATTTATCGCTATTCGCTATGTAGCATATAGGTACCTTATCGCTCTTTGTCGCTATTCGCCATTAACAACCATGGTTAGGTGGAATATTCCCTATCAAATAATAGCCAATCTTGGTTTAAAAAAAGGCTTGCTGCGCGGGGCACACGAGGCAATCATAAAAGCGCCTAGGGCATCAAGGCGGGGCCTCATGCACATGTTGGTCAAAATTGGTTAAAATTAGGGTCTGTATAAGGGTGATATGTAAAAACAACCAAAGAGATAAAGCAATTAAGAATAATTTAATTGATAATAATACACAAAACACATGAGATATATTCAACTTTTGGTTGTACATAACGCTTATTTAGTTGTACATCAACGCATCGTGTAAGTGAAGCACTTGCCTCAGGCTATGTGTTATAAGCTCCAAAGCATGGGTGAAGCTTTTAAGGGGCGGCCGACCCCCCGAACTTTTCGCTCAGTAGTGGAGAGTATGTAGTTTTCGTATAGAAATTTTTGGGTATATACGTTTTCGACCCCCTGGTTTTATAGAAATTTTTAGGTCCGGTGACTTCCGCCCCCCCCCCCCCCCCCCCCCCACACACACACACACACAAAACACTCCTTAGTAATGTGAAGGGTGAAAACAAAGTGCCCCATGTCAACACTTTTTTATGTACCCCAATGGAGCCCCCATAAACACATAGTCTCAAATTTTGGGATCTAAACGCCTCGGGGCGCCTCGCGCTTTTTCAAACCAAGTAGCCAGTCTAATTACCAAGATTAACCCAAACCACAAACTAATCATACTTTCTACACACAAAGAAAGATAATTTACCATATGTCACCATCCAAAACATAAAAACAACTAGTAAATAACTAAACTGGTAAAATTAACAAACAATTCTCACATAATGAGAGTGATAGTCCATAAACATTACTCAAAGTCTCAAACACACCACACTGTCGGTTTCAATGTCATTATCTTAAACTTTTCTCATACCCGCCACAAATTCAAGCAAAATCAAACATTAAATAACCCCAAGATTGTGATAAAACTTACACAAATCGCAACAATTTCGACAGTTCAAGAAACTTAATGCTGGAAATCAAGAAAATTGTATAAGATCAAGAATTACCTGATGAAAATCGAAATTGTTGAAGGGTTGTATCCAAAATGATCTCTTTTGAAGTGGGTTAGATTTGTTTTAGCGAGATAGTTTGGGCGCCAGTCGTATCTTACTCTCTCTGTGGTGGAATACACTCCAGTTATCCTTCTACCTCAACGTCCTTTTATTTAGGTTTTCTTGGGTGTCCCCATTATCTTTTTCTCGGATTTTTTATAGTATAAAAAAAAAGATTTTTTTTCTTTTTTTTAATAATCTCAACTATTGTCCGTTGGCCGGCAACGGTCCCAACTTTAAAAATTCCAACTAGCGGTCTCATCTTTTCACAAATTGGCCTTCAATAGACCCTGACTAACAGAATCCTAACATCGTTAGTCTTCGGTCGCCGGAAAAACGTTTTTGGTCGGAACAAGGTTCCTAATGGTCTGATCTATGGTTACAAACAGGATTGGGACGAAAACTTTGAGTTTTCCAGCTAAAAAGTTGAGTTTTCCGGTCAAAAAGAAGTTTTCCGGCGAAAAAGAGTTTTTCCGGAGGCCTTAGTAATTGGGGCTTTTTACTATAAAAGGTTCCTAATGGTGTGTAATAAGGTTTCAAACGTAAAGGTTGAGTTTTCCGACCAAAAAGGAGTTTTCCGGCGACCGGAGACTAACGGCATTAAGATTCTGTTAGTCAGGGTCCATTGAAGGCCAATATGTGAAAAGATGGGACCGCCAGTGGGGATTTTTAAAGTTGAGACCGTTACCGGCCAACAAACAATAGTTGAGATTATTAAAATCCATTATTCCTTTTAATTATTATAATATAGAAAGGTTATATGTACATGCCGGTTGTTTACATGTTTCATAGCGACCAAGCGGGTTGTAATCTAGCGGTATTAACGGTAGAGGTGCACAATCAAACTAGTTCATTCTTAAATTAGGAGTTGAATTGAACGGAAACTGGTATACACAGCGTTAGTTTGGAACCGGTATAACCCGTAGGTTTCTAATATTCTGTCACACCCCGACTTTCCACGTGTCACCGGTGGGCCCGGTGGGGGAGTATCGTGACGTGGTTGGCAACATAATAGTCAAACAACACAATATATATGAATGCACAGCGGAAGCAAAGGATATTTATTATTACATTCCGAATATAACGTAATATCAAAGTATTACAACGGAAAGTAAAGGATCCACAGGCGGATCTTAAAACATATCATTTGTTCAACAGACTTTAGACGCCTAGAACTTGCAAGATTCCTTATTAGCGCCCTGAGCTTCCAGCCAATACGTTCAGTACCTGTCACTTAACCCTTTTGGAAAATACGTCAGTTTTCACTGGTAAATACACTCAACCGACTCATTTTGAAAAGAGTTTAAGAAAATTGATTTAGATGCACTAGGCACAAAACCTTTTGACACTTCGATTAAAATGCACAGAGGCAAAATTTACCTTTTATAACTTGGGAAAATTATTTGTATATAATCTTGTATACAGTTTTACTTATTTGTCGTCCGTTAGGGCCGGTTTGTAGGGCCGGACTAGATTAACAGACACGCCACAGGTATAATGCCCACGGGCTATCATCCCCTAAGTGGATTACCAGTTCCGGTATAATGCCCACAAGGATGATACCTCGGAGTGGATTACCAGTTTTTACATAATGCAACTGTCAGGTGTATGCCTACACCCCGTGCTTAGGTCGTGGCCATTTCGTAAAATGATGCCAAGGATATCCGGGACATGGTCATTAACCCCCAAGGGCCATACATCAAATAATGATAAAATAATACATATTAAACAGGTTATGTAAGTACATCAATCACAATCCGATTTAAATGACTACATACACCCGACCAAGCGGTACTTTTATAGTACCGTATCCCAAGCCCGTATAGGGAAAATAAGTTAAGAGTATTTACCTGAGCTAGCTCCTGTCTTAAATAGCAGAAATTTATAACTCAGTCGTATTCACTTAAGTAAGCGTAGGTACAATTTACCGGAAAGCTCTAGTCTGGAATGATGGTATAAATAATTAATTAGAATGCTAACGGGTCTTTAATTAAGCCTAAGCTTAGACCGGTTAGTCTTACAGGAAGATACGGTTCATACGCACGATTAAGCGAAGACCAGAATAGAATGTGATTTAGACCCGACAAGTTTGGAGACTTGTATAATATGGGTAAACTCAACACCTTCTGGATTTTGAGATAAAACCGATAAGGTTTGACCCGTTTCGGCTAATTTATGTAAACTTGTTACATAAACCTAACCGATCGCGTAATAAGCGTAACGGGTAACCGAATGGATCACGAACAGGTTTCCTAAGTTAATATGCCTTAAATATGTTGTGGTATCAGTAGGATACCTTCCATTATGCCCAAAACGAGTTTAATCTCAATTTAAGCCCCGTAGGGGTATTTTGGTCATTTACCTAAGGCATATATACTACCTGTCATACCACTATTCAAACGAAGCGACCATAGGGTATAACCTCGGAAGGTTATTCCCTACATACTATGGTCACCTAATGTATTTGGTCGGATCCTAATGATCGACCAAACTGGGTCGGGTTCGAAGGTATAGGCGATTTATTAGATCGCCTACCCTACGACCCTAGACAACGTGGTAATCAGTGGGCATAGTCCCAAGGGACTATGACCAACGTGATTACACTCACGTTGCGAAGTTCAAATGAACTTCGCATTGACCATTACTGGTCAACGCTGAAAGTCAAACAAAGTTTGACTTTCTGACTCGAAAAGCAATAAAATAAGGAAAAGAACGAAAGAATACTTACGAAGGGTCCCCGAATGCTAAACTCGATTCAAAAATCTCAGGTATGAAACAAATGTTTCAACTTAGAGTTTCTCAAATCAAGTTTCTAGTGCTTTAAAACAATGAAAGGCATGGGGTATTTATAGGAATACCCGAACCGTTAAGATCGTTTCATGGAAAACGTGCCTTAATCCCATCCGTACATGTGTTGCAAAGTTATGGTGTTTAGGTGTTTAAATTCTATCCATACATGTGTTGCAAAGTTATGGTGTTTAGGTGTTTAAATTCCATCCATACATGTGTTGCAAAGTTATGGTGTTTAGGTGTTTAAATTCCATCCATACATGTGTCGCAAAGTTATGGTGTTTAGGTGTTTAAATTCCATCCATACATGTGTTGCAAAGTTATGGTGTTTAGGTGTTTAAATTCCATCCATACATGTGTTGCAAAGTCATGGTGCCTAAATTCCATCCTTATCCGCTGACTAAGCATGTTAGAATGTGTGGTTGTGAATTAAACAACGGCTAATACATCGAATCTGGTCCCGAAAGTGCAAAACTGATCCAAATGACGTGACGAATGGATTTTTCTTAAGGCGAACACTAAAATATAATGTAGTCATGCTTACATAAATTTTTGGATGTCCGGATGTATTCAGAACGTAAGTTATGCGCGAAAATGAAAACTTGTGCACTTTTTGACGCTTTTAGTCCCTGCTCCTTCTACACTTGATCTTAACATGCTTTCTAGCACTTCGAGCCCTCTAACTTGACTTTTATGGGCCTTAAGACATAACCATACTTTGTTAAGTCCTTGGGTAACTTTATGGTTACCCGATAAGTCTTAATTTCCAATGTTTACGCTTTAACCCCTCGCACACGAATTTGATCACAACTTTCTCATACGATAACGAAACTTTATGAAATTTTAATCGTGCATTCTAGTGAGCATAATTTACATTTACAAAGCTTCGGGATTGTCAAAAGGTCACTCAGAGGTATATCTTTAACATGTTGACACATTTAACCCCTGTAGTTTGTAATCTCTTACTTTTAGCTTCGTATGATCCATGATTCATTCGTTTGAAGGTATGAACATTGTGTAGGGTTAATGTTCATTATATTTATTCACAGTTGACACTTAGAATCCGTATAAACACATACTTTCCATGTTTGTCAACTTTAGTCCTTTTATAACATTCTTTCACACGTTCAAACTTTATGACACGTGTCAACACATTATAGGACGTGAATTTTCGAGGTGTTACATCCTCACCCCCTTAAAATAAATCTCGGCCCGAGATTTACCGAAATAAAGGAAGTATTCTCTGCCTAATAATGGCAACTTACAGATGATTAGGAATTTGTATGATCTTATTTGTTGTTTCCTGGGCAACGTTCAGATCCTTATAATTGGACTTACCAATCTATTGTCCTAACAATAAACGTTTAACATGCCATTTATACAAGGTCTCCAAGGAGCCACCTTGATACTTATATGGCAGTTATTATAGAAAAGCTTATCTTAAGATGAGATGATTATTCCAACCATTGCTCAAAATAAATCTTACGGAATAGCTAATCTTTACAGTTAGTCGAACAATTCGACGATTTTGGGCAGCTGATGGCGATTCTTAATCGTCGCCTAATTAGGGTTGCGGTGAACAATGCCTTAGCAAAATGAACCGTCTTTCAAAATTTCCTATACCGAATTCTCAGGATAATGAGTTGGGCTATGAATCTTCTATCTTAAAATTTACTTAATCAGGTTTTCGGTTATTCCATAATCAACATGGAGTTCTTACAACACTCTAACCCAAAGTGGGATGTTAATCTTAACTCCACCTGCCTCTAGGGAGGTAAACAGGGTAAACTTAGGAGAAGATGCCCAACATACAAGGAGGTTACAGAGATTTTCCATATCTCAAGCTCCAGTTCACTCATCGCTGCTTGTGTCGAATAAGTGACACATTTATGTTACTAGTCCACGAATTCCTTAATCGGGAATATTTACTTGGACAATTATATTATGGATATCTTCTTTGAATACTACTAGTCGACTTTAGTACAATATGATCGTTGGGATATCTTAGGGGTTCCATGTATTAAACCTCCATGCTGATCAGACATGGAAATAATCTATGGGACACACTAGGATACGCCAATCCTCATATGACACTTTAATCATACATAGTTTGGCATTCTCAGGCGTTAGAAAACAATGAGAAAATAATAAAATAGAATTATATATATTGTCGTACTTTTTCTGGGGAAGAGTACTCCAGATTCTTATGGAAGAATTATCTTCGAGGATGGGAGTCATAGACTATAACTGTCATCGTCTTGAAAGGCGATTCACTTGACAGAAAGGTAAACCAATTAACATCACTAATGGATGTCTATATATAATTATCGTATTTAATGATATTAGTCATGATCACATCGATCATATTGACTATTAGGTTTGGGTATAATCCCCCCATTTTGAATAGGGGATCATAAGGATCATAATGTTTGTGTCTCTTATGGACAATTTATTATAGCCCGTAGGCATTTCCCTCCGAAGGGATATTTATGGTATGATCATCTTTTCAGATGATATTAGTCGAGATCGTACGGACCCTACCGACTATTATGCTTGGACGTATTTCAACCTCTTTAGACAGGGTCAAAGACCACCGCTGTCGTTGTCTTATCGGATAACAAATCTAGCCCGTAGGCACTTCATCACTCACGGATGTTTATAACATGATCATCTTATAAGATGATATAAGCCATGATTTCTAGATCATAAGGCAAATTAGGAATTTAAAGATTTCCAATATAGGGATGACTGTTGTGATTTTATCGAATCACATTTGTCAGGAGTGCTAACACGTTCCTAGGTGTTAACAAGGATCTGAATCCCTTGAATAGGTTTCACCATCTTGGCCGCGTAGGCTAGGTTTCACCTTTAAGATTCTTTTTAAAATGCATACTGGCAGGGGAAGCAGTCACCCAGCACCAGAAGGATATTTATTTTATTCAGGATTTTTATCATAAATCCTAATTTATAAGTTAATAGTGGCACAAATGGCCTAGTCGCGTAGACAAGTTTAATTTATAAGCCATGATTTTATAGAATCGAGGCTTCAAGGTTTGAATCAAAGTTCATTACCTTTTCTTGACAGGGAGTTGTAGGCTACCACTGTCTTTAGTCCCAGAGGACGTTAGTTATAGCCCGTGGGCACTTCATCCATAAGGGATGATTATATAAATAAGGGAATTTAGTATATCCCAAAATGACTTATGTGATTTTATCATATCACATTTTGTCGAGCATGTTAATATGCTTTCATATGTTTAATAAGGATTTGAATCTCTTGAACAGGTTCTACCATCTTGGCCTGGTATGCCGTGACATTTAGGCTAGGTTTTACCTTTAAGATTCTTTTTAATAATTAACGCAGAGCAATCCTAAATTGAACTGTTAACAAGGATCTGAATCTAATTATGGAACTACCATCTTGGCCCTGTCTTAATGTGACACATGGCTAGGTTTTGTCCTTTTTAAATTTTGACATTTTATTATAATGGTAGATCTTATAATATAGGAATGATACTTGAAATATAATCGTTCCTTTAAAAATTAACAAGTATATGGTTGCCCCTAAACGGGACTTCTATAGCAATTGACTTGCCCATGCAAGGGCTAATCAGAAAATAATAAAGGAACCAAATAAGGTAAAATGAAACAAATTTGGATTTTCCCTATGTTCTTGTCTAGACTCAAGAATGTGCAATTGTGTAACTGAGATTAAACACAAAAGACTAGTGTTTAATTCACTCAGTGTTGGCTCTGATACCAACCTGTCACACCCCGACTTTCCACGTGTCACCGGTGGGCCCGGTGGGGGAGTATCGTGACGTGGTTGGCAACATAATAGTCAAACAACACAATATATATGAATGCACAGCGGAAGCAAAGGATATTTATTATTACATTCCGAATATAACGTAATATCAAAGTATTACAACGGAAAGTAAAGGATCCACAGGCGGATCTTAAAACATATCATTTGTTCAACAGACTTTAGACGCCTAGAACTTGCAAGATTCCTTATTAGCGCCCTGAGCTTCCAGCCAATTACGTTCAGTACCTGTCACTTAACCCTTTTGGAAAATACGTCAGTTTTCACTGGTAAATACACTCAACCGACTCATTTTGAAAAGAGTTTAAGAAAATTGATTTAGATGCACTAGGCACAAAACCTTTTGACACTTCGATTAAAATGCACAGAGGCAAAATTTACCTTTTATAACTTGGGAAAATTATTTGTATATAATCTTGTATACAGTTTTACTTATTTGTCGTCCGTTAGGGCCGGTTTGTAGGGCCGGACTAGATTAACAGACACGCCACAGGTATAATGCCCACGGGCTATCATCCCCTAAGTGGATTACCAGTTCCGGTATAATGCCCACAAGGATGATACCTCGGAGTGGATTACCAGTTTTTACATAATGCAACTGTCAGGTGTATGCCTACACCCCGTGCTTAGGTCGTGGCCATTTCGTAAAATGATGCCAAGGATATCCGGGACATGGTCATTAACCCCCAAGGGCCATACATCAAATAATGATAAAATAATACATATTAAACAGGTTATGTAAGTACATCAATCACAATCCGATTTAAATGACTACATACACCCGACCAAGCGGTACTTTTATAGTACCGTATCCCAAGCCCGTATAGGGAAAATAAGTTAAGAGTATTTACCTGAGCTAGCTCCTGTCTTAAATAGCAGAAATTTATAACTCAGTCGTATTCACTTAAGTAAGCGTAGGTACAATTTACCGGAAAGCTCTAGTCTGGAATGATGGTATAAATAATTAATTAGAATGCTAACGGGTCTTTAATTAAGCCTAAGCTTAGACCGGTTAGTCTTACAGGAAGATACGGTTCATACGCACGATTAAGCGAAGACCAGAATAGAATGTGATTTAGACCCGACAAGTTTGGAGACTTGTATAATATGGGTAAACTCAACACCTTCTGGATTTTGAGATAAAACCGATAAGGTTTGACCCGTTTCGGCTAATTTATGTAAACTTGTTACATAAACCTAACCGATCGCGTAATAAGCGTAACGGGTAACCGAATGGATCACGAACAGGTTTCCTAAGTTAATATGCCTTAAATATGTTGTGGTATCAGTAGGATACCTTCCATTATGCCCAAAACGAGTTTAATCTCAATTTAAGCCCCGTAGGGGTATTTTGGTCATTTACCTAAGGCATATATACTACCTGTCATACCACTATTCAAACGAAGCGACCATAGGGTATAACCTCGGAAGGTTATTCCCTACATACTATGGTCACCTAATGTATTTGGTCGGATCCTAATGATCGACCAAACTGGGTCGGGTTCGAAGGTATAGGCGATTTATTAGATCGCCTACCCTACGACCCTAGACAACGTGGTAATCAGTGGGCATAGTCCCAAGGGACTATGACCAACGTGATTACACTCACGTTGCGAAGTTCAAATGAACTTCGCATTGACCATTACTGGTCAACGCTGAAAGTCAAACAAAGTTTGACTTTCTGACTCGAAAAGCAATAAAATAAGGAAAAGAACGAAAGAATACTTACGAAGGGTCCCCGAATGCTAAACTCGATTCAAAAATCTCAGGTATGAAACAAATGTTTCAACTTAGAGTTTCTCAAATCAAGTTTCTAGTGCTTTAAAACAATGAAAGGCATGGGGTATTTATAGGAATACCCGAACCGTTAAGATCGTTTCATGGAAAACGTGCCTTAATCCCATCCGTACATGTGTTGCAAAGTTATGGTGTTTAGGTGTTTAAATTCTATCCATACATGTGTTGCAAAGTTATGGTGTTTAGGTGTTTAAATTCCATCCATACATGTGTTGCAAAGTTATGGTGTTTAGGTGTTTAAATTCCATCCATACATGTGTCGCAAAGTTATGGTGTTTAGGTGTTTAAATTCCATCCATACATGTGTTGCAAAGTTATGGTGTTTAGGTGTTTAAATTCCATCCATACATGTGTTGCAAAGTCATGGTGCCTAAATTCCATCCTTATCCGCTGACTAAGCATGTTAGAATGTGTGGTTGTGAATTAAACAACGGCTAATACATCGAATCTGGTCCCGAAAGTGCAAAACTGATCCAAATGACGTGACGAATGGATTTTTCTTAAGGCGAACACTAAAATATAATGTAGTCATGCTTACATAAATTTTTGGATGTCCGGATGTATTCAGAACGTAAGTTATGCGCGAAAATGAAAACTTGTGCACTTTTTGACGCTTTTAGTCCCTGCTCCTTCTACACTTGATCTTAACATGCTTTCTAGCACTTCGAGCCCTCTAACTTGACTTTTATGGGCCTTAAGACATAACCATACTTTGTTAAGTCCTTGGGTAACTTTATGGTTACCCGATAAGTCTTAATTTCCAATGTTTACGCTTTAACCCCTCGCACACGAATTTGATCACAACTTTCTCATACGATAACGAAACTTTATGAAATTTTAATCGTGCATTCTAGTGAGCATAATTTACATTTACAAAGCTTCGGGGTTGTCAAAAGGTCACTCAGAGGTATATCTTTAACATGTTGACACATTTAACCCCTGTAGTTTGTAATCTCTTACTTTTAGCTTCGTATGATCCATGATTCATTCGTTTGAAGGTATGAACATTGTGTAGGGTTAATGTTCATTATATTTATTCACAGTTGACACTTAGAATCCGTATAAACACATACTTTCCATGTTTGTCAACTTTAGTCCTTTTATAACATTCTTTCACACGTTCAAACTTTATGACACGTGTCAACACATTATAGGACGTGAATTTTCGAGGTGTTACATCCTCACCCCCTTAAAATAAATCTCGGCCCGAGATTTACCGAAATAAAGGAAGTATTCTCTGCCTAATAATGGCAACTTACAGATGATTAGGAATTTGTATGATCTTATTTGTTGTTTCCTGGGCAACGTTCAGATCCTTATAATTGGACTTACCAATCTATTGTCCTAACAATAAACGTTTAACATGCCATTTATACAAGGTCTCCAAGGAGCCACCTTGATACTTATATGGCAGTTATTATAGAAAAGCTTATCTTAAGATGAGATGATTATTCCAACCATTACTCAAAATAAATCTTACGGAATAGCTAATCTTTACAGTTAGTCGAACAATTCGACGATTTTGGGCAGCTGATGGCGATTCTTAATCGTCGCCTAATTAGGGTTGCGGTGAACAATGCCTTAGCAAAATGAACCGTCTTTCAAAATTTCCTATACCGAATTCTCAGGATATTGAGTTGGGCTATGAATCTTCTATCTTAAAATTTACTTAATCAGGTTTTCGGTTATTCCATAATCAACATGGAGTTCTTACAACACTCTAACCCAAAGTGGGATGTTAATCTTAACTCCACCTGCCTCTAGGGAGGTAAACAGGGTAAACTTAGGAGAAGATGCCCAACATACAAGGAGGTTACAGAGATTTTCCATATCTCAAGCTCCAGTTCACTCATCGCTGCTTGTGTCGAATAAGTGACACATTTATGTTACTAGTCCACGAATTCCTTAATCGGGAATATTTACTTGGACAATTATATTATGGATATCTTCTTTGAATACTACTAGTCGACTTTAGTACAATATGATCGTTGGGATATCTTAGGGGTTCCATGTATTAAACCTCCATGCTGATCAGACATGGAAATAATCTATGGGACACACTAGGATACGCCAATCCTCATATGACACTTTAATCATACATAGTTTGGCATTCTCAGGCGTTAGAAAACAATGAGAAAATAATAAAATAGAATTATATATATTGTCGTACTTTTTCTGGGGAAGAGTACTCCAGATTCTTATGGAAGAATTATCTTCGAGGATGGGAGTCATAGACTATAACTGTCATCGTCTTGAAAGGCGATTCACTTGACAGAAAGGTAAACCAATTAACATCACTAATGGATGTCTATATATAATTATCGTATTTAATGATATTAGTCATGATCACATCGATCATATTGACTATTAGGTTTGGGTATAATCCCCCCATTTTGAATAGGGGATCATAAGGATCATAATGTTTGTGTCTCTTATGGACAATTTATTATAGCCCGTAGGCATTTCCCTCCGAAGGGATATTTATGGTATGATCATCTTTTCAGATGATATTAGTCGAGATCGTACGGACCCTACCGACTATTATGCTTGGACGTATTTCAACCTCTTTAGACAGGGTCAAAGACCACCGCTGTCGTTGTCTTATCGGATAACAAATCTAGCCCGTAGGCACTTCATCACTCACGGATGTTTATAACATGATCATCTTATAAGATGATATAAGCCATGATTTCTAGATCATAAGGCAAATTAGGAATTTAAAGATTTCCAATATAGGGATGACTGTTGTGATTTTATCGAATCACATTTGTCAGGAGTGCTAACACGTTCCTAGGTGTTAACAAGGATCTGAATCCCTTGAATAGGTTTCACCATCTTGGCCGCGTAGGCTAGGTTTCACCTTTAAGATTCTTTTTAAAATGCATACTGGCAGGGGAAGCAGTCACCCAGCACCAGAAGGATATTTATTTTATTCAGGATTTTTATCATAAATCCTAATTTATAAGTTAATAGTGGCACAAATGGCCTAGTCGCGTAGACAAGTTTAATTTATAAGCCATGATTTTATAGAATCGAGGCTTCAAGGTTTGAATCAAAGTTCATTACCTTTTCTTGACAGGGAGTTGTAGGCTACCACTGTCTTTAGTCCCAGAGGACGTTAGTTATAGCCCGTGGGCACTTCATCCATAAGGGATGATTATATAAATAAGGGAATTTAGTATATCCCAAAATGACTTATGTGATTTTATCATATCACATTTTGTCGAGCATGTTAATATGCTTTCATATGTTTAATAAGGATTTGAATCTCTTGAACAGGTTCTACCATCTTGGCCTGGTATGCCGTGACATTTAGGCTAGGTTTTACCTTTAAGATTCTTTTTAATAATTAACGCAGAGCAATCCTAAATTGAACTGTTAACAAGGATCTGAATCTAATTATGGAACTACCATCTTGGCCCTGTCTTAATGTGACACATGGCTAGGTTTTGTCCTTTTTAAATTTTGACATTTTATTATAATGGTAGATCTTATAATATAGGAATGATACTTGAAATATAATCGTTCCTTTAAAAATTAACAAGTATATGGTTGCCCCTAAACGGGACTTCTATAGCAATTGACTTGCCCATGCAAGGGCTAATCAGAAAATAATAAAGGAACCAAATAAGGTAAAATGAAACAAATTTGGATTTTCCCTATGTTCTTGTCTAGACTCAAGAATGTGCAATTGTGTAACTGAGATTAAACACAAAAGACTAGTGTTTAATTCACTCAGTGTTGGCTCTGATACCAACCTGTCACACCCCGACTTTCCACGTGTCACCGGTGGGCCCGGTGGGGGAGTATCGTGACGTGGTTGGCAACATAATAGTCAAACAACACAATATATATGAATGCACAGCGGAAGCAAAGGATATTTATTATTACATTCCGAATATAACGTAATATCAAAGTATTACAACGGAAAGTAAAGGATCCACAGGCGGATCTTAAAACATATCATTTGTTCAACAGACTTTAGACGCCTAGAACTTGCAAGATTCCTTATTAGCGCCCTGAGCTTCCAGCCAATTACGTTCAGTACCTGTCACTTAACCCTTTTGGAAAATACGTCAGTTTTCACTGGTAAATACACTCAACCGACTCATTTTGAAAAGAGTTTAAGAAAATTGATTTAGATGCACTAGGCACAAAACCTTTTGACACTTCGATTAAAATGCACAGAGGCAAAATTTACCTTTTATAACTTGGGAAAATTATTTGTATATAATCTTGTATACAGTTTTACTTATTTGTCGTCCGTTAGGGCCGGTTTGTAGGGCCGGACTAGATTAACAGACACGCCACAGGTATAATGCCCACGGGCTATCATCCCCTAAGTGGATTACCAGTTCCGGTATAATGCCCACAAGGATGATACCTCGGAGTGGATTACCAGTTTTTACATAATGCAACTGTCAGGTGTATGCCTACACCCCGTGCTTAGGTCGTGGCCATTTCGTAAAATGATGCCAAGGATATCCGGGACATGGTCATTAACCCCCAAGGGCCATACATCAAATAATGATAAAATAATACATATTAAACAGGTTATGTAAGTACATCAATCACAATCCGATTTAAATGACTACATACACCCGACCAAGCGGTACTTTTATAGTACCGTATCCCAAGCCCGTATAGGGAAAATAAGTTAAGAGTATTTACCTGAGCTAGCTCCTGTCTTAAATAGCAGAAATTTATAACTCAGTCGTATTCACTTAAGTAAGCGTAGGTACAATTTACCGGAAAGCTCTAGTCTGGAATGATGGTATAAATAATTAATTAGAATGCTAACGGGTCTTTAATTAAGCCTAAGCTTAGACCGGTTAGTCTTACAGGAAGATACGGTTCATACGCACGATTAAGCGAAGACCAGAATAGAATGTGATTTAGACCCGACAAGTTTGGAGACTTGTATAATATGGGTAAACTCAACACCTTCTGGATTTTGAGATAAAACCGATAAGGTTTGACCCGTTTCGGCTAATTTATGTAAACTTGTTACATAAACCTAACCGATCGCGTAATAAGCGTAACGGGTAACCGAATGGATCACGAACAGGTTTCCTAAGTTAATATGCCTTAAATATGTTGTGGTATCAGTAGGATACCTTCCATTATGCCCAAAACGAGTTTAATCTCAATTTAAGCCCCGTAGGGGTATTTTGGTCATTTACCTAAGGCATATATACTACCTGTCATACCACTATTCAAACGAAGCGACCATAGGGTATAACCTCGGAAGGTTATTCCCTACATACTATGGTCACCTAATGTATTTGGTCGGATCCTAATGATCGACCAAACTGGGTCGGGTTCGAAGGTATAGGCGATTTATTAGATCGCCTACCCTACGACCCTAGACAACGTGGTAATCAGTGGGCATAGTCCCAAGGGACTATGACCAACGTGATTACACTCACGTTGCGAAGTTCAAATGAACTTCGCATTGACCATTACTGGTCAACGCTGAAAGTCAAACAAAGTTTGACTTTCTAACTCGAAAAGCAATAAAATAAGGAAAAGAACGAAAGAATACTTACGAAGGGTCCCCGAATGCTAAACTCGATTCAAAAATCTCAGGTATGAAACAAATGTTTCAACTTAGAGTTTCTCAAATCAAGTTTCTAGTGCTTTAAAACAATGAAAGGCATGGGGTATTTATAGGAATACCCGAACCGTTAAGATCGTTTCATGGAAAACGTGCCTTAATCCCATCCGTACATGTGTTGCAAAGTTATGGTGTTTAGGTGTTTAAATTCTATCCATACATGTGTTGCAAAGTTATGGTGTTTAGGTGTTTAAATTCCATCCATACATGTGTTGCAAAGTTATGGTGTTTAGGTGTTTAAATTCCATCCATACATGTGTCGCAAAGTTATGGTGTTTAGGTGTTTAAATTCCATCCATACATGTGTTGCAAAGTTATGGTGTTTAGGTGTTTAAATTCCATCCATACATGTGTTGCAAAGTCATGGTGCCTAAATTCCATCCTTATCCGCTGACTAAGCATGTTAGAATGTGTGGTTGTGAATTAAACAACGGCTAATACATCGAATCTGGTCCCGAAAGTGCAAAACTGATCCAAATGACGTGACGAATGGATTTTTCTTAAGGCGAACACTAAAATATAATGTAGTCATGCTTACATAAATTTTTGGATGTCCGGATGTATTCAGAACGTAAGTTATGCGCGAAAATGAAAACTTGTGCACTTTTTGACGCTTTTAGTCCCTGCTCCTTCTACACTTGATCTTAACATGCTTTCTAGCACTTCGAGCCCTCTAACTTGACTTTTATGGGCCTTAAGACATAACCATACTTTGTTAAGTCCTTGGGTAACTTTATGGTTACCCGATAAGTCTTAATTTCCAATGTTTACGCTTTAACCCCTCGCACACGAATTTGATCACAACTTTCTCATACGATAACGAAACTTTATGAAATTTTAATCGTGCATTCTAGTGAGCATAATTTACATTTACAAAGCTTCGGGGTTGTCAAAAGGTCACTCAGAGGTATATCTTTAACATGTTGACACATTTAACCCCTGTAGTTTGTAATCTCTTACTTTTAGCTTCGTATGATCCATGATTCATTCGTTTGAAGGTATGAACATTGTGTAGGGTTAATGTTCATTATATTTATTCACAGTTGACACTTAGAATCCGTATAAACACATACTTTCCATGTTTGTCAACTTTAGTCCTTTTATAACATTCTTTCACACGTTCAAACTTTATGACACGTGTCAACACATTATAGGACGTGAATTTTCGAGGTGTTACATATTCTTCATTGAAACTGGCTAACCCGTAGGTTTCTATATTTAAAATTGAAACCGGTTTTGACTTTTTATTGACCAACATGAACTAGTTTAGGATTTGAACCGATTTGGGCACCTCGGACGAAGCATGTATACATAATTTGACTTTTTGTTATAAAACCCGGAATGGTTTAGGGTTTGAACCTGATTCGTGCACTTTGGATCAAGGGTGTGTTCATAATGGTGGCTTTACCAAAGTGATTGGGGGTTTATAGTCTTATAATGAACTGTGTAGATTTAGGAGTACGGTTAGATGGTGTGTGAGTTAATTGTTCTCAAAGAAACAATTCCGTAGGGTGCTTATTGTATTCATGCATCACTCTAAAACGTAGACACCATGGCATATGTTGCATCATATGGGTTGTATACACGGGCAGAAAAAGTTGGTACGTGTCGTATAGGGGAGGAACATCCTCACTTGCAGGTTATATAGCCAGCTTAACCCACTCATACGGCCCATATGACACAATATCGTCTTGTTATACGGCAATATGGGGGTTGGTGTCCAGTTAACACATCAACGATGTACCGATAGCAGTTGCTTATTCCATAAAATCTCTACTTATAATAGCTAATTCGTATGTTTTATGATATTTGGATTCTCTCATTTGTCGTAATGTATATCACTATTGGTTATCGATAAAAGAAGACATTCATAGCTAATCATGAAATGGTGATACTAATCAATAATAGGTGGTATTTAGAGAAGCTTCCACCATGGTTATCTAACATAAATTTGTAAGGAATTATGATGTTAGATATCACTATCGTGTTTTGGATGGGTTGTTTGTCCATAAAATGAGAATTTAACAGTTAAACATGTTTAAGTGATAAAAATTAGAGTAAATTACTTTTTGAGTTCCTGTGTTTTAGTGGTTTTAACCACTTAAGTTCAAAATCAAAAAGTTTAACACCCTGAGTCCCTATTCGCTCATTTTATAACGTTTTGAGTCAAATTTTGTTTATTTTATAACGTTTTGAGTCCAATTTTGTTAAAAAAAAAATTGGACTCAAAAGGTTAAAAGTTGGACTCAAAAGAACTCAAAAAATTATAAAAAACATCTAGGGACTCAGGGCGTTAAACATTTTGATATTGGACTCAAATAGTTAAAACAACTAAAATATAAGGACTCAAAAATTAATTTACTCTAAAAATTAACATGTAACTTTTACTCAGACTACAATAATCAAATTTATTTTGTAAGCAAAATGAAGTGCTTGCTGATATAAACGGTTAAAAAGAATATTTTTTACTACAATAATCAAATTTATTATAAGCAAAATGAACGATACTTGCTGATATAAACGGTTAAAAGGAATAAGTTTTAGCTTTCAGAGAAATAAGTTTTACTTGATTAACACTTTTGCCATTTAAAAAAGAGAAAACTTGATGCACGCCTTTGTTATTTTCTTTTAGATATTTATAAATAATAATGTGGTTGCAAAATCAATTATATTATAAAGATTTAAAAAAAACTTGATGAACACTTTTTGTTATTTTCTTTTAGATATTCGTTAATAATAATGTGGTTGCAAATTCAATTACATAATTTGTATTAGTCTTTGGCGTGTTGGAAATGAAGGCACAATATAATATATGCACTTGGGGAAGCAAAGAAATTGTCATCTTCCTCTATTTTTTATTGTTTTTGTTGAACAATAATATAACTACTAATACTAATTATTTTATTTGATTCGTAAATAACAATACTACTACTAATGATATTTTTATATAAAAACAAGTAGAGTTATAATATTAGTGCCTTGATACAACTCTAATTTCTTTAGCTTTTATATAACTTTTAGCATATTGGTTTTGTATAAACTTTTCTTTAATAAGCTTTCATAATAGATTGATAACTTTTGATTGTTATTTTACTAGAAACTTTTACCACTTTAAGGGCATTTTTGTTAGATTAGTTGTTTACGATGGAAGATGTTCGCAGTTAATTGTGTTTTAGCGAGAGCAATACAAAATAGGTGATTTTTAGAGAAGCTTTCGATTGGGTCCCTAAACATAAATCAGTGAGGAATGATCGACCTCATCTAGGCACATAACACCAATGTTTTTGGGTACGTTGGTTGTCAATGAAAGGAGAATGCAAAAGTTAACCGTGGTTGAGTGAGAGCAATCGATGATTTGTGACTTTGAATAACATTTTCATCAAGGTTACTTTACTCAAATTTGTGAGGTTCTTGTAAACAAAATGAACAACACGGATTGATATAAGGGGTTAAAAAGAATATTTATTTGCTTCATACGAAAATAAAGTTTACTTGATCATGAAAACTTTATGTTATTTTTTCTTTTGGAAATTTACAAATAATAATATGGTTGAAAACAACAAATATATTCTAGGTATCATATCAACCGATACTATCCGAATACAATCAATACCGATGTTCTTTTTTCATGTTCTCAATTTTGATACCCTTTGATTTCGGTATTTTCAGTGATACCATTACCGAGTGGTACGGAGCCGGCAAAATCGGCATGATGTTCGTTTTATGCTTTCATTCGTTTTCCGTTTTGGTGTTTTTTAAGCTACAAGTTCGGTACGAGTCTTATTAGGCATGTTGGAAATGAAAGCGTAATAACTTATGGTTATAAATCTAGGTATAATATCATTAGGGGTGAGTAGAAAACCGAAATAACCGAACCGTAACCGAAATAACCGACAAAACCGAACCGAAAAAAAAAACCAACGGTTCGGTTTTCGGATCTTTAATAACCGAAAATTTCGGTTCGGTTTTCGGATAACCATTTTCAATAACCGAAAAAAAACGAACCAAACCGAAACGAAAAAAACGTATATTTTTATGTTTAAGTTGTGTTTAACCCATGCTATTAGAAATTATTAATTTTATTATTGAATATTAAGTACTTATAATGAAAATATTAAGATGTTTATTTATAATTTAGATGATTTATTTATTGCCTATAACAAATACAAAATTTAATATAAAAATTAAACAATCTTCAAAGTATTATAAAAGAAAAAGTCCTAATAAAAACTTTGAAGAAACATAAAAATAGATTAGAAGGTTAGGTTTATGTAAACATTTTTAGTTAAAAACATTAAGTATAATAATTTAAATGTAACCTATAAGAAAGATTCTTAAATTTTGAATTATACTGTTTTATTTTTGAATCTTACTTACTTTTGTTTCAAAAACCGAAATAACCGAAAAACCGAACCGAACCGGT
Organism: Helianthus tuberosus; assembly: GCA_030545235.1. Classification (NCBI taxonomy): domain Eukaryota; kingdom Viridiplantae; phylum Streptophyta; class Magnoliopsida; order Asterales; family Asteraceae; genus Helianthus; species Helianthus tuberosus. Next base: position 212,261,009 of record CM060424.1, read on the forward strand.
ATAAAAACCAAAAAAACCGAAACCGAACGGTTTTGAAAAACCGAAAACCGACATTTTGGTTTCAGTTTTGATTTTGCTCAAAAACCGAACCGAACCGAACCGTGCACAACCGTAGATATCATCGTAGAAAGCGTAATAACTTATAGTTATAAATCTAGGTATGATATCATCGTACAATCTTCGTACAACTTTATTGTTAAATAATTTGTATTTTTATTGAATAATAATAATAATAATAAATGTTAAATAATTTTTTTTTATTGAACAATAATAATATAATACTATTGATATTAAAAGTAAGGATAACTTTATATTTAGAACATGTAGGGTTATTATATTTTTGACTTGATAAAACTTTAATTTTTGTAGCTTCTATATAGACTTTTAATATTTTGTTTTCTTTTAATAAACTTTTTTTAATATGCTTTCATATAATATTGTTAGCTTTTAATTGTTATTTAAGTTAATGTAAACTTTTATCACTTTAATACTTTTGTTTTTTTTATAACTAGAATTAAACTCTCCCGTGTTGCGGTGGGGGCGTAGAACCATGTCAATAGCATCAATGTCACACCACCACTAGTGACCACTAACACTGAAGTTGCGGCGTGTTAATGCGAAAAAATTAGACCTAAAATATAGAAAATAATAACTAAGTCAATGTAGGACCCGTGCGTTGTGACAAACCTGTCAAACATGAAAAAATAGACATAAAAACATTGAACCATGCATGCACGTTGCATTGTGTTAACTCGCAAAAAATTGAACGAAAACGTAAAGTGAAATGTAAACACGTTGAACTACACACGCACGCTACGTCGTGTTAACTCGCAAAATTTCTAACCAAACATGGGGGCAATTCAAGTTGAAAGTGAAACAGTTGTGAGGTAAAATTGCAAATAATAAAAAGTTTTGGGTTAAAAGTAAAAAAAAAACATTTTTTATGAGGTTAAAATTATAAAAGATGAAAAAGCTTTGGGTTAATAAGTAAAAAAATCAAAACTTCTTTGAAAAACCCCCCAAAGCATAATGTATAATATCATGGTTGCATAGAAAGATTGCTAATTTATAGTATGTATAATATAATATCCGTATAGATAGAAAGACTGTTTCCAAAAAGACTCTCGACTCAAAACCAAACAATACACAAACAATTCGAACTAGAGATACAAGTACCTACAACGGTTGTTAAAAATACACAGATAAATAAATTAGTATAACGAATACATACGAGTCTTTGTTCACGTATATGATACACTAACTTATTACAACGCACACTATTTTAGAACTTAAAATAAAGGTATTAAATATTTATTCCTTATACAATTATATAGTCTATTCCTTGTACTATGTATGCATTCCATTCCTGATACAATTATATAGTCTATTCCATGTACAATTATATAGTCTAGTAGGGTGAACCAATAATGATTTTTTTTCAAATGTTACTAGTTGTATTGTAGCAACCGGAATATATGGTGATGTTCACATAATAGCGACATATATCTACTAACCTATTTAAATTTAAGAAACCGAAGACAAATCGTCTCAAATGTGTGTATTAGAAGCTTCTTTTTTTTTTTAATCAAATAAGTCTTTTTTAAAGGAAAACTTCATTAACACAACACACCAACCCAAAAATCGGGTGGCATACTACAACGCAACTACATAGTTATAAAATTACACCAATTTTCCCAAGACAAATGTTTCAATTTCGACATATTCTTGACCCAAAGATACCACAGAGAGTAGACTTCCATAAAGATGTTGGCTATGTTAACTTGTCTGCCTTCAAATATAACCTTATTTTTCGCCTTCCAGATACTCCAGCATGTAATATAAAGGATACCTTGAAAAACCTCTTTGCACGTTCGACTTAGGGGCTGTTTGTTTACCTCTTAATGATGCTTTTAATGATTCAAATCTCTTACTGGTTCAGTACTTAATGGTTCAGATTGTTTGTTTCACGAGTAGATGTCTGAAGAGTTAAGAGAATTGCCTCTGAATGGTTAATCATCATACCAAGTCTGAATGGTTAAAACCTCTAATCTGAATTGGTCAGACATTTTCCTCTAAGCGGTTAAACATTATACTGGCTCTTAATGGTTTAGACATCTTACTGGTTCAGCACTTAATGATTCAGACATCTTACTGGTTCAGCACTTAACCATTTAGAAGTTGTCAAACAGCCCTTAGACCAGTGACTTCATGAGCCTTCGGAATATCAGGAAAAGAGAACACAAAAAGATTTGGGATCTTGCACCAAATATACATGCTTAAATTACATGTCATTTAATTGCACACAAAAAGTCTCATTGACTAATTAGGATTAAGTGAGTATGAATATGAACTAGATATTAATGAACAATAAAATAAACAGGTACAAATAAAGACATTACTACATTTCAAAAAAAAAAAAAAAAAGACATTACCCTGTGAGAAATATCCATTTGAAGACCTTACAATCACATTTTTATCAAGTTAGATACATTTTAAATTTTTATACAATTATTCATCTTGTATTTGTTTAACTTTGTCAAATCATGTGACACTATCAATTTGATTAATAAAAGGCAAACTGTGGATGGATTAGCTGGGTTGATACACACACGTGTTCCAGGTGTGTAAGGTTAATCCCCGATTTGTTGTAGTCAATTAAGCAGAAAGAGGAATTGGCAAGGTCTAGAGCTTTAGAAGTTAGAAAATTGAAGATTGTTATAGGAGTTAGTTGGTTGTTGTTTGCAATTTATGTATTTACTTAGATGGTTTTACCTGTTGTTATGAAAATTGATTACATGTGGCATTACTTAATGTAATCTTTTGTTTGGTTTATTTAAATGCAATTTCCATTCATAACGATTCTATTTCTAACAGCTCTTTTGTATTGATTTAAATTGGTTTGTTTTCATCTAACATTCTTCCATAAGACAAAATGGATGGTAGTTATAATAGTGAGGAACAAAATGATGTGAACAATGTAGATGTAAGGTTGCTAAATCAGGCAGCTTACCGTCGGATTACGTCATAGTGTATTGTTTAAAAATAAATAATTCTCTTAAAAACACGCAGTGGAAATAAGTTAAAACAATTCAAAAATATATTAAAATACAATTATTAAAACACAACGAATGTTTTCTACAACCATCACGAGTAACTCCATCTGTTAGCCCAGAGCAACACCGATTCAAATCACACACCTGCAAAATGATCTAACATGCGTGTAAAAGTTAGCTATGCTGAGTCAGTTCTAATAGTTTAAATTAAAATGAATTTTAAACATCCTAAACACTTTATTTAAGAAAACCAAAACAACATTTTTGTATTAAAATGTGCTACGTCAATTTAAAGTTAAACGGCCCCAACCTGTCACCCATAACGACCGACAACTCCACCCATAAAGGCCGACAACTCCACCCACAACTTAAACCCAATAATCCTAGTATCAATCCTTTCCGATGTGGATCAGATTACCTAAGCACCAAAGGACAACCCTCAAGCGTCTTAATTCATAGGCTGACTAACCAAACTGACACGTATCTAGGACATAACAATGAATGGCTTGGTAGACTCATTTATCGTTAAGTACAATTACCCGTTAAAACTCATCCCCAACACATACAAAATATTCCATATAATGAACTCAATGGTAATTAACCTCGTTAGACCACCACATAATTTGACATCATTCGAAAACTACACAATTAAAACATCATTTGTTCAATGCATAATTTATCATCATTCGTCAACTGCATAAATCAACATTATTCGTTAATAGCATAAACAACATCATTCACCCACCAGGGCACTCTTGACAAACATGAGCAAAAGTAGCATTCGTTGGCTGCAAGCCTCCGTGTGGCGTGGGCAAGACATTTTTACAGAATGTTTGTGGAGCTGGCAATTTTTCCCCTTTTCCGGATTTTTGCAAAATTTCGCAATTTTTTGCACACAGCTTTACCCAACTTCAAGTTTACTATTTTTAGGACTTTTCCCTACATTTATAGTTTCATAAGTTTGATCCGAACCCGGATCCTTTAGTTTTTCAAATCATTCTTTCGGTTTGAAGTTTATTACCCAACCGACCCGTTAGGAGGTATTACGCATTCTAGTCCATGCCTCTTATTTTCTTATAAATGTTCTCATCGTTTCTAACAACCACAACTTCTATTATGGTTAGTTACTTTAGACAAAACCTTAACTTTTTATATCTATCTTTCGGTAAGGTGCTTTACCCAATTTGACCCGTTATGAGGCTTTAAGCCATCTAGCTCACGCCTCCCCATTTTATGTTACCGGAATGATCAACTCTATCAAAGGTCTCATTTTTAAATCTACCCTTAGAGTTCGTTTTCCCGTATCATTATCTGAGGGCATTTTGGTCAAATTTAAGCCCTTTTTCCAAACCGACTAACTTTTAGAAGTTTAGATGAAAACTAGCGGGTACGTTTCACTCGTTATCCCATCAAGAGTTATTATGTCCCTAAGGACATATTGATTTCCAGTGGTTTAGTGTTTTAAAACCCATTTAATCATATTTTCGCATCATAGATATATCCTTGGCTCTAAAGGCCATTTTACCCGAATACTAGTTATACCTCACTAGAGGTGGTCTGTTATCCAATTCAAACCCAACCATCTTTAGTGGGACCATAAGTCTTTACTAAGAGTATGACTCATTACATATACCTGGCGGGGTTAAGCAATGACCCGTTATCAATACTTTGCAATTCTTTTTTTTTAGTTCATGGCGAAACATACCCGTATATTATGCTTACCTGTAAGCCTAGAACTTAACAAGACAAAGCATCAAATACTAAGTTCAAATGGTGATATCATCACCATTTGACCCGTATGTCCTTTTTGACCGTTCTTAGTTTGCCCGTTAGGTGTCTCAACCGATCCATATATTGTTTATCCCCAAAAAGGGTGATTCAACTCAATTTTTTTACCCGTTTGATCCGTTATGATTTACACCATCTGGTATTACTTTTACATGTGTTGTTCAATCACTAACATGTGGTTTAACATAGTTTCACCCATTTTGACATGTTATGGTTTACGCCATAAGGTCTTATTTTTAAGGAATAATGGATTTTAATAATTTAAACTATTAGTCGTTGGCTGCCAACGGTCTCAACTTAAAAAATAATTAGTGGTGGTCCCACATTTTCACATATTGTAAATTAATGGACCTTTACTAACAGAACCTTATTTTCTTTTTGTCTTCTTATTCCTTTCGGTTTACTAAAGGTCCATTGATTTACAAAATATGAAAAGGTGGGACCACCACTGGTTATTTTTGAAGTTGGGATCGTTGCCGGTCAACGACTAATAGTTAGGATTATTGAAATCCATTATTCCTATTTCTTAAATCTTTATTTGATCACCATCTAACATATTTTTACCCATTTTGACTCGTTTCATGGTTATCGCCATGTGTTCTCGTCTTAACAAGTTTTCATTTATCACCAATGTTAGTTCGTCATAATTTATCCATTTTGACCCTTTTCATGTTTACATCATGGTGTCACACCCCAACCGATGGCGGAATCATCGGGGCATGGCACTGAGCGAAACAAATTGTCCAGAAGTTTCCATAACAATTAACAACACTATTCAATTGAAATAATACGTCCCATACCGTGTCTCAAACAGTAAGTCAATTATTACCGACAAAAATCTAGGCAAATATTCTGTTCCGACAACTCAGATTTAAATAGACAGCAATTGTTTATCTGCTTCTAGAGACCCTTGATTCGTTATCTACAGACAACTATTTGTTGGGCTCTAAAGCTTTATTCTAGCTTCAAATTCCTACCACATGTGCATCCTAAGCACCTGTCACATACGTTAAAATAAAGTCAATACATAAAATGTAAAGGTGAGCATACAAGTTTGATAATAGCTTATAGAGTTCGAATTAGTTTACGCATAACCAGCACGTACACATAGTGAAATGAAGCACGTTAGTTATCGACATAGATCCATCGATACCAATGACTGCGGGTTGACTGCCCAAGGCAGTTCGCAATACATGATTACCACCGTAATCCATGCAAGTAAAAGATCCTTAACAACCCCCGTGTGAACGGGTGCTGAGTCCAAACTATAGTACTATCGTTGCTAAGGCAGGTAGACAGCATTCCATGTGTAAACATAACAAACAAGCATTCATAAGCCACGTATAACATTCATTAACGGTTAGCGTTCAAATAGTTTGAGTAGTGTGATAGTTGTAGTTTGAATATTCGTAACGTATGTAACACCCAAAAGTGCTTAAAGCAAAAAGGGATCGAGTATACTCACAGCGATTTATGGATTGAAGGGAGCGCTTAGTGAGTAAGGTTAGCCTGAATAGATTCGGTAGCATAACGATAAGTGAAGCGTAAAACGGAAAACAAGTGTTGGAGGGTCGGACAGCTGGTCGATCGGACGGTAGTTCGATCGGACGGCTGACCATTCGGTTGACAGTCCGTTCGGTCCGCTGTCCGGTCGGTCGGTAGGCCGATCAGATGGCTGTTCGAGTGGATTGTTTCTTCCTATAAGAAGTATGTGTTTGTGTATGATGGCTTGACTTTTGAAGTTTTCGTTGTAGTATTTGAAAACTTTGAAGTATCTTTACCTTTCAGGTCGGTCGATCGAACAGTCGTTCAATCGGCCGGCTATCCGATCGGTTAGGTACTTCAGTAAATAGGTTCTCGGCAGGATGTCACCTGATCGGACGGCTGTTCGATCGGGTGGCACTCCGAACGCGTTGAACATGTTGAAAATCGACTAAGTATTGAAGCATAGTATCTCATGATCCGAAGAGTAATCCAATCGGACGGTAGTCCGATCGAACAGCAGTTCGTTCAATACTCTCTTCAATTAATTGCTCAAGTGTGGGACCATGTGCTAGCCGATCGGCTGGCCTGGTCGATCGGCTGACTATCCGATCGGCTGGCTGTCCGTTCGGACAGCAATCCGATCGGTCAGCATTCTGACCTGGTCGGCCTATTCGTCTAACACTTGGTTGTTCTGGTTTGTTTGTCGTTATATCGAGGTATCTTGACAACGAGTCAAACCATAGAACCCTCGTTCTTATTTGTTTCCCCTGCTCGGGCAGGAATCACCCAAATCCGGCCGGCGAACTGTTCGGAACGGAGTTTAACGTTTAACCCGTAACCGGTTAACCTCATGGGTAGAATCCGGATCTTGTGCCATGCAATCACCGAAGTGATTTGCAAAATGGCACAGACCCCGTTTCTATCGGTTGAAGGCATTGAGTGTAAAAGAGTTGAAAGAAGGTTGGAATATCCCCCTTTCAATCCTTTTTTCACCGTGTATATGTTTAGATCTACTAAAGATCTTTGTTTGTTTATGTGGAAATCAGCTAGATCCAAGCTATTCTTGGTGGATTGAGGCCAAATCATGAAGTTCTTCAAGAACCCATGATGACATCATCCTAGAACACTTGATTCTTGATGATTTCACGGTTAAAAGTTAAGATTTGAAAGATAGAAAGGTGTAGGAGTGTGTATAGATCAAGAAAGTACAAGATTTAGGATGAAATCTTACCGGAAACGAGAGGAATCTGTGAAAAGATGAGTTGAGCGTGCTGGTCGGTCAGAGGTTTCCAAAAGTAGAAAGAATGACAATGACAGGGGTATTTATAGGATGCCAAAAGGGGTAAGTTGTCACACCCCGAATTTCCACGTGTCACCGGTGGGCCCGGTAGGGGAGTATCGTGACGTGGTTGGCAACATAATAGTCAAACAACACAATATTTAAATGCACAGCGGAAGCAAAGTATAGATTTCATTCAACCAACGATATTGTAATATTAAGTATCACAATTAGTCGAATATAAATCCACAGGTAGATTAAATAAAAAAGGAAACAAATGTTCAACAGTTTATGACATCCAAGCTGGCGAGACTTAATGTGGATGCTAGGAGACAAGCCAGCCTATTTCGCGTAGTACCTGCACTTAACCTTTTTAAGAAAATACGTCAGTTTACACTGGTAAATACAATCAACCGACTCATTTTGAAAAGAGTTTAAGAAAATGCATTTAAGGCACAAGGCACAAATAATATTTTATAACTTGGGATAATTATGTAAATATATAATACTTGTAAACGAATTACATGTTTCTTATGCGTTCAGTAGCCCGATCCGTAGACCGGGTTAAAGATCAATGGACACACCACTTTATATAATGAGACACTGACAGGTGTACGCCTACACCTGAGTGCTGAGGTCGTGGCCATTTCGTAAAATGATGCCAGGGATATCCGGGACATGGTCATTAACCCCCCAAAGGCTTTAAGCAAACAAAACATTTCAAAACAGAGCATATCAATGATTTAACCTCTATTCGATTAAAGATTCAATGCTGGACCAAGCGGTATTTTATATACCGTACCCCAAGCCCGTATAGGGAAAATAAGTTAAAAGTATTTACCTGAGTAAGTATAGTTCAAAATCAGCGAGTGCAAGTATCTTTTACTGGTTCTCCTAATCTGGAACGAAGGTTTAAAATAACCTATTAGAATCCTAACGGGTCTTTAGTTAAGCTTACGCTTAGACCGGTTAGTTTTAAAGATACGGTTCGTACGCACGATTAAGCGAAGACCGGATAGAATGTGATTTAGACCCGACAAGTTTGAAGACTTGTTTAATATGGGTATATGTTACACATTCTGAATTTTGAGATAAAACCGATAAGGTTTGACCCGTTTCGGCTAATTTATGTAAACTAGTTACATAAACCGAACCGAACGCGCATGAAGCGTAACGGGTATCCGTAATAGTCCTAACAGGTTTCCTAAGTTAACATGCCTTAAATAAGTTGTGGTATCAGTAGGATATCACCCGTGACGCCCCAAACGAGTTTAATTTCTTAATAAGCCCCGTAGGGGTATTTTGGTCATTTTAAAGATTATAAAAGGGTTTAATTAGACACCTGTGATCCGGGTCTGAGTTGATCAGTAAAATGGCCTATTTTAACAGGTTATAACATTTGGTAATAAGTCTTGTATGTTAAAATAGTTTTAAACCCAAACTATGCGTTAAATACGCGTATAAAGTCGTTTTAAGCGACGTACGGTTTAAAATACGATTCTGAGTTTCCAGGTCAGTTTAACAGGCTCAAAATACTATAATTATTATTTAAAATCAGTAGCAATTGGATTGGCGCCATTTGGATTTGTAAAACTCGTTTTATGGCCTAAAAGGGCATATTCGGTATTTACCGAATTAAGGCGCTAATCCAAGCTTATGATCAGTCTAAAAATAATTAAAAATCTTTAAAAATCCTAAAATATTATTTAACATCAGTGGGTGAAAGATTTGGTGTCAAAACTGAGTTTAGATAGGCTTTACGCTAATGGCGCCGTTTAATTAATAAACATGTTTATAAATACGCCATTAAGCATAACTCTTAATCTAGACTTCCGATTGACGTGAAATTTTGCAGACATGTTCAATAATCAGTACTAAAGACTTTTGCACTTTTACATTTTCTAAAATCTCGTTTGATGGTCATAAGGGCATTACGGTCAATATTTAGGCGATTAACGGAAACATCGGATGATTAGGGATTCGAGTGGTATAAACGCAGAGGCTTATACACACAAGTAACTAGGTCCTAATGGAACTTTAAGGCATGTCTAAACCTATATAAATCGGGTCAGAACTGAGGTCAACGCAAAAGTCAAACTTTTGCGTCTCTCGGCTCCGAATCGGTTCTAAATAGAAAGTTGTCGAATCAAACAAGCGTATACAAGTTTTTATACTTATTTTCAGTTGGTAAGAATAATAAAATAGTCTATACGCCATTTACATCGCTAATCATGCATTAAACCAAACATAACAATTCTGTTGACTTTTTCGGAAGAGGTTTGACTCGATAAACGACCTAGTTAGGATCCGAATTAGTGAGTGCCCTTTTAGGGGTTTATCAACCATATAAATACCAACTTATAACAACCTTTGATTCGACTAAACTCTGGACCGATTATTTATTATCGAAAAGTCAAACCGTAGTTACGACGGTTTGATTTCTCGGCCATAAACTAAGTATGAATGAACTAGAGAAGATCAAGGGTACTTACACAAGTCTTATGGATGATATGGATTGCTTGTAGGCTGCTTGAATGGTCTTGAAATGCTCAGGAGATGAAAAGAATGATGAATGCACAATGTTGCATATGGTGGTCTTTATAAATGACTTCAAACCCTCTTAGATGATCGACAACTAAGCCTAGGATGTTGCAATAACATCCACAAGTATGCTACACACTAGAAACCATCTTAGGGCAGCCCAAGGTATGCCAAACATGTGTTTAAGTCGGTTAAAAAATCATGCAGGACACCTGTGCAGGCTTTCTGTCCAGATAAGGCAGTAGCGTAGCGCTACTGCCAAGGCTTTCAAGCTAGAGCTATGCTAGGGTGATGAAGATCAGCTCAGCAAGTTTTTGTTATTTGCATTTCAGTCCCTGGTCCCTCGAAACATCGTTTTCACCATCCTACTTGCATATGAAGCTTTGTTATTTAATATATGGGGCTTTAAGACTTATACCCACTTTGTTAAGTCCTCGGGTAACTTTGTGATCACCCGAAAAGCCCTAAATTTCAACGTTGACGATTCTAACCCTCACACACGAATTTTATCACAACTTGCTCATACGATAACGAAACTTCATGAAATTTTTGTGGTACATTCTAGTGAGCATAATTAATCGTTACAAAGCTTCGGGTTTGTCAAAAGGTCACTCAGAGGTATAACTTAAACATGTTGGCACATTTAACCCCTTTAGTTTGTAATCTCTCACTTTCTTTTACAATTCGCTTCGTATGATCCATGATCTATTCGTTTAAGGTTATAAACATCATGTAGGGTTATTGCAAAGTATATTTATTCATTGTTGACACTTTGAACCCTTCTATTTACACAGTTTCACTGTTTGTCAACTTTAGTCCTTCAGGAACATTCTTTCACACGTTCAAACCTATGACACGTGTCAACACTTTATAGGACGTAAATTTCCGAGGTGTTACATCCTCACCCCCTTAAAATAAATCTCGACCCGAGATTTACTGAAATAAGTAAGGGTATTTTTCTTTCATCGTGGATTCAACCTCCCACGTGTATTCGGGACCTCTACGGGCATCCCATTTGACCTTTACAAAAGGTATATGCTTCCTTCGAAGCTTCCTCACCTGTCGATCTTCGATCGACAAAGGTTTTTCCACAAATTTCAAGCTTTCATCGATGTGCACATCTGTATAGGGTATAACCGCTGATTCGTCAGCGGAGTCAGCGAAACACTTCTTCAGATTGCAGATGTGGAACACATTGTGTATACTACTGAGCTCTTCAGGTAAGTTTAACTTGTAGGCAACTGACCCGACACGTTCGATGACCTCGAAAGGTCCTATGTATCTCGGGCTTAGTTTACCTTTCTTACCAAATCGCATCACTCCTTTCCAGGGTGACACTTTAAGTAGGACTTTGTCTCCTACTTCGAAGTGGAAATCCTTACGATTTGGATCGGCGTAAATCTTCTGCCTATTCCGGGCAGCTTGGAGATTGTTACGAATCTGGACAATCTTGTCCGTCGTTTCGAACACGATCTCTGGTCCTGATAACTGGACTTCTCCAACTTCCGCCCAACAAACAGGTGATCTACATTTTCTACCGTATAATGCCTCAAAAGGCGCAGCCATTATGCTGGTATGGTAGCTATTGTTGTAGGAGAATTCGATCAATGGCAGGTTCTTATCCCAGCTACCTCCCAAATCGATCGCACATGCACGTAGCATGTCTTCCAACGTTTGAATAGTACGCTCACTCTGACCGTCAGTCTGTGGATGGTAAGCCGTACTAAAGTTCAAACGTGTGCCCAAGGATTGTTGGAAACTTTTCCAAAAATGTGATGTGTATCTAGTATCTCGGTCAGAGATAATAGCTACAGGTATGCCATGTAGAGCTACAATCTTATCAACGTACAGTTGGGCTAACATATCGGAGCTGTAGGTCTCCTTAATGGGTAGGAAATGTGCTGACTTAGTCAGTCGGTCAACTATCACCCAGATGGTGTCATTTCCTTTCCTTGTCTTGGGTAACTTGGTGATAAAATCCATAGTTACCATTTCCCACTTCCAAGTAGGAAGTTCAGGTTGTTGTAGCAAACCTGACGGTTTTTGATGTTCTGCCTTGACTTGCGCACACGTCAAGCACTTAGCTACATAGGTAGCTACAGACTTCTTCAAGCCTATCCACCAATAATTTGCTCTAAGATCATGGTACATTTTATCAGCTCCAGGATGAACAGAATATTTAGAGCTGTGGGCTTCCTGGAGGATAACATCTCGGAGTCCTCCATAAATTGGAACCCATATCCGTCCATTCAATCTAAGAATTCCATCCTTACTAAGAGACAACTGCTCCTCAGTTACTCCTAGCTTTTCGTTAGGATAATTAGCTTCCAACACAGCTTCCTTCTGTGCAGCTAACAACCTTTCTATCAAATTGTTCTTTATTTCCATGCTCTTGGCATTGATTCGGATGGGTTTCACTCTTTCTTTCCGACTCAAGGCATCGGCGACTACATTCGCCTTGCCGGGATGGTATCTTATTTCACAATCGTAATCATTCAGAGTTTCCATCCAACGACGTTGCCTCATGTTCAAGTCCTTCTGGTTGAACCGATGTTGAAGGCTTTTGTGATCAGAATAGATCACACATTTGATTCCATACAAATAGTGCCTCCACAGTTTTAGTGCAAATACAACGGCACCCAACTCCAAGTCGTGGGTGGTGTAATTCTTTTCGTGCACCTTTAACTGACGTGAAGCATAGGCAATGACTTTGCCTTTCTGCATAAGCACACATCCCATCCCAGTGTGTGATGCATCACAATAAACTACAAACTCCTCTATTCCATCAGGCAATGTCAGTACTGGAGCATTGCTCAACTTTTGTTTCAGAATTTCGAAGGATTCCTGCTGCTTAGGACCCCAGTCAAACTTAATCTTCTTACGTGTCAGCGAAGTCAGGGGTGCAGCAATCCTTGAAAAGTTTTCTATGAATCGTCTATAGTATCCTGCCAAACCTAGAAAGCTACGTATTTCTGTAGGCGTCTTTGGCTCGTGCCAATTCATGACAGCTTCCACCTTAGCGGGATCTACTTGGATACCACGCTCACTAACAACATGTCCAAGAAATTGGACTGCTCGAAGCCAGAATTCACATTTTGAGAACTTGGCATAGAGCTTCTCTTTATGAAGTAAATCCAGTATGCATCGAAGATGCTTCTCATGGTCAGCTTGGTTCTTTGAGTAGATGAGAATGTCGTCGATGAAGACGATGACGAATTTGTCTAAGTGCGGCTTGCAAACACGATTCATGAGATCCATGAACGCGGCTAGTGCATTAGTGAGCCCAAAAGGCATCACTAGGAACTCGTAATGACCATAACGAGTCCTAAATGCTGTTTTGTGCACATCTTCATCTCTAACCTTCAATTGATGGTAGCCTGACCTCAAGTCAATCTTCGAGAAGAAACTTGCCCCTTGAAGTTGATCGAACAGATCGTCGATTCTGGGCAAAGGATACCTATTCTTGATAGTAACCTTATTAAGCTCACGGTAGTCGATGCACAGTCGCATCGATCCATCCTTCTTCTTTACAAATAAAACTGGTGCTCCCCAAGGAGACGAACTAGGTTTGATGAAACCTTTGGCTAGCAAATCATCTAGCTGCGTCCTCAACTCCTTCATCTCTGTTGGTGCCAACCTATAAGGCGCCCTTGCAACTGGTGCTGATCCAGGAATAATGTCAATTCTGAATTCTACTTGCCTATCTGGTGGCAAACCAGGTAGTTCTTCAGGAAATACTTCGGGGTATTCAGAAATGACTGGGATATCCCCAATCTTGGGTTTCGGTTCATCAATAATCACCTGTGCCATGTAGATGACACAACCCTTCTTCAAACACTTGGAGTCTTTGAGTATGGACATTTTCTCGGGCAGCCCATACTGGGTATCTCCCTGGATAGTAAGTGATTTACCAGACGAAGTCTTGATCATCACTTGCTTCTTATTGCAAATAATTTGGGCCTGGTTATGAGATAACCAGTCCATACCCAAAACTATGTCGAAACCGGCTAGTTTTAAAGGAAGTAAGGACAAAGGAAAAGAGTGATTCCTAATGGATATGAAACATCCATCTAATAAGGTTGAAGCGGTTTCTAAAGTGCCATCAGCTAGTTCCACCTCATATTTCACACTTAAAGTTCTAACAGGCAGTTTCAACAATTCACAAAACTTATTATCTACAAACGACTTATCAGCGCCTGAATCAAATAACACTCTCGCATAAACATCATTTACGAGAAAGGTACCTGTTATAACGTTTTCGTCCTTGACAGCTTCCTTAGCATCCATTCTGAAGACCCTCGCATTGGTCTTCTTCCCCTCTTCATTCTTCCTTGTAAATTTTGGGCAGTTGGATTTGATATGCCCCTTTTCATTGCAACTATAACACGTTGCATCCTTTATCTTCTTGCACTCCAGGGTCTTATGTTCCGTAGACTTGCAAATCCCACAAGGCCTTGGCTGGTATTGGGATTTTGAGTCAAGTCTGCACTTTCCAAAATGGTGCTTTCTGCAAATTTTACATCTGGGTTTTTCACCCGACTGCTGACCATCTTTCTTGAATCCTGACCCCTTCTTAGAGTCATTGTTTCCCTTCTGCTTCTTATCTGAACGTCGTGAGTTGTCATCCTCACGCTTCCTTTTCTCGGTATCAGTTTTCCTCAGTGACCTCAGCCTGACAGCATCTGAGGTCAGAGATAACGATATGTCCGTTACTGACCGAAAAGTGGTTGGTCTGGAGGCCTTTACACTCGCTTTGATCTCCGGTTCCAAACCCCCGATAAAACGAGCTATACGTTTAGGCTCCGGAGTCACCAAATAAGGGACCAACCTTGACAAAGTATTGAAAGTAGTAAGGTAGGCCTGACAGTCCAGGTTTTTCATGACCAGTGCCAGGAAGTCAGATTCAATTCTCTCAACCTCATGTTGAGGGCAGAAATTCTCCTTGATGAGTGCCATGAACTGTTCCCAGGTCATGTTGTATAATGGGACTTTCCCTGTGGCCTGGATCAAAGATCTCCACCAGGCTAAGGCTTCTCCTTTGAAAGATTGTGAGACAAACTTCACAATATCCCTATTATGACAACCACTAATATCCACCACAGTATCCATTTCATCCATCCACGTCATGCAATCAACAGCTCCTTTTTCCCCATTGAAGTCTCTGGGTTTGCACGACACGAAGTATTTATAGGTGCAACCCCTATTACGAGGTTCTTGGTTCTGTACGACTCTTTGGGATGGATTACTCCTTTGATTCGAGGAGTGGTGAGAATTACTGTTGTGGGCAGTATGGGTCCTGGAGGGTGTTCTGGTATGTGATGCAGAATGGGTCCTCGTATGGGTACCACTTGATCCATGGTGCTGTCTATCCATAGCTCTATTAACTGCATTGTCTATCATAGCTTGCAACTCTGCACCTGCTAGGGCTGTCCAAACTGCTCGACGATCGCTCGAAAAATGATCGAAAAATGCTCGCTCGATTCCCGCTCAGTTTGTAAATGAGCCGATCGGATCGGTTCGATTCAAATTCAATCCGAGCATGAGCAAGGCTCCGCTCGCTCGACGATCGCTCGGTTTCGCTCGAATTATTTTTATTAATAATTAATATATATATATATATATACATATATATATATATATATATTATATATTTTATAGATTAAAAACCCAAAAAATATAATAGCCTAAAATAATTAAAAGCCCAAATAATATTAGCCCATATTTAGTATAAAAATCTAACCCTAAATCTATTTCCTATAACAATTCACTCATTCAGTCGCCGCTCTCAAGTCTCAACTGCTCAGTGTCTCAGTCGACTCTCAGTCTCCTTTTCCAACTCAATTCATCATCGGCTCAAGTGTCTCCGACTCAATTCATCGGACAATCATCGGCTCAAGTGTCTCCTAAAAGGTTAGTCGCTCCTGTTTCAGTTCCTGCAACATATCGTTAAATATATGTATCCATTCATTCTTCAATAATCGTTAAATATCTGTTTCTGTTCGCTCCAGTCTTTATTCGTCGCCTCGTCGGACTTGTTTCAGGCTTCAATCGGTATGTTTTTTTGTTAATTAATCGTTTCAGGCTTCAATCGGTATGTTTTTTTGTTAATTAATCGTCGGACTTGTTTCAGGCTTCAATCGGTATGTCTTTATTCGTCGCCTCGTCGGACTTGTTTCAGGCCTCGTCGCCTCGAAGATCGCTCGACGATCGCTCAAAAAATTCAATCCGAGCATGAGCATCAATTTTGCGATCGGTTTTACAAATTTGATCCGCTCGGATCGGATCGGTTATAATTCAATCCGAGCATGAGCATACCCTCGATCGGATCGGATCGGATCGTGAACACCCCTAGCACCTGCTACGTATACCTGGGCATTATCATTCACTATCCCTGGGTGACTGTTGACCTCATTTGAGTCTGCCATGTATCTTGAACTGTAACATATTGGCAATAATTTATTGGTGAGTTTATTATAGAATTGTCTTTTATGGCAATTTTTATTAACCGTGGTAACATAGACCATATATGGTTAATTTATTACTCACATAAATTTAGGATTTCTAATATAATTTATCCTAATTATAAAACAATAACAGTTTTATTAGCACATAAGGCCTAGTCACAGGGACAATATAGATTATAAGCTATGACTTCAGAGAATCACAGCATGAAGGTTTGAACAAAGTTCATTACCTTTATCAGCCAGAGTCACAGACTAATACTGTCTTTTGTCTCATGTGAAAATGAGAAGGGCCCGTAGGTATTCCATTACCAATGGATGGTAAAAAGAACTGATCATATTTATTAATGATTTAACCCATGATTCAGAGATCATTTATTTGGGTTTAGAATCTTTGAAAAGATTCATATATAACAATAACACGTGTGTTCTTAACGAATCTTGTCTGCCAGGAGTGTTAACATGTTTTCAGATGTTAACAAGGATTTGAATCTTTTTAACTAGTTTTACCATCTGGGCCAGGTCTTAAAATTGTATGCAGGCTAGGTTATACTTTTAAGATCCTTAACAAAAGTAACATAGGCAGATAGATTTTTAAAAGGAATGATTCTGATTTATTTATTTCATATATAATTTTTAATTATGCATATCATAGCAAAGATGAAATTTATAAACTTACGTTCCATTAATACTTAAAGTAGTACATTTTGCCCTAAACGGGACTTTTCATAGAAACAGATGCCCACGCAGGAGCTATACATATAACACATGTCCTCACAGGGACGGTCTACAAAAGTAAATGTCCACGCAGGGACTACTAGAGACAAGTCCACGTAGGGACTACGTACAAAGATAGATGTCCGCGCAGGGACTACATACACACATAAATAAATGTCCACGTAGGGACTTGATTTAAACTAGGAAATACAACAATATATATTGGGAATTAACGATCCCTTTTCTTCTTTCCCTTAAGCAAGTTTGCCAACCCACTCATAAATCCCTCATTCTTCCTACGTTCCTTCTGGAAGTCTCGCTCCACTTTGGCCAGTCTTCGACGGAGTTCCTCCTGCTCATGAGGAGGAGCCCGTGGTGGCTGGTACTATTGTGGCGGCTGAACAGGTGCTTGATACCCCTGAGCTGGGTATCCCATTCCCCAAGGGGGTCCGTATGGTCCCTCAGGATTATTATGGCCTTGGTAGCTTGCTGCCACGTTGTAAGGATCATCAGTATAGTTATAGCCATGGTATGCTGGTGGTCCATATGGGTTGTAAGCTGCCGGAGCAGTATAAGCAGGGATTGGGTGGCCAAAACCCGGTGATGGCGGTACAATAGGTGCCGAGTTCACCTCTGAAACTGGAACAGAAGGTCCACCCATCTGTGGGACTTCATGAGTAGGCGGGTAATGGCTACCGCTAGAGTGTTGAGGGGTGTTGAGACGAAAATCAACTTCTCGTGCCGAGGTCCGTGCACCAGTCCTCCTACGTCTAGGTGGCTCTGGAGGCTCTAGATGCACTGGCGGCGGTGGAGGCGGTGGCGTGACTGCCTCATAACGTGGATCCCCAGAGGGATCTTGCTGCTGCTGTTGCTGATGAGATGCTGAATGAGACGGTGTATGGTGAGACGGTGTATGGTGAGATGGTGTGTGGTGAGATGGTGTGTGGTGAGATGGTGTATGGTGAGATGGTGAGTGTTCAGATGGGGTATAATACCACTCACACCGTTCGAACCGTGCCATGTGACTATCCGGACCTTCGTAGGGTGGTCCGTGGTAAGATGAACCATCAGAGATTGAAAAAGGATGGTTCCGGGATCCGGTTGAAGCTTCGACAGGATCTGTGTCCTCGTCCATATCTTGATCACCAGAAAAGTGATCCTCCGGCCCTAGTGGGTTAAAGCCCACGTTTTCGGGTAGGTACTCTGCTGGGTTAAACTGACCCTGATATACAGGCGTAGGGTCGCCGAAGAAATGTTGCGGGTTGTGGGGTTCGTTCTCTGACTGAGGCCCATAGGAGTCATGATATGGAGGCGTTGAGGCGTGCGAAAAAGATCGTCTGGCATCGTCTTCATAGGTCCTCCATAGCTCCCTCGTTTCGTCATTCCTTGTAGAAGAAGTTCGTCGATATGAAGGCCCTGCCTCATGGTCGTTAGGGGCGCTAGCTGGCTCCTTTCCTCGACCACCTCGTCTAATTCTTGGCGGCATTATTGTACCTGTTAAAATACACAAGGTAATAACAAGGAAAAATAAAGGACGAAAATTTAATTAAATAAAATTTGAACAATTTGGATTATTCCTAAGTTCTTTGTCTAGACTCGAAGATTTAGGAATGTGCAATTGTGTAACTGAGATTAAACACAAAAGGTTAGTGTTTAATTCACTCAGTGTTGGCTCTGATACCAACCTGTCACACCCCGAATTTCCACGTGTCACCGGTGGGCCCGGTAGGGGAGTATCGTGACGTGGTTGGCAACATAATAGTCAAACAACACAATATTTAAATGCACAGCGGAAGCAAAGTATAGATTTCATTCAACCAACGATATTGTAATATTAAGTATCACAATTAGTCGAATATAAATCCACAGGTAGATTAAATAAAAAAGGAAACAAATGTTCAACAGTTTATGACATCCAAGCTGGCGAGACTTAATGTGGATGCTAGGAGACAAGCCAGCCTATTTCGCGTAGTACCTGCACTTAACCTTTTTAAGAAAATACGTCAGTTTACACTGGTAAATACAATCAACCGACTCATTTTGAAAAGAGTTTAAGAAAATGCATTTAAGGCACAAGGCACAAATAATATTTTATAACTTGGGATAATTATGTAAATATATAATACTTGTAAACGAATTACATGTTTCTTATGCGTTCAGTAGCCCGATCCGTAGACCGGGTTAAAGATCAATGGACACACCACTTTATATAATGAGACACTGACAGGTGTACGCCTACACCTGAGTGCTGAGGTCGTGGCCATTTCGTAAAATGATGCCAGGGATATCCGGGACATGGTCATTAACCCCCCAAAGGCTTTAAGCAAACAAAACATTTCAAAACAGAGCATATCAATGATTTAACCTCTATTCGATTAAAGATTCAATGCTGGACCAAGCGGTATTTTATATACCGTACCCCAAGCCCGTATAGGGAAAATAAGTTAAAAGTATTTACCTGAGTAAGTATAGTTCAAAATCAGCGAGTGCAAGTATCTTTTACTGGTTCTCCTAATCTGGAACGAAGGTTTAAAATAACCTATTAGAATCCTAACGGGTCTTTAGTTAAGCTTACGCTTAGACCGGTTAGTTTTAAAGATACGGTTCGTACGCACGATTAAGCGAAGACCGGATAGAATGTGATTTAGACCCGACAAGTTTGAAGACTTGTTTAATATGGGTATATGTTACACATTCTGAATTTTGAGATAAAACCGATAAGGTTTGACCCGTTTCGGCTAATTTATGTAAACTAGTTACATAAACCGAACCGAACGCGCATGAAGCGTAACGGGTATCCGTAATAGTCCTAACAGGTTTCCTAAGTTAACATGCCTTAAATAAGTTGTGGTATCAGTAGGATATCACCCGTGACGCCCCAAACGAGTTTAATTTCTTAATAAGCCCCGTAGGGGTATTTTGGTCATTTTAAAGATTATAAAAGGGTTTAATTAGACACCTGTGATCCGGGTCTGAGTTGATCAGTAAAATGGCCTATTTTAACAGGTTATAACATTTGGTAATAAGTCTTGTATGTTAAAATAGTTTTAAACCCAAACTATGCGTTAAATACGCGTATAAAGTCGTTTTAAGCGACGTACGGTTTAAAATACGATTCTGAGTTTCCAGGTCAGTTTAACAGGCTCAAAATACTATAATTATTATTTAAAATCAGTAGCAATTGGATTGGCGCCATTTGGATTTGTAAAACTCGTTTTATGGCCTAAAAGGGCATATTCGGTATTTACCGAATTAAGGCGCTAATCCAAGCTTATGATCAGTCTAAAAATAATTAAAAATCTTTAAAAATCCTAAAATATTATTTAACATCAGTGGGTGAAAGATTTGGTGTCAAAACTGAGTTTAGATAGGCTTTACGCTAATGGCGCCGTTTAATTAATAAACATGTTTATAAATACGCCATTAAGCATAACTCTTAATCTAGACTTCCGATTGACGTGAAATTTTGCAGACATGTTCAATAATCAGTACTAAAGACTTTTGCACTTTTACATTTTCTAAAATCTCGTTTGATGGTCATAAGGGCATTACGGTCAATATTTAGGCGATTAACGGAAACATCGGATGATTAGGGATTCGAGTGGTATAAACGCAGAGGCTTATACACACAAGTAACTAGGTCCTAATGGAACTTTAAGGCATGTCTAAACCTATATAAATCGGGTTAGAACTGAGGTCAACGCAAAAGTCAAACTTTTGCGTCTCTCGGCTCCGAATCGGTTCTAAATAGAAAGTTGTCGAATCAAACAAGCGTATACAAGTTTTTATACTTATTTTCAGTTGGTAAGAATAATAAAATAGTCTATACGCCATTTACATCGCTAATCATGCATTAAACCAAACATAACAATTCTGTTGACTTTTTCGGAAGAGGTTTGACTCGATAAACGACCTAGTTAGGATCCGAATTAGTGAGTGCCCTTTTAGGGGTTTATCAACCATATAAATACCAACTTATAACAACCTTTGATTCGACTAAACTCTGGACCGATTATTTATTATCGAAAAGTCAAACCGTAGTTACGACGGTTTGATTTCTCGGCCATAAACTAAGTATGAATGAACTAGAGAAGATCAAGGGTACTTACACAAGTCTTATGGATGATATGGATTGCTTGTAGGCTGCTTGAATGGTCTTGAAATGCTCAGGAGATGAAAAGAATGATGAATGCACAATGTTGCATATGGTGGTCTTTATAAATGACTTCAAACCCTCTTAGATGATCGACAACTAAGCCTAGGATGTTGCAATAACATCCACAAGTATGCTACACACTAGAAACCATCTTAGGGCAGCCCAAGGTATGCCAAACATGTGTTTAAGTCGGTTAAAAAATCATGCAGGACACCTGTGCAGGCTTTCTGTCCAGATAAGGCAGTAGCGTAGCGCTACTGCCAAGGCTTTCAAGCTAGAGCTACGCTAGGGTGATGAAGATCAGCTCAGCAAGTTTTTGTTATTTGCATTTCAGTCCCTGGTCCCTCGAAACATCGTTTTCACCATCCTACTTGCATATGAAGCTTTGTTATTTAATATATGGGGCTTTAAGACTTATACCCACTTTGTTAAGTCCTCGGGTAACTTTGTGATCACCCGAAAAGCCCTAAATTTCAACGTTGACGATTCTAACCCTCACACACGAATTTTATCACAACTTGCTCATACGATAACGAAACTTCATGAAATTTTTGTGGTACATTCTAGTGAGCATAATTAATCGTTACAAAGCTTCGGGTTTGTCAAAAGGTCACTCAGAGGTATAACTTAAACATGTTGGCACATTTAACCCCTGTAGTTTGTAATCTCTCACTTTCTTTTACAATTCGCTTCGTATGATCCATGATCTATTCGTTTAAGGTTATAAACATCATGTAGGGTTATTGCAAAGTATATTTATTCATTGTTGACACTTTGAACCCTTCTATTTACACAGTTTCACTGTTTGTCAACTTTAGTCCTTCAGGAACATTCTTTCACACGTTCAAATTCACGGGGCTTGCGCTTTTTATCGGACTACACCCTTCCAAGGTGATACCTTTAGGAGTACGTAGTCACCAACGTCAAATTCACGGGGCTTGCGCTTTTTATCGGCGTAACTTTTCTGTCGATCCCGAGCTTTCACCAGATTGTCTCGAATTTGGAAAATTTTGTCTGTCGTTTCTTGTAATAACTCAGGACCGGTTAATTGCGAATGACCGATCTCGTGCCATACAATAGGCGATCGACATCTTCTTCCGTATAATGCCTCGAATGGTGCCATTTGGATGCTAGAATGGTAGTTGTTGTTATACGAGAATTCGACCAACGGCAGGTATTTATCCCAATTACCACCGAAGTCTAAAACACACGAGCGGAGCATGTCTTCAAGAGTACGAATCGTTCTTTCAGTCTGACCGTCGGTTTGTGGGTGGAAAGCGGTACTTAGATTAAGCGATGTACCGAGTGTCGTTTGAAACGTTTCCCACAGTCGCGAGGTAAACCGAGCATCACGATCAGAGATGATGTCACGAGGCGTCCCATGATTACAAATGATCTCGTCCGTGTAGATTCGGGCTAATCGTTCTACCTTGTAGTCTTCTCGTATCGGCAGAAAGTGAGCTGATTTAGTCAAACGGTCGACCACAACCTAAATGCTGTCGTGACCTGATGACGTGTGCGGTAGCTTGGTTATGAAGTCCATGGCTATACTTTCCCACTTCCACATGGGAATTGGTGGTTGTTCGAGTAAGCCAGAGGGTCTTTGATGTTCGGCCTTGATTCTAGCACAAGTTAGGCATTTTCCGCCGTAGAGAGCGATATCCCTTTTCATACCCGGCCACCAGTACCTATAACAAAGATCCTGGTACATTTTGTCGGCACCGGGATGAATAGAATACCGAGATTTGTGGGCTTCGTCCATCAGAATTTGTCGCAAATTGGTTCGATTGGGAATCCAAATTCGGTCTAAGAAGTGAAATATCCCGTTCGATTTGCTCACAAGCTGGGATCCACCGTGGTAGATTCTTTCTTTCTTCAAGATGCGTTCGTTAAAACATGCATGCTGAGCGTCGCGGATGAGTGTTTCGAGGTCGTGTTAGGGTTGGACATTATGAGTGCTAAGCAGGTATCTCCGTCTGCTAAGTGCGTCGGCAACAACATTCGCCTTGCCTGGGTGATAACGAATCTCACAGTCGTAATCGTTGAGAAGTTCTACCCATCGGCGTTGACGCATATTAAGTTCCTTCTGATTAAAGATGTGTTGTAGGCTCCTATGATCGGTGAAGATCGTACACTTAGTTCCGTACAGGTAGTGTCACCAAATCTTTAACGCAAAAACAAATGCGCCTAGCTCGAGATCATGGGTTGTATAGTTCTTCTCGTGGATTTTGAGCTGACGAGATGCGTAAGCTATGACCTTGTCCCGTTGCATGAGAACACAACCAAGACCAAGGTTGGAAGCATCACAGTAGACAATGAAATCATTGTTTCCGTCGGGCAATGTGAGAACAGGAGCATTGCAAAGCATGTGTTTGAGGGTTTGGAAAGCAGTCTCTTGTTTAGTTCCCCAAACAAAAGGCTTGTCTTTATGCGTGAGAGAGGTAAGCGGTAAAGCGATCTTTGAGAATCCCTCGATAAATCGTCGATAATAGCCCGCTAGTCCGAGAAAAGAGCGGACTTCAGGCGGGTTCTTAGGCGTAACCCAGCTCTTAACAGCTTCAATCTTCGCAGGATCGACGTGAATGCCTTGACTATTAACAATGTGACCCAGAAATTGAACTTCCTCCAACCAGAATTCGCACTTGGAGAACTTGGCATAGAGTTGGTTCCCCTGGAGTAGCTCGAGAACCAAACGTAGATGTTGCGCGTGTTCGGCTTTCGATTTGGAATAGATCAAGACATCGTCGATGAATACGATGACGAAACGGTCGAGATATGGTTTACACACGCGATTCATCAGATCCATGAAAACCGCTGGTGCGTTGGTTAAACCAAAAGGCATAACAACGAATTCGTAATGACCGTATCGGGTGCGAAACGCGGTTTTGGGTATATCCTCCTCTTGTATACGCAGTTGGTGATATCCTGAACATAGATCAATCTTCGAGAAACACGTGGCGCCTTGTAGCTGATCAAACAAGTCGTCGATGCGAGGTAGGGGATAGCGGTTCTTGATAGTTAACTTATTCAATTCCCGATAGTCGATGCACATCCGAAACAACCCGTCCTTCTTTTTGACGAAAAGGACTGGCGCGCCCTGATGTGTGTAAAATGCAACATATAAATTACATCAAATGAGGCATAAAACTAACCCTTTTTTAGTGCTAATATTGGAAAAAGAGTGTTTTTGTCTTCCTTTTGTATTTTCAGGATTAAATGAGCTCAAAAACGCAAAAGAAGCAAAAAGACAGCTAAATCCAACATAAATACAAGAAAAGGAACATTAGTGGACTGCCCGAACCCTCAACGGCACCTTCCAAAGCAAAATAGAGAAAACAGAAGACTGAACACGCCCCGTGCTCAGCCAGCACGGGGCCGTGCCCAAGAAGCAGCAGAAAAGACAAACCTATAGAAGCTTCTATTGCCCATCACGGGGCCGTGCTCAGCGGACACGGGGGCGTGTCGAAAGTACAGCAGGCGCATTTATTGTAATTGCGAATTACAATTAATGAGGAGAGAGAGTGTCAGACGGACACGGGGCCGTGCCCAGCGGACACGGGGCCGTGTCCAGCTCTCTGTTCAGCCTATAAATAGGAGTGCTTGGATTCATTTCATCTCATCCCTTGGCACACCACCTCTCTCACACTTCATCCACCACCCACCACCATCACAACACCATCATCCACCACCATCATCCATTGTCCATCGTAGAGTGTGTGAGTCGTCTCGGGATCCAAGATTGATCGTAAGAGTTCTTGACAATCAAGGCCATGTTTGCCTAAGTCTCTTACATCACTTGGTGAAGACAAAATGTCTAGTATAATACTTTTTATTTCTAATCTTTTGCACTTTTTATTTGGTTTTGTATTAATGACTTTAATAACTAGTTACTTATGTTGAAGGTGATCTTTCCTTATCGTTTGTCCGTGGTGTCTTGGCATTATTTTACTGTCTATATAAAATAAAGGATTTTCACCATTCATATCTCCACGGTCTATATGGAGATATGTTGGCTACCTGGTAGGGGGTTAAGGGAACGGTTTGGTAAAGGTCTTGCCATTGTTCAGCGTTTAGAGGTCCTGCAATGGACCTGGGTCAAATTTAGTAGGACCTCCTTCAATACTTCACGGTATTGGATGGCGGGGGTCCAAACTCTTTGATCCCCTCATAAGTTAACTACTATTAATACTATAACCCGGCTATTTAGGACTGTATCCCTGCTGACTCAGACTACTTAGCCGAGGGTAACGTCACCGCCAAAAGCGGGGCCTACCACAATACTGCATTAATAACTTAATTCATTATCTTCCAATAATCCACCCTTTTAGGATTGTATCCCTGCTGACTCAAACTACTGGGGTGAGGGTAACGTCGCCTTCAAAAGAGGGGCCTACTACAATAACTAAGATAATCTCTTAATTATGTGCAAAAGTGCGGAAATAATCAAAGGTTATACTAGATACGAGTCGGAACCAAGTGATTCATCTTGTCTATCTGTTTTTATTTTTATTTTTATTTTTCAGCATTTTAGTTAGTTTTATTTTTCTTAGTTTAAAACATTTTTCTAAAACTTTTATTTTGGTTAGACGTTGAGGATAAACCGGTACTAAAAGCTCTTGTGTCCTTGGACGACCTCAGTATCTTACCAACGCTATACTACACTCAACGATGGGTGCACTTGCCCATATGTGTGTTTAGTGTTAGTGAAATATCGTGTTTTATAAATTTAAAACTTGGCTAAAATAAGTGTTAAAAAGGGCTTAAAATATACACCTAATATATACGACACTTCATCACACGCATCAAGTTTTTGGCGCCGTTGCCGGGGACACAAGGATTTTAAGAAAGTTAGGAATCAACGGCCTAATCATCTTTTATTTTTCTTTTTATTTTTTTAGGATTTTCTTAGTTTTTCAGCTCCTGCAGCGCTCAGCACGGGCCGTGCCCGGTCAGACACGGGCCGTGCCCAGCATCATCACTGGCGGTTTTTATTTTCTGAGTTACAGAGAGCTGAACACGGGGTCGTGTCCAACTCCCAGTAACAGGGATCCAGAAATCAATTACTGCGCCTCTGAACACGGGCCGTGTTCACTGAGCACGGGGTCGTGGTGAACATTCTGACCAACGTTCTTTTTTGTTTTTATTGCAGGATTTGGAACCCAGGCGCCACATTTGAACCTCCTACGTAGTGCATGAGCTCCAGTTCTAGTAGAGACATAAAAGAACCTCTAGAAGAACCCGAGCGCTTTCTCAGAAAAAGACTTAAAGCTAAAAATCAAGAGAAAGCTTCGGGGGACCCACTTCCAATGGCGGACCAACGTACCCTCATGGATTACCTACGGCCTACCGTAGGCAATCTTGGCGCCGCTATCAATGCACCGAATGTCGAGGCCAACAACTTCGAACTTCTGCCGCATTTGATACAAATGCTCCAAAACTCCGCAACCTTCCACGGGCTTGCGGACGAGGATCCCCATCTACATATTACTAACTTCTTATAAATATGTGATACCTTTCGGATTAATGGAGCATCAAATGACGCCATCTGCCTTCGAATGTTTCCTTTTTCACTAAAAGACCGAGCTAAGGCTTGGCTTAACACCCTCCCGGTTGGATCGGTAAACACCTGGGATGACCTCGCCCAAAAGTTTTTATATAAGTATTTCCCTCCTGCTAAAACGGCCAAATTAATGACTGAAATTAATACATACTCACAAGAGGATGGGGAATCCTTATATGAAACTTGGGAAAGGTTCAAGGAGCTTTTAAGAAAGTGTCCTCACCATGGTCTAGCGGTATGGCAACAAGTATCCACTTTCTACAATGGATTGTTGCCACACACAAGACAAACACTTGATTCAAGCTCCGGGGGACTCTTAGGTAATCGTCGCCCAAATGAAATATATAACCAAATTGAGGAAATTGCTCAAACCAATTTTCAATGGCACACTCCCCGGGGTAATAAATCTATTGCCCCGGGCGCCCATAAGGTTGATGAAAGCACCTCTTTACAAGCCCAAATCGAGGCCCTCTCTTCAAAAATCAAAAGGCTAGAAATGACAAAAACGGCCTCGGTTATGGCTTGTGAAGGGAGTGGTGGGTCACATGAAAATTGGAGTTGTATGAAAGAATTAGATGAACAAACTGAAACGGTAAACTACTTGGATAATAGACCTAGGCCGTCGGGTCCTCCAACGGGTACCTACAACCAAGGATGGCGTAACCACCCAAATCTTGGTTGGAGAGATCCCGGCAATAGTAGTAACCAACAAAACCAACGAACTAATTTTCAACAACCGCAAAATTTTTCTCAACAACAAGGTGGAAGAGAAAGGCTTGAAGATACGGTATCTCGCCTCATCTCTGACACTGAAAAGAAAAACTCGGATCGATTTCAACAATTGGAATCAAATTTTAGAAATCAACAAGCTAGCATTCAGAACGTTGAAAAACAATTAAATCAACTAGCTCAAAATTTCTCCGAGAGACCACAAGGCGCGTTACCTAGTAATACCGAAACGAACCCAAAGGCACAAGTACATCTCATCACATTAAGAAATCGAACCGTGGGTCCCGAGGATGCTCCATTGCCACCAAATGAAAGAAGCCATTCTAGCCAGCCTATAACTCCTCATGCGCCAGAAAAGGCTTCTATACCAAATCAAGAGCCCACCAAGACTCCTCCAATTCCGTACCCCGGTAGGTTAAATCGTCAAAAGACCGATGAGCAATTCGCAAAGTTCGAAAGTTTACTAAAACAATTGCATGTTAATATTCCTTTTATTGAGGTCCTAACCCAAATGCCTAAATATGCAAAATTCATGAGGGATTTCCTCACTCACAAAAGGAAAATTGAATCATTGCAATTAGTTAACTTAGGCGAAGAATGTTCAGCTTTAGTACTCAACAAACTTCCACAAAAGAAAATCGACCCCGGGAGCTTCACAATCCCTTGTTCGATTGGGAAGTCCCCCGTCCGAAATGCTTTAGCCGATCTTGGGGCTAGCATCAACCTCATGCCCAGATCAATGTTCAAGCGACTCGGCCTAGGAACAACAAGCCCTACAAAGATGAGCATACAACTCGCCGACAGGTCCGTCAAATTCCCACAAGGTGTCGCCGAAAATCTGCTAGTCAAGGTTGACAAATTCGTCTTTCCAACCGACTTCGTCATCCTAGACATGGAAGAAGACACCGATGTCCCTCTCATCCTCGGGAGGCCATTTCTAGCCACCGCCCAAGCGTTGGTGGATATGAATGACGGAACTCTAACATTGAAGTTTGGGGATGAAGAGGTAAAATTTGAATGTGGAAAGCGAGTAGAGGAAGAAGATCCGGTCAACTACATGAAGGTCATAGACTCAAGCTTGGATGACGCTCTCCGACGGTGTAACATGGGATGCAACTCATCCCAATTGGGTAACATATGACCAGGCTTTGGGTCTAGCCAAGGACCCTTATAAACGTGGCGCACCATGGAGGCATTCCACGGGACTATCCCTAGTTTAATTTAGGTTAATTTTTATGTTTTCTAGTTAGTTTTAATTTTCAGGAATAAAACACACTCATGCTGGTAAAGGATGAAAAGGGGAACGAGAAAAATGATCCCATGCACAAGAACGAGGCAACCCGACAATTTTCTCCATTTCAGAAGGTTCAACACGGGCCGTGCCCAACCAACACGGCCCCGTGCCGAACCACCTGCAGAAAAACGCCCAGTACAGGTACCTGGACACGGGCCGTGTTCACCCAACACGCCCCCATGTCCAGCCTTCTGTTTGACTTATTTCAATTTTGTTACTGGCACTTGAACACGGGGCCGTGCCCGGATAACACGGGGCCGTGTTCAGCGCCCAGTAACACAATTTTTTTGCTTTTTAAACACTATTTTACACATCTAATCAACCTAAAAATTTATTTTTGGGACACATTGAGGACAATGTGTAATTTAAGTGTGGGGGGGATCCTAAAACCTTGAATTTTGCAAGTCCTAAATACAAGCCTTACACAAAACTCTATTGGAACCGCTAATCACCCCATTTTTTTTACTTGTCTAGGTTTAACTCGGGAAATTCAAGTTCTCAAAAAAAAGGTTATATTTTTACAAATTTACAACCGATAGCGTAGTGATAAAAAGAACCAACATAAGAAAATTATGAAAAGGCATAGCAAACTTATTTAAAATTTGATTATATACTTGATCACATAAAAACCCATTCCCACAAAAGTGAGTTTTGAGCCTTTATTGAGCACACAATTACATATCATTTGACTAAATGCTCATTTTTCGTTTCTTGTGTGAATAGCTGCTTGGTTCTTACGACTCTAGAACTTGCCATGACAATACATTCCCGGTCCTTATCAACTTAAACCCGAGTAAGTAAATGATGGAGGCATTAGGACTAACCCTTTTCATTTCTACACCATTATTTTTCTTTTTCTTTTACCACCTACCCAAAAATCCCCCTAGTTAGCCCCTTTGAGCCTAAACCTTTTCGTTTCATCACCCAAACAAAAACCCTTTCATCCACCAAAACCTTTTTCATTTTTAACCCTTTATTTTAGTAACAAGTTCGGTTCTTCGTGAAAAAAAAATATATTTGTGATAATGATGAAGCAAAAAGAAAATAAACAAACAAGTTAATCAAAAATAACTTAGTTTGAATAAAAGCTTCATCAAAATAAAAAGTTGCAAAAATACGAAAACCGACACTTGTTACGCTTTTAGCCCTTTTTCTACTAACCACTAACCCAACCACCTACCTTTAACCCTAGCCAACCCTTAACCCACAAAGTCCTCTTGATATCTACAAAGGTATAAAAGTTAAAAAGGAGGAGGATTGATTTCTTGGCAAGCCTATGGTAGGAATAAGTTCCGTGCCGCTCTCGAGTGATTCACTAAAAATACACCTTCGGCCGAGTGTGAGTGATTTCCCCGCGAGGTATGTGAACTTGTATATAAATAGAATTTTAAAAAGGCATGTTATGCCTAAATAAGTAATTTCTTTTATGAACAGTTCTAAATAAATCATTACGAATAGGAGTGTAAATAAATAAAAATAAAACCCAAAAAGATCTTGGAAATCCCGACACTCTACGACAAGCCCAAAACCTTCTCTTCTACCTATTCCATTTGGGAGTGTAAGCCACATATTAAAGAGTTTTGCTTGAGGACAAGCAAAAGTTCAAGTGTGGGGGTATTTGATGTGTGTAAAATGCAACATATAAATTACATCAAATGAGGCATAAAACTAACCCTTTTTTAGTGCTAATATTGGAACAAGAGTGTTTTTGTCTTCCTTTTGTATTTTCAGGATTAAATGAGCTCAAAAACGCAAAAGAAGCAAAAAGATAGCTAAATCCAACATAAATACAAGAAAAGGAACATTAGTGGACTGCCCGAACCCTCAACGGCACCTTCCAAAGCAAAATAGAGAAAACAGAAGACTGAACACGCCCCGTGCTCAGCCAGCACGGGGCCGTGCCCAAGAAGCAGCAGAAAAGACAAACCTATAGAAGCTTCTATTGCCCATCACGGGGCCGTGCTCAGCGGACACGGGGGCGTGTCGAAAGTACAACAGGCGCATTTATTGTAATTGCGAATTACAATTAATGAGGAGAGAGAGTGTCAGACGGACACGGGGCCGTGCCCAGCGAACACGGGGCCGTGTCCAGCTCTCTGTTCAGCCTTTAAATAGGAGTGCTTGGATTCATTTCATCTCATCCCTTGGCACACCACCTCTCTCACACTTCATCCACCACCCACCACCATCACAACACCATCATCCACCACCATCATCCATTGTCCATCGTAGAGTGTGTGAGTCGTCTCAGGATCCAAGATTGATCGTAAGAGTTCTTGACAATCAAGGCCATGTTTGCCTAAGTCTCTTACATCACTTGGTGAAGACAAAATGTCTAGTATAATACTTTTTATTTCTAATCTTTTGCACTTTTTATTTGGTTTTGTATTAATGACTTTAATAACTAGTTACTTATGTTGAAGGTGATCTTTCCTTATCGTTTGTCCGTGGTGTCTTGGCATTATTTTACTGTCTATATAAAATAAAGGATTTTCACCATTCATATCTCCACGGTCTATATGGAGATATGTTGGCTACCTGGTAGGGGGTTAAGGGAACGGTTTGGTAAAGGTCTTGCCATTGTTCAGCGTTTAGAGGTCCTGCAATGGACCTGGGTCAAATTTAGTAGGACCTCCTTCAATACTTCACGGTATTGGATGGCGGGGGTCCAAACTCTTTGATCCCCTCATAAGTTAACTACTATTAATACTATAACCCGGCTATTTAGGACTGTATCCCTGCTGACTCAGACTACTTAGCCGAGGGTAACGTCACCGCCAAAAGCGGGGCCTACCACAATACTGCATTAATAACTTAATTCATTATCTTCCAATAATCCACCCTTTTAGGATTGTATCCCTGCTGACTCAAACTACTGGGGTGAGGGTAACGTCGCCTTCAAAAGAGGGGCCTACTACAATAACTAAGATAATCTCTTAATTATGTGCAAAAGTGCGGAAATAATCAAAGGTTATACTAGATACGAGTCGGAACCAAGTGATTCATCTTGTCTATCTGTTTTTATTTTTATTTTTATTTTTCAGCATTTTAGTTAGTTTTATTTTTCTTAGTTTAAAACATTTTTCTAAAACTTTTATTTTGGTTAGACGTTGAGGATAAACCGATACTAAAAGCTCTTGTGTCCTTGGACGACCTCGGTATCTTACCAACGCTATACTACACTCAACGATGGGTGCACTTGCCCATATGTGTGTTTAGTGTTAGTGAAATATCGTGTTTTATAAATTTAAAACTTGGCTAAAATAAGTGTTAAAAAGGGCTTAAAATATACACCTAATATATACGACACTTCATCACACGCATCACGCCCCAAGGAGAGGTGCTCGGGCTAATGAAGCCTTTCTCAAGTAATTCCTGGAGTTGGGTTGAGAGTTCGCGCATTTCGGACGGCGCGAGTCGGTAGGGAGCTTTGGCAGTAGGGTTGGCTCCGGGAATGAGGTCGATACGAAAGTCGATATCACGACTTGGTGGTAAGCCTGGAAGATCCTCTGGAAAAACATTAGGAAATTCTCGAACCACAGGAACGTCTTTCGCTTCCTTCTTCTCTTTCTTTCCCTTCTCCGCTACTACAATGTTAGCCAAGAAAGCTCTGTATTCCTTGCGGAGATACTTGCTAGCTTGGACACATGACATGAGCTTGAGACCTTTTGAGGCAGTTTCACCGTATACACATAATAAATCACCATTCGCGAGCGAGAATCGATTCATCTTATCATAACACATAACTTCAGCATGGTTTTCGCGTAGAAAATCCATGCCTACTATGACGTCGAAACTTCCGAGTTGCATCGGAATGAGGTCGATTGGGAAGATGTGATTGTTGAGCTCAAGAGTACAATCACGGATAACAGAATTGACAGCGACGGTTCTTCCGGTAGCGACTTCCACATCGAATGTCGAGGAGAGTTGGGAACGTTTACGACTAAGGAGTTTCTCAAATTCGAACGACACAAAGCAGTTATCGGCTCCAGTATCAAACAAACATGAAGCATAAATACCATTCACAAGGAACGTGCCATTGACCACGTTGTTGTTGGCCTGGGCTTGACGCACGTTGAGGTTGAAAGTTCTGGCGCGTGTGGCCTGTTGTTGTTGCTGCTGTTGTTGTTGTTCTTGTGGCTGCTGTTGTTGAGGCTCTTGTTTCACAACCCTGTTTGGGCACATGTTGGCGAAATGGTTCGGGTCGCCACATGCGAAGCAGGCTCTAGCTTTGACTGCGGGTGCCGGAGGAGCTTGTTGACCCTGTGGGGCAGTGAGTAGAGCTTGATGAGCAGGAGCTTGTCGAATACGGCAGTTGGCAGTAAAATGGCCGTATACATTGCAATGAGCACAAAAACGGCAAGCAATGGCAGTTGGGTGATGGTAGGTGCAAGTAGGGCAGAGTGGGTGTGGCCCAGTGTATGCACGCTTTGCAGGCGGTGCATTAGCCACAGGGGCCGCTACTTGACGCTGGTGGGCTGGTACAGCTTGAATCGGTGCAGCAGTGATCGCACAGTTCTTGTTGCTGGAGCTATTCTTTCTCTTGTTCTTCCTCTTGTTGCTCGATGAGGTGGGTTCAACAGTCGGTGCAGTAGCGGTAGCTTGATGCAGATGCTTCGAAGTCTTATCCCAGACACCAGCCTTAACCCGCTTGTCGTTGATTTCAGCGGCCAGTAAATAAGTTTCCTCGATCATCGTAGTCTTAGCCGCTTGCACGAAATCAGCAACGCAGTCGGGCAGGGCCCGGATGTACTTCTTGATTGCCATGTCTGGAGTCTTGACTTGGTCGGGACAGATAATGCTGAGCTGCTTGAAACGAGCAGTGAGACCAGCGTTGTCACCTTCCTTTTGCTGTATGTGCCAAAATTCATCTTCTAGATTTTGACATTCATGAGGAGGGCAGAATTCCTCTAGCATAACTTCCTTGAGCTCATCCCACGACAAACCGTAGGCTGCATCGTTCCCTCGCTTGTTCCTCTCGGCCGTCCACCAGTCTAGTGCACGGGACTGGAAAACGCCCGTAGCATTCAGAGTACGGAGGTCATCAGGGCAACCACTCTGTCGCAGAGTAACCTCAATGGAATCAAACCAGTGGAATAACGCAGTAGGACCTCCTTCTCCAGTGAATTCTTTTGGCCCACACGACTTGAATTGCTTGAAATTGAAGGCCTTCGCGGTAGCTTTTGGAGCTTCGGTTCTCGATTCCTCAGACGATTTGCTGGCGTTCTCGTAAACATCACTCACGGCCTTTGCTACGCTTTTATCGATGATGGAAGCAAGACGTTTGTCTCTCTTTTCTTGACGAGATAATGCGTGACGGGATCCAGACGACATTGTCTGCAACAGACATCGTCACAGGACTCAACACATGTATTCGAATCTCACCTCACACGTCTACTACTACTAAAGCTCAGTAACACGTACTATGTAAACACTTAGACATATAACCACGTAGAACACAAAATCACATAAACACATAAGCATGTAGAGCACAGAATCACATCATCACATAGGCACGGAATCACAGAAACATTTTCAACACAGCGGCATACAAGAGCATATTGAAACACACAGGGTATTCCGACTGCCTCAGAATACAAAACCTAGCATTCAAAGTTCGCGATTTTTCGAGAATGGCGATCGTGTTTTAGTATATCGAATAGCGTAGTATAAGCGTACATTGTAGCATAGGGTTGTCCAAAATTCAGCGATTTGTTAGCGATTTGAGATAGAAATGCAGTGCGAGTCGTTCGTGTCGATCGAAGTGAAAGCAAAATCGAGTAAGTTCCAAAAATTTAAACACATAAACAGGTAATCACACATAAACTCATAAAAATCGATGAATTATCTGAGTCAGCAGTTGCGGCTCAGAATGTGAAACACGTAAAAATCGAGGGATAGACTGTCTGCGGCTAGTAGACTTCGACTAACCAAAGCGATTCAACTATTCGCAAGGACTTGTTGTCTACGTTTGACTTTCAGGACTGTGTCCTCACCTCGATTCTTGGGTGTTTGGTACACCTACCGTTAGTCGTGTCGTGACTTCAGGTCATTGGAGTCCGTCGAGACTTTGGTGAGAGTTTTGTAAGATGTGCGGAACAAGTCGTCAAGGTTAGGGTTTCACCCCTAGCTTAACAACTTCGTCCCTGTTTTAATAAAATAGAGGATATTATTCATCAAAATATGGATTTCACTCCTGATTTGGTATAATTTCCCCGTTGAACAAGCGTTCGTTATTGAAAAGAAAGAAGAAATCATTAATAAGTTGACAAACAGCATCGATTAAGCAATTTAGTCAAGAGTTTGTGGTTTTCATCCCTAATCTCGACTTTATCGCCTATTTATAGATGTAAATTCGAGTGCAGTGATAGTGTAGCATAAACGAGAATAGCGAGGAAATAAGCTCGTACATAGTCCCTACTGGTTATGCACAAGTCGGGGTGCTGGTTCTTAACTATAGTCTAGGTATCTAAGACTTCGACCCGGACTAGGTCGAGTCTCGCCTAATTCCCTATAGTTATGGCTCTGATACCAATCTGTCACACCCCAACCGATGGCGGAATCATCGGGGCATGGCACTGAGCGAAACAGATTGTCCAGAAGTTTCCATAACAATTAACAACACTATTCAATTAAAATAATACGTCTCATACCGTATCTCAAACAGTAAGTCAATTATTACAGACAAAAATCTAGGCAAATATTCTGTTCCGACAACTCAGATTTAAATAGACAGCAATTGTTTATCTGCTTCTAGAGACCCTTGATTCGTTATCTACAGACAACTATTTGTTGGGCTCTAAAGCTTTATTCTAGCTTCAAATTCCTACCACATGTGCATCCTAAGCACCTGTCACATACGTTAAAATAAAGTCAATACATAAAATGTAAAGGTGAGCATACAAGTTTGATAATAACTTATAGAGTTCGAATTCGTTTACGCATAACCAGCACGTACACATAGTGAAATGAAGCACGTTAGTTATCGACAGAGATCCATCGATACCAATGACTGCGGGTTGACTGCCCAAGGCAGTTCGCAATACATGATTACCACCGTAATCCATGCAAGTAAAAGATCCTTAACAACCCCCGTGTGAACGGGTGCTGAGTCCAAACTATAGTACTATCGTTGCTAAGGCAGGTAGACAGCATTCCATGTGTAAACATAACAAGCAAGCATTCATAAGCCACATATAACATGCATTAACGGTTAGCGTTCAAATAGTTTGAGTAGTGTGATAGTTGTAGTTTGAATATTCGTAACGTATGTAACACCCAAAAGTGCTTAAAGCAAAAAGGGATCGAGTATACTCACAACGATTTATGGATTGAAGGGAGCGCTTAGTGAGTAAGGTTAGCCTGAATAGATTCAGTAGCATAACGATAAGTGAAGCGTAAAACGGAAAACAAGTGTTGGAGGGTCGGACAGCTGGTCGATCGGACGTAGTTCGATCGGACGGCTGACCGTTCGGTTGACAGTCCGTTCGGTCTGCTGTCCGGTCGGTCGGTAGGCCGATCGGATGGCTGTTCGAGTGGATTGTTTCTTCCTATAAGAAGTATGTGTTTGTGTATGATGGCTTGACTTTTGAAGTTTTCGTTGTAGTATTTGAAAACTTTGAAGTATCTTTACCTTTCAGGTCGGTCGATCGAACAGTCGTTCGATCGGCCGGCTATCCGATCGGTTAGGTACTTCAGTAAATAGGTTCTCAGCAGGATGTCACCTGATCGGACGGCTGTTCGATCGGGTGGCACTCCGAACGCGTTGAACATGTTGAAAATCGACTAAGTATTGAAGCATAGTATCTCATGATCCGAAGAGTAATCCAATCGGACGGTAGTCCGATCGAACAGCAGTTCGTTCAATACTCTCTTCAATGAATTGCTCAAGTGTGGGACCATGTGCTAGCCGATCGGCTGGCCTGGTCGATCGGCTGACTGTCCGATCGGCTGGCTGTCCGTTCGGACAGCAGTCCGATCGGTCAGCATTCTGACCTGGTCGGCCTATTCCTCTAACACTTGGCTGTTCTGGTTTGTTTGTCGTTATATCGAGGTATCTTGACAATGAGTCGAACCATAGAACCCTCGTTCTTATTTGTTTCCCCTGCTCGGGCAGGAATCACCCAAATCCGGCCGACGAACTGTTCGGAACAGAGTTTAACGTTTAACTCGTAACCAGTTAACCTCGTGGGTAGAATCCGGATCTTGAGCCATGCAATCACCGAAGTGATTTGCAAAACGGCACAGACCCCGTTTCTATCGGTTGAAGGCATTGAGTGTAAAAGAGTTGAAAAAAGGTTGGAATATCCCCCTTTCAATCCTTTTTCACCGTGTATATGTTTAGATCTACTAAAGATCTTTGTTTGTTTATGTGGAAATCAGCTAGATCCAAGCTATTCTTGGTGGATTGAGGCCAAATCATGAAGTTCTTCAAGAACCCATGATGACATCATCCTAGAACACTTGATTCTTGATGATTTCACGGTTAAAAGTTAAGATTTGAAAGATAGAAAGGTGTAGGAGTGTGTATAGATCAAGAAAGTACAAGATTTAGGATGAAATCTTACCGGAAACGAGAGGAATCTGCGAAAAGATGAGTTGAGCGTGCTGGTCGGTCAGAGGTTTCCAAAAGTAGAAAAATGACAATGACAGGGGTATTTATAGGATGCCAGAAGGGGTAAGTGCTGGCCGATCGGCCAGGCAGCTCGATCGGACAGCAGTCCGTTCGGCTGGCTGTTCGATCGGCTGGGAGCCTGATCGATTAGTCGCACCTTTCTAGTGTTTCGTGCGACGATTTTTGATATTTTGATTCCGATTGCGAGCGGTACGATACGATAGGGTTTCCTAGTCAAATTACTTTCAGTCCCAAACACTAATATCTCGCATAATCTATTCTCCACCACTTATCATAGTTCGTTCACGATCCGAGTTCGATTGCATTTCGAGTTAGATTTCGAGTTTTGATTGAGTTCGCTTGATTATCACCACACAACATAAATAAACATGCACAGGTAACACGTAAGGCACACGCACACGTATAATAACAAGTATAAATACGTAGCTCGAGTTGCGATTTGATGTCGATTCGATTAGCATAGCTTGATTATTGGTTAGTTAACTTTATCGCATTGTTACTTCCTATAGTTCACAGTCGTAGGTCGATTGAATAACGATTAACACACATCGATTATTGTCATTAACAACACTTACTCCACATAATATGAATTAAATAAAGAAATTCCTACGAGTCAAGTTGCGCAAAATCGGTCGTTGACTTAGACCTTGACTTTGACTTGTGAAAACACGGGGTGTTACACATGGGGTCTCATCTTAACAAGTTTTCATTTATCACCAATATTTGTTCATCATAATTTGTCCATTTTGACCCATTTCATGGGGTCTCATCTTAACATGTATCCGGCTAACTGCATCTTAATCCAAAATACTTTCCATCACTTATATTATGACTATTCTAGGAGGTGTAAGCTTTACTTAACTTGCGTCTGTTCAAGCTTTCTCACGCCTTTGACCCGTTTGACCAATTTCTTTCCAAGCTCTCACCAGCTTGTCAAGAGTCAAACTATTAGATAATATCCACAAGATGATTAGATTAGTCATCCCATATCATGACCATCACACTTCATGGACCTTTATACGTCGTTTTTCTTTCCATTTTATTTTAGCCTATTGACTTACATAGATACATTATCAATTTGATAAAACTCACTTAGGCATTTTATTAAACACTTGGTGGGTATCATTTCTAAACCGTCATATTAGCTAAATTTGTCATCCAAAATTACCATGTATCCATGAGATAACACATTTTTAGTCATTTATCTATATTTAATCATCATGATTTCAAGTTCAATGACTAGCATCTACAATTCAACCATAAAAGAACCAAAATCTATACTCATGTCAAAACCCACTTCACAAGGTTTCTGTCACACCCTGACTTTTACGGAAGCATGATTTGGTGTGACTTGCTTAATATCATTGCATTCAACCATAACAAACAACTATATGAAAAACCAAGATGTTCATCCATAGATAGTTTTCAATATAATACAACCGTCATTGTTTAACATCAAACTAAGACTTTAAGTTTAGATCACATGACCACCAAAGCTTAAAGTTCCATACTGGACTTCACAAAAGACACAACCAAGCTAGGTTTCGAACCATATATCTTATCCAAGATAAAATACATAACCCAAACCCTTCGACTTCGAATGACACCTATTATTAGAGACAGGACTTGTAACTCCAACGCCCGCCAGATCCATACTTAATTTCCTGAAATACATGTAGTTTGAAAACATCAACAAAAGTTGAGCGAGTTCATGTGTGTGTTTGTGAATAAACCTTTGAAACATTTGTAAGTATGTTTGTATGTACTTGAAAACCCTGTATGAAAGCAACAAGGAAACAGATCAATTAATGTGTAGCTAATACATTAATATTTGTGACGTGATGCAGGAAGACTCAAACCTAGCAGACTTTTTCAATAAGACATAGTCACCACATGGTCCATTCGACGGACTCATGGGTGGGGCTCGCTACACCCAAATAGATCTATCACCCATGTCCCTCGGTCCTACAACGAGGATTAATGGTCTTAAGAGTGCGCCTACCCATTCACATGATCTACTGTACTTTCCAAAGCTAACCATACCAATTGTAATTGTTTGTAATCATTTTCTAAGATGTACTTCACTCCCGAAGTTATAAAACAAAACAGTTTAAAGAAAAGGGGGACATGAACTCACAGGTTTGCGTTCTTCGAATCCGCCTGTAACTCAAAGTTTCCTCTGGTGTATACGACTACCTACATGCGTACTACAGTCCATTAAACGGGTAGGTCGTGCCTTAACCTTGGTCTTGATTAGTGTATTGAGTTACGTTAGTTTGTGTCATGTAACACCCCGAAAATGTAAATCAATTATTTTAAATAAAATGTCGGTGAGCAAACAAGTGAACTAACTAGGATTAAAAATAACCTAGTTAGATAAAAGTCTTGTAGTGATGTATAAGTGGGTTAAAACACTAAATATAAGAACTAAACAAAGTTGAGGGGCTTGTGTTGTAAAACTTGAAACTTAATTCAATTAAAACAAATAACTTACACCAAACATACACAAAAAGGTGTGTCTGGTCGATCATCAGAGAAGGGGGCGACCAAAGCTCATCTTCAAACCCTAAGTTACATAAAAACTCAAGAATTGAGGGCAAAGATTAGTTCCAAAACGAAATTAAAGCTTAGATTGGTGATCTCCACTACAAGGGGGTCATAAGGTATGTGAATCTTGAAGGAAATCTCTACTTTGATTTCTGGATGAATTTATAAAATT
Source organism: Helianthus tuberosus (assembly GCA_030545235.1). Taxonomy (NCBI): domain Eukaryota; kingdom Viridiplantae; phylum Streptophyta; class Magnoliopsida; order Asterales; family Asteraceae; genus Helianthus; species Helianthus tuberosus. Next base: position 212,301,426 of record CM060424.1, read on the forward strand.
CGAAAATCGTTAATGCATGATTGTTATATGGATGAAATAGGAACATTATAGTGTCTAGGGGTAAACCCTAGACAAGTATATGTTGAAACCATGCTTAATTCTAGTAAAATCCATGAACACCATTGAAGGTGATTAATGGGTTTTTCTAGAACTAGATAAACACTAGGATTTTGGTTATTGTTCTAGTGTAATCAGATATTTGCGAAATGATTTCACATTTATTGATGTTAACTCTTATATGAGATAGTCCGATTGATGTTAATTTAGCAAAAATAACAAGTTGTGAACTTGATTCTAGTTAGATAAAAACCAGACCCGCTAGGTGTTTGTTAAAATGCCTAAGTGAGGATTAATATGTTAAAAATTGGGTGAAAACGCATATTTGATCGTTATAGCAAATTATGCATTAATAATTGCAAAAAGGGTTCTAAATTGATTTTTGAATTGAACTCTTTAGGCAAGGAATCCGGATCGTCGAGTGGACAAGCCGGAGGAGATACGCGTTTAAAGGGTGTGCTCTAAAGGTACGTAACTACGGTTTCGTTACGTTATGCTCAATTATGTATTTTCGTTAGTAGACTTTAAAATTTGCATAATATATGAAGTTGGTATTTAGTTGAAGTGACGGGGATCACTAGATAAATAAATGGGTCAAATATTAGTTAGAATAAGTTTGGTGTGTTGTAAATGGTGGTTTCCATTAAACAACCAAACGGGTCGAACAATGGTTGAATTTGTAGTGTTGAAGTGACTAAACCGTCACTCATTAAAAGTTGAGTTATAAAAGTGTAAACCATGGAATGGACGTGATACGCTAAGGTTAACAAACCCGGGAATGGGTAATTATGGTTAGAAACCAATGTTGATGAATCATACAAGTATGTAACTTGACCCGTTACATTAAACAAATTGTTGTTAAATTTTGCGAAGTCTTATTTTAGGATAAATATGGTGTCGATTGTAGCGACCATGATCGTTACTTGAATTAATAGTCTAAGAGTGACAAGAAATCGTTTGGTAGTCATCATATTGAAGGATTCCATAAAATGAGCCAAACGGGTCAATTAGTTGTGTAAATTTTGTTCTAGTGTTTTAGAGAGTTAAAAAGGCGATGAAAATCATAAGAGCATTAAGCCATGAGATTGGTAAAGAAATGTGAGTTATGATAAGCTCCGGATGTTGGGTATAAAGTGCCATAAGTTTACTAGCTAAATGATAGTAAATTGTGTGAAGTTGAAATGGGTCGAATAAATGCACAATGACATATAGTCTTTCTGTCCGTAAGTTAAACTTTTGGTATGAAAATTGTAATAGGCACGTTGGTAATGAATTTACAGACGTATAGGAAAAAGAATAACTGAAAACGGACTTACGAATCAAAAGTTATGCCAATTTTAAGTTGGGATTTGATTATACATTGAGCTGGGTATGTACAACAACAGATAAACAAACATTCTGTGAAAATGAGGGCTACGCGTCACGCGAGACCCCTAGGCGTCACGCGGCGCCCCCCCTTCCGGGAAAATTTTATTTTTCTTGTATGTTGACCCATGGAACTTGTTTATATCTATTCTAGTATTATCAAAACTAACATTTGATGTGGTTTTGACCTTAGGTGACTATGGTGAACTTACGGATGGCGATCAAGCAAATGTCGAAGAACCGAACACGACTTTTGAAGCTTCCGCAATATTTTAACCTTTAATAGAGTATGTTTATGGGGTGTAAACAAATTCTTAAACAACTTTTGAATGCTTTGACTTAGTCGTTAGTTGGCTAAGTTTTTGCTACTTTTGAACTTTACTTATGGAATCTATGTTATAACTAGACATCTTTCATCTAAAATGGTATCCATTATCATTAAATTCTAGTAAATATGAGACGGGTGTTACATGTCATCAATGTTATTCCAAGTTATATAATTATTTGTTAAAATAATACATATTTTAACTTAAATTATATTTATCAAATTTTGGAATAATTGTTAAAATATTATATTTTAACTTGACACACTTATGTATTGTATATGTATATCCTTCCCAATGATGGGTGTATTTGTATTCGTATACTTATACTTGTATATTTTTGCCATGTATTGGTATCGTATTCCGGAGTGTATTTATACGTACGAGAATACATATTTTTATTGTGTTTATTAAGTATCCTTATACTTAATTTTCGTATTAACTCTTCCGGAATAGTATCTTTAATAAAATACATCAATATATTTCTCCAAAATATATATTTTAAGAAGTATTACTTAGAAAATTTATTTATAATTTTTCCCTTGGCAAAAATATTTATAAATTTCATACAAGTCTCAAAAATAATATATTTTCAAGTCCAACTTAGAAAATATATATATATGAACCCATTTTTCATCCAAAATGATATATTTCAAGTTTACTTAAGAAAATACGTTTTCTCCCAGAAATAATGTATTTCATGTGTGTTTGAGAAAATATGTATATATTTATTCCGAAATTAATACATCTTCCAATAATTCCAACAAAATATATATCTTTACTTGCCAAAAATACTATACTTTCTCCTTGTCAAAAATATGATATAGTCTTGTAATAAGTGTAAAAATCATATTTTTGTTTCCTTGGTGTTCAAAATATTATTTACCAAAAATATACTTGTGAATAAGTTTTTCGGAGTATTTTTGTGAGTTATATTCCTTTGTTCGGTTCCACCAACAAGTTGAGTATTATTTGTATATTTATTCCTTGGAATTTTGGTAATATTTTGGATTGTAAATTCTTGGTATTTTGATGAGTTATATTATTTCAAGTCCCATATAATATACAAATAATCACACCCATGGTGACTTCTAAATATATATTTTCCTAAATACATATTTAGTCACTTTTATTTATGAAAACCAACCTCCATTATTTGTATTTTGTAACAAAAATTATGGCAGAGTTTATGTGAGAAATTCATGGTCTAAAACACATTTGTAAATACTTGTTTAAAAATATTTTTCTAAATGTTTAATTTTTAGAAAAATTTTGCCATAGTTTCCCCTAAAAATTGAGGTTTCCATGCTTTCAAGCATATCATTTTCTTTTGTAAAAATCAACACAATCAAACCACAATCAATAATAAACAACCTTCACTTACCAATCTTGCCAAATCAAGCATAACCTAACACTTCATGAACTTGAATATTTGTAAAAATTTGTAGTAACTTACTAGTGTTCTTAGTAAGCCTTGTTATCCTTTAAAGTGTGATTAGTTCTTTAAAAAGTTTATTTTTAAAGAAGATTGATCTTCACAACTTGTGATCATATTTTCTAAAAATGTTTCTTCATAGATTTTTCTTGTTAGACATATACTTCTACACTTGTTTAACCTTCAAAAATAAGTTTTGTTTATGCAAGAACCAAGATCAAGTAAACCTTGTGTTTTTAACTTGGTTCCTTTGAATAACCATCCATGAATCTTTAGATCTACAAGTATTACAATTTACTTTGATCATTATTTTACAAGAAAACACTTCATTCATTCAAGTTCATGACTTTTGTGAGGATGATCCATTAATCTTTAACACCTTCATCCTCTCATCTTGCTAGATTATGTTTTTAATCATGATCTAGCAAGATCATATGATGATCAACATCATTTTCATAAGTAAACAATGATCAATAAGCAAATCAACACATAAACAACATGATTTCTTTAGGATTCAAGCTTATGTTCATGTTTTATTCTTGTGGTTCTTCATGTTCTTCATGATTAACATTATGATTCTTCTTTTAACCACTTAAAATAGGAGTAATATGGGAAGATCAAGGTTCTTACCACTAGCTCAAGGCTAGGGATGATCAAGAGGAGAAAACAAGTGGATAAAAGCAAACGGTGAAGGTCCTTGAACTTCCGAAAGCTCCAAGCTCCCTTAAGTAACCTCTAACACCTTTGAGTATACTTGGAATGTATGTAAAATGATTGAATGATGGTGGGGTTGTGGTTGTTGGTTGTGGCCGTGAGCAAGACAAGAGGAAGAGAAGGGGTGGTGTTGGTGTGTGTAAGAATGAGAAATGAGGTTATGAACATGATGTGCTTACTTATAATCCATTTAGGGGCTTTATCTCATGGTTCTTGTGTCTAATAATAGCCAACACAATCCATTATTTAATCAAAAGAAAATCAAGAGTGGGCCCCACACTATGGCCGTGAACTAGGTGTAGGGGGGGTAGTAGGCTAGGTCTTAAACATTAGTTAGTTATTTAGGTTGAAATCCAAGTATTGGTTAGGGATTTAGTTACTAGATATTTATGTAGTGTGTGTTATGATGTTTGGGAACCATAACTAGCTTGGTAATGTTAAAACAATGCTTCTAGTGAAAATTTGGTGTTCCGGGTAATGTCCGGTTGTTCGGTTGGTTACCGGTTCGTTAAGGTGCTAAACTTCGCAGTTTAGTGTGCTTTATGTAACCTTTTGTGACAGTTTTGATTCCCGACACTTAGGAAAGTATTCAGGACCATTTAATCATATTTCTGCATGATATTAAGTTGTTTAAATGCTGAATTTTGCTGAATTCTGCAGAATTCTGCAGTTTATGTGAGTTTTAGGCACTTTCCGGCACTTAAACTATCTCTAGGAAGACAGTTTTGTGATACTTACTTTCCTACACACTATACTAGTGTAATACTTGGTTTCTGGCTCATTTTGTATCTCAATACCATGTCTGTCTACCTACTGAATTTTGTCAGCATTTTTCTGATTTGCCGGATTACTGTGCTAACTGTGTTTCGTGCATCATTTGAGTCAATAAAATTCTCTTGCAATAATGACATGACATTAAGCAATATATGATGCACATGTATGTATATGGTAATAATCAGAAAACAATTTGAGTCATAAATTGTAAATCAGCACAGTCATTAATCATTAACTATTGTCTAATTAATTGTACGGATGCATGCAAATTTGACAGTTGTCACAGTTTCAACCTAGAACAACCATGCATATGATTTCTACATATATTTCCATTCATATAATGATTCTAACCCAATTTTTTCACATCAATCTCGTCATATCAACAATACCCACTTACATCAAAACTCATCATATGTAAATCTACCACATACATTTGGTTTAGACGATTCTAGAGGGTTAAATCCTTCAAACATGCAAGGAAATCGCTTGGACTTCACCTTCAATTATGTTGATTTTGTGATTGAATTCTAGAGAGGATTTTCTCCTCTCACTCTCTAGAACACACCACACACATGATGTGTGTGTTTTATTTTTATAACCTTTCATATTTTCTACTTTCAAGAAGGTGCAATTCAGCCCATCTATGTTTTGTTTGTTTATAACTCACTTAACCTTCATTTAAAAATAACAATGTTAACTAGGTTAATATTCCTAGTTGTATCCTTCTTGTTAATTATCAAACGAACATTATAATTTAGTTCACTAAGTCCGAGGATGTCACGACCCGGCTTAATTTAAGTCCCGATAGCCCGGGCCTTTTATAAACTTTATTTCTAGAAAAGCGTTCATTTATCTTTTATTTAACATTAAGTTTATTTAATTAAATCCTAATGTTTATCGGGTTAACTTTTACCACTGACGGTATTTTACCTGCTTATCCCCAATTAATTTGGTTTAATTACCAAATCTGCTTTTAGGATGTTACAGATGGTTCGTGTCTCGTTTGACCAGCATCAAGCACCTCAATGATTCTAAATCATGTAAAAGCACATAGACACACACATACAACATCTAAGACACGTCAACTACTACCTTCATACACCTATCATCATTAAGGTTTGAAACTTGATGATAGAATCACAAGTTAAAATTCTACATGGTACAAGTCATTCTATTAATATTGGCACCTACAACGCCTCATACCTCTATATCACTAATAAAAAGCCATACGCCTACACAAATTGGTAAATCCCATCTAACTAATTCGTCGTAAAAATCGTTGACCATGGAAATATGTTTATAAAAACTTTTGATCGCATGTGAAAATCACACATGCCAACCCCGAAAACATTTAAAAGGGGAATTAGAACTTACTAGTTACAAAGCTTCGAATCCACAACTAACCGTTCAATTGAAACGTCCTCGAGCGCGAACTTCTCATCACACAAAAATCCATTACTTTGTATCCAAGTAGTAAATGAAACACATAACGTAACCCATCAGATCCCCATTCACATCTGCAACTGAACACACATCTATTCCGATCGCCAACGAAACTCCAGTTTCATGTACACTACCCGTTGGATCACTCAAGATCAACTGAACTCGATAACCCACCTAAATCATTCACCAAGGGACCTTAAATCTAAAAAAACAAGAAACGGGTCATGTGACTCGTCCGGACCCCAGAACCCATACCGAACCTCCAATGTGTGCGCACGCGTACACACACAGACACACCTCATCTCCATGCATCACACATACCCACGTGTATGCAAACTCCCTCACCATGCAAGCCCAAGCTCCACCCGAGCCCGTACCTAAGTAATCGGTTTAATCTGGGTTTGATTTCCCACCGACCAAACACCCTCTGACCATCACTATAGCCACCATCGCCTCCAATCATCACCACCGTACCCTACTGTAACCATCTTTATCACCGAAACACAACCATCGACCACCATCACCGCCACCTGCCACTACCGACCACCGCCACCCGACCACTACCGCCACCCTCCGCCGACCACCACCACCATCCTCCGCGACCACCACCCGCTACCGTCGACCACCACCACCCACCGTCGTCGCCACTACCATCGCTGCCACCTGCCACCGCAGACCACCGCCAACCCCGACCATCGCCACTACCACCGCTAACAATCGTCACCCACCGACCATCGCTACCCACCACCGCTACCACCGACCACCGCCACCCATCGCTGCCACCGCCACCACCTATCGCCGATTTAACCTATCGCCGATTTAATTCATTACTCTGTTCTTAAAGAAATGATTTATTCCTTTCCTGCATGGTAACCAAACAAAACTATGGAATGTAATGATCAATTTCATTCCTTTGTCCATATTATCTCGTCCATTCCATTCCCTCATCTATTCCTTTACGTTATACCAAACTGATCCTAGCAGTTAAAAAGAGTTTAAAAGTAAAACATTAGCAGTTAAAAAGAGTTTAAAATTTAAATCGCCGTCACCATTTTAGTGAGGTGATAGAGACTTTGTATCTTTTGGAGAGTGATCAGGGTTATTAAAACCTATATAAATTAGCAAACTTTTTGTGCATAAGGACTTGTAAGTTGTGCTTTGGGTGTTTTCCAAAAAAAACTTGATTTTTTAGTTTTAACCCAAAGGTTTGTACCTTTTTCAATTTTAACCCTACATAATTTGTTTTTTTAACTTTAACCCAAAACTTTTCATTATTTGCAATTTAACTTCACAACTTTTGTCACTTATACTTTTCATCTTTCGCAAATTTTCGTTTTACGTATAGTTCTAAATTTTTCGAGTTAATACGACGCAACGTGCATGTGTGGTTCAACGTTTTTACCTCTATTTTCCATGTTTGATAGGTTCGTCGCAATACGCATATTATAGGTCGAGTCAGTGTTGGTTGTCAATGACGGTTGTGTGACATTAGTACTATTTGACACCGTTTTACGCCCCGCCGCAACACGGGGTGTTCTTTGGGGATTTTTCAAAGAAAAAATTGTTATGCATATGTTTGTCGTAACGTTGGCTTTGGGGGTTTTCAAAAAAAAAATGATTTTTTTTTACTTTTCACCCAAAAGTATTTCATAAATTACTTTTAACCCAAAACTATTTGTTTTTTACTTTTAACCCAAAACTTTTTATCTTTTACAATCTATCCTCATAACTTTTTTTACTTTCAACTTTGGTCCTTTATAGTTTTCATTTTCCGCAAATTTTGCGCTCTATGCTTGGTTCTAAATTTTGTGACTTAACACATCACAGCGTGCGTCTTTGGCTTAACGTTTTTACGTTTCGTTCTAAATTTTGCGAGTTAACACGACGCAACGTGCGTGTGTGGGTGAACGTTTTTACATCGTCTATTTTTACCCCGTTTGACAGGTTTAACATAACGTGTGGGTCGTAGATCGACTTAGTTATAAATAAAGAATCCCCGCCGCATTGCGGCGGGTCGTAATCCTAGTTTGATGTAATTTTGGAGCAGTGTTACCTAACATTTGCTGTTAAAAAAAGAGTTTAAATAAAATTACGGTGGCTTGTTTAAATAAAAAAAAACCCATGACAACGTGTTTCTTGCCCAAACAGAGATGCAGAAGCGAGAGCTAGGTAAGCAAGGCGGAGGTCCCGGTGGCTCCGGCACACCGGCGGCAAAGAGAGGCCGTCCGGTCGGCAGCACCGCCAGCAATCTGGCGGCGGCGGCGTTGGCCGAGGCGGCAGCACCGTCTACACTCCTTGGTCCGTCGCTCCAAATCCACTCTACGTTCGCTGGTCAGTTATTTCAAAACCCTAATTTTGCTATTACTCGTTTATTACTATTGAAACATTAAAATTGTTTAGTTACTGGCTCTGTAGAGTAAATTGACATAGATTAGGTTGCTAATTTAGCTTTACTGCTTTAGAGGTTAGTAATTTGTAGTCATTGTGTTGTTTAAGTTATATTATGTCTTTTTAGTTGTGTTACCTGCAAAATTTATCTGATTTTTATGCAGTGTGCCATAATTATTATGTCTTCTTGATTTGAAAGTTTGTAGCCCTAATTTTGTATTATAAATAGTGGTCTTAGCCTATGTAGTTAATATCACCGATATATCAGTGATATATCCTTTATCGGTCTCCTGGTGAGATATCTGTGCAAAATGTCGGTCAGAATATCGGTACCGATAATATTGGCGATATGGACCGATATTGGACCGATTTTCCCGATATAAGTACCTTTCTTCTTAGTTCTACCATTCGTCTTTCTTCTTATTGTAGCTATTAGTGTTTTAAGTCTTAATTGTTAGTTTTTAGTGTTTTAAGTCTTAGTCAGTTCCTACTTGGTACAAGTGTTAGTGTTTTGCAAGTTGTAAAAGGTTAATTTGTTAATGGTAGGAGAGTATACTGAATTGTTAGTGTTAACTTGCTATATATGTAAATTTAGCATGATATTAAAATTACCAATATCCCATCGCGATAACTGATACCTCAAATATCGGTCATTGACCAATATCCGATATTTTACCGCATTAACTACTTATCTTAGCGTTGTGATTATGTGAGCACCTAAATAAAAGAGTACTAGTTGAAGCCCGTGGACGTAGATTACACCAACCGAACCATGTTAAATCTCCATGTCTCTTCTTTTTCAGTTTCTTTGTTTGTATTCGTGTTTGATTCCTAATCCTAACATATAGGGATGTTGAATATGGAGGATCAACCGACCTAAAGGGAAAGCCAACCCTACAATAAGCCGGCATTATCCTTGCAGCCATCGACCCTGATTTGAAAGTAACTCAAGTTGGCTGATTTCGTTTGATTTGAATATAGCCGATTTATTTTCTAAGTTTTTCGGCAATCGGTTTGAGTCTAATATGGATTGCTAACTGTTTGGTTTGATATAAATAGCCCTCAGTAATTGTAATTTTAGCACCGTATCAATAATATCGACTTGCTAGTGTAGCCGGGGATGTAGGTCAGTTCAGACCTAACCACATATAATCTTGTGTGAGTTTTTTTTTTCAGTTTTCGTGTGAGTTTGTTTTGCATGATCCGAGAGTTCCAGTTCTGTTTTCTGTTTGCGTCTATCAGTAGTCAGTACCACTGCCCATGTTCTGTCGCTGCTCAACCGTTTACTGTTGAGTTTGTGCCGTCAAATTGAAGCCAATCGAAATCAGCAGGTTGCTGCTCATTTCAGTTGCTCAGCAGCAAATTAACACTGCTATTCGACAGCTGTCTAGTTCTGTTCAGTAGTGATACCTCCTAACAAGTAGCACACAACACAACTCCTGCTTACTTGAGGAGTCTCTTCCTCATTTGGGATGAATATATTGAATAATTATGTGGTGCCTTAGATCCATCACTGGTTTAGTTGTTTATGGATCATATTCGACTTCTTCATTAATAGGCTCTTGCTAGACTTCTTGAAATGTATCATAAACTGGAATCTCTTTGTCACTTGCTTCATCGTATGTGAGCCTTAGCCTTTCATTATATTGCACATTCTACCCCCGTTTTTTTCTTCCTCTTTGGATCAAACAGCCTTTATGTCCTTGAATTGGTGTTATAAACATAATGAGCCTTAGTCTTTCAAAGATGGATTTTTTTTGTTTCTTTTTGTTTTTGAATCAAGCTTTATGTTTATGAGAAGCTACCAAAGTACAACATAATGAACAACAAATTTGACGATGACCAACTGAAGGCTAAAATTGTACAAGGCTTTAAACAACTTCTTGTTCCGTACAACCTTTGTAGGAGAAATATTGAGAGATATACTGCAATGGCACCGCCTTCGTCCAGTAGTCATATGTTCAATTCTTTTACCATACTTCAGTTGCATTGTTGTGATGCGTGCTAGGTCATTTTGTTTTGATCAATAAGGAGCAGTAAGATCTGTTACATTTACAAATTCGATTAATAGCAAGTGAAGTTGGGAATTTGAATATAATTGTTCTTCCTCTCATGCAGACCAAAACACCAAAAGGATTGTTCATGCTCTTCAAAGTGGACTAAAAAGTGAGCTAACATGGGCACTGAACGCCCTAACTTTACTTTCATTCAAAGAGAAAGATGACGTGCGGAAAGACGCAACTCCACTTGCAAAGATACCGGGATTGCTCGATGCCCTTCTCCAAGTTGTACGTGACAACTACATCTATCTTTATCATTTTTAGTTTTCATATAATGTAAAAACTACTATTTTCCTTACATATACCTTGTATGACAACGACAGATAGATGACTGGCGTGATATCGCTCTCCCAAAAGAGCTCGTAAAGACACCAAGAACAAGATCACTAGGTGTTAACGCCATTGTTACCGGATTCGGAAATGATAGACCCCATACGAAGTAAATTTCATGTGACAAGTAAACAATTTTTTTCTAGAGTAAAATGCCATTTTTGTCTCTTGAGGTTTGGCTACTTTTGCGACTTTCTTCCAAAGGTTTATTTTTCCGCATCTGGATCCAAAAGGTTTGAAATCTTGCCATTTTCATCTGACTCGTTAACTCCATCCATTTTTTAACGTTAGTTCAGGGATATTTTTGTCTTTTTAGATATTTTTTGTGATGATTAAAAGGGTTTGGGTGTGAAGAAAGTTAACAGTGGTGGATATATCTTATAGTGTTTTTATTTTAATAAAAAATGTCTAAAAAGACAGAAATGTCCCTCATTTAATGGAGAAAATGTATGGAGTTAACGAGTCGGGTGAAAATGGCAAATTTCAAACCTTTTGGACCCAGATGCGAAAAAACAAACCTTTGGACGAAAGTCGCAAAAGTGACCAGACCTCAGGGACGAAAGTGGCATTTTACTCTTTTTTTATGTTCTGATATTGCGCAACCTTCATATTTGCTCTTTTTATGGCAGCATAGGATCTGGTTCGGTTTCCGAGGTATCCCTGCAGAAAAAAGCAACTAAAGCTCATCCGTCAGAATGGTGGCTTGCGGAAGACGGTCTGTTTAATCTGGATGATGAAGGGCGGGCTGAAAAGCAACTTTGTGCTGTTGCTGCATCAAATGTTCTTAGGAATTTTTCCTTTATGCCGGAAAATGAAGTCATCATGGTTCAACATCGCCATTGTCTGGAAACAGTCTTCCAGTGTATGGAGGACCATGCTACAGGTAATCAATATATTTTTATAATCGAGTAAAATGCCATTTTCGTCCCTGAGGTTTGGGCAGTTTTGCGACTTTCATCCAAAGATTTGTTTTTCCGCATCTGGATCCAAAAGGCTTGAAATCTTGCCGTTTTCATCCACCCGACTAACTCCGTTTGTTTATTCTGTTAACTGGTATTTTAGTATTTTTAACTAAACTACAAGTTTATAATGCATAAGGTACATCGTCTCTGCTTCTCTCTCTCTCTTTCTCTAGAGAGTGCAAAGAGAGAGAGATAAGCAGAGATGATGTACCTTATGCATTATAAACTTGTACCTTAGCTAAAAATGCTAAATACCCTTCAAGTCAACAGAATAAACAAACGGAGTTAGTTGAGTGGATGAAAATGGCAAGATTTCAAACCTTTGAAATCCAGATGCCGAAAAACAAACCTTTGGACGAAAGTCGCAAAAGTGGCCAAACCTCAGGAACGAAAATGGCATTTTACTTTTTATAATCTGAATTACTGTTTTTTAATACTTGACAAAAAAAAGATATTTGTTTATTTTTCTGGCTAGTAAATTAGTAATGCATCTTCATTGTTGACAGAGGATGAAGAACTTGTAACAAATTGTCTTGAGACAATCGTGAATTTGGCTCCAATGCTTGACCTTAGAATCTTTAGCTCATCAAAGCCTTCCTACATCAAAATTACGTAAGAATATATATAGCTTATTCTTGTTTTCCTTTTTTTTGCTTTAAATAATTTATTTTCGTGTTATTCGAAAAAGGGAGAAACGCGCTGTTCAGGCCATTTTGGGAATATTGGGATCTTCTATTAAAGCTTGGCATTGTGCGGCTGCAGAGTTACTTGGGCGCGTGATAATAAACCCCGACAATGAACCGTTTCTACTTCCTTCTGCATCACAGGTTTATATGGTTGCTTTTAGTTATGAGTAAAATGCCCGGATAGTTCTTGTGGTTTGTCAATATTTCACCTTTAGTCCCCAATTTTCTAAAATTACACTCGTTATCCCTGTGGTCTGACAGGTTGTTACTTGTTACTTGGATAGTCCCTGAAGTGGAAGGAGGTTAGTTTTCTCAGTTAAGTGGGTGTGAAATGACTAAAGTACCCTTATTTTAAAAGAATTAAAGCATTAAAAGTTAAGTGGGGCCCACCACTATTAAAAGTTAGGTGGGATCACCACTATTACTTTTTAAAAGTAAGGGTAATTTAGTCATTTCACACCCACTTAACTGAGAAAACTAACCTCTATCCACTTCAGGGACATCCGAGTCACAACTTGTCAAACCACAGGGATAATGTGTGTAATTTTAGAAAGTTGGGGACTAAAAGTGAAATACCGGCAAACCACAGGGACTATCCGTGCATTTTACTCTTTAGTTATTTTGTATTTTGGTTGAATACTTTTATCTGAATATGTAAAGGTTGGGCTTGCAGATTTACAAGAGGTTGGTTGATCTTTTGAGCCTGCCAGCTGTCGATGCACAAGCTGCTGCGGTCGGGGCGCTTTATAACCTTGCGGAAGTCAATATGGATTGCCGATTGAAGCTTGCCAGTGAAAGATGGTAAATGTTTCTTTCACTATGTTTCTATTTAATAGAACTGCCTTGTTTCGTTTTTAAAGATCCTTACTAGGGCTGCAAACGAACCGAACGTTTAGCGAATAGTTTGTGAACCGTTCGGCGGGAAGTTCGTTGGTTTAATAAATGAACGAACACGAACAAGAAATTCCGTTTGTTTAGTTAAATGAACGAACATGAACAGAGGCCGCGTTTATTTATTTATATTCGTGAACGTCTGGTAACGTGTTCGTTTGTTTTCGATAGCTCATTAGTGTTTCTAACTTTTATATTTTATTTAACTACTTCAAAATGCCAAGAAATAAAATATGAGTCGATTATATATTCTGTTCATGAACGCTTGTTTGTGTTCGTGAACGTTTGTTGCCTAAAATTAACAAACGACCACGAACACGTTCATTTCCTTAATGAACGAACACGGAAAAAAAAAATCTCGTTCAGTAAGTGTTCATGAATAGCTCGTGAACACATATATCTCCTTAACAAACGAACACAAAGAAGGTCTTGTTCGTGTTCGTTCGGTTCGTTTGCAGCCCTAATCCTTACGTTTTCTTGTATTTAAATAGGAAAATTTTAATGTGGCAAAATGGGCCAAGTCATTATTGGGTTAAATTAATTGGTTATTAAAAGTTAAAACTAACCGTGTGCATTAATCTAAAATGGTCAGGGCGGTTGACCGGTTGCTGAAAGTGATAAAAACACCACACCCTGTACCAGAAGTGTGTAGAAAAGCCGCGATGATACTAGAGAGCTTAGTTTCAGAGCCACAAAACAGGCCTGTGCTGCTAGCCTACGAGAATGCGTTTGCGGAAATACTGTTTTCTGATGGAAAATTTTCGGATACATTCGCTAGAATATTGTTCGAGTTAACATCAAAGCCCAACAGCAAAGTGGCTACCGCTCGCGGCATTTGGGGCATGTAGCTCTTGGATTTTTTTAAATGAAAACAGGTATATTTCTAAAATGTACCTCTACTGCTTGTGGTTTAGGTTAAAACATGGATTTGAGTAAATGTTGTGAATCGATTCAAATGGCGTTATATAAGTAGATCAAAACTTGGGATTTTAGCCTTGTAGTAATGTAATTCAGCCGACAATAACTTTTATTGCATGTTTAGTTTAAAAAAAACATTTCATCTTTCAACGTATGGGTGTCATGAAGAAAATACAGGGGTGTGCATTTATGACACGACAAGAAAACATGAATACGGACCTAATTTTAAATTTGCGGGTTTGGATTTAGTCTAAGCATGTTCGGGTCAATCCTGCGGGTTCGTGGGTTCTATAAAATTCTTAGCTTACAAGAAAGCTTAAGCTAGGCTTGTGACTAGTTTTCAAGCTCAAGCTTAGCTCGGGCTTGGGCACGACTTGTTCAATATTTATAAATATAAATATATTTATAATTGTAGTTTTTGTATACAAGTATTGTATATTATTTTATTATAAGTGTATACGTACTTATTGTTATTGTGTGGCGTATATATTCGAACAAAATCATACAAAGTCGTGGACCTTTGTCAAGCTTGATACTTGAAAGCATGAGCTTGGTTAAACTTTTGTTTCGAGCTTTTAGCGAGCAGATCTAGAGTGGCTCATGAGGGCACTATTTGTTTTTGTCTACACGCCTAATCAAGTTTTATAGTTACATATTATCATATTGGTTCTAAATTGTAATTTTAGAGTATTAATACAAAAAAACAACATAACTTATTTTTTTTTTTCTGTGTTAAACCAGTCGTGTGCGTGTCAACATATAAAAGTTCATGCCATGTATGTTCAGGTTTATTTGTCCGGCATGGGTTTTGGGTTCGTGTTGGCTTCGACCTGTCAATCCAATAACACAACTGATTTAACCCCAATTTTGAAGAATTACAATCCAGCTGAGAACCTATTATGGGAAACATGATAATATGCGCGGAGGGGATGATGATACGTGTGTCGAGTTTAACATTGTTTTATAGTTATTATTCATAATTCGACATTTTAAATGTTTAGTTTTAGTTTTAGTTTCATGCTTTCTTTCTGGTCATCATGACAATTCTCTTTACGTTTAGTAGATGGGACTTTTTTCTTATATAGTATAGAAAAGTTGAGTAGTTCCAACAAATAAACTACTTTTTTCATAAATGTTACTTTGATTGAGCAAGTCACAACTTTTTTTACCTAAAAAGATTGCAACCTTAAAAAAGCCAACGTGTTGCCCATTTATTTGGGTTTTGAACAGTTCAACCTCAGTTCTATTTTTCGAAGTGTCTTAATAATTACTAAAAGGTCACTGGTCTGTTGTTATATTTTTGAAAGAATTAAAGTTTTTCAATGGTTTGGTTGATAAAATTTTCTTTGTAATGGTTTTTTTTGAACGACAAACTTTGATCACTTACGGACAACTGGAGTATCTGTATAATCGTGCCACCAGTGGAACCACCCGATCATAAATATGTATTCTTAACCTCCACCATGAACCACGAATCTAACAATCATGAACATAAACATTTGATGAAAATGACCGTTTCTTAATCTACTTATGCGCCTTTCACTTAACAGTAGCGGACCAATGAATTATTTATACAGGGTACGAACGAGAGGTTCGGCTATATATTTAAGGGGTGCGATCCGGATTTTTGCCTGTAAAATTCACTAATTTTTTCTAAAGGGGGGCGCCCACCCGCCCCTGTCACTTAGTCAACTTAAAACTCTATGACTTAATCGGCATAGAGGCCATCCGCCTTAGACAAATCCAAAAGTTGACATGTCAAGGCTAGAAGAGGGCCACATACATGTCACTTCACGTCGAAAACAAGAATGAAAAATAGTGTAAAATTATGCAAGATCTGTTGTCAATTTACCAATTAGCACACACGACTCATGTTTGAGAAATCCAAGAAATATCACACACTAAGATAATATGAAGCGAAAATTGAAAATCAAGATAAAATTAATGAAATCACATATATTATGCTTTAATTTCAACTTGAACTTTACACACTGTACGTCTTTACTTACTCGAATTTTCGAAAGACAAAAGACTTAAAAGTAATCATAAGACACTCTACACGTAAATAGTTTATATGAAACATATCTAGTTAATTGTGTGGGTTTTGAGATAAGTTATGAAGATTTCATAAAAAGGTGTTTTAGGGTTTTAAATCCCTATGCTTAAATGTTTTACCATAATTTGTAGATGAACCAACAATCTTAGTTTGTTCTACGATACCGGATTAGGGTTCGTTCTTGGATCTTTATTCTTTCGTTTCAAGTATTTGTTTGATTGTGACAAATATATGTTTTTTTTATTAATATCAATAAGGATGTTGAAAGTTACCATTGAATTGATTTTCGTACTCATTACATACCTTTGTTTCAAGAACTCGAAAAAAAAGCAAAAACCATGATATGATATAACAACTTGCAAGACTTTTCTCACAAACTAAAAAATAAATACATGTACAAATCAAAATAATATAACAATTAAAGACAATAACACGATCAGAAGATAAGTATTTTAACCTAGAATCATCGCGAGCACGAAATCAAACTTACATTATTGTTATCGATCGAGAGAAAAAAAAATTACCGCTAATGCCAACGTATGGTGATGGTAATAAGCGGCCATACATGGAGAAATAAAACATAGACAGGAAAATTATAATATTTGTTTTTTTAGAACGCCTTCTAATCCTAACTAGTTTTAAGCCCCTCGCGTTGTAGGGTGGAGGACGTAAAACCATACTACCAGCGTTGGGGGGTGGGAGTAGAACATTGCTAAGTAGCACGCAAACAACTATCAAATCTGGGAAAACACGTAAAAGAAAAACATGAATTTATAATACAAAGTAACTCACACGACATAAAACGTAAATGAATTCGCAATTATACCGACACGTATTAGGATATTCATGGGTCAAAAAGTTTTAAACCTAAGGGGAGTAAAATAAACTTTAATAAAAAAATAATAATAATAATAACTTATCGGCTAGTGGTGATGGCCTGATGGGGACATTGGTAATTAAAGTCTGAGTGCAATCAAATATAGATGAACCTTGCAAAATTCAAACTAGGACACACCTTACCATCAGAATGAATGTTCATTGTATCATTGAAGACAATTATATAATTTGTTATATTGTTGTATTTGTGAGAAAGGTAAAATATTTATATTATATACTTTAACCTTAATAATAAGTATATTGAAAACCTTTTCTCTGCAATACGTAATGGGCATTAGAGGGGTATGAAATGGTTTGATAACGCTCCCAGCACCATCCATCTGGACGTTATAGGAGCATAAAAAGAGAGTGGCATGTCTAGAATAATGCTCAAAGAGAAGAAAAAAAAATGAAAAATATTGAATGAAATAACCATTAAAAGGAATTAACCATTACATATTTTTTAAAGGGACGTTATAATATTAATCTTACGAAAAATGCTCTAAAACTAGGGCTGACAATTCTAACACAATAACACGACACGAACCTACACGAAGTTATCATGTTTCGTGTTTGACCTTAATAGGTTCTGTGTCTAAAACAGGTCGACACGATAAGACCTTAACATGTTTCGTGTCTAAACAGGTTAAATGACCTTAATAGGTTTCGTGTCTAAAACAGGTCGACACAATAAGACCTTAACAAGTTTCGTGTCTAAACAGGTTAAAACCCGTTAACCTGCTAAGACACGTTAAGTACATGTTAATAATTAAAAATTAAAAAAATATTATATGTGGGTATGGACATAGGGTCATCAGTCGTGAGACATGGGATGAATTATTCACAAACATACGCGGTTCTTTTTCACAATCCAAACCCTAATTTTTAAATCTCTCTCACAAACACCACCATTCCCAATTCGGTTGTCTTAACAGATCATGTTCGTGTCTTAAACAGGTTGTATGATACGTTGGTAATTTTTTCGTGTCTTAGCAGATCGTTTCGTGTAACCTGTTTATTAACAGGTTCGTGTTTCGAAAATCTAACACGATAAGATTTCGTGTCGTGTTCGTGTTTACGTATTTCGGGTTCGTGTCTTATCGTGTTCGTGTCTTAACAGATTAGATTGACCGATTATACCAGCCATGTTAGACCAGACGGTATGGGGGCCGACTTAGGCCCGACGCCGGTCCCCCACACCGCCCCCCTCGCCCCGTCCCGTGAAAACCGGCTCCCACTAGACGATCTTGACGATCCTTGATATTCAAAAAAATAGCCGTTCAACGGCTATATCATTAAATAAAAAAAATCCCCTTTTTCTATAAAACCATCTCATTTTATACTATTTTCACCATTTTCTCCCCACTTTCAACCCAACGACTACACGCATGCAAACCTTCAACATGATTTGGTAGAACATATATGGAACAACGCAAACGACGGGGACGGGGACGGTGACGAAGACGAGTAGTGTAATTTTTATAAATTTTTAAATGTAGTCTTTTTTTATAAATTTTAGGTAGTGTAGTTTTTTTTAGGTTATGTAATTTTTATTTATGTTATGTAATGGATTTTATTATCTTCTTTTATGTCTTATTTTTATTTAAATTTTGAATTGTTTTTATAAAGTTAAACAAATAAAAAACTTAAACAATAAAAATTAAACAATAAAAGTTAAACATATAAAATAAATTAAACAATAAAAAATTATGTAGGGTAGGCCCATCCTCCACCCCCTCAAAATGCAAGGAGGCCTATCCTCCATAGGATGGTGATGTGGCGCCTACGTGGCGGCCCATCCTCATGGGGTTGAGCCTCCCCGTACCCTCTAGTCTTAAAACATGGAGTAAACATTACGCATGATCTTAGGGTGAGCGGGGCGTTCTCGGTGACCCCATGCGGGGACCTCCTCCACCGAAGAGGGAGGTGCTGCCATTCAATCGGGGACAAACATCGGGGACCAAAATCGGTGGGACTTCACCGAAGAGAGGGAGGAGAGAGGGAGGAGTGGATCAATGAAATTTTTCCTTTTTTTTTTTTTTAATAAAAAACCAAGTCACCTAAGAGGGGAGTGCCGCCATCAATTTAGGGTGTTAGGGGAGTTTAAGAGGGGAGTTGACGTGGCACACAAGGATTGGTTATGCGTAAGAGAGGGGACTCCCCTCTTAGGGGAGTGCCCCCTCACCCTTAGGGTGTCCGGGGTGTAACGCGGGGACCAAAGCGGTGACCACATCCACCGATCGGGAACACCGCCGCCATCGGTGCGGGGACCCAAATCGGTGGGTTTGGGCGGGGCTTGTTCACCGAAGAAGGAGATAGTTGATGGTGGGGCCCATAGCTTGTAACAACCAATGAAAACTTTTCCTTTTTTTTTTTTTTTA
The DNA here is from genome assembly GCA_030545235.1 of Helianthus tuberosus. Lineage (NCBI taxonomy): Eukaryota > Viridiplantae > Streptophyta > Magnoliopsida > Asterales > Asteraceae > Helianthus > Helianthus tuberosus. The sequence continues at coordinate 212,321,085 of CM060424.1, forward strand.
ATATAAAAACAATTCCCCTAATAGGGGAGTGCCGCCATCAATTTAGGGTGTTAGGGGAGTTTAAGAGGAGAGTTGACGTGACACACGAGGATTGGTTATGCGTAAGAGAGGGGACTCCCCTCTTAGTGGAGTGCCCCCCTCACCCTTATACAGGTGGGTTTCTGATAAAAATGTCATAGTATTCAATATATCATTACTTGGTTCAACTACCCTGTCTTTACTTCTCTGATTTATTTTATCCCTTTACACGACACTACTACCCAAAAAAAAAAAGAAAAAAAATATTATCCCTTTATACACGAAACCACTCACAAAAACTGAAAAACTAGTATTTTTCAAATAACTTTTGCCAATTATTTTTCAACTACTTTTAGTATCGGATCTCTGGGTTTGCTTTATTAGTTATTATTATTTAATATTTATTTTATTACTATAAATAAGCAATAAAAACATGCAATAGAACTTGTACATTGTGCTTTATGAGTTTTTCAAAAGAAAACCTTTATTTTTTACTTGAGAAAATTTCACTTTTTGTCCTTTATGTTTGCACTGAATTTTGAAACGTGCCCTTTAAAAGTTTTAGTTTCAATTTATGTCCAAAAAACACATGTTTTATATCACTTTATGTCCTTTATACCAAACTGAGTTAATTTACTCAGTTATGTTTATTTAATACAAGGGCAAAAATGGTATTTTATAAATAATTATCATCATATCTCCTTGTCCCCTTATCTTCTTCAATTTATGAGAAACCCTAGCACACAACCCAAATCCGGCCGTCCACCATGAATATATACACCGCTTCTGAAACTTGTTGTTGTCAAAGTTCTGTTTGTTGTTGTTGTGCTTTAAAAACACTCTGAAAACACCTTCAAAACACTTTGAAAACACACCCTTTTGGTTCTTGATTTCTCATTTCAATCCAATTAAACAAACCCTTCAAATCCCATTTCAGTTTCATCATTTTCACAGCTAAGTTATGAGCTTTTTTGTTCTTGAAAACATGAGTAAAGCCATTTGGGTCTGAACAGGGGAGGTGAAATCAGCAGACATGATTCAAATGAAGCTGTGGGTTAATGGTGAAATTGTATACATACAATCATCAAACATCGAAATGGGTCTCAATTTGAAGGTGTAGGTTAATGGTGAAATTGTATACATACAATCATCAAACATCGAAGTGGGTCTCAATTTGTCATGGTTTTCAGTGAAAAAAACAAAGTCATCTTCTTGATTTAGAATACTCTGTTTCTGTATAATATGCAAAAATAGAGTAACAGAGCAATATTACTGATTTAGCTTAAAATTGAAACTGAAATTCGATTACATGTGATACAAGATCACTAATATAACATTACGGATATCAATTACAGTACAGATTAAGAAGAAATAATGTGAATTGAGGACAATAAAACCCTCGATTATCAGCGCCAGTCGTCATCGTCAGCAACATTATCATCATCATCGCTCATCAATATCAGCGTCACCGGCTCCCCTGGCTTCACCTGCCGGAGTCCGGTCGGGTTTTAGGGAGAAAAGAACGAGGGGGTGTGGGGATTTGCCGGTGATCGAGGGGTATTCAGATGGTTACGGGTGTGTGAGTGAAAGTAAGGGGGTTGTGTGTGTGGTTCGCCGGAGAAGACAAGGGGATAAAGGGATGTGATGCATTTATTTATAAAATACCATTTTTGCCCTTGCCCTGAATAAATCTAACTGACTAAATTAACTCAGTTTGGTGTAAAGGATATAAAGTGATATAAAACATGTGTTTTTTGGACATAAATTGAAACTAAAACTTTTAAAGGGCATGTTTCAAAATTCTGTACAAACATAAAGGACAAAAAGTGAAATTTTCTCTTTTTTACTTTTTAATCCAAAGGTTTTTACCTTTTGCAAATTTAACCCTACATAATTTGTTTTTTTAACTTTAACACAAAATTTTTCATTATTTGCAATTTAACTTCACAACTTTTGTCACTTATAGTTTTCATCTTTCGCAAATTTTCGTTTTACGTATAGTTCTAAATTTTTCGAGTTAATACGACGCAACGTACGACTATGGTTCAACTTTTTTATGTTTTGTTTCAAATTTTGCAAGTTAACACGGTGCAACGTGCATGTGTGGTTGAATGCTTTTACCTCTATTTTTCCATGTTTGATAGGTTCGTCGCAACACGCAGATCCTAGGTCGAGTCAGTGTTGGTGGTCGATGACGGTTGTGTGGCATTAGTACTATTTGACACCGTTTTACACCCCGCCGCAACGCGGGGTGTGCTTTGTGGGTTTTTCAAAGAAAAAATGGTTATGCATATGGTTGTTGTAACCTTGGCTTTAGGGGTTTTCCAAAAACAAATTGATTTTTTTTACATTCCACCCAAAGGTAGTTCATAAATTAATTTTAACCAAAAACTATTTGTTTTTTTACTTTTAACCCAAAACTTTTTATCTTTTGCAATCTATCCTCATAACTTTTTTTACTTTCAACTTTGGTCCTTTATGGTTTCCATTTTCCGCAAATTTTTCGCTTTATGCTTGGTTCTAAATTTTGTGACTTAATACATCGCAACGTGCGTCTTTGGTTTAACGTTTTTACGTTGAGTTTTAAATTTTGCGAGTTAACACGACGCAACGTGCGTGTGTGGGTGAACGCTTTTACATCGTGTATTTTTTTCCCCGTTTGACAGGTTTAACATAAAGTACGGGTCCTAGGTCGACTTAGTTATAACTAAAGAATCTCCGCCGCATTGCGGCGGGTCGCAATCCTAGTTTAGAATTAAAAATGACTAAGTAACAGTGTCGTGTAGAAGAAAAATCACTCCAACTAATAATATAAACAATTTTTCGAAACAAACCATTCGGATATTGCGCAAAATGGTTATATCATAAGTATTCCATGTTCGACAACATGTAAGTATAATGCTTGATGTTTGTCTTTTAGCTAAAAGCTAGTTTTTGTTTTTTTAAATAAAATAAATTTAGAGTCAGTAAAAAAAATATAATAACAAGTGATCTATATTTTAAAATTTCCAATGCTCTAGTAGGGCTGATAATTAGGGATGTAAACGAGTAGAGCTGAGCCCGAGCTCGATTAGGCTCGAGCTCAAATCAGTTGTAATTTCTCAAGAACGATCTCCGATTGTTTATTATCTATTAGTTTATATATATTTAATTAAAATAATATAAATAATAGACTCGTTTAAGGTCGCGAGTTCGATAAGTGAAGCTCGGACTCGTTTGCCAAACAAGCTTATTTTTAGGTTCGGGTTTGGCTAGTAAACACGTTTAAATAAGCTCCGCTCGTTTGCTAGACAACTTTACATAAGAGGTAAATGTTATTAAATATTAATAAAAAAATATTACACTAGGCTTGATAAGGCTCGATGAGACTGACGAGTTTCACGTGCCAGACTCAATAGAAACTTAGTTATTATCAGCTTCATTTTTTCATTTTCTTTTATATGTTAAAAATTAACTTTCAAACTTAATGATACGATCGAAACATTTTGGTTCCCCAAAGTTGAAAGTTTATATAATTATGGAATATTGGATTTTAATAATCTCAACTAATCGTCGTTGCTGCCAACAGTCTCAGCTTAAAAAATAACCACTGGCAGTCCCAACTATTGATATATTGGCTACTAATGGACCCTGACTAACAGAACCCTAAAACCGTTAGTCTCAGGTCATCGGAAAACCGTTTTTGGCCAGAAAAAGATTTCTAAAGGTCCGATCTAAGGTTACAAAGAGGTTTGAGACAAAAATGTAGAGTTTTTCCGCCAAAAAACTGAGTTTTCCGGCCAAAAAGAAGTTTTCCGGCCAAAAAGAAGTTTTCCGACGACTTCAATAATTGAGGCTTTTACTAGAAAAAAAGTTTCTAAAGACCCGTAATAAGGTTACAAAGAGGTTTTGGACGAAAATGTTGAGTTTTCCGGCCAAAAACGTTTATTTTTTTTTGACGATCGGAGACTAACGGAGTTAGGGTTCTGTTAGTCAGGGTCCATTGAAGGCCAATATGTTAACAGTTGTGACTGTCAGTGGTTATTTTTAAAGTTGGTATTGTTGACTACTAACAATGAATAGTTAGGATTATTAAAATCTAATATTCCTGTAATTATATAACTTTTCTTTTGTATATAATTCACCCTAAAATTGAAAAAGGCTCAAACTATCTACACACTTGGTGTGTAGATAGACACCTCCAAAAGGTGTTTTTTGTCCTATATGCACACCCTGCAGTGTCGAGCTGTGGTCAAAGCGCGACGTTTTAGTCCGGTCAACCAGACAAAAGACTGACGGGTCTGTTGACCGGTCCAAAACGCCGAGCTTTGGCCGCGTTTTGGTCCTGTCAACCAGACAAAAGACTGACACCCGGTCAGTCTTTTGTCTGGTTGACAGGACCAAAACGCGGCCAAAGCTCGGCGTTTAGGTCCGGTCAACAGACCCGTCAAACACCCGTCAGTCTTTTGTCTGGTTGACCGGACCAAAACGTCGCACTTTGACTATAGCTCGACACTGCATGGTGTGCATATAGGACAAAAAACACCTTTTGATGTGTAGATAGCCAATGTGGTGTGCCAATAGGTACACCCATAAAAAATACAAATGTTGACAACATGACAAGGGACTAGGTTATGGTTATCCATCACAATCAATCTCCCACAAGTCCAGCATTCACATGAGTTGTAAGTTGTCAAAAGTCAAGCTCGAGTACGATTATGTTATTAATTATTAAGGCAATGTTTTTAGAACCGGGCCGTCCGGATCACCAACTGTCTACATCGGTCTAGTTGAGTTTTTTAAACCGCTCAGTTACACATCAATCCGATTATAAAAACTTCAGAGTTAGAGGTTGATCGAACAAAATCTGTTTTTAATAATTGAAGTATAACAATTGTCTCTTTAACCTTCTACACTAGCGTAACAACCGTATATGTATATTTTGCATATACGAAACCCACAAAATTCTAAACAATTTATAAAAATGAACCTTAATTATGTACCGATCTTCTCAATCTTAGGAACATGAACCGGGAAATCATATATCTCATCCGTCCATGGGTTCTTCTCCTTAGCCGGATCAATCGTCCTCAGCGCCTTCCACACCGCACTATTACACTTAAAACCCGACCCAAAAGCAATCTGCCAAGCCCTATCACCCTTTCGGATCCTACCCTTGGCCTCAGAGTAAGCCAGTTCGTACCACAACGAGCTGCTTGAAGTGTTCCCAAATCGATTTAATGTCATTCTCGATGGTTCCATATGCCACTCGGATAATTCAAGATTCTTTTCCATCTCATCATGAACAGCTCTTCCTCCTGCATGAATGCAAAAATGCTCGAATGCGAGTTTGAAATCCGGGATGTACGGTTTTATTTTCATCCGAAACACTTTTCGCCCAACTAATGTCGCGAAAAACAATAATTGTTCCGACATAGGAAGTACTAATGGGCCGAGTGTAGTGATGTTCGTTTTCAGGGCTTCCCCCGCCACCATTAGGTCTTTGGATAGCGATACCCCGATTTTCTTGTTTTCGTCTTCTTTTTGGAACACGCAGTTGTAACACCGGTCGTCCGCACCTTTATGTGTACGAACAGTGTGAATGAGTTGGTATTTCGAACGACGACGGTCAAAAGATCGATTCGACAACAACATCGCGGCTCCTCCCACTCGAAACAGACAGTTAGTTACGAGCATTGAACGGTTGTTTCCAAAGTACCAGTTTAATGATATGTTTTCCATGCTAATAACAAGTGCGTATGAATTAGGGTTCACCTGGTTGGAAAAAAAAAACAATATTAATTAATTTATGTATTTCAATTAGGGAGTAAACGAGCTGAGACTATACCCGTCTAAGCCTCAGCTCCTTTAACTTATGAAAGCTTGAGCTCAACTCGGTTAACTTACGAGAGCTCTAGCTCGACTCGTGAATAGTTTTTTTTATAACTCGAGCACTTTGCTTGGTTGTTATTTTTTAATTAATCGTTTTACATTTATAACTATTTTTATATTTAATAGTTATATATATACATATAATAATTATATATTATTTAGTTACTTTTTATCATAGATATGTATATAATTATTATATGTAGGGGTGTAAACGGACCGGACCGGACCGGACCGGACGGGACCATGTTCATGTTCGTCCGCTAAGGTTTTACCGGACAAACGGACGGTTCGCGGACAGAGGACCGAACGAGTTTTCTTGTTCGTGTTCGTTCATTAAGGATATGAATTTGTTCATGTCCGTTTGTGTTCGTTCGTTAAGATCCTTAACGGACACAAACGAACTGGTTCACGGACGTTAACAAACGAATTGTTCATGAACATAAACGAACAGTATAAACGAACGGTTCATGAACACAAAACAAACAAATATTAATGTAATTAAAACAACAGAATATATAAAAAAAGAAAAGATAATATAATTTAAATAGAATATATAAAAAAAATTATTCTTTAATGAATAATATAAACAAACAAACATGGACGAACGTAAACGAACGAACATAAACGAACGTAATCGAACGAACGTTCGCGGACACATTATCGAACGTTCACGAACATAAATGAACGAACGAGACCTTTGTTCATGTTCGTCCGCTAAGCTTATCGGACGAAAATTTTTGTTCATGTTCGTCCGCTAAGCTAAACGAACGAACACGAACGAACTTCCCGCCGAACGGTTCATGAACTTTTCGTTGAACGTTCAGTTCGTTTACAGCCCTAATTATATGTATAGGATCTGGTTCAATAAAAAACAATCACGAGTTGTGAGAACCATGAGAACTCCTACTTTCCACACGAGTTGGGCCACCATTTTTTTTGCACAAACGTAAAGAAAAATGTTATAAACACATCTGTAAAAAAAAAAAAAAAGTGTTGAGTCGATAGTTACGCCTGATGTAAACTTATGTTTACGCTTGCCGCGGTGTAAATTTTTGCATGCGACATTTTTTTTATTTTTTATTTTTTTGTTGGAGCAAGTGACTTTTTTTTAAAGATTTTAAAGATTTTTTTTCTTTTTTGAAAAAACTTTTTGAAATGCCTAGTTTTTATGATTCTCACAACTCAATGTGGTTCTCATTATACCCTTTCCCATTATATTAAATAAAAACTATATAAATAATATGTCCGTTTAGGCTCGCGAGCCAACTCATTTATAAACAAGCTTATTTTTAGGATCTAGTTCATTAAGCTCAGCTCGATTCAAGTTTTTAATGAGCTTATCTTGAGTAGCTCACGAGCAACTCGACTCATTTACACCCGAACATTGATCTACTCTAATTCCAAACAAAAATAGAGACAAATTACTTGAAGAAGTTGCTTTGCTAGATCAATGGCTATCACTCCAGCACTACAACCCATTCCACTAAGATTATAGCTCTTGATATTCTCTCTAAGCTTGTAATGGTTCACAATCATGGAGCTCTGTGATGGTGTAGGACAAAACAAGCTACAATTCATGATCAAAATTCCGATATCTTTCGCTTTTAATCCGGTTTTCGCCAACAATTCATCGATGGCTCCGTAGATCACCATCTCCGCCTCGTTTCTCGCTTGCGTCATACACGGATTCGCCGGAACCTATTATTTTTAATCAAATCATATCTACTAATTACCGTAAATTATTATTTACGGCAACTATTATTACAGTAACTTTAACTAATATATTCTCTCTAATACCTTTAACATTGCATCTGAAATTATTTATGATAATTAATATTATAGTAACTTTAACTAATATATTGTCTCTAATACCTGTAACACTGCATCTGGAAAGTACGTTTTCTGGCCTAATCCAGATAGTTCCAGAATCTTTTTCTGGAATGCTAAATTCTCTTCGGTAAACGTTCCAGCTCTAACTGACCGGTCCATGAATGTCTCTAGGGACACTATTCGCGAGTCTTCGGCTTTGTAAGTGGCGAAATCGACAAGGTACACCTTCTTAGGCCTACTCATGAAGTAAAGCGTAGCTAGAAACACTAATAACGCCAAGCTAAGGACCACCATGACTAAATTGAACCGGAGTTGGTCCCATAGATAAACTAGATCATGTGTGGTAAGTGAAGATAAACGGATTGAGACAACCGCGATAATAGGGGTTAACAAGAGGTAGATACCGCGTGAAATCAAGTAATGGTAACCTAATTTAACGTATTTCGGTTTTTGCTGTGAATTCGTCATGAGAGTAAGAAGATTAAATTAGGAAAAATTGTAGATGTATTTGAGAGATGATTGAAGAACACACAGTTGAGAAATGTGATTTGGAAGGAGGGAAATGAGGAATTTAAAGGGGGGTGGGGTTGCAATATTTTAAAGAACTTTTAATTTTTTTAGTTTTTTTCACTTATCTTTTAGTTATGATATTGTAAATATCTACGTAACATCTTAGAATCAGATCGGGCCGGTTGGATCATCAGGAACTGTCTATACAACCTGCCCGTTGAGTGTTTTTGAACTGTGTTCGTTAAACCAGTCAACTTTGGGTTTTTCGATAGTTTATGTACGATTTAATGACCGTTTTAGTTATGAAAAAGTTCGAACAAAATCTGATTTTAAAATCAAGTATAAAACCCAATGCATCATAAGGTGCCCCAAATTTTAAAAATTTTGTATATTTTTTAATTTTCTCACTTAACTTTCAGTCATGATATTTTAAATATCTACGTCACATCTTAGAACCAGACCAGATAAGTTGGCCTAGGAACCATCTGTACAACCTGTGTATTGAGTGTTTTTGAACTGTGTTCGTTAAATTAGGCGGTTTTGGGTTCGATAGTTTAAATACAATATAATAACTTTTCCGGTTATGAATAAGTATGAAAAAAAAAATCTGATTTTAAAATCAAGTATAAAACTCAATACATCATAATTAAAAGTCAAATGGCAATTGCCTCTTTGACTTTCTACAATAACAACACAACATCTATATTTTACATACCAAAATCCACAAAACTCTGAACAACTTGGTAAAATTATGAACTGATCTTCTCAATCTTAGGAACATGAACCGGGAAATCATCGATCTCATCCGTCCACGGGTTCTTCTCCTTAGCCGGATTAATCGTCCTCAACGCCTTCCACACCGCACTATTACACTTAAAACCCGACCCAAAAGCTATTTGCCATGCCCTATCACCCTTGCGGATCCTACCTTTGGCCTCGGAATAAGCCAGTTCGTACCACAACGAGCTGCTTGAAGTGTTCCCAAATCGATTTAACGTCATTCTCGATGGCTCCATATGCCAGTCGGATAAGTCAAGATTCTTTTCTAGCTCATCGAGAACCGCTCTTCCTCCCGCGTGTATGCAAAAATGCTCGAATGCGAGTTTGAAATCCGGGATGTAGGGTTTGATTTTCATCTGGAACACTTTGCGCGCAACTAATGTTGCGAAAAACAATAATTGTTCCGACATAGGAAGTACTAACGGGCCGAGTGTGGTGATGTTTGTTTTTAGAGCTTCACCCGCGACCGCCATGAGGTCTTTTGAAAGCGACACGCCGATTTTCTTGTTTTCGTCTTCTTCTTGGAACACACAGTTGTAACATCGGTCGTCCGCACCTTTATGTGTACGGACCGTGTGAATGAGTTGGTATTTCGAACGTCGACGATCAGAAGACCGGTTCGACAACAAAACCGCAGCTCCACCCATTCGAAAAAGACAGTTAGACACAAGCATTGATCGGTTGTTTCCGAAGTACCAGTTTAATGTTATGTTTTCCATGCTAACAACCAGTGCGTATGAATTCGGGTTCACCTAGTTTAACGAAACAAACAAAAGTAATTAATACACGCGTATCAAATCACTTAGGGATGGGTTAAAATGAGAACCATCTTTACTTGTGAGAACCGTAAGAACTAAGTCATCCAAAAGGTTTTTCTGAATTTTTTTTCTCAAAAGTCATAAAAAAACACTTGTTTCAGCAAAAATAAAAAATAAAAAAAATGACGCCTACACACATTTACATGAGGCGTATAAAATATATATATTTGTACAAAATTACACCAGCGCGTAAAAAAAACTTGCATCAGTCAAAACTACAGACTCGACAATTTTTTTTACTTTTATTTACAGATGTCTTTATAATATTTTCATCTACGTTTGTGCAAAATTTTTTTGGCCCAACTCGCGCGGGAAGAAGGAGTTCTCACGCTTGTCACAACTCGTGGTGGTTCTCATTTGAACCGAGCCCTATATATATGTGTGTGTGTGTATATATATATATCATTTAGTTTTTTTTATCATAATTTATACATATATTTTTTTGTTTAGGCTCACTTAGACTCGCTCTTAAATAAACTTTTTTTTAGATTCGAGCTCTTAACAAACCAATCTCGAGTAGCTAACGAGCGGCTTAGCTGGTTTACACCTGTATCCTCAATTTACTTGAATTTTGGGGCGAAAAACAAAAAAAAAAAAAAAAAAAAAAAAAAAAAAAAAAAAAAACCAAAGAAATTACCTGCAGAAGTTGTTTTGCTAGATCAATAGCTATCAATCCAGCACTACAACCCATTCCACCAAGATTATAGCTCATAATATTCCCTCTAAGCTTGTAATGGTTCACAATCATGGAACTTAATGATGGTGTAGGACAAAACAAGCTGCAATTCACTATCAAAATCCCGATATCTTTCGCTTTTAATCCAGTTTTCGCCAACAAGTCATCGATGGCTCCGTACATCACCATCTCCGCCTCCTTTCTCGCTTCCGCCATACAAGGATTCGGAGGCACCTGTTATTATTAATCGAATCATATATCTTAATTATAATACTCCAGTGGTCCGTCAGTGATCCAAATTTGTCGTGAAAAAAAAATATTCTCTCTAATACATGTAACACTCTTATTATTAAAGTATTTTTTAAGTTACGGTAAATATTACGACAGTAACTTTAACTAATATATTCTCTATAATACCTGTACCACCGCTTCAGGAAGGTACGTTTTCTGACCCAATCCAGACCGTTCCAGAATCTTTTTCTGGAACGCTAAATTCTCTTGGGTAAACGTTCCAGCTCTAGTGGACCGGTCCATGAATAACTCTCGCGTCACCAGACGCGCATCTTCGGGCTTGTAAGCGGAGAAATCCACAAGGTACACCTTCCGCGGTCTACTCATGAAATAAAGCGTAGCTAGAAACACTAATAACGCGGAGCAAAGTGCGACGGTGACTAAATTGAACCGGAGTTGGTCCCATAGATAAACCATATCGCGCGTAGTGAGCGTTGATATATGGATCGAGACCGCTACGATGATAGGGGTTAACAAGAGGTACATACCGTGTGAGATCAAGTAATGGTAGCCTAATTTGACATATTTTAGTTTTACTGAGAGGAGGAAATTGGGGAGAGATGTGGCGGTAACCGCGGCCGGTGTTGGTTCGGGTTGTTGTGAAGTTGCCATGAAAATTTCACAGTGTTGATTTAGGGGAAATTGAAGAAAATGTTGAGGGATTTGAGAGGTGGTTGAAGAACATACAGTTGAGAAAAAAATGGATTTAAGATGTGAGTTGGAATAAGGGGGGAAATTGGAATTTAAAGGGGTGGGGTGGGGATGAGGTGCAACTACCCCAACGAACTTTTTAATGCGTATACATGGTTGTATATTAGAATACAAATAAATACTATGGTTTGTGGTTTGTTGCTTATGCAATGAATCTTGTACACTTGTTTTGTTTTTTGTTTTTTTTTTTAATTCTTATTCAGGCGAGGTTAAGTTGGCTCGAGTTTGACTCGTTTATAAACAGGTCGAGATTCGAGTGAGCTGCTGGTCATGAGATTTTTTAATAGCTTTAGGCAAATGACATAAAAGACCTTACAAGTAGGGGTGATCAGGCTCGAAAAAAGTTTGAGACAAGTTGAGCTTAAAGGAGCTCGAGCCAAAAAATCAGGTTGTTTAGCAAAACGAGCCTGAGCTTCACTTATCGAGCTCGAGCCGGCTTGCGAGCATAAACAAGTCTGTTATTTATATAATTATTATAAATATATTAGATATATATTTATATAATAGTAATTTATGATAAAAATAGCTAAACAATATTATATGTATATATATATATAGAGAGAGAGAGAGAGAGAAAGGTATACACTCACTATGTTATATATAGAATTTATAAATAAATATAATTCTCTTTAAATATAAGTTAAATAAAAAATAACAAATGAGCTGAGCCTGAGCCGAGTTCAAGCTTAATAACCATGAGCCGAGCTTTTTAAATATAAAGTAAATAAGAAATAACAAACGAGCTGAGCCTGAGCCGAGTTCAAGCTTAATACCCACCCATGAGCCGAGCTTGAGTTTTAAAAACAAAACTCGAATCGAGTTCGGGCTTTGCCGGTTTACACCCCTAGACTTACCAGTTCGGATGACATATATTGAAACAGCCTTGAGGAGTTGAGGTCATGATAAAGTTGTTACAATATGTCATTTTGTAACACTTTACAATAACCTACATCAACCTAAAGATGATAGGCTATAGGTTAAATAGCTTATACCAAATTGCTAATTTACTAGGCGTGGGACATTTTGGATTCACGTCAACATCGGATCCCATCAAAACTCCACAACCTTTTACACAGTCTCAAAACACTCTCAGATGTTAACTAGTTGGGTCGGAAGGGTTTTGTTTTAATGAAGTTTTCTTTAAAAAAAAAAAAGAAAACTAGTTGTGAAAAGAAAGGTACACATAATTAGCCACTTACTAAAATTTTAGAGAAAATCTTAGGTTTTGTTTTTTGTTTTCTATAATTCCTTGAAATTGATTCGTATACAATAGTTTGTTCATAAACAAATAGTTTATCAATATACATAACAGCTATAATAACTTCAGGTTGGCTGTCCGGTTTGGGTTTGCGTCTGTTTTTAGTAAAAATTATCGTTTGAAAAAAAAACTACAATAACTCAGCTAAAGAATCAATTCAATTCATAAATAAAATAATAACTATAATAATAAATCAGTTAAAGAATCAATTCAATTCAGTGATAAAATGATAAAACAATAATTACTACCACAAAGATATAATAAAAAAAATTTAAGGGTCAATATACATAAACATTTAGAGCTTTAAGCAAAATTATACTTAAAGAGTATTTAACAAAACTAGTTTGATACATTTAAAACAAAACAGCATGCAAACCTTCCATTTTTGGACACAATTTACAAATCAAAAACTATTGTAACGAACTTATTTTTGCATATAATGAGTTTGGTGTATACTACCCTAAATAGATAGTTATATAGTTAAATCGCAATGTTACATCAATTACACAATTGCAACATAACTTTTGATACTTCTCATTTTTGACCATGTAGTTTTTGAACGAAAGTGTTTATATGGTATCCGCAACCTTTTAGTTATGTATTAAACGAATAAACGTCGTTATGCATACAATAAATTTTTGTATAACATGTTTTATCTTCTTATACATAAACTAACAATGTACTTTAGTTCTTATCATATAATGAATTAAAATAAGTTGTTTAAATGACACCAGGAAATAAAATACCTTGAGAATTAACTTAAAATATGTTTTTTTTTCTATTGGTTTAACCACTTATTTTATAAATATATATATATATAGTACATTGTTTTCATTACCTTCCATTTTACGAAATTATATTCAGCCACTTATATAGCAATATTGTATTTTGAAAATATAATGGGTTAAAGGTTTTAAAATCAAAACAATACGATAGATTTTCATAACAATCCGACTCAACAAGACTCGGTCGTATTTTAGATCAGAGTTGTTATCAGATGAATTTATTGCTAGATTTGAAACTAGATAGCGGTTGCGACACGCCAAGAGCAAAAGAGGATGATGTTTGAATGTTGGTGAGAATGTTGTTCGAATTGGTTGCGAACAAAGCTGGCCAAGGTGGTAGCAAAACTTAGTGAATTAACTAAAAGTTAGCAACGAGTGTACACAAATATTTGGTGTATAAAAAAAAACACTTTGACCAAATATAAACACCATAATTAGTTTACCAAAGAACGACACGTGGAAACCAAACACAACCCCACACACCCAACACCAAACTAGAAATGCGAAGTATACACAACAAGATGCTAACCAATTCCAGCGCTACTAAATTTAATATAGTCGTTGACCACCAATGATTTATTGGCGTAGTGGTTAACAGGGAGGTGGGAAGCTTTGCTTCTCTTGAAGGTTCTGAGTTCAAGTCCACACAAGTGGAATTTTAATACTAATTTGGTGATACTAACATACTAACTACTAACCCGGTTAGCGATATCCTAACCGTACGCCGTTAAAATATATATATATATAGTCGTTGCTCACTTCCAATAAATAAATAATATACATAGTGAGACTTGCTTGTGATAAGACTAAGCGGTATGGAGGCTCGTCCTAGGCCCGTCCTCCCGCCGCCGCCCCAAACTCCCTACCCCCATGTCCGTCGCCGCCCCAAGCCCGGCAACTTCGGCTCCCACCAGCCGAACTCGACGCCCCTCTCTCCTCTCTCCTAACACACACATCTATACATACATACGTATATATATAAAGGGGTTCATCCCCCACCCCTAGGTCCATCCCCTCCAAGCCGAGCCTACGTGGCGCTGACGTGGCGGCCCATCCCCTTGGGGATGAGGCTCTCCATACCCTCTAGTCTAAGGCTATGTGTCACGGTTGACGGTTACAATGTCCTCACGCGGGATTTGATGTGGCAGCAAGGCAACACAGTGAAGACCGCGCTTATGGTAAGCGCTAGGGATGACAATTGAACTTGAAGACATATTTGGACGGGTTTGGGGTTGGTTAATCGGGTTTGAGACGGGTTTAGGGTTGGTTAATCGGGTTTGAGACAAGTTTTTATTTTTTTCACGGGTTTGGGATTTGCTGATATACCCACTTACCTGACCCGATTACCCGATAAAGCTTACATGTTCACCCGATTGTATACCCGATATAATTTCTTTTATATTTTTAAATATGTGTATATGTAATACATCCATTTTTTATACATATAGGCAGGGACAAATTTACTTGATCATTAGGAGGTGTAACGTATACATAAATGTAGATAAAGGATATTATCGGCTAACAGATGAAACTTAGGATTATTAAAGTCCAATAACCCTAAACAATATTGCATTTGGTGTAAGGGTATACGGAGTGGGGTGCGGTTTCATGCGGTAAACTTAGTTTACCAATTGGGAACACCACCGCCAACATAAGTTTACCACTCAATGTTTGCCAATCCCAATTCGGGTATGGGTTGCCGAAGTGGTGAAGGGAGGGAAGGAGAGAGAGAGGGGGTGTGTGTGGTGGGGTCCATGTCATCTCAACCAATCACACATTTTTTTTTAAATAGTTTATCAATTCATGAAGTGTCTAATCATTGCCAACACTTTTGAGCATAGTTTACGTTTACCACTTTAACATGACACACTCTCATTGGTTGATTTTGAAGTTTACCACTTTCAAGTGTCTAACCACTCCATATACCCTAAAGTATACAAAAATGTAGATAAAGGATAAACTGGGCAAAATAGTATCTTTAAAATTATATGTGCTGTCTTTTCAGTTTTAAAGCTAAATAATATGTTATATAAACACTAAAAGATTGACACATTTTTTTTTACGCTGATGTGTTAATTATTGCGCTCTTTCTGTTTGGCATATGTTCAAACTCTACATGGTAGTGTTTATTGTTTAGTAACTATTATTTCCTACTTTTAGTGAATAAAAAATTGTGCTGTGAGTGAGCCTAGTTGCATTTTCTGATCAAAACTCATATGGTAGGAGCATTTGGAATTTTAAACTTATTATATTATGTGCACTTAATATTATGTGTGATTTGATTGGTTATATTATTACATAAAGTCGTGTATATGAAACATAAAGTTTGATAAGATCTAATGCAATTTTTACTTTTCCTGACCTGTTTTGATTGGTCTAACATGATCCATTTACACAATCCATTTTTTTGCATTTCCTGATGACAAATCCTGGATCCGTCACCAATGGCGGATCTAAGATTCACGCCAAGCCGTAACGTTTTATAAATAAGCCGTAACGAAAATGAAAAAAAGATCAAATTTTTTCAAAATTTACACTAAAAACGTCAAATTTTTCCGAGCCAAGCCGTAGCGGAGGTTACCCCCCGGTTAAGGCTAGGTCCGCCCCTGTCCGTCACTGCATATAGGTATTTTTGTAGTGATAA